>OU015622.1:25777396-26977396 GCA_907165235.1 Zeuzera pyrina | reverse complement strand
AAATATTTTTAGAGGAACGTATTGAGTTTTGAAAAAAGTCGCAGAACAAAAGTTGTTAGGTAGGTATGTTGACGGGAATTTTGCCCTAAGAGGTTATTAGTATTTTTAAATTAACCCTGTATATTTGTACTATATGAACATCTCACAATACTAATTAACGGGTCGACGTCGCGTTTATATGAACTTCTTTCGAAAACTCGACATTGTTAAGATAATTTTTGACAAGTAAAATCGAATTGGAAGTGACAGATAGAGTTGTTACATTTTCATTTTATCCAAAGTCATTCTCGTCCTTTACAATGTTATCGATTCTTACTTATGTATTGGTATTTATTTCCATTTAGATCGACGCTTTGCATATTATTGACCTACGTAATGCTCCAGACAAATCCTTTTTGCATTCGCTATAAGTAGGTCAAGTCGATGAACGAATAGCTTTCTGGAAGAACCCAATTGGTGAAGTCAGGCCTAAGGAGATTTTATTAGTATTTACTAACAACACAGACTGTTACTACTTACTATACCATACATACGCGCCATTGGGCTTGTGCCCGATTTAAGTCTCCCAGATTTAATATTTAAGTCTCGGAGATGGTTGTATGTCTCCTCGCAAATTAGATGATGAGACGGACTAGGCTTCATTTTGTCATCTGGGTCGAGAGATGACAAAATAAGAGCTAGTGGCAATCTATTATATTGTCACAGTTTTGGCGACATGTGGGGGAGACCTACGTCCAACAGTGTATGAGTGGACGATGAAATGTTATTATGTTTCTGAATGATGATAAGCTTAGGTGTATACAGCGACGCATGTAACTAACTCAGTACAGTTTCATTCGCATCTTTTTTTTCTTTTCACAAAGGTAACCAGCCCGCAGGGGATAAAACTAGATTATGTGGGGCTTTTCATACTAATACTCCTGCGGTGGCTGTCCTCATCGCATTGTCGCAGAGCTCTTAGATTTCTTATATAACTGTTCTCACGTTGTGCTGAAGCAGATTTCGGAGGACATATACCGTCTTCCAAATCTCGCAACGCTTTGTAAGGATTATAAGCGCAGTCGTCCTCCTCAATGTCGTACGGATTGATGACCACCAAAGCCCTCAATCCGATCTGCCGCGGCTCCGAAGGCTAGTTTAGGCGCCTCTTATGTCAGATGGGAAATACTGCCTTATTCTCTGGCTCGGGCTACAGGGCTGAATAATACCAAACCCTATTTACTGTTTATCAAATCAGCGTATGCAGTATTGGAGAAAAACTTAATTATTTTGCAGTATTACATTACCTATGTATGTATAATAATGTAATATTAAGCCATTCCCCATTCGAGGTGGACAGAGTAGCAAGAAAATGTTCTTGTTGTACCTATATTAATGACTTGCCTGACATAACTTCACATCCCTGTACATTATCTGCTGATGACATATCAGTAGTCATGACATTAAATAATTATTATATCAGTAGTCATGATATTTAATAATTACAATCAAAACAATCATTGAATGGCTCAAAAATAATAACATACATGTGAATATAAATAAAACAAAAATAATACAGTTTTCTACGTATCACGTATACATTTTAAAAAAAAATTGATTTTCTAACATTGCCCTGCGTGTACCATTGTACATATTAGAATTGACATTAGAATAAAATCTGTTTACGACGGCTTCTGAAATGTATATGAGAAACACAAGAAATTCTAATAGAATCGTTGTCTATCGTAAAGCCTAGGACTGCTTTTTATTTAAGAAATTGTCACGCCATGTGGTAAAGTATTTAACTATGTACCAAATGACATGAAAAGTTTGCCCTATAAAGTTTTTAAAAAGCTCAAGAACTGCCTGAAATTTAATGTTTCTGTTCACTAACAGAATTCCTAACAATAAACAGTCGTTACTGAATTTATTTATGATAGAAGTTATTCTACTGAATTCGAGCAGTGTGTATCAATATAAAATTATTGACATCATGAATGTAACACGAATTAATATTACAATTGACATTTTTATAAAGAATTGACATTTTTACAAATCTATCTTAACATGTCACTGATATTATATTGACATTGCGACTTATGAAATTATTATGATTCTCATGGTATGTATGTGATTATGTACATACTACATATCCTTACACTGTATCCCTAACGGGGTAGTCAGAGAGGAGCGCCAAGCGTCGCGGTCCTTATATACTTCTTTCGCTTCCTCAAATTTCATCATTCTCCTCACACATGTTAGTGTGAAGTCAGCCTTGCTCTTCCTTGGTTTCTTTTACTACTCACTTTCGCTCTGTAGATTTTCTTCGTCGGTCTTTGATCACTCATCCTTTCTATGTGCCCGAACCATCTAAGCATTCCTTTCTTTATTTTTACAATAACACTGTCGCCTGTCATACTGCGTATCTCTTCATTGCTTATTTTATTCGCAAGGGTGTACCGCACATATTTTTAAGAGATCGCATTTCTACTGCATTTATATTTGTTAAAATTAATATTTGCACGTGATTCTGTGACTATGTGTCTGATACTTTCATCACTGATATGTATGCCTGTAAGTCCATGTAAAACTAACAAGACAATGGCAAATAAATGACTTTGAATTTGAAAACAAAATCATACCTTGACGCCATTTACAGCAAACGGAATTTGTACGTACTATTTTATGTGTTTTAAAACACCTTATTTCATAAATGTAATGTTTAAACAGCTACTGATATGGAACGTTAAATTATCGCGGTTTATCGTTATCGCGTTTATAAGTCCAAGAATCTACTATCTACTCGATAATTCATTGATATCCGGCGCCTAATGTGTTTAATATTTCTTGTAGGATGTTTACATTTCTCTTGAAAGGTTACTATCTAATCACTGTAATAACTAATAACACGTTGGGTGCAATTGGAACACGAGACGTGTAAAATTTTCCTTGTACTACACAAACTTTTGAGAGTTCCGTAGCGTTGGAAAGCCTCGTATTTTATTTTGTTGTCTAACAGATTTATGTTCATTTGAGGCTAAACAAGACGAGTATTTCATTTTATTATTAACTAACTTTTGCCCGCTACTTCGTTCGCGCGAATTTCTTAAACACACAATGTCTTTATAAATTATGCCTATGCCTATGTGTTATTCTGATGTATAAGCTATATTATTATAGTTTCATCAAAATCCGTTCAGTAGCTTTTGCGTGAAAGAGTAACAAACATCCATCCATCCTCACAAACTTTCACTTTTATAATATTAGTAGGATTTTAGCGTTTTTGTAGCCTGTCTTCTAAGTTGGCTTCATTCTAAGTGATATGCTACTACTAACGTGAACAGGCAGGTACGACTAGGTTTCGCAATTCATACATATAAAATACATGTATTAACTTAACAGTATCCCCAACAAGATAGTCAGAGAGGACGGAGCGCCAAGCATCGCGGTCCTTACATATTTCTTTCACTTCCTCCAATCTCATCATTCTCCTCACACATAGGTATGCCAGTGCTTGTCCACTCTGCAATTTATATGAGAGAAAAATCGTGAAACGGAAACCTCAAATTACGAGTTTCCATGCGAGTACACATCACTAACGGCTGTGTAAGTGGGTACAGTCAATTATTTAAATTAAATATTACTCATAACATTATTTTTAATGATATGAAACATTTTTCCTGTCCTTTCGTTTAATTCACTTCGCACCCTTAGAATGAAACTGACCTAATTCAAAATTTCAGAATTTTGAATTAACTTAACCTACATACTACCTAGATATAATATAAATTTACCTATCTGCTCGCCCTCTTAGCTACTTATCTTAAGAATACTTAAACGTGCATTCGTGAAAAATCCATATTATTATTTTAGTAGAATTAATTGTAGTAACTTGCCAAAACAAAATCTCACAATTTTGAGTTTCATTCAACAGTTTCATTCTAAAGGTGCAATATATATTTTCCAATACTGGAACACACAAGATGACGTTTTTATCTCTTTTTTTCAGGGTTCCTTGCGTATAAACAAAAAATGGAACCCTTACAGGATCACTTCGTTGTAAGAGTGACCATGTGATCGTGTGTCTATTTGTCCAACTAATCAACCAGTCAAGACCCTTTATCTCAAAGGTGAATAGAGTCTTCCTTGAATTTTTTTAACACTCACTTTCGCTCTGTAGAGTTTCTTCGTCAGTCTTTCATCACTCATTCCTTCTATGTGCCCAAACCAAACAAATGCTGGCACATTTTAACATTTGCAGGATTTTTTATGGTCAACAGTACGGTTTCACGAGAGGGCGGTCAACAACACATGCGGGAGCAAGCTTGGTCAAAAATATACTAGAGGCTTGGGAAGGTTCACGAGATGCCATTGGCGTGTTTTGTGATCTTTCCAAGGCTTTTGATTGTGTTTGTCACAAAACTTTAATAACTTTAATTTAAAAGGTGAAATACTATGAAGTACGTGATAAAGCTCTTGATCTCGTGATTTCATATCTGGCTGACCGAGAACAAAAAGTGAGTGTAAATGGGGTTACATCTGTCGGTTCTAAATTAAAGATGGGCGTTCCCCAAGGATCAATTTTCGGACCGTTCCTATTTTTGGTTTACATTAATGATCTTCCATTTATGCTTAAAGACATTTATGAAATAATATTATTTGCTGATGACACATCATTATTATTTAAAGTTAACAGAAAAGACAGATATTAGCGGACAGAATAGGACCTTGGCGGATGTCTCGAGATGGTTCGCTATCAATAATTTACTACTGAATGCACAAAAACCAATTGTGTTAATTTTTCCTTATCCAATGTACCCAAAATCCATAATGGACTGGAACTGGATGGGAAACAATTACAATTAATGAAATCAGCTACTTTTCTTGGTTTAACAGTAGACAATAAGTTACAGTGGGCGGACCATATCGGGACTTTATCTAATAAGCTCAGTTCGGCAATATATGCTATTAGGCGCATTAGACAGTTGACAGATGTAGTTACGGCTAGGCTTGTGTATTTCGCATATTTCCATAGCCTTATGTCTTATGGTCTGCTACTGTGGGGATCAGCGGCGCATATGAAATCTATCTTTATTTTACAAAAGAGGGCGAGAGTTGCTGAGAGATCATTTTAAAGACATTGATGTATTCACCTTACCCTCGTTATACCTACATCTATGAAAACATAATGTACACTAGAAAAAATTTAGATCTATTTGAAAAGAAAGGCGTTGTTAATGGTGTGGAAACTCGTGGTCGTGATCAGCTAGTTATTCCTAAATTTAAATTACAAAAGTCAAGTGGTTCATTTTTGGGTAACTGTGTTCGTTTTTATAATAAAATTCCTTAAGAAATTACTCAATTATCGGAAAAGAGATTAAACTTGTCATTAAACGCACACTGATTGGAAAAGCATACTACAAAATTAGAGATTTCATTGAAGACACAACAATAGACTGGAAATGATACTCTCTGCCTGCATATGCATTTACTGGCTTTATAGATATTGTATTTTTAAATAACTATTGTAGAATGATGTTGAAAAAAATATACCTGACTGAGTTTCTTGTCGGTTCTTCTCAGTATTCAGGTTTTCTTTTCGAACCGAAATAAAGTAGATTTGACGTTCAAAAATACCGTGCATTTGGGTTTACTTGAATAAATTGATTTGACTTTGACTTTGGCTAACCTTCTAAGCATTCCTTTCTTTATTTTCACAATAACACTGTCGTGCAATCCTGTCAATTATCCTGTCCTGTCCTGTATCCTGTCATTTATCTTACCTTCACTCGATTTCGGGCTATCCAGGCCTCACTACCGTACAATAAAGTTGGCACCAACACCACAGTGAGGAACATTTGTGACTAAGCAAATAATGAGACGCAATGAACTCTCATTTATTGACACTAAAGATGGCTACCCCGAAAAGCGCTAAAAGAGTTTCCCTTTGTCATTGTTAATCCCAAATGAAAATGCTGGATGTACAACATACATACATATGACTGAATATATGTCGTCACAACGCGAGAACGAACGACAATAAGAACGTCAACTGATATCGTAGTAGAGGTCTAACTGTACAGCTTGGTTGTGATTGGTCAGTTTAATTTGTGATCGCAACGTACAGTGAACCCTGTGTGTTAGTTAGCGCTAGTGTCGCATTCGCCATCTCACATTTTCCATCCTCTTTACCGATCGCATCGTAGAACCTTTCCGTGTTTGCCGTATCTACCGCAGCTAGACGCAGCTAGACCTGTGTCCAATCGCTCATTTTTAAAGATCCGATTGTTCAAGTATTAATATGAAAAAAGATTCGGTTAAATGATCCAATCAATCATAATCATCTATTTTTGATTGAAATGAAAGATCGAACGATTGTATGAGTAATCTGATCTTTTACGATTTCGATATTTTTTTTAGGTTTTTTTATAATTCTGCTGCATTTGTAATTTTATATTTGAATATATCTAACTCAGCCAAAATGACCATACACAATGCTGTGTTGGTGCCAACTTTATTGTACGGTAGTGAGACTTGAATATGCCCGAAATCTAGTGAAAGTAAAATAAATGCAGTAGAAATGCGATTTCTTAGAAACATGTGCGGTGTCACCCTTGCGGACAAAATAAGCAATGAGGAGATACGGAGTAGGACAGGGTTGCACGACAGTGTTATTGTAAAAATGAAGAAAGGAATGCTAAGATGGTTCGGGCACATGGAATGAATGAGTGATGAAAGAATGACGAAGAAAATCTATAGAGCAAAAGTGAGTGGTAAAAGAAGTCAAGGAAGACTAAGGTTGACTTAAAAAGATCAAATAGCTAGAGTTTTAGCCGACGGAAATGTCAAAAGTACTCGCATACCTAGGCGAAAATATGTGAGGAGAATGATGAGATTTAAGGAAGAGAAAGAAGTATGTAAGGACCGCGACGCTTGGCGCTCCGTCCTCTGACTACTCCGTTGGGGATACAGCGTGAAGATATGCATGTATGTATTGTAATTTTATTGTATGTATTTCGAAAAATAATGTGTATGCGAGTTTGTCTTGTCATTTATTTTTTATATTCATCTTTTATCACATTAAACAGCATAGACAAACAATTAAAATCAACAAGTACTGAAATCGAATCGGTCGAATGATGGGATCGATGAGCGATACGTTCGTTCAGATGTGATTGCAATCATCAATACTTTGAAATGATTGCAATCAAATGATCGAATCAATCACGAACGACACAGGTCTAACCGCAGTCAATTAAATAAAACGTGGCTGGTGTTAACGTGGTTTCACACGGCGCGGATTGCAGACAGATTGCAGACAGTATGCGACAGCCAATATCGCACGATGCCTGCTGTCAAAACGAGAATTTGTGTAATGTAATTTGTATAGTGGCGCTAAATCTACCGCGAAAAGTGCATTTTACGCTCATACAATAATAGATACGCAACTGTCATAAATAATACTAATTTTTATTACTATTAGTCACCGGTCGCGCAATGATCGCGTGACTGTCGCTGTCTGCAACTTTTTAGGTAATAACCCCGCGGAACGTTTTTCTTTTAATACAGTTTTTAGTGGCGAATGCAAAATGGGGGTGTATTCTCACCTTACGGTAAAACCGAAAGCGATAAAAAACGTTTCCTTTATCTTCGCTGCCGTGTCTTGTCACTGAAAACCATGTGCAGCGTACGGTAAAAAGAACCGAATCAGTTGCAGTGGCTATAGTATCTTAATTATTAACGAAAGAATTCACACAGTCGGTTTTTATCCCTTACGTCGCACGTAGGCTGCCCCAAAACGGTTCTACCATGGTTTTACGGTATAGTAATAAGTAAGTAGTAGTAAGTAGCTTCACAAAAATACGTATGAACGCGAATGCTTTAATATATTTTTAACTAAGCTTGGGTATTCAGCCAAATTCTTTGCACCAGCTCAGTAACTTATGTGCATCTCACTGTGCCGTTGGGTTGCTAACTTAAAATTGCATCATAATTAAAAACTAATTGACTAAAAGTTACGCGTCGAGTATGAGTCGCAAAATGCACGGCACCCACATCCCGCGCCTGCTAGCTTTTAGCGCAGACAGTGTATTATGTGCTAAAGTGTGTTATGCGCTATTACATTGGGAGTAAGTGAGTCGATACATCCGGCACTGTGAACAGAGTTGGCGCAATTGCCCGGCGTGGCGCAGTGTTACCCATGTCGTGTACGATTACGTGTACGACTATACCGTATAATACACTAATAGAATAGAATAAACCGAAATAGTGTGAACCTTGTTCTATTGTGTCATTTTACTGATTCGCCTGAGCACTTAGTTTCTAGGACTTCGTATCACAAGATTGAAATCGTGAACCACCAGTCGCACTGTTGTATAATTACATATACGAGCTTTGATTTATTATATAGCCTTTTAGAGAGACCATCAATAACGTTGGACTCACACGAGGCTAATAAATTAAGCCAGCATAGTATGCTAGTGTTAGTTACCTAGCTTATTTGCTCCGTAGTACTGGTGACAATTAATTTAACGAAACACATAATTTCAAATTAACGGTTGGTCATTGGGTAATGAATCAACTGTTTCCTTGTATGTTGTATAGACTCAAGCTCAGGTATTACTTTGCAGAAAATCTGAAATTTATCTAAGAAGTTATTTTGTAGAATTCTCCTTTTTTAGCTACAATACCTTTCGCTTAAAGCGAAGCACACGTGTCAATCAACAATTTTGAAGCTCTGAGCAAAAAGTATATAAGAAATACATGCAAATTGACCGAAATGAAAAACTCGTTGCTGGATAGCTGATCGACTCTTGGCTTTGGAATTCCCAAAAGATGCTTTGCTGAGAAACGAAGCACGTGTTGTTTAGACAGAAGATAGCTCTAAAGACAATTTAATTATGGAACATAAATCTGTTGCATTCAGTATAACAAAGACAAGTATCCGGAGGAGACAGAAGCCTTTATCATGACTCGATAGTTGTCAAGTCCCGGAATCAAGTTTAGTGGGTCGGAAGAGCCAGTGGCCCGAGGAGGGCGGAGTCCAGTAGCCGCACGGCGACTAAATAAATTACAAACTGCCTCCGAGACCTGTAATGTATACGTTTATAGTGAATCCATAAAATATCGGCACGACAGGTTGGGATTTGGGACTAAATTAGTTACTGTTGCTCTTTCAAGCTTGTCCGGGCTCAACTGACCGAGAGCAATCGCAAATGTTACGTTAGTTTCTATAAATGTATGCATTATATTACACAATATATCCTGTGTATCTGTTTTTGAGGTTCCATTACTAATGTGGCACGAGCAAGACCCTTGTAGTTTAGTCTGTATGTCATGTCTTTCACCAATCTTTACACATGCTATGCTGAAATACTAGACGAGAATAGAGATGAGCAACAAAAAACTGGCCAAACGCGAGTTGAGTTGCGCACAAAGGCTTCAGTTAGATATTTATAAGATAACAAATTTTTAAACTTGATTCCTGGAAATATGTTAAGCCTAGGACATTCATTAAATTGTTTCTGTAAACTATAAATACACGTATCCTTAAATATTTTGAAATTCGTCCAGTTGTTTCAAATATAAGAAGGAAGAAAGGAATGGTCAAGTCGAGTTTAACTATATGGTTTAACCCTTCTTTAACTATCTGGATTTTTTAAAATGTTAAATAATACAAAATATGCGGTTAAGGTGTATCACTAAATCTCTTTGAATTGTGACAGATGGACAAACAGACGGACACATAACTAATCTTATAATTTTTCCTTTTTAGAAACGGAATCCAAAAACGGGTATTTTTTCGGCCAATTAGGCCGTCGTATTCATGGTATATTTTGTTTTCTCCGTGAATGCTATTCTATTTTTAAAACGCTTTTAATATTTGACGTAGGCATAATTGACCAAAATTATGGTTTATGTGGGTAGAATATTGCGCTGGGCGACGTTGGTCACTGAACGCACCAGACGATCACTGGCATACAAGTGTGGGCGAGGAGCCGGTGAATGAACACACCATAAACATCGATTTCGAATTGCATACCGTACATGTATATAAATCATAACTTCGCGCCATTTATTAGGATCCCGCAGCTACATTGTCAAAAACGGAACCCTTGTTTCGCTATCTCAGCCTGTCCCTTTGTCTCTCAGTACGTCACAGGTCACAGCTGATTAATTCCATTCGTTAATTGGTAACCCTGAATAAGAAATGAGTTTAGGCTACTATTAAGTTAATGTGTTGCACTGAGAACTGCTGGCTGAAATAAAGAAAGGTTGGAATTTCGGAGTTTCTGATTCCGTTGACACTCGTATACTTCTTGCTTGCACATGAGACTGATCATATGATCAAAGTCCCTACATGAGTAACAAAAAAGAACATAATTTGCACATATTTTGAAACAATTTCGTTTAATTTTTTTCATTTACTTAAACTTCTACATTGCCCGAATTTACCACGGAACCCTAAAGCCTGCCCAGGCAGCCCAGTGCAAACAAATTCGTTCTTCGTCCACGCTCTAATGGTAACAGCAATAAGGTTGATATTCGCATTTGCGATTTGATCGTATTTTGATCGATCGATGATCGATCGTAGTTCTGAAACTAAAGGCTAACCTTTAGTTTCAGAACTTGTTCTTGTACATCATTGTAATTTGCAAGAAAACTACATTACTTTGAGATTTGAGATACTACAATCACCTATCCATTGTAGTAAAAAATAATTCGAAACTGTAGAATTTTGTATATCAAACTGACTTTTTGTTCTAGGTTTTTTAAATTTTTTTCTTACAATCCTTAATCGTACTTCCACGTTTAAGGATTATAAGATAAAGAGTTGAAATTGTATATACGAGTACAGAATCTAACTCCCAGTCTCTTTAGGTTTCGAGTTCCAGATTACCAAACTCACCAAGACCTGCATGTACTGACTTAAGTTAATGCGAATCCGACATGTTAATGGCGTACCCTAGACAAAGCGGCTGACACAGAACTCTTATTGTTTCTTGATGTCTGCCTGTCCGTTGATTTATTCCGTCATCTTTCCTTCGATTTTATCCGTCATTTGTCTCGTATAAATAATAATAGAACAAACTATTCTACTTTGTCGTAAATTGCTACATAACTCTAAATTGATACGTGTCCGATTCATTTTTAGACGGTTATTACATCTTAGGTGTTCAGTAAACTTAGATGTAAACAAAACTAACGTTAAGTATTACTTATGTCGTCTTAGATGTAGATAGGTACTTATTTAGGTATTGTAGATGAAAATGGATGGTAGATAGTGTATTAAAGGTGTTGTAAACGAATGTTTCCGTAACCGCGGAACACGACCACTCTGAACTGAAGCGTGTAACTGCGACTATAACATTACCATTACGGCGTTATTACCAAAAATTTTCACTGCGACAGCCAATCGATCACTGAGCGACCGGTGACTAATTGTAATAAAATATGGTATAATGTATGACGATTGCGTATTTTGATTGATTATTATTCTATGACCGTAAAATGCACTTTTCGCGGTAGATTTTAGCGCCACTATACAAATTACATTTCACAAATTCCCGTTTTGACAGCAGATATCGCGCGATACTGTCGCATGCTGACCGCAAGTTACGTAATAAGCGTGCTGAAATGAGTGACCGCGACTACAACACGACCACTATGCGACTGAAGTGTGTAACCGCGACTATAATGTAACCACTATGTAACTGAAGTGTGTTACAAGATTATGACACGAACTGAAGTGTGTAACGTAACGTACTCTGTATTTATTTTTATAACTTTTTCAATTTTTTTATGCGGTTGTACCTTTATGTTCCACTTCGAATAAATGAATCCGACTGTCCCTTTGGTGCAATCTTAAATGGCTGTTAGTGTCGTTATATAGCATTCATATAAATGTATGCTTGTCCCGAAATGGTTAGGTTATTTAATTTTAATTCTTAAATGATTGCAAGTTTTTTGTCGAAATCCGATGGAAAAACTATATTGCATAGCATAGCATAGCAAAAATCACTAAGCGAGTAATTATTATACGGTACTGGCATGATTTCCTTTTTACTTTTAATAATACAATGTATAAGAATGTTTGAGTGTGTTTGTAACGCGTTAAGCAATTTCTACTAAGTACTTAACAGGCCCTTACGCGGTATGTGTGTGTGTGTGAAGTACGACTTGAGGCAATGCAATTCACCTTTCACAAACTACACCAGCCTACTTACAAACTTACAATACAGATACGATACTTAATATAGGTACCTACTATAACGCGACCAAACACGTCCAGTTAACTGAGACAGTGAAAATCGTCATCGATGTTAGTTTTACAGGTTTTACATTAGTTTAATCATAAAATAAATTAGGTAGATTTCGAAGCAGGTTTTTTCAAAAGTTCATCCACTAAATCATGGCTGATTTAACCAATTTACTTACCATAATCGCTATATATTTATTAAAATTGGCAGATTAAACTTTTTTTTCATAATTGTTGAATAATAAACAAGGTATTAAAACTTTTAACTACATATTACTTTCTTTTCTTATAAGAGCCTCCCAGTTTTTTGGGAAGCGAAGGGTACTGTTCCCTTACAGTCGACATCTATTAGTTTCAGTCAGTACCTAGTTCAGTACCGAAAATTGTAAATAAGATACTGAAATTCGTTGAAGTACCAAATAAAATTCGGCTTTTGCAGCTAGAGCTGACCCTTGAACTTGAAAAGCATCGGAATAATTTGATTCAATTTAATTTTACCTACTTTTATTTTAGTGAGCTTACACAGCCACTATAATATTAGGAACATAGTCCATGAACTTAACGAAGTTAATGTACATTTCTAGATCCACGAAGTTAGTATACATTGATATACCTACATAAAATATAGATTAACCAGCGATACTGGATAAAGGCTAGAAAAAAGTTTATAGGCCAAGCAAGCCAAACTGCACAGCGCACCTACCCCCTTCACCCGCGCGGCACCAGTCCGCGTCAGTCAACTGCTCGCCACGTATTGGTTGAGACGTGTTTCTCACTTGCCCGTACAGCCGTACACCTCTGCCAACGCTCGCGCGATATCGGCTACTTGAAGAAGCGACCGCTGGATTTACTTTAACTAACAGAAATTATTTTGATGTGGTTACAAATGTGTGTTTAAATAATAAGTAGTGGTAAATAAATACTTAGCGAAGTGCAAGCCGGTTCACCTCGTGCGCGGCCGGTTCTGTGAGCGTGCCTGTCGGCAGTGTTAGTGCCTGTTCGGACCTGTGCTTTCTGAACAAATTATAAACAGCAGTGTGTGTATATTCTTCTTTGTGATATATTTATCGGGATAGTTTTGAACAGGTGAGCACCGAGAAGTAATCATAAAACGGTTTAAATAAAGGTTTAAAGCAAACTGTCTTACAATGTTTTCGCCTCCCAATATTGGAGTTTCATAATTATTTCATTTAAATTAAGTAACTATAGACGCTAATTACTATCTTAAATAACTAAGAAGCCATCTTTTGACATCGCAATCGTGTGCCCTTTGAATTGTAACGGTTCTTTGAAAAGGCCGAGGACTGTATAAAGCGTTGGAACTCCACCTTTACTAATTCACTTTTAAACACTCGCTGTGAAATACTTAAACGTGTTAATTAAATATTTACCTAGACTTTTTCAAGCTAATGAAGTGTTTGGCATGAGTTATGACAGGACAACTGTACTTACAAGACAATAAATATGTACCTAGTATGCGCCTAGTACATCGAGATCTTGTTCTATCTAAAAGACCTGGTAAAAAATAGTCAATAACCTGTGAAGGACAAATTAGACACAACTAGCAAGTTAAAAAACGAAGAGTATCAAATTAAACAAAAAATAATTCTATTGTTATTTTAACATACTTACTCTAACTCTAGAAAGAAAATAGTAAGTGTTTAAACCATTTCATACGAAATACTAATAGGAAGTATTCAAATCATGAAACTATTTTAAAACACGAAAATATCATCTTTGAGTATACATTATGCATGGCTTGCTGTTGCATTATGTATGTATATTTTAAGATTATTACATTATTATTCAACAAACTAACAAAATAATTAGTAATCAAAAGAAAAAGAAAAAAAGTGATATTACTTTACCTGTTACTTGAAGGAAGAATTTAGGAATCATTATAGTAATTAATGCGTTGATAAATTATACAGAAATATAACTTATACTATACTATACTATAACTAATAGAAATTTCTGTTTCAAGAATCACGTTTCCGTCAAAAATAGTTGTAATTCAAATTTGTACGTATGTCTGTCCAACAATTCACTAACGTTTATTACTTATCGGACGATAATAAATTAAATGATATTAAACAAAACAATTATGAAACTAGCGGAAACTTCGCAGGTTTCGCTTAACGACAAATATTAGAGAATGTACAAATAATATATCTACCTATATAAAATACACAATAAAATACCTATATAAAATATAGTTTGAAAACGTAATCAAAATAATTGCACTCTTCCTAACGAAGATTAAAGAACACCGTACAGTAATTGTAAGAGAATGTATAGTTTAATCGCTCTAAATAAGCATCCCATGCCTCAGCCTTAAAAGATCGCAACCTACTTAACTATACCAATATTGTAATTTTTTATAGTCACGGGAACCGTAACTAAACCAACGACAGTATTATTTACTTTTATATGAAGACTAATTCAATACGAAGACACGTTTCCACTGTGTTAAATTATTTCCATTCAATAGGGGATGTCCGGATGATATCCGGCTGAGGATTATTTAGTTTAGATTGAAAGTTAAAAACTTACACAAAGTGTAAGTCAGAATAACTGCTAGTTAAGTACGTATGCCGATGTGCCAAGTTGAACTAGAAAGTAGAGGTTATATGTGTAAACTTAAGTTAGTTAAACTAGGTTAGGTGGAGTGAGCACGCAGGCCGCCGCTATGGCATTTTATCGCATCATCAGCGTATTCAGTGGGCCGCTAGTGCAATTTGCAGACCTCTGCATACAATTAACTCTATTGCACTCACTTTCTGAGCACTTTATAACAATTCCTTAATATTTTGGATACCTAAGACCATATTATTTCAACCTGCGTCGCTTCTGAAAGGACCTTCGCATACGATCATGTAGTTATTGAATTGTAAACATAAGTATTCAAAGTTTCGATAGCTGAAATATTTACTGAAATACCCCTTAATCAAAGCAATCTAGAGAATGAATTCTCCTAAATTGACTTGGAGTAGTCGTATCTCTTCCACATTACATGCTGAGCTTAGCTTGTGGACACAACTGGTGTGTTTGCGCAAAAAATATTCATAAATGCATTGCTTACTGTAGCTTTCTGTAGTGGGCGGAAAATATATTTCGTATCTTTATTAATGTTTTTGTGTTGTGTTAGATGTAGCTGCTTGTTGTAGAGGGCCGTTTTTAATAAAAATAGACCTACATGGTATTATAGGAATGGTGTAATTTATCATTATTAGTATTTTATTGTCTGCAATTTAAATTCAGTTTCTGTAAATGGCGATGGACATGTGCACACTAAAAATCATATTTCTCAAACACACCAGACATTGTCTAAATACATATGTATGATTACCTCGTAAACTAGTGTACTGAGTCCATAAATCCACTTTTATTTTAAGAAAGCCCAGCTGAACCAAATTCTGCTGCGGTTATTTATTTCACGTCACTGTAGACAGTTCTAAAAAGATTTCGGAAATCCTACGTGCCTGAAAGAGGCAGGTTAATTTAATTAAAACAATCCACAGTTGGAAATTTAATCGTTCTCCCAAGTTTGATATGTACCATCCACTATCTCCGTCGTAACATTAATAATTACGAATAAAATAATAAAAATAGTTTAGAGTATGCTTACGTTCTGAATTGTCATGTACTTTCATATTTCCTTAGCATTTTTACGATATCAACGTTCAAAAATTTGTAAAAGAGTATTTTTAAGAAGTTTGACGTAAGTATCGTTCTTACATTGAAAATGAAAATTTTCAATTTTTTATTATTTTTCTTAGGTATTACAAGGCTGACATTAACGTATAACAAAAAGTCGAGTCAGGCAAATTAGTGATTCCCTTAAAATTATAAAGCTCAAGGTAACTTTATTTGTTAGTATAATGATAACTACGTACATATTTTTAATAAAATTGCTCAAAAGTAATCACTGATCTAACGGAAAGAAGATTTAAAAATGATATTGAAAACGTACAATAATTCAAAGAGCGTACTTAGATATAATATCAGCGATTTTGTGGAAGAGAGAAATAATTTGAGAATAATCCTTTTTGTACCCGCGTATTCATTGTATTTTCAAAGAAATCTACTTAATCAAAATTTTCCTGAGAGAAAAATGATATTCTCAGTTGAGATTCTTGTCGATTTCCTTCAATGGAGATTATTTCCTAACCAATGTTAGATTTGATTTTCTGAAATACCTCGTAGTTAATGACGAAAAAACAATTTTGATTTGAGATAGATTACATTCTTTTATTCTTCATTCATTCTTTCATTTTATTGACAGTCTATTTACTAATCATTTTCTGCATGAATAAAATGTATCGCTAAAATTTGGAATATCATTCCCTCATCAGAATTTCTTCATTTGCCTGCTTGAGATGTCATGTCGTCAAGACGACACATGTACACTAGAAAAAATATAGATCAATTTCAAAAGAAAGGTGTTATTCATTTTATGGAAACTCGTGGTCGTGATCAGCTAGTTACTGCTAAATTTAAATTGCAAAAGTCAAGTGGCTCATTTTTGGGCAACTGTGTTCGTGTTATAATAAAATTCCTCAAGAAATTACTCAATTAACGGAAAAGCAATTTAAACTTGTTATTAAACGCACACTGATTGGAAAAGCATACTACAAAGTTAGCGATTTCATTGAAGAAAAAACAATAGTCTGGAAATAATCTTCTCCGCACACGCATTTACTTGCTTTATGAATATTGCATTTTAAATAACTATTGTAGAATGATGTTAAGAAAATTATACCTGACTGAGTTTCTTGTCGGTTCTTCTCAGTGTTCAGGTTTTCTTTTCGAACCGAACTAAAGTATATTTGACGTTCAAAAATAACTTGCAATTGGATTTATTTGAATAAATTGATTTGACTTTGACTTTGACGACATTGAACGTAGACATTTTGGCAAATATTAGCATTCCAAGACTTCAACTTCACTTCCATCAAGCAAGATTGAGGACAAAAGCCGAAAAAGGGAAGAAATATCGCCTAATTTCGTTGTAAATGGATCAATATATCAAATAGTACGTTCATGGTCGGCACATACGTTATGCTCTGGATCTGCACCGTAACCGTACATCCATACATTAACTATCCTATCTACATGACCCTTGGCCCATCAGAATTCAATCCGTTCGTGACCCTTGCTCCATCAGAATTCAATCCGTTCTAGCCGACTAGGTAACTATTCGACTTAGGCATAGCTGCGAAATTTACGTGCCGGGCCTACCTAAATAACCTAAATTTATTACCAAAAACTTACATTTGTATACTTACAAAAAGCAATTGATAACAATTTCTGGCACGTAAATATTAGGTTCTTATAATAAAAAAAAAATTGATTTCCTGTTTATTTCAAAACGAAAGGGATTCGAAAATTGTTAAATTTAGAATCAATTTAAAGCATTGAAACTTTCAATTGTCATTTGTGAGTTCTTATTGCATATATAGGACTCAGTACGATATTTATAGAATGATAAAGTTGCACTACAGGTATTGTAAAAATAAAGAATGGAGTGCTTAGATGGTTCGGGCACAAAGAAAGAGTGAGTGATGAAAGACCGATAAAAGAAATTTACAACGGTGAAAGTGAAGAAGAATGATGAGATTTGAGGATGCGAAAGAAATATGTTAAGGACCGCGACGCTTGGCGCTCCGTCCTCTCTGACTACCCTGTTAGCGATGCAGCGTGAAGATATATGCGTAAAAGATGTGAACATTATAAATTTCTGGAGATCTTTAAGTCTCGTTACATTTTTCCCGTAAACTTTAAGTAAATAAAGTTTTATGTTGATTTTTTTATAATTTTGTGTTCAGTTATTCAATGGGGGTAGAGGAGAGCGGTCAAATCTAATTGGAGTAATTTTCCCTTTTCTTTAATATTCTATGAATATTTAAAATTATTAACTGGTGCAAAATGTGTAACAAGATGTACCCTGTAGGCAATAGAAAATAAGGTTTGTTATAAATGGTAAGAAATGGTATAATATTTCATTAATTAATATACAGTACGTCTATTTGTGATTATACGTCTCATTTATTCGTTTCGTTATAATATTCTACTTATATGCTAATTTATTTGCTTCTTTAAACTATGAACTGTAATTATTTATGATTTATGTGCTGTTGAACTTTGGGCAAAATAAATTCCTGAACAGAAAATCTTACATTAGAATAAAATATTGTTTTTCGCAGTATTTTATTTTGTGCGCAAAGTCTTTTATAACGCCTTGATGCACATGCTACCGATTTAACTTCTTGTGTAAAATTCTGTGCTTCATGCAGTAAAATCAGTTTATGCAGTCCGTTCTCGGCATAGGCATTACTATACCGATTTTTAAGTTTTTACTGAACTTAGTTTCTGAGGAAATTTATCTTTATAGAGTGATATAAGATCTCATGATACGAGGTGTCCTATAAGGGTTCCGTTATTCCGTATTCGTTATATTTTTTAAAGAATTTAAAAACATGCAATACGTAGTAACCCTGGAAACATCAAATCACTCAATCGGATTAAAAATTGGACTAGTCGGAAATGTAATAATGATTTCAAACGCTAAAAAGGGAAAGTAATCAAAGACAAATTATCTTTTAAGTAAGTAACGTCTTTATTTCATAAATATTTATTGCCATCAAAGCCTCTATTCTCGTGGAAAATTGCGTCTTTAACATTTTCATTGCTTTCCACGTGAAAATACCAAACAGGAAAATGAAATCCCATTGATCACTACTTATAAATAATGTCCACGGACGGAGATGCTTTCACATGAAGGGAATCCAGTAATGCACAAAGATAAACTACTTAGTTATTGCCCGTGACTTCACGCTGTTAAACGCCAAGAAAATCAATCAATTGGAAATTACATAAACATACCGCCCAGTCATGCAACTACTGTTCTGTGGCTGTGGCTCGGATACAAAAGGTAGATATTCGTGAATATTTGATATTAGCGTAAGCTAAGGGGGTGGACCGGACTTCTTGAACACCGCCCTTATATGAGTCCATGCGTATAGTTTTTGTTTATGTTATGCAGCTACTCTTAAACTATTCAATTAATTTACCAATTGAATATTAAAAAGTCCTTTCTTTAGGTCAGTGCTAGTCTACCAATTCGGCCAGGTCTGGTCTGTCCAGCGCTACGTCTGCTTGAGTGGTTAGGGTTTGTTATACAATAATAATACTTTGCAAGCTTAAATACTATGGAATACTTGGTAACGCTCTCGATGATCTCGTATTTGTCTGACCGCGAGCTAAAAGTGAGTGTTAATAGGGTTTTGTCTGTTGGTTCAAAGTTAAAAATGGGAGTTCCCCAAGGATCAATTTTGGGACCTTTCCTGTTTTTGGTATATATTAACGATTTCCCATTTATGCTCAGGGACTTATGCGAAACAGTATTGTTTGCTGATGATACCTCATTGTTATTTAAACTAGACAGAAAAGATCTAGATATTACTTGGGTAAACAGGATCCTAACAGATGTCTCGAAATGGTTCGCTGCCAATAATTTACTACTGAATGCACTAAAAACTAAATGTATTAAATTTTCCCTTTTTAATGTACCCAGAATCCATGATAAAATAGAACTGGGTGGGAAACAATTACAATTCGTTAAGTCAGCCAGTTTTCTGGGTTTAACAGTAGATAACAAGTTACAGTGGGCGGACCATATCGGGGTATTGGCTAGTAATCTCGGTTCTGCGGTATATGCAATTAGACGCATTAGGCAAATGACAGATGTGGATACGGCAAGGCTGGTGTACTTTGCATATTTTCACAGTCTAATGTCCTACGGCCTTCTGCTGTGGGATCAGCGGCGCATATTAACTCCAGTTTAATTTTGCAAAAAAGAGCAATACGTGCCATCTACAGTATGGATGCACGAGAATCGCTTAAAGATCGTTTTAAAGACATTAATGTCCTCACCTTTCCCTCCTTATACATCTTTGAAATTATTATGTATACGAGGAAAAATATAGATCTGTTTAAAAAGAAAGGCGATATGAATGGTAGGGAAACCCGAGGTCTTGATAAATTTGTTAGTCCAAAATTTAAATTACATAAGTCAAATGTTTCATTTTTAGGTAACTGCATTCGTTTTTATAATAAAGTTCTTCAAGAAATTACTCAATTAACAGGGAATAAATTTAGATTGGTTATAAAACATACATTGACTAGACAATCATACTATAAAATAAACGATTTCATTGAAGAAAAAACAATAGTCTGGAAATGATGTTCTCTGCACATGCATTTACTGGCTTAATGAAAATATTGTATTATATTGTATATAAACCTATAAAGTATTGTATATAAACCTTTTGTAAAATGAAGTTGTAAAAAATTATACCTGACTGAGTTTCTTGTCGGTTCTTCTCAGTGTCCAGGTTTTCTATTTGAACCGAACTAAAGTAGATTTGCCGGTCAAAAATGCCTTGTAATTGAATTTACTTGAATAAATTGATTTGACTTTGACTTTGAAAACGATTGTACAAATTGTGAGACTTCAAACTAAACTCCAATATCATGTACTAAGGGCCGCTCACTACGAACTGGGGGAGCTTCCAGAAACACCCAAACTCCAAGCCAACTTAAAAAGTATATTTCCTATATTGATCTGACCAGGGATCGAACCCGGGTTGCCGGCTTGGAATCCAAAGTGTCTACCCCCTAGCCAAGCCAGCTTATAGACATTATTACATAAGTAAGTTCACTAACAACTCCGTATCGTCATTGGAACACCTCGCTCGCAAGCTGTTGACTTTAGACGTGGTTAACACTGTGCAGGATCGACTCACTTAATCCAAATATATTGGCGCATAACTTACTACAGAGCATAATATGCTGCCTGCGCTAAAAATAAGCGGACGCAGGTTGCGACTGGCGCGCACTTTGCAATTCACTGACGCAAAACCTTTTTCTGTTGAGTTAACTCATCACGCTTGCATAGTGAGATGCGCCTGAGTTATTGAGCTAATGCAAGGAATTTTGCTGAGTGACCCATGCCTACTGTCGATATACGGATGGCATGAAAACCACTTTGTGACAACCGGCCGTCCACTTGTTTGCAACACGCCGATTTTGAATGGACGACGCGCCACCTGCGTATGGTTAACGTGAGGCTTAATAACAATTTCTCGAAAATTCATTGACCATGGGACGTCCGCTTGTTGACCGCAAGGCGTTAAGTCCCCGTCACCTAATCGACCACTCCTTGACAACAAGTATACGCCACGCGTGGCGCTGCTGGTCGGGTAAATGAACGTATTTGAATTTTGATTTTGATTGCAAAGGAAACCCACCGACTTTTTTTTCTCATAATTCCATTTTTGTAAAAACTTTTTACCGCGCAAAGATTCTCAAAATTTCAATTTATTTTACTTCAACAGAGCTATTATTCGAATGAATCTACATGAGAATAAATCCACTGTTAGAAAATAGACTAAAATAAAATCGAACTAAATTAGGTATAAAAACAAAAATAAGACTTGATTTTTTTTTCTATTTATAAACACAGGAGGCGCAGTATTAGGATCTTCCATGTTTCGCGTGAGTTACCAGGTACAAGATTTTCTTAAAAATAAAGACAGGGTAACGTAGTCTACACTTCGCGTCAGTTAACAGGAACAGTTGCATCAACAATTACAAGACAAATGAAGTAACTAAAGTTAATTTTATGATCCTCCTAATCTACGTTACACCCAACACGTCCAAAACGTGTGAGCCGCCCCAACGTCGATTCTCTGACCATAGCTTACTATTAGAGATGGGTAGGTCCGGATGGATACGTGTCCGCGGACCCCTATCCCTAGTTGTACTGGTGGATAAACATCCAAATCGGTATCGGTATCCATTGGAACAGAAATTTTTGCTGGCAGAATGGAATATATTACCTAGTACTACATTAAATCCAGTTTCGCACACTCCGTAAGTCCAGTTCAGGAGCTGATACCAAATTATTAATACGGGTTCCGCACATCCGCACCCGTATCCTTAAAAAACCCGGACTTACCCACCCATCTCTACTTATTATACTCTTTCGATCTTAAATCACCTGTCACAGTGACAGCTTGCTGACAGGCAACTGTCGACAGATTAGCGCATTTGCCAATGTCACGTATTAATAAGTAGAATCGACATGAAGCACATTGCTTTTCTTTTTATCGTAAAACTCCTCCAGTAAAGTGATTGTAGGCTTTGCTGAAATTATAAACGACTTCTTGGAAGAGCTTAAAAACTTCAGCTACACATGTCTATTTAGACCTACTCCATTCTTTTCACTTACACAGAACTTTAAAATACAATATGCTATCACTTTTATACTTTAAATCTCCCAAAAAACTAAAAAATAGAAAATCTAAAATGGCAACCTCACTTCTCTCGTTACCGCCAAAAAGTCCAATGTTCGGTGTTATGTAGGTGTTACGTCACATAAAATTAATAATCTGACAGAAATAAAAACACAAATTAAAAAACGACACAATCGAACCGATTCTGTCAACGTTTTGTGGACAATATTTAGAAAACAATTACAAAGAAATTAACTCATAGATATTAGAAAGAATCAAAATAACAAAAATTAGAAATATATATTATTAGACTAATGACACAATCGGATAACAATAACATTAAAAAAATAGAAAATGGAAAAATCGTGGACTATGTTACTGGTAGAAAAATAAAAAACGACATTGATAAAATAAAAAATGGAACAGACGGCAATTTTTTTCTAAATAATAGTTAAGTAGTACTTAAGTATATAGTTAATTGATATTTATTTATAATTTGATTTTGTTAATTCGTCTGCTGATAAACATGTTTTTTTAAGAGAATTAAACTGGCTAATTGCAGGTCCAACTCAACTAGAGTTCGTACTGTTAGTAACTCGTTGCCATTCGCCATCATAAAATAAATTTTATCAAAGATTGTTTAACTTATTGTAACATGAAAAAAAATCAAAGAAACCTCTTTTAAAACAGGGATTATACATTTTTTGGAGTAACGGTACCGATTTATGTTACTAAATTTCCTGTATTGTTTAATCTAAACATATTCTTCAAAATGACAGTTGTATTTTTTAAAATTAATTACAGTTTTTAAAATAAAGAAAATAACTGTTTTTTCTTATTTTTCGTAAGCTAGCGCGGCGCACGTTTGCATACGCAGTTCTTTTTCAGATTAAATTTTTGTTTATCATCGTCGCCTTAGTTCATAAAAAAAATCATCTAATGTGTATCTAACCCTGATAACTTTCCTTTAACATGCACCTAATTCTCAATATTCAACATGTTTTTTATTCTCAAAATTATTCTGAACGCTACTTTTGGAGCCTGCCATCGCCTACAAAACAATTGTGACACGTATGTTCAAAAAGTGTAATAAAGAAACACATAATGTGACACATATTTTTTAATTGGGAGTTTAAAAAGCTTTTATTTGTTTCATATTACACACGGTGACTCCAAAAATAATACTTTTTAATATTTTGTATATTATATCTATAATAAGCTTCAAAAACTAATCCTCAGAAATGAAATCTCGTCGAATCTGTACTTGGGCCATTACTATAACTATTCAAAGAGTTGTTTAGATGAAATAGTCTCCGAGAAAGACACCTGGAGATGATTCCATAAGTGTTATTTTTAAAAACGAAGAAAGGAATATTTAGATGGTTCAGAAAAATTGAAGTAAAAAGCTATACAGCGAAAGTGAGTGGTAGCAGAAGCCAAGGAACACCAAGGCTGACTTATGAAGATGAAATAGCCCAAATGAAAGCTAATAGAAATGTCAAAAACACTCGCATACCTAGGCGAAAATGTGTAAAGAGAATAATGAGATTCGAAAAGGCGATAGAGTATAAGATGTAATGCTCGGCGCTCCATTCTCTCTGACTATCCCGTTAGAAATACAGCTTGAAGATATATTATGTTAAATCAAGGAATTACGTATTTCAACATATTATCTGGTCTTTGCTTGTAATTAAGGGGTATACATTATCTTGTTCTGATAAAACCGTCAGGGTATTGACCTCTCGATGTCTTATGCATACAGCAGAGACAGAACTACTTTCAATATTATCGTTTGGGAAATATTGAAATGGTCAACGGAATTAGTAAATCAGACTACAACTTTTATTCTTTATTGTAATGCTTTTAACATTAATGGTTCCCACTATAAATTTATTGTTTCTGTTTTAGTAGTTACTACAATTTTATCACTTAACCTGAGGGGGTCTCGCCTTCAATGGTCTACCAGATAGAACCCCAACTTCACTTAAAAGAGGTTTATATTTAACACAGTTATTATAGTTATTACAATAAATTGCTCTTAAAACTAGGAAATAATACAAATAAAATGCGTGTAAATTATGGTTCTAAACCAACCATTCCCAAAGTGGGCGATAACGCCCCCTTGTGGGCGCTGCAGGCCTAAAGGGGGGCGGTAAGAGACCCAGAAAAAAAATGGGGGCGTTGTGTAGAGGCCTGGGGGGTGATTTGTAATTTCATTTAGCTAGGAGGCATCTTAGACAACGACTACATGAGCTCTCGACTCAGTAGACAAAATAAGTTTGGGAACCAGTGTTCTAAACAGTTACCGAAAGCGGTTTATATTTCCCAACAACATAATAAACGAAGATATATAATAACAAAACAAATAATGGGAAACAAAACCTAAACAATATATATTTATTACACGCTATCAAGTTATTTATCGATATCTACACAATCAATTCTCGCCGTCAGCCATATAATCATTAACTGTTTTATAATTTGAAATATTTGCTGTTTACACAAAATATAACTTATGTAAACCCTAGTATATAGATTACAGCAGAAATATATTAGAAAAATAATATTAATGCTGACAGAAACCAGTACATACATATCTCAACGTTAATATTTACGTTAGTATTTAAAACTAAGCATTATCTTAAATAATAACTTCCTCTGGCATCATTATCTTTTTGAATAGCCAAACTGCTTTGTTCGCCGAAAAAGCTGCAAGCCCTTTTTTAGAAACTGTGAACGTAATTATGTTTTAATAGCAAAAGCTTATTTTCTAGTGTTTAATTTTACTTTTTGTGGCAATAAATAGCATGGCGAAAATATGTGAGGAGGAAGCAAAAGGAATATGCAATGACGGGATGATTGGGACTCCATCCTCTTTATGTACCTCGTTACGGATACAGCGAGAACATATTTATGTATTAAGTATTTTAATATGTTGGAATAAATAAAAACACTCCTACTTATAAATATACAGAAGAAAAAGATGCTATTAATATTTCCTTATACCGCTATAACTCTTAGAAATGTTTCTCGTGCATTTTTGAGGTAACTTAACTATCAAAATACAGAAAATGAACATAATTTATGTTTAACAAAGTAAATGTACATACAGACATACATATCTTTACGCTGTATCCCTAACGGAGTAGTCAGGGACGGAGCGCCAAGCGTCGCGGTCCTTTTTCGTCGAGGTATGCGAGTACTTTTAACATTTCCGTCATTCCTGTCCTGTAGGTATGTAACATATTTAATTCAATCGTAGTTATCGGGTAATTTTTTTTGTTCTTCATGGCATGGCGCATAGATTAGCGCATTTGCCAATGTCACGTATCAATATTAAGCACGTTCGAAGTTTTTGTTTTTTCTTCTTATTGTAAAATTCCTCCAATAAAGTGATAGTAGGCTTTACTGAAGTTATGAAGGACTTCTTCGAAGAGCGCGAGAACTTCAACTACACATGTTTATTTCGACCTATTCCATTGTTTTCACTTACACAGAACTTTAAAACACAATATACTATCACTTTTGTACTTTAAAACTCCCAAAAATGTAAAAAATAGAAAATCTAAATAAAATGACAACCTCACTTCTCCTGTTCCCGTCAAAAAGTCTGTAATCAGGTAGTTTACGACTTTTAAAAGATCGGTCAAGTCACAACCCTCTAAACTCTAGGTTCCCAAACTTATTTTGTCTATTGAGTCGAGAGCTCATGCAGTCGTTGTCTAAGATGCCTCCTAGCTAAATGAAATTACAAATCACCCCTCAGGCCTCTACACAACGCCCCCATTTTTTTTCTGGGTCTCTTTAGGCCTGCAGCGCCCACAGGGGGGCGTTATCGCCCACTTTGGGAATGGGTCACTCTAAACCACTGGTTCCCAAACTTATTTTGTCTACTGAGTCGAGAGCTCATGCAGTCGTTGTCTAAGATGCCTCCTAGCTAAATGAAATTACAAATCACCCCCCAGGCCTCTACATAACGCCCCCATTTTTTTTCTGGGTCTCTTACCGCCTCCCTTTAGGCCTGCAGCGCCCACAAGGGGGCGTTATCGCCCACTTTGGGAATGGCTGCTCTAAACAATATAGAAGGCTATGGTCAAGTGCTATTTCGACTAGGTAAGGCGCAACGGGTTCTGCGAGATTTATGTGAAATGGTAAATTTCTAATTGTAATTTGTGATGATCTAGGACTAGACCAGACTAGGTAACTTGCAAATTTTTCCAATTCTTGTTCTGGGTCCAGTAGATTTGGGCACAATGGGGAGGGTGAATGGACGAGTCGAAGTCTCGATTTACCAGTGAATATTGTAAAATGTTAACTAATGAAAAATATGTGGGTTAACAAACGATATATATCTTATGTGAAATAAGTTTATACATCACATGTGTTTTTAAAAAAATCGACGGCAAAACTAGCTTTTTCAGTTTCAATTTTTAATGTTTGACAAAAAAACATACGACCGAATTGAGAACCTCCTCCTTTTTTGGAAGTCGGTTGAAAAAAAATATGCCAGATTTTAAATATTTTTTTAATCCTTATTGTTATTGACCATTCTAAATTCCGAATCTAGTCTTAACTCAATACCCCACTACTGGACCCTTTTTGCTTGGACGCCCACATATATAGAATTTAAAATAACTTCACCTTTTATTTTTGAGTAACCGCATTCGCTTTTGTAGTAAAATTCCTCGGGAAGTTACTCAATTAACGACAAATAGATTTGTTATAAAACGTACATTGATTAGACAATCATACTATAAAATAAACGATGTCATTGAAGACAAAACAAACGATAGTCTGGAAATGATCTTCTCTGCACGTGCATTTACTGGCTTTCTGAATATTGTATTTTAATAAACCTATTGTAAAATGATGTTGAAAAATTGATACCTGACTTAGTTTCTTAGCGGTTCTTCTCAGTGTAGGTACAGGTTTTATTTTTATAGATTAAACTTTCAAAAACACCTTATAATTGGGTTTACTTGAATAAATTGATTTGATTTTGACTCTGAATTAAAAAATATAATTAAGTACTATTTTTTCTTGGAATGCTCGTAGATCTTCACTGAAAATACTTCTGATATTCCATCTTAAAAGTTCGTTTCATTATTCAGAAAACCAGTTTTAAAATATATATATCCTTTTAAAATACATTAACAGCATCGGTGCTGGTTAGCTGGCCGAATCCGATCTCTGGTATATCCTGACGATGCTTCGTTGAGAGGCGAAACACGTGTCGATGGGTGGTTTTTGTAGTTTGAGCGAAAAATAGCTAAAGATTTTAGGGATTCATCACATGAAATGGATTTCCGCAAAGTAGCACCTGAGTACACAAAACATATATTTGTTTTACTTTAAAGTAAAACGCAGTCGAAAATGTATTCGTTAGAACTTGGTTATGTCGAGCGGAATAATCAATCAATTTCATTTATTTACGCTTTGAATAGACTTCAAAAATTTGAGAAATTGATGAGAAAAGATGTTTAATATTGTGAAAACAGCGAAATCACAATCGCTTACCGAGCTCAGGTTGCAAGCTACACTTGTGTGCCGGTAAATAAGTAATGCTCGGAGCCGCCCGCTCGATCACGCACCTGGCGTCCACTTACAAACACTTTAATACACTACCAGTGCGGATTCAATTTTCTGATTCATCTTACACAAAATTGTTAGCAAAACTCTGTTTGTGTTGATCGTAAAAATTAAATTTTGTTTCTAAAAATATAAATTCCTTACGGTTTCAAAGAAGTTTAGTGAAAAGGTGAACTGAATCAAAACACTAAATGGTTACAAGTGTAAAATCTTGCAGATACGCACTCAGAGCGAATAACAATAATCTTTCCATTAAAACATTTTTAGTTATAATATTATTACCTGTAATTTTCTCTTCACCTGAAACTTATTTCAATTTATCTTTATCACTTAAGTTTATTTCGCTATTCGCTATTAATTCTACGTTGACATTTTAATTTTTGTAATATACATTGTAAACTGGATCAACAAATCCACAATAACATCTGTCGTATCAGTTATGAACCAAAGAATACAAATTTATAAGACTACTGATTTACATTATGATTTGAACTGTAAATCAAAGAGAATGTAAGACTAAAGACTAAAGAATAAGACGAAGAAAATAAGATTACTACGCTGTAAATCAGATCAAAAATAAAAAACATAATAGGAAAGAGTAGAAAATATACGATGTTATCCTCGCGAACAAAATTACCAATGATATACATTTAATATTAAATTGTTGGATATTTTGGTTCGATATAATATAATGTAGTTGTAGAAATTAAGAAAGGAATGCTTAGATGGCTCGGACACATATAATTAATGAAGAACGACTAACTAAAGAAATCAACAGAGCGAATGTGTACGGTAGCAGAAGCTAAGGCAGACCAAGTCTGACTTACGAAAATCAAACATCCGCAGTTTTTGCCGACAGAAATGTCGATTGCACTCGCATATCTCGGCGAAAGTGCGTGAGGAGAATGATGAGATTTGAAGAGGCAAAAGAAGTACATGTATGTAAGGAACACGACGCTTGGTGCTCCGTTCATCCCCGTTAGGGATTCAACGTGAGGATGTGTAAGTTGTTAAGGTAACGCATTGATAAACAGTAATTTAATCCAAAATAGATCTTCAGTTCTATGCAAAAGTGCGCGCGCTAGCTTACGAAAAATACGAAAATATAGTTATTTTCGTTTATTTTAAAAATTATACTTAATTTTAAAAAATCCAACTGACATTTTGAAGAATATGATTAGATTAAAACTATACAGAAAATTTAGAAACATAAATCGGTCCCGTTACTCCTAAAGATGTAAATCTCTGTTTTAAAAAAGGTTTCTTTGATTATTTTTTTTGTGTTACGAAAGTTAACCAATCAGATATCGCAACTTCTGCCAAAATAAATTTAATGAAATGAAGAATCAGGCTACCAAATATCACTTTCATATGTTTTGTAGTTACTTAGAAAAATTGAGATCCCTGCCGTTAAAATTTCCAATGCATCGCCTTAATTTTTTTCCAATATGTAATTAGAAACGAATGAGACATAACTATCATTTGTTGTATTCGATGTCATTTATCAAATTAATAGTGATTACAATAATCTATTTCAAGTACCGCCACAGATTTTAATCTCGCGTCTGAGTAGGGCAAGTCTTAACGGGGTTACGTCAATGAAGAAAATTTAGTTATCTGTACGGATTTCATCCGAGGGCGAAGGGTTTCTTTATCCCTGATCGTAGTTCTCGGATATCGTTAATTATGTACTATTCCACCCTTTGTATTACGAACAGTAAATCTACTCGAATACTATTCACTGATTTATTTTAAGGGATGGATAGGATGGTAATAGTTGTTCAAAACTACTGAAAACATCTTCGAGAAAATAAAGAACTTTAAGTTTTATTACTGAACTGTCTCAATATGAGCATTAATTTAGAAAATATAATTGAGACATGAACTCAATGTAACCAACATAAAGGTATACGATTGATTGAAATAACTGTAATTTTTGAGGATGATTTAATTATTGAGTCTCTTGTCCACCCGTCTCGTAAAATATTAATATGGGCAAGGCATATAAAAGTAGACAGATGACTTTAAATGCATTGGATAGCTGTAGCGCATTAAATTACTCGTTAGATAAGACCAAACTGCTTTGGTGTCACTATTTGACCCAATATCAAGAGGTCTTACTTAAAAAGGAGCCCTAACTAAATGATACATATTCAATAATTTGTTCCATTTGAATAATATGCTAAAAATAAGTCTCTATAATACAAATGCAATGTTGAGGAACCAAAAATTTTTAATAAAAAAAATTAAACCGCCTTCAAAAAAAAAACACTGATAAGTATAAAATAACTGTCCTATACTAATCAAAACCGAAGTACAATTAAAATAACTTTATAAATACGATACACATATCTATATAATGAAATTTGACAGTTACTGAAGTCGGTGCCAAGCCCACCAAACTAATAGACTTTCTGTTGTTGCACATTGATTTGGCACCGACTTCAATAACTATCAAATTTAATTATATAGGTATGTGTATCGTATTTATAAACTTATTTTAATTTTACTTGGGTTTTGATTAGTATAGGATAGTTATTTTATACTTTTCAGTGTTTTTTTTGAAGGCGGTTTAATTTTTTTAATAAAAAATTTTTATTTCTTCCTTTTGAGTGATCTTGACCTAAATAAATATCTAAGGCAGGTCTGCAATTAACTACATTCTAACTCCGGAGCGCAACGATATACAAGAGAATCATCAACATAAATAAAGGTTTATAACCTTTATATAACCAGGTTGCGTTATTTAGTGTATCTTCGAAGTCCAAGCTCCAATATCAGTGAAATTTAAATGGGACCACCTCTGAAGTATTACCTACTAAACGTAAATTTTCGAAATCGGTTCATAAATGACGGAGTTATGAGGTAACAAACATACAAAAAAAAACATACAGACGAATTGAGAACCTCCTCCCTTTTTTGAAGTCGGTTAAAAAGCTTAAGGAGAAGTAGTTTCTGTATCCAATTCTAACATAAAGAAATTTACCATAAACCAGTCTGGAATGTCTCTGACTTATAAAGACAAATGAATTGGTAGTACTTACTTATCAACGAATGGAAAACTTTTGTAATGTAACTCAAATGAAAATACATATCACTTTGAATTATATTGGAATGTATATTACATACACAGAAACGTATCTTTGAAGTAAAGTAATAACTAACAACTTAGGTACTAAGAGAACGATATCTCATCAGACACAGTTCCTTTAAGTGTTATAGAAGATCGGTTTCATTAAACATTAAAGCTATGTTATTAATATTCGCATACGTAGAATGTATCCCAAAGTTAGCTACATATTGCTATGAATAACATCTACTAGTCTGTTGAATACGATAAGTAGGATCAAGTCTGGGTTGAACATCGGACAGATTTATATTTAGGATCGGTTATACCTTGTAAGTTGTCGACATGTACACGGCAGCTTTATGAGGCAAGTTCATCGGCCCTGCTCTCTCCCCTCGCCTCGCTATGCTGTAAAACAAACAGTGGCCCCGACAGTCGACCGTCTCATTATACCTTTAATGCACAATGTCCAGTCTCGATCAACTCCTTGATGTGGCATCGCATCTTTATTCGATAGTTTGAATGTGATTGGTCAAGGATTGCTATCCACTTTATTATCTTTATCTTTGTATGCAGGAACGTTATCAGTACGATATGACTCAGCTCTCCCGTCTACTAAGTTGCATGTTGAATTTTTAGTGCTTTTGGCATGAGCTCACATTGTGTTGAAGTTGAAAACATCTTGAAACGTATGTAAGTTATACGTAACACATTCGTAACAATACATTGCAGCTTTATATTTTAAGCGTTTAATATATCTGATAAAGTTTTGGTTTGGGTACACATTAATGTAATATCACGGTCTACTTTCAGTACGGAAAGTATTGTAATATTGTTACAAATTAAACCGTTATGAACGTTTACATTTTAACCTTTGATCGAAACAAGGAATGTTATTAGTTTGGCGTCTCTTTGTGACACCGTATTCCTCGCATGGACGAACCAATTTGTATGCATTTTTTGTTTCAAAACTGTCGTTTCCAGAATGTTCTTAACAGTCTTGTTCGACGGAAATCCGGCAGCCATCCTTGGGAAATTTAACTCAATATTATTTGCAACTATGTCTCGCGGTTTCACCTGCGTTAAAGCTGGTATTCTTCCGGTATAAAAAATAGCCTAGATTACCCTCTGTAAGGTCTCTACCTGCCAATGAAATCTTGTCAAAATAGGTGCAGCCGTTTCGGAAAGCCCTGACAAATAAACAGACAGACAATTTTTATCTAATTTCAAAAAAACGTGTTTGGGTTTTGGGTACATGCGAATAATCATATAGGCTTAAGAGAATGCCTTTATTTCCAAATCACAGACAGACACTTCAATTTTATTTGTATATATAGATGGGACCTCGGGTACCTACTGCGGTTAATTAAAAACTTTGAAGTTACCTATGTGTTTATTATTTTCTGTATCGGGACTTTTTACTTGGCCAGAATGGCACAGGGCGATACTCGCTAAGTTTCATCATGTTTATCTGTCAGTCTGTCCGATTATGTCACTGTCGTCATATTTGTTCCGTTTTCTTTATAACTAGGCACTGATCTGAAATTTGGTACACCGATGTAAATAAATAACTCATACCCAGAAAAGGAAAATATTATTAACATTACTCAAGTTCACAAACTGTGAAAGCACCAAAAATCTCGTAACAAAAGGATAAGTCGGATTGAAAGACATTAAGACAGTTTTTGAGACATTAATTAACTTTGTAGTAGAAAAAATGTTTGTTAATGCATCGGATATAGTAAATTCTCTAACTGCAAGTGTAAAATTGTAGTTGCAAAAAAATTTTTTTTCGTGTGATATCAAATTAACGATTTTCAGATTTTTTTGCGCCGTAAGTTCTTGATTCTTGTCAAATTTAATAACTCTAGGTCAGTGAGATAGCCAGGTTTTGATTTACATGTGAGTGTCAAAATATAAACGGCCGTGTTTTCGATTGCGTTGACTTAGAAGCTGGATTTTTTTACAGCTCTAAGCGACGGCTGGCATAATAATTTGATAATAATTTGAATTTGATACCTAAACGTGTTATTGAGAAGAAGGAACTTGACCGACAGACAGACAGACAACGAAGTCATCCTATAGAAGTTGCTTTTCCTTTTGTGGTACAGAAACCTACGAAAATGGCTACTTCAAGCCTAACTTATTTTATTTAACTTCTACTTAGTTTGAAATTGCCTCGGAACCATTTAATGCGTGTTCGACACGCCAGTCTTAAATTCTCTTCGAAACCAGCGTGATAGCAAATTTAATTTATAATAAACTAGTCGTTGACTGCGACTTCGTTCGCTTGGAATTAAAAAGGTAGCCTATCTCTATATCCAGAGTTTAATCTATCTTCACTCTAATTTTCATTAAACTGGATCCAGTGGTTCAGCCGTGAAAACTGAACAGACAAACAGAGGCATTTTTAGTGTAGTGTGTCGAAGTATCGACCGACAGTGACAAAAATACAAATTAAAAAATGCGTTGAATGAGTGTGGGTAGTTGCAAGAAACCGCACACTACGAAGATGGCATTCATTGTCATCAGTCTGCCCGTGACCATGATCGGTGCAATCCGGTCGAAACGTCGGGATAAAATAGGTAATTAGCCTTTAAGTATAAACGCGACATAGACCCGTGAATAAATATTGTATGATGTGTACAAGTCGTGAAAGTTTAAAAACATTAAGAGGTATTTTTCCTTTCATAATATTAGTGTGGATATTACGAAACAGGTCTTTAGTATAAGATAAGAAGTTTATTCACTAAATATTTGGTGCACATGTAAACTAGGTTATCAAAGAATAATACGTTTGACTGGATTGGCGTTGTAAAGGGTAACTATCTGAGGTCATTAATTTAAATTAATATCAGTTTAATTTGGATAAATTTCTAATTGATTTTATATCTCTGTTTTATTTCTCAGTTCTTCCCAATACATATTTTATTGAATCATTGAATGATTTAATTACACTACAGCGATTGTGTGAATCCAAACAAACCACTAAGCTGGCATTAAGAGTATGAAACAACCGACCTCAGAGAGGCATTCAATAATGTCCAGCCTCTAAGGCAAAGAAAAGACTTATTACATTATATGGTACACTTTGTCACAGAATGGGCAACAAAAAGAATTTCTATTATTGTAGCAAACTTCATCACATAGACAACAGATAGATACGTTTTTACTGACTACTCCGTTAGGAATACAGTGTGAAGATATGTATGCATGTTAAAGGATAGATTTAGTAATCATGAATTTATATTCGATACATTCGAAATAGTTGTTAGAGATATTGTTAGGATTCCGTATTACATTTTATTTGAGATCGTTTGTTCCTCAAATTGACTCGGTCGAGAACGAAGACGGGCCATTCAGCTCATAAGGCAGATTGTCTACCATTATATATAACATTATATAATGGGTATAATTTATCTACCATTATTTAGGGTAGCGCTGACATTAATGCAACAGTGAAGAAAAGAAAAAAAGAAAATATGAAAGATTTTTTTTTACGTCGGTGCAGTTTTATTTTTGCAGGCGAACACGATTTTAAACCTATTAGAAATACGTTATTACAAAACGGCTGACTGAGTTTTCATTTTAATTTGCCGAATTTTGAGGATAATGAGAGAGAAAGAAAATTATAAATTCCATTATTCAACCAAACTACCGTTTTTGCTTTGAACACGAATTGCAGAAAATAATGTTGCATGAAATACTATTTTATTTTAATGATTTGGCAAGATTAGAACACAGAAGTCATAGTACAAACAATTAGTAGTCGTTTAGCTAAATCTTAGTACATACATACATAGGTATTATTTTTTATTAGTCGACTTATAGTGACTGCTGCTCTCAAACGTATTCTTTTAACTTTCAACGAAAATATACATACGGATTAAAGGAATGGTTACTTGGTTATTAATTTCTGCACAACAGCTCGCTTCCTAGTGATTACAAATTACTTTGAAGAAATAATAGTGAAGAAAAAAAAATTAAAACTAATTTTTCAAGAAAATCCTTTAAAAAAAAGTGAAAACCTCAGAGTAAAAAAACCGGCCAAGTGCGAGTTGGACTTGCATATTGATGGTACCGTATCTTGGAAGGGAACGTGTTAAATGTATAAGGGATGTTTAAAATGTGCTCCAACAATATTCGAAGTGAATCTACTCTGAACATGGAGCACTCAACCTATAGAGTAGCGATGTCATATATTTTGTATGAAAACAATTGACGCTTAGACACTGTTGCCGTTACTGCGTTCTGTTTTATAATTTGATTTTTGCTGTTTTTGCCACACCACCGAATAGAACAATAAACCATTACATAAATATTTAAATATCTGTCGGAATATACAGAGATGTACACACAGGTCCAGTATATAATACTGCTTAATGCGAGCGAGAGGTGATATTTGTTAGTGTAAATATACTACTAAGCAGTGGTGAATAAAATGGTCAGGTATTTCGTCTCTATATGTTGAGTGTGCCAAGACTCACGAGTCAATGAAAATGCACATAAAACGTTGAACATCGCTTGAATCGCATAACTAAGTTTGTAAAAGATTTTTGCTGATAATTTCTAAAAACTGCTAGTTAGATACGTCGTTTTGTTTTTCCTGTAACATTATTATAAGTAACATAAACATTATTAATTTCAGTTATTTTACACTTTTCACTTATAAAGTTCGAAGGAGAGGGGGGCGTGGGGATGATATTTTTTCGACATTTTTATCATGTCAGAAATGTTGCGGTAAAAAAGGAAATAAAAATATATTTAATAACGTACAATTGAAGACTTTTCATATTATAATACCTAACTTGTTCTAGTAACCCTTTTAAAAATTTGGGCCCACCTACGTACCTTTTTGCTATAAAATCAAAATATTTTAACATTTTTTTCAATTGAAATGAAAGTAAACAAACATGATTTAAAAATGTTACAAATGAAACGATAGCATAAGATGATGAAACCAGCAGTTGTGACTTGTGATTGAGAGATGGATGAACCATTAGAGCTTTTTTTTTACAATTTTGATACAGACCTTTGAAAATTGTAGACTGTATTAGGATGATTCACATAGATTTTTATACCAAGCATTCAGATTCTTCTTTTTATTCTCACTATTCGGATTACCTGTATAAACGTAGTAACTACAAGTGCTTGCTTGTTATTGTCGGTATAAAATTGGGAAGCCAAACGTGGCACTCAAAACCGTCGATCTCACGTTTCAACTAACGCACACCAGCTCACTCCCGCATGATTCAACTGGTAATATAAACAGACACCGTTGTGTGCGCATACGCAGCTGCCGTGCCACCCCCCTCTCCCGTCCTTGCCCCGCTCTCCACTCTCTACCCGACCCTACGGGATGTCCTGCGCATACCTGAGTTCAATGGTGGTTTAGTATTTCGTTCATAATATGCACTTGTAGACGTACTTTGCAAACTGGTCGCTACAAACTATGTTTCAAATAACAAGGTCTGTTTATAGACATGATTCAAACTGTTAACGGTCTGTCTTTATTGACGGTTACTTGACGGTTATATGACAGATGGCGATTGTTGTAGACAAGGTTAGGCCGACGACCCGGCCAACTCGTCGCTCTGACATCATCTTTAATTCGACTGCATCACAGTATCATTCTTTACTAGAGGTGGGTCATTGAAGTTTTTGGCAAAAAGGCAACTGTTTGTTTTTAATCGTCAGCGAGCTGAAAAACAAGTTTTTAATGTTTCGCAGCCAATTATGGCAAAAAGTAAAAGTTTCGTTATGTCTGTCTGTTTGTTTGGTCGTATATCGAAGCCGATTTATTCTGATGCTTAACAATTATACCTATGTGCTGTTTGGTACAGAGACTTAAATTAAATATAATAAATTTAGTTTACATTCAGAAATTAAAAAAAAATTGAAGGATATTCTTGAGTCTTTTATTTAACTACTACTTGGATCGAAACTGCTAAATCAATGCATGCCCCACACTGTTGTTTCAACTAGTTTTATGCTATTAAAAAAACAGTTAAAACGCTACTATGTTTGCAGTCATTCAATTTCAATAATACTTTAATTTTTTGATGTCAAAATTATTATCAATATAAAAATAAATAAACAATTTAAGTTACAACCTTTATTGCGTTTGAGTTCATTACAAATCAAAAAATAAAAGACTTAAATGTTCAAATACTTCGTTCAAACACGAAAATCGACGTCAAAGTATCAACTCATTAACGAACGAAACAATAAATGCATTAACGATGCGTATTCGTTTAATTTTGATGTCGGTATAGGACTGGTAAAGATTATTTTTATTCACGTGAAAATAACTATTTGTTATAAGTAGCAGTTAATTCGTCAAACAATGATGAACCGCTGATACTTAAGTATATTGTATAAGGCTCACTTTATCGAAATCCGATTCAGGAATATTTTTAATTATTATTTTATATTTATTTTCGTCCAAAGACGCTGAAAAACAAATAAATTAATAACTAATTAACGGTTGATTTATTAACTAGTTAATTGAAACAACGCCCACCCCTAATCAATGAAAATAAAAAGTTACAGTGACGGGAGCTACAGCTACAGCTGGTTACACGTGTTCTTAAGTGTTTAAACTTTAAAGTAATTCTATGCCGTTTGATCAACACTTTCTTATCGTAGGAATTACCTCATCTCTATTGTTATAACGGGTTGTAGTACTATCAACAATGTCAGTTCAACACCTGGGTATATTGAACGTGTGAAATTCCAAACAATGGCAATGCGTACGATTAACTTCACTAGCTTATCTCTCACTAGAGATGATCGATATTGAGGAAATATCGATATTCATAACAACACTGTATCGGTAACTACTATGATATGGATATGAAAACATTTTAGCGATAGAAAAAACAATACACGCATATTATCTCTAATGTTATGTCATAATTTTTGTAACATTTTTTTTGGTTTTTTATTATATTATTCATAAATGTAAAGTAAATTGCACGCAGACTCCAAATTCACGATCAATTTACGGAGTTCATAGGCTTGATAGTTGCAATCCCCTTTTCATGAATAGTAATATCTTGACACTACCGTGCTTGTACATTTATGAAACGTTAGTATTTGTTAAAAAACACACGAGCCTTTTTCTGAAGCAAAGTGAGATGTCGGAAACAAAATGCCGCCGCTGAGATAGATTACATATACTCGTTAAAAGTTAAAAAAGTATTTTGTAATAATTCTTATTGCATGGCAATAACTCTATATAATAAATTACCTGATTATAATAAAACTGATGGGCTGCCGTTGTTCAAAAAAAGAATTTTAAAATTTTTGGAACATAAATGTTATTACAGTGTAAAATAATTTATTAATAATGACTTCTTTGTGTAAAATTTCATTTATTTTCATGAAAGTACGTAATTACTTTAATTTAAATTTTGATATTTTTTTAAATTATTTGCTTTGACATTTATTATTATTTTTTACTTAGTTTTTGATTTTGACAGTTTGACATGTTTTTTGTTTCCTTTTTTTGAATTGTTTTTATGTACTTATTCAGTTTTTATGTTTTTAAATATTGTGTTTGACATATGAATAATTTAATTCATTATGACATTCAAAATTATAAACATTGAGTTGGAGACTTGTTAATAATGGATACCGATAGAATGGATAATATTCATAATATTATCTGAACTTCCTAAGGGGTTCAATTTAATATTTGCATGCTTTTAATGAGCAGTGTGTAAAGTATCTATTTAATTCTATTTACATCTGATTTTACTCACATTCTTTAAATAAATTAATCAAATAAATTATTATTATTACTAATATTAAAAATATGTTGTTAAAATAAAGTCGCCATTTAAAAATTGTGATTAATTAGGTTTAAAATATCTTAAGTCTGACCTCGATAGGCACCCATAGAATTCTCTATAGATTATGTTCGGATGTAAGCCTAGTTGGCCTTCTCTTGTGTCTTGTTACATTTTCACATTCAGAGATAAATGTTTCGGGAAAAATAATATATCTAACCATTACAGAAACATTATCGATCTCAATTTTTATCTGTCAACGTCGATATTTAGTCCGAATATGGTACACTTGCGGCACATCTCTATTTGTAACGCTGCGTGCTAGAACAAAGCATAGAGACACGGAGTATACCGAGGTGTGTTTGATGAGTCACCAGTGACGTCACCGGCTGCCTTTTTGTGTCCAACGAACGTGTTTCGCGCTGGCGGCGGCGCCGGCGCAGCGGACCGCGACTGAACGCTAATCTACACATTCGATACTCATCATTGAACACATCAGTGCTCTAATTACCTACTTTTTGCTTTAATTAAAACAAACTATTCGTTTCAAAGTGCGAAGTTTTGTACGATGTGCTTACTCATAGCTTTATGAATTAAAAATTAACGTATTAATTGTGTCATTTGAAACCTAATTCTTACTCATCATATAATGTTACTTATAAATATGATTCATTACGAAATACACATAGAAATATTTGGTTAGGTTATCAGGAATTTTCATTTAGTCGTGTATTTTATACGTTATCTTCATACTGATAAAATTGGATCTTTACATAAACTGCTTATTGTTTTATCAACCAACAATTTATGGCAATAATAACTAGTTTGAAGTTGGGATAGTACTCGCTCAATGTATTGTGTGGCGCCAAGAGGTACTCAAATTGTGTTTAACCTGATATTACGAATATTCATGATTACTATAATATGTCTTACAATATTTACTAACGGGTCTATGTCGCGTTTATACTTTAGGGCTAATTACCTATTTTATCCCGACGTTTCGACCGGATTGCACCGATCGTGGTCACGGGCAGACTGCTGAGGATGAATGACGACTTCGTAGCGTGCGGTTTTTTGCAACTACCCACACTCATTCAATGCATTTCTTAATTTTTTTTATTGTCACTGTCGGTACTTCGACACACCACACTAACGACATCTACACACTGGCGACGTCCGGTTTTCCGGCTCCGGACACACTCACTGATGACAGGATTCCATGATGTTGATAAGCGGTATCCATCTTCCCGGTTGAAATTATGGTATTTCTTGATTTCAACCGCCTCTCGTGCTATTCTGGAATAATAGTGTCGATCGGTGGAAAGGACCTGTGGCTGATGCTATAATATGTAACTCACTATCCACTATCCATCAGCTCTTTTTTTTAATATAAAAGAGGGGGCAAAAGAGCAAGCGGGTCTCCTGATGGAGAGTGACCAACCGTCGCCCATGGACACCCGTAACGTCCGGGGAATCACGGGTGCGTTGTGTCGGCCTTTAAGGAAAGGAGGGGGAGGGGGTGATGGGCCACTGGCACTCTCAATCACCGAACGAAACACAACAGTAATAGATGCTGTTATTTCATGCAGATATTCGATCATAAGGTGGTATATGGTATATCACCTGGCTAGCCGGCCCAATTCGTGCCGCAATGCAGCATGGCTCTACCACTCTTAAGAACTCTGCTCGTTGACGCAAAAGAAACCTGTACAGAGGTACCCGGCCTCCTGAGGGAGAAAATGGGCTATGTGGATCTTTTATCTACTACATTTACTCCGGTGGCTGTCCTCGGTGTGTTGTTGAGGTGCTCCTAGATGTCCTATGGAATGCAATGGCAGTCTTTTGGCCTCTTTTATAATTTACCTTCGAACGTTTTTTTTGCCATTGCCACGATTTTACCGTCCATGGTGCAATAGGGAAGCTAAATGTATGCAGGTGGATGAAGTCGCTTTTAAATTTCCGTCAACGACGCAGTGGCCGATGAAAAAGCGTTTTTTTTCCTAATAGTAGCATTTTGCTTACCTGTTGTACAGTGGACGATAAAATCGTCACGATAAAACGTCAACGATAAATCAAAAACAGATAATAAGTCAACCACTGTAATTTTTGATTCATAACCATCATGACAAATGTTGCTATGGAATTGCTGTGAGCAACTTTTTAACGAAGGTTTATAAAAAGTAAAAAGCCATCTGACAATTATTAATAGTGTTTAAAAAGCAAAGGGAATAGAAAAATAATAAAAGTGAAATAATTGCAAGCAATAATATTAAAATAGGCACCAGTTTATCACGACCTTAGGATATCTAGGTACATATGTAGTTATATAGATATTATACATGTATGTTTTATATAGACTCAATAAAATAGCAGATGAATCAGCGGTCCTTTCCGCATATTACGGTTATGTTGCGTCTGTTCTTAGATATGGTCTGATATTCTGGGGCAATTCGACGGACAAAGAACTTGCTTTTAAAGCTCAGCGGGGTAATTCACAAACGCCGGAAACTCGACTTTTCTTATCCGACAGGAAACTTTTCGATGATTTTGTCTAAACGCAATTCACAAATCCGAAACCTTTCCGAAACGACATGATTTGACAGTTCATTTTGGGACGAAATTTTCGGATGCTTCCGACGACTTTTTAGTACCGAAAACGTTTCCGAGACGAGTAAATTAATGTAATATGTATATAATCGATGACGTCTGTCGTCAAAAATCTAGACAAATTGCGTGCGCGTATGTAATCTAAACTTCTAGACAAATTTCGTGCCCTTTTTAAATACATGCCTAAGGATTAATTTGCCTTATATTTTTATAACATATTTTATTAGTTACGCAATCAATAGCTAAACATTGTTTGAGGTATTTGAGGTATTTTTAGAAACAACAACAATCAAAAATAAAAACGCTATTGTACTTTCTATTGTAGTTATTATTAATTTTTACTAAGCGACATCTAGTATAATTTATTTGAACTTGTTGAACGCACAGACGATAAGCACAGACAGTATAATTCGTATTTATAAAACCCGTTTAGTTCTTCGAATGTAAATAAAATAATTTACAAAAATGTTTTAATCTTAAAAAAGACTAAGTAATTTCTTTGTCTAAGTTGTTTCTCTGTCTGTTTAAAATGATATTTTACCAAATACATTGTGATTGTCAAAATGTGATACGTTTAAACCACACTAATATTTTCTACCAAAACGAAAACGATATCTACCATTTTGTAACATGGTTCATAAATGCATTTTCTTTCGGATTCGTAGTCCTTTCCGATGAGATTCCGATAGTTTGTGAATAGCATTTCCCAATCCATCGGATTGAATTTATGCTTTCCGACGATCGGCCCTTTCCGCCACAGAAAGTTTTCGAAGCGTTGTGAATAAGGGGCCTGAAAAGGTGTATTAGATCTGCAATTTGAAAATGATACTCTTGTAAACCCTACTTTAAAAAGCTGAATTACCTCTTCCGTGTGTGTATTCAATATATATATATGAATGTGCTGTTTTCACAAAAACCAACATTGATTTATTTCAATTTCATAAAAGCGTAAGACATTTGGATAAAATAAAAGTAAGCCCACACAAAACAGCTTTGTTTCACAAAAGTGTATTTTGCGAAATACCCAATATTTATAATAAACTTTCTAGAAATGTAAAGGAGATCAAAAATCTAAGCTTATTTAAAAGGAAATTATTTAAATTATTCATAGATGGGTGTTATTACAATGTATGTGATTATTTAAATGATAAAATATGACCGCATGCCTTAGCATAAATATAGATAACGTTACTTTCTTTGTATTTCGTTGTTTTCTGTGATTATTGTATGCCTCTGCGGCGGGACATAGTTAAACTTATGTATATTGTAATATCTTTTACCGTACCTATGTACCACCTTAAAAAAAATATTATTATTATAATTATAAAATACTTTATTGAAAACAAAAATGTACAACATACGTTAATATTTACAAACTTAAAATTACAGATTATCTTAAATAATAGGCTTCCTCAAAGTTGTCGCTTAGAAAGCTGTCATAGCTTAAGGTACCCAGCAGACTGGCAGCATTACCTCTTTCAATAGTCAAACTGATTCGTTGGCGGAAGGAGCTGCCAGCCCGGCAGTCTCCCGTAGCCTCGACCAGTCTCTTACAAATAAGGTAATGAATTCTTGTACTTTCAGTTCCCTTATGCTCAAAATTTCAAACGTTTTAAGAATTCTCGCATGAAATGCATTTCCACGAATTAACACCCGGGTTTGTACAATATGTGTACATAAAAAAAGTGTGCGGTCGGGTGACCTCCGTCAGGAACGAACTTCCTACCTCCGTCAGGAACGAAGTACCTTAGCTGCAGTTTCCATTTTTCATATTTTATTTGCAATAATGAGGCAATAAGACACACACAATTTAAAACAATTTAATTTAGAACAAAAACGTAGCACTGGGCGACGCGTGTGTCCCGCCTCACGTAACGCTTTTTCCTTACGTGACGATTTCTACCAACTCAAACCTCCCGCAAGCCGCGTTAAAGAACTTCGTTCTAATAAAAATCATATAACTTAAATTACATTTTAATGAGTAAATACGTAAATAACGAGATAATAATTCCCAGTTCTATCTCCGATTACATCATAAATCATAACATTACATGCATGTTGAGAACCACATAAATATTATGACATCAAAAACAGACAAAACCTCATTTATTATTTCGCAAACAAAGCTAGGGACCAACGTGTGATAGTAAAATACGAAATTGCGATTCAAATAAATTAGTTATTTATCAATTGCTTTATATGCGCCACCTCTTACAATTCTGTCGGACGCGACAACTACAACCCAAGCTCGGGTCCGCTCCACAAAGCAGAAATGTTTATGAACTTAAAGTAATCGTGTAATGTGCGTACATTGTTGTTCTGTAGTGTACAAGGGATATCCGAGGGCGCGTAAATCCTTCCGACAAACTCCCCAGCGTGCGTCCTTCGCCCCGCGCCCTCCACGAGTCTAATGTCTTGGAATAACCCTTGACGCAGGTGATCCTACGTTTTCTTTTACTAAAACTTTCGATAAAACATTGCCTTGTAATATGTATTTGTTAGGACATTTTTATGGCTGTAGTTAGATTAATCAGGACATTATGTGAGTATTGAGATATATTTGTAATTCGTTTCGTCCATTACCTAATAAGCGTATACTTTGTGATATTCCTGCAGAAAAATGGAATGGAAAAATTTACCCTAATAAATGCCTTTCTTTAAAAATCGCCTCGCACTTGTTATGTGTTGGACGTGCAAGAGTACCTACTGGTAGATGAAAGTTTTAAAAAATATATTGCTTCGGTAGTATTCCAATGATCGCCATAAATATTTCATAGTAGACATTTTTAAGGTATCTTGTCAAATCAACAAACAGATTTTTTTATGTTTTCAGTGTTCCGTACGAAAAATTAAAAATTGAACATTAACTCACTTCACAATTATTTGTCATAGACGCTTTTATTAGTTTGCGTAACATAATATGTTTGCGTAACACACCCGGTTTTTTTATTGAGATTTTCATACAAAAATACCATCCAAATGTGAGACTTTTCCGTTTCCCAATATTCTCTTTCATACAAATCTTGTCTTAAGAATTACGAACATAGCACAAAAAGTCGGCCAAATCGTTCGAGCCGTCCTGAAGTGATGATCTATCATACACGCGGCAATCGATTAATTATTTATATAGATTTGACAAAAACAATTCCAGGGAACAATTTTACTAATGGTTCATAATAATAAAGACATGTATTTCGAAATTAGGATCTTGCCTTAGGGGGAGCTGACAAAGAAAGCTAATCCTATGGGGTCTCGTGGACTAAATTAATACAGATGTGTATTTCTAAATTCGAGTTTTGACCGTGGTTTTAATTTTGCGAGCCGATAAATAATTATTTTTTAGCGTGGGTATAATTTTTTTAAATGCTAAAGAGCATTTTAAATAAAATTATACCACAAATTAACTTTTGTTTAAAAACCAGTCAAGCGCGAGTTCGACTCGGGCACGTAGGGCTCCCTAGGATATTTAAATTTTTCGGTATTTAAATATTTAAATTTGATTTCTAATAACTTATAAGATCTAACACTCGTGATATTTTTTCTATAATATTTAAGTAAGGTTATATTTTCTAAATTTTTACGATAATAATTGTAACGTTTATTTGCCAGAAATATGGTACAAAGATGTAAGAAACATGTCACTAGCATAATCATTATAATTTGTTCATAAATTGTCTTTGTGGCAATGTTTGAATGTCATTAGATGTAGCAATATTGCTCACACATCGCATAACAGTTTTTCTGATACAAACGTATTTACGGAACCTTCGGCAAACCAATTCTATTTGGATTTGTTGTATTTCTGGGAAATAAGTCAAGAATTTATATTTCCAAATACTTTTGACATAAGTCTAAGGAATGGTTAAATCGAATCAGAGCATCTAATTTTTAAATTCTCTAATTCTTCTACAAATATTTTACAACGTTAACCGGTACAATATAGTAATGGGGCAGGGAGACGTCTCACTTTGCTTGACTCACTCACATAGACTTGTGTGAGTTTATGCGATAGACGGACAGACAGGCAGACACATGAATTGTCTAATAAGAGATCCGATTTTCCTTTTTGAGGCGCGCTCCCCCAGGCAAACAGGCAAACGTATAGAGTCTAGGTTCCCAAACTTATTTTGTCTACTGATCGAGAGCTCATGCAGTCGTTGTCTAAGATGCCTCCTAGCTAAATGAAATTACAAATCACCCCCCAGGCCTCTACACAACGCCCCCATTTTTTTTCTGGGTCTCTTACCGCCCCCCTTTAGGCCTGCAGCGCCCACAAGGGGGCGTTATCGCTCACTTTGGGAATGACTGGTATAGAGTCTAGGTTCCCAAACTTATTTTGTCTACTGAGTCGAGAGCTCATGCAGTCGTTGTCTAAGATGCCTCCTAGCTAAATGAAATTACAAATCACCCCCCAGGCCTCTACACAACGCCCCCATTTTTTTTCTGGGTCTCTTACCGCCCCCCTTTAGGCCTGCAGCGCCCACAGGGGGGCGTTATCGCCCACTTTGGGAATGGGTGGTATAGAGCATTTCATTCTAGGATTCGTAAAATTCTTTGTGTAATGTAGTAATTTTTGTTTTTACTTATGAAAGAATAGTCATTTGAAAAGATTAAAATGGACAAGTTTTATATCATAAAATTATCTATACATACATATCTTCCCGCTGTATCCCAAACGGGCTAGTCGGAGAGGACGGTGCGCCAAGCTTCGCGGTCCTCACATACTTCTATACATTGGTGTGTATCACAAGTAAATATAACTTCTACTTATAAATTTAAATAGAATTGTTTTGCACGTATTTCAAATCTTTAGGCTTTCTTCTGAATACAGATTTTATATGTATTTTACAATTATATAAATGGAAAATATGAGAACGCAAAAGTATTGTTACAATGTCGAAGTTATTACTACATTTTTATTATTTTTTATATTTTTCAAATAACGAAAAGATAGCCTCCAAAACTTGCAAAAAACAGTATTTGACTAGAGGAAGCACCGTAAGTAACGGAATATCTGAAAACGCGGAAAATTAACGTGATTACCTTTTATTTGGCTTGACGTTTCGGCCGAGTTGCATCTGCGTCTCATGCATCATCCGTGATCTCAAGCAAACTGTCGTAGCAAGGTTCACTCCGCGTCCGACGCAGATTTCATATCGTAAAATAACTTTTAGGCCAATAAAGTGAACGGTGCTCTGTCCGCATTGTTAGGCAGTGTGAATATATCTAACACAGCCAAAATGGCCATCCACAATGAGGTGCTGATGCCAACATTATTGTATCTAATATGTGCGGTGTCACCCTTGCGGACAGGATATGCAATGAAGAGATACGCAGTATGACAGGGTTGCACGACAGTGTTATTGTAAAAATGAAGAAAAGAATGCTTAGATGGTTCGGGCAGTTAGAAAGAATGAGTGATGAAAGACTGACGAAGAAAATCTACAGAGCGAAAGCGAGTGGCAAAAGAAGCCAAGGAAGATCAAGGCTGACACTTATGATGTTCAAATAGCCAGAGTGTTAGCCGACGGAAATGTCAAAAGCACTCGCATACCTAGCCGAAAATGTGTGAGGAGAATGATAAGATTTGAGGAAGCGAAAGAAGTATGTAAGGACCGCGACGCTTGGTGCACTGTCCTATCTGACTACTCTGTTGGGGATACACCGTGAAGATATATATGTATGTATTTTCAGGGTTCTTATACACTACACTCGTATATAGATAATGAGTTTGGCGAAAATTTTAGTATGTAAGGTAACGGAAGCTAAAATTGCAGTTTGCAAGGTAATTTGTGAACAATCCTTGAGTTAGCACGCGACCTCCATCGACAGTAGTTCGCCCCAACCTATTAACTTGGCTAATATTTCTGCTTAGTCAACAACAATACCGCGGTTTTGGGTAAAATTTATTCGATATCGCCAGGCTATTGAAAGCCTCCATTAGGGCGTACGCGCGAGGGTTGCGGGCCAGCCTAATTTGTGTCGAGTCACAACCTTACACCCACAGTCTTTAGACGGTTATAACTTGCTTATGTAATAGTGGCCACTTGGGTACTGTACAAATATTAATATTTCATATCAAGAAGAAATGGATCCGTGTAGTTTCAGAATAGTACCTGTGATACTCGACTGAGATTCCTAACAGCTAATTACTTTTTATATTTATACGTAATTTATTATATATAGGGATGCATTACGACTATACTTGAATTTACATATCTTCACGCTGCATCCTTAATGGGCTGGAGAGAGGATGGAGCCCCTTGCATCCTGGTTCTTACATACCTCCTCAAATCTCGTCATTCTGTTTCACACTTTCAAAGAGGTTTGTGTTTGCGTTTGTCGTTTGTTTGCGTTTGCGACATTTTTTGTCGGCTGACATCGGCTATTTGATATTTCATAAATCAGTCTTGTTCTTCTTAAGCTTCTGCTACCGTTCATGCTTTACCATTTAAGCTGTAGATTTCGTAGATTTTCTTCGTCAGAACACTATTATTACATTTCATCGACTCCAGCTGTTGCTCGTGACTTCGTTTGCGTGGATGTACGATATACAGCCTATGTCCACCCTGAAGTTCCATTCTAAATATTGGTGAATGAATTATTGAAATCGGATGTGCAGTGTCCGAGATTACCTTCTACATCCAAACTCACAAACTTTATCTCTTCATATATTAGTTTTTATAAAATTTAATGTAATTCAATAAAAGGCAAAGTGCAAAACATATTGCGTTGTTAGTGTTCCGTATTGTTGTGTGTTTATTGCCTTTGATTTTATGTAAAAAGGAAGCCTGTATTTTTGTATGTTAAGTTTTTCTTTTGACCGAAATGGAAACAGTAACCGAAATTCAGTGTCTGTTATAAAAACAACGTGTTTTCGCTCGAACATTTAATCTTTATCCAGCTGCTACTACAAACTAGATGCGCATTTAATTTTTAAATCCATTTACTTTTTCTTTTAACAAAATCAGAAAATGGTTTAATTATGCGGCGAGAGGAACTAATGCGGGCGCGCGTGAGTCCTTTGGGTTATCTGCGTTAGTAAACGCTTTACATTATAAAATAAAAAAAAATTGATGAAGGCTACCGAACTAGTAGACTATATCGTTGTTTATGAGTTTGGCACTGACTTTAATAACTGAAGAATTTAATTGCATGTCATATATATAATTATAATAATAAGTTTTTATTGACAGGCAGAACCCAAATATTAAATATAAACAAACAATAGGTAACAATAAATTGACAATAAAATGAAATAAAAACCAAATAAACATAAAACATAAAATCTTATGATGTTACTTTTTACTTTTTATTAGGGCCGCGATGTACAGAAAGCCAGTGTTTAAAAATCGGTGGGGTTATTACCTAAAAATTTGCAGACAGCGACAGCAACGCAATCACTACGCGACCGGTGACTAATTATAATAAAAAATTGGTATCATATATGACGATTGCGTATTTATTATTCTGTGACCATAAAATGCACTTTTCGCGGTAGATTTAGCGCCACTACACAAGTTACATTACACAAATTCTCATTTTGACAGCAGATATCGCGCGATATTGGCTGTCGCATGCTGTCTGCAAGTTACGTAACAAGCGTGCGGATTGGACACATCCTCACAGACGGTCCGTAATATATTGTTTTCAGAGCTTCTTATTCTCATCCAGAAGGATGCTATACGAGCCCTGATCACCGCAAAATAATCTTGAATATATCTATATAATCTGGAGTATAATATATACATATAAAGTTATTTTTGTAGTTTAGTTGTGATTAGTTTAATAGTATAATAATTTTATACTTTTTAGTGTTTTAATTTAGAAGTCGGTTTATTTTTTTTAAAGTTATAAAAACATTGTATAGACTCAGGTGTTATTATGCGGAAATCCATTTCATGTGACGAATTCCTAAAATATTTAGCGTATTCCGCTCAAACTCCAAAAACCACCAATCGACACGTGTTTCGCCTCTCAACGAAGCATCCTCAGGATGTACCAGAGATCAGACTCGGTCAGCTAACCAGCACTGAATCAGTTATTTAGTTAGCAGTTAAGTAATTAGCAGTTATAAAAATTTTGTACGGACCCTCTATAGGCGAGTCAATTAACGTTTGACTATTTTAGATTTACTACACGCGCTTAGACAGAACATAGTGTGCTTATTGAAACATTTGTGAAAAACAAAAAATGAGCCGTCGCGGGACGCTTGGCAGATGTGAAACACCGAAACTATTGTGTATAGAAAACAGTATGCAGAAACGGATGGTTTACTAAACGAAATAAATCTGGCATAATCTAAAATAAAATATTCAGATTTTTTTTAAAGAAAAAAAATCTTTATTTAAAAACAGGCAACCGAAGTGAACATTAACACTGCATACGCTATAGATATACGAACTCTGTACAAGCACGTGGCGACACATCGCTACGTCGCCACGCCAACAGGGTCTGACCGGCCGCATAAGATGTTTCTCATCGACATTATGTTGTTTTTCAGACATAACCTAAAACAATACATATTTAATGTATATTTTAATATACATTTCTTGTACATATTGTTTTAGACATTAATGTATTAAAGAAATAAATTAAGTAATTATTAAAGCAAATATTCAAATATTAAGTCAAATAATCGAAAGACTTACTTTCAAAGGAAACAAATGTAAATTAGTCCTTTATTAACCGAGCGAACTGTCGCTAACAACTTGAGTTCTAAATTATATAGCTTTTTAAATTCCTTACAGTTTGTATTTTAAGAGCCCCAATTACTATGTAGGCTGTAGAAATATAAACCATTTCGATTGAATAAGTAATTCTATTTTGATGCAATAAGTTGTTATAGTCATAGAAATGACTAAATTTAAGCCTTACAGATAGATCACTATAAAATAATTTGCGGGCGTGAGTGTAATTCCTACATACAATAAATATTTTTCAGTGCTAAAGATATGCTAAAATCTATATGGTATTATGCATAAAATCTAAGATCTAACTAAAAAAAATTTGCTCGTGTGTGATATTAATTTCTATAATTTTGTAATTCGTTTACCTAATTGAATAAAGCTAATTCAATAAAGTTCTCCGTGTTCTTTTTTTGTTAATGATTAATATATGTGCATGTATACATTAATAATTACAAAGAAATAGTGTTTTGTTTCTTATTGACATATAGTACTTAATGACGCTAGAACTATCTTCCTCCATATTTAATGTTTAAAGTATTACTTGTGTATTATTTATTTATTCGATTAACCAACCACCCATATGCAATAAACATACTATAAAGTGAGATAAGGTTAGTGTAATTTGTCCAAAATGTGCACAAGCAGCTGGTGTTTAGAATAGGCCTTGCCCTGTAACATAAACGCCGGCGTCCTCTCTTTACATGATGTCACGAGACTAACCATACATGATTGTATTTGTTAAATGAAATTCTTATCGTGTACGACAGTTTCTTTGAATGTGTAATTGCCTTTTTGTGTTGGTGTGGGTATGCGAGCGTAATTGTCCGAATTCGTTGCGTGTGCATATAAATTGAAAAGTAGACAAAAATTCCCTTTTTATACTCATATATTAAATATTATGTTTATATAGATTTTTTTTGCGTAAGTTAGGTAAATCATAACTTCAAAGTTTTTCCCATTCAGAATTGGACAGAGCTTCAAGATATAATCGCAAAAACAGCATTTACTAACCTATCGCTACATGTTCTTCATAATAATTCTTACACTTGCCTATCTATGATATAAAGAGATTATTATAAGCACCTGGTATTTAGGTGGGCTAACAAATCGTAAAATACTTACTACTAGAAGTAGAATGAAGATTTGAAATTATATTAAATGTATTGACTTAAGTAATACTGGGCGTTCGGTAACTTAGATATTTGTTAGATTCGACTAATGATTTAGGTACCCAAAATGCCCCGTTGGCGCAGCGGTAGGACCTCGTTCAGTTCCATCTCAGTTTCGGTTGAAATCAAGACCTAAGCTTCTTTTTAAAGTAATTGTTTTGTACTTTATTATTTTGTATCTTATTTTGTACATAGAAGTGTTCATTTGACAAATTAATAGTTCTGTTTTTTGTAGCTCTAAAAAATTATTTCTAATCTACTTGACATAAGACGACATGCGCTGATTTCTCGCTACGACAATCACTACCGAAAACAACGCGGACGTGCTTTTAGTTTCGTGCACATGCAGTTACGGCAAGTTCCGAAACCGAACCTTTTAACGCTCTTTTTTACTCACTGCAATATTGTAGCTAATACGTATGTCTAAACTAACATTATAATGTAATTAAATCTGGAAATAATGTTCTCTACACGTGCATACATTACGTAGCATTTCTGAATTTATTCTGAATTTAATGAATTATAAAACGATGTCAAAAAAATTTGATTCTTATTGGTTCTTCTCAACGCAGGTTTTTTTTCTAGCTGATGGAAGACTTGACATAACAATAATATCTTGTAAATGAGTTTACTTCAACAAATTTGACTTTTATGACAACATGTTTGCCCGTGGCAAGATTATAATAATACGTTCTCAAAAATGTTAACATATGCAGCAAAGAGAATGAAACCAAATTACAGCTAATTTGGTATGTAGAGGTATATACATATATACATAAAGTATATTCAACAAAATAAAGATCGTCGTAAACGCGCCCCGCTGGATTCTGCGCCCCTGGCAGTCACCCCTACGGTCAGCCCCTAGCTACGCTCTCGTGTACAGATTGGGTTAATAATGAGAGTGTATGGAAGAATCACAAAATGTTAATTTACATAAATTGCAGAGTAAATGTTTTATTTTCTTTTTTTTTTCTTTCTTCATGTCATGGCGCACAGATTAGTACATTTGCCAATATCACGTGTTATTTTAAGTAGAATCGACATGAAGCATGTTCGAAGTAAATTCGTTTTTTCGTCTTATCATAAAACTCCTCCAGTAAAGTGATAGTAGGCTTTACTGAAGTTATAAGGACTAGTTATAAAGAAGAGCGCGAGAACTTCAGCTCCACATGATTATTTAGACCTATTCCATTTTTTCACTTAACACAATATACCATCGCTTTTGTACTTTAAAACTCCCAAAAATGTAAAAAATATACAATCTAAATAAAATGACAACCTCACTTCTTCAGTTCCGTCAAAAAGTCCCCCAGAGCCAATGTTTGTTTTTGTGCATCTACTCTTTTTAGGATTCCTTACAATAAAGAGAGAAACGGAATACTTTTAAGTTAATTATGCGTTCCTCCGTCACAGTAAATTTTCTCAAAACTACTTAACATAGAAACTTTCAATTCGGCATAGTCATCACCATCTCCCATACAGCAACGTTGAGACAAATCAGAAAATCGGAGTTACCTGTACATACGACACACGTTTATTACCAGATAAGCTGATCGGCCGCCAATTCCTTAGGAAACAGCACTCGCACATCTGCATTTTATTTGATTTAATTTGCCTCGCCTCATATCACGGACTGTCTAAAATCTACGGGAATAGTGATACATCTTGTCGACCCACATATGTAGCTCTAGTTAATATTTTAAAATTTACATACATAGAATAATTACAGAAGGGGACACATTGGATAGGTACTCACTAACAATTAGCCCACCCCCTTATTTCAAAAACTCCTGGACCTAGTATCTGAAAAATACAAAGAAAGTCTCAAGTCTTTTATAGGTCTCAAGAAGTTAAGTTTATAAAATTACCATTTAATAAATGTTTTGCGGAACCCTTCGGAGCGACTCGAACTCGCGCTTCATCAATTTTTTAAGGTTTGTCAACCAAAATATCAAAACCGGAACTCTGTTCACTCTGTATCACTCAATTTTTGAGAAACGTGAATTCACGAGTTCATTCCTCTCGTCATCACAGTTTTCAATGTGACAAATGACGAATGAACAGACGTGTGACAGTACGTACTATTATGGAACCCTAAAAGCAAAGGAAGTTTATTTCGCAGTGTATATTTCAGGTTAAAAGAAGATGAATTATATAATGACGCTACTGAACTTTGCTGTTTACGTGAGCCCATTAACGTAGCAGCGGCGCCACCTACGCACCCCCTCGTCTTCCTGGCTTGTCGTAATGACCCCATGATCGATATGAGCCTCACAGAAACGTATACGACTATACTTTACAAGCCACTTTAAAAATTACTACATAAATATTTACATAATACTACGAGGGAAATATTCGCGCACGGCGTGTTTTGAAGCGTTTATGAAGTTACGTCTCCGTCCACAGAGACAGAAGGCCTTATTTTCACTTATTTTTTGAAATATAAAAGTTATTGCTCTATGCCACATTTTTTCCATTTGCCATTTTGCACATTTCTATTATGTATTTAGTGTGTAAGAAGAATGACGACGATTGAGGATGCGAAAGAAGTATGTAAGGACCGCGATACTTGATGCTTCGCCCTCTGACTACCCCGTTAGGGATACAGCGTGAGGACAGGCATGTATGTATTATGTATTTCTAAATTGAACTTCTCAAGCTCTCGAATTTGATATCCATCATGATGGAGACCAATGACTTTGTTTTGTACTACAGTCGCCATACTGAATTTATCAGAAAATAACCTATCGCATGTTACATGCGACACACGAAACTGAGACAAATCCAGTGAACATATGGTGTAATATGTTGAAATCGATTAAGTGGTTTCGGATCTGTGAGGGCACAGATATACATACATACATGAATACACACATAAATGTTCTGCTAAAATCATAAACCTCTTTTTTGCGACAAGTATTCGAGCTCACAGATGTTCAATAAACCGACAGTGACAGGTCACTTGCCCATTACATAAACGAGATATTTATCCCACTCGATGAGATACACGAAAAAATCCACTTTCTTTGTATCTATAGACTTCTACCTATATTTCATACGAAATTACGGTGAAGCAATATGGATGATCTGCGTATAAATGTACTAAGCCTGTCTCAGTCCAATTAGTCAATAAGGAAAATAACATTTTCTGATCTTGTTTGACTAGTATTTCAAATACTTGTTCAAATAAGACAATGTCTAGATAAAGAGTGTTCCATAAGTGTGTGAAAATTAAATGAACAACGTTTTGAGGGGCTCTACGCTTTGATAACATATACCTGAGGTGCATCAGTTTTATTCTAGCTGCAGTAGAAAGCCTACGGTTTAGTGAAAATGAGCGAGTTAGCTATCGAAGTGTGCGTATACATGGAATATTATCAATATTGTCGACCCAGCGATATTCATAATGTATGTGTACGTGCGGCGCCACATTAACTGTAACGCAAGAGTTATTAAGTTGGTTATTAAGAGATGATGTAATTATAATCACGCGTCTAATCGAAATTAGGGAATAAAAAAGTATTCGATTTTAATACTCGTCCTATTTTTTAGTAGCTCCAGGCGCAGGTATCTCCTACAAAATAAACGTTTTTTCTTGTTAAATAATTCTACACTAGATGAAAGCTCTATAGTGAAGCGTTTAGAGGATTCCATGCTAAGTTCAGAACTGAAGATTTTTAAGAGAAATTATTCTTAGAGGATAAACGTCAATTGTTTTTTAAATTTGTGTAGCATCCAGTCGACAATGCCTTTTTTGAAGTTTCTGTGAGTTTTCCCAGTAATATTACTGTTTTTGTACTTTGCTAGTCTATAAAATTACAGTACGAAACCCCACAGGGTCGTGGACTGGGCTTACTAGGAGTTTCGATTTCGGTAAATATACGGGGGAGATCAAATAGATAGATACATACATACATATCTTCACGCTGTATCCCTAACGGGGTAGTCAGAGAGGACGGAGCGTCAAGAGTCGCGGTCCTTACATACCTCTTTCGCTTCCTCAAATCAAATAGATGAGGTTGAAAAATATATTAAAGAAAATCCACATCCTTCATTCACAAGACCGTTTAAACTTTTAAATTGACATGAAATGACGACTTTTAATTACACTAGCGGTTTGATCGAATTCACCAAGTTCATTACATAATATATAGCCTATGTCCATGTGGAATAATGCACCTTTCAAATGGTGAAATCATTATTCAAATAGGTGCAGTGGTTCCGGAGATTATCCTACATATATAAACAAACATACAAAACCCGCGCGCTCTCTCTCTCTCTCTATATAATATTAGTTTTTCCTATCGTTTCATTTGTTAAAAGGTGTTTATTACTTTTTTTTTCTTTCTTCATGTCATGGCGCACAGATTAGCGCATTTGCCAATGTCACGTATTATTATGTAGAAAATGAAGCACGTTCCAAGCTTTGGTATTTTCTTGTTATCTCAAAACTCCTCCAGTAAAGTGAAGTAGGCTTTAATGAAGTTATATAGGATTTCTTAGAAGAGGCGAGAACTTCAGCTACACATGTTTATTTAGACCTACTCCATTGTTTTCACTTAAAACACAATACACTATCACTTTTGTACTTTAAAACTCCCAAAAATGTAAAACATAGAAATCTTAAATAACAACCTCACTTCTCCCGTTGCCGCCAAAAAGTCTGCTTATTACTTTTCACACATTCGGGGGCACCTGTATAATATTTTCATTATGGTATCTAATCGTTGGTGCATTTTTTAGTTATCGCGTAACTTTTGAAAGACCTGACGATCCGATAGGTGGCGCTATAGTCAGGTTATTAACAACTTCTAATTTTGGCGTTGGTGAAACCGCGAGGCACAATTGGTATGAAATAATACTCGTATATCAATGATATTATAATACAAAAGAGGTAGATAGGTTACCTTAGTACTAATCCAAATAAAATATTGTCCCAGTTACAACGTTACAAAGTGAGACAAATATACATTGCACTGCGTCGCTATGCAATGTAAAACATAATTGCATTTCAAACTAACAAATCACATAGCGCTCTAAATCATTGTGATTGGTCAATTTCAATTTCTTACTACATTTTAAGCGAATCCGTGACTAATTCATGGAATATTAGTAATTAATTCCACAGAACAGACATTTAAAAAAATATGATTGATACCCAATGGGATTAGACAGTAAAAAATGATGTCTGCTTTTTTTCGAATTTCGTTTTTCTTGAATCATGTACATGAGAACATATTTATTTAAAAAGATCGCCAACATTTTTAATAATAATTATAAATTTGAAAATGATGAATTGTATATTATTGGTTTTAATAAATGTAAACAATGATTAAAACTGGGTGGCTGCGTTATCACATGATCGTGTATATTATAAAAAACGTTTGGCTTATTATTGTTATAAATATTTTAGAATTTTGAATGCGCAATAGGCATTGCTTGACATTGTTGGTTCTGTAACATTACTTTTCATATTCTTTGACCAAGTCCGGGTTGGCTAATTAGCAAAGTTTTTGGGGTGCCACTTTTCGAGTGCATGTAACCTATCTACCTCTTTTGTATTATAACATCATTGTCGTATATGGCAAAATCTCTTCATGATTAGAAATTTACATAAAATATTATTTTATGAATGCAACAAATCTGGTGCAAGTAAACGAAAAACCAAATTGTGTATGTGTGTGCGAGTGCGTGAGCGTGCACGTGTGTGTGTGTTTATGAATAAATCCAAAATGTCAAACTAATAATAATTTTCAGGCGATGAAAATTGCAGTTGCAAATGCAACGAATTCAATGCACTAGACGCATTTAGAGGCTAATTGCCTTATCTCCCTTGAAAATGAATAACAGTAGGTATAACATTTAGACTCATCGATAAACGTCAATCTGACTCTGATACATGTCTGTAATTAATAAACTATTCGTTCGTTTTCAATCAATGCAAGTTACGCAATTAGAATCGAATCCGGTACAATTTCCACATCAACAAATTACTTCTTGTACAAAATAAAATGTAATATAAGAGAGGTAATGAAAGTGACGCATTTGTATGTGTGAAGTCGGTTGCCGTCCTCAATAGATAACACTGATAAGGGCCTCTGGCTCGTTTGGTCCGTTCTCGTCTTACTACTCAAATTGTCCTATCACGGCTTTAGCCACCTGCTACACTGATCCCCCAGTGAAATTTGAACACAATTAACTGCCTAATCGCTGCAAAGCCGCTTAATTAAATCATCACAATGAGAAGCTGGCCTACGTTCAAGTGATATCCTGTGAATAAAATAAAGAATTTTTGTTGGCTTCGTTCCAGTTAGGACATTTGTCGTTTCTGACGAAACTTTCATTCCTCGGCTTTCATATTTTAAGAATGGCATCTGTTTGAATTATGCTGTAATTTAATAGATCTATATACATCCTATTATAATTTATAAAATAGTAAGAGAACTGAGTCCATTTAATACATTAACTTAGGGTTCTTTTAGCAATTTCAACCACAGAGTAATTTAATTTCGGTCTAAATCGACTTTTGGGTACAAGACTACTTGAACTCGTGTCAGAGTTCCATACATCTATAAATATGTATATGAAACAGAGCCGCTATTTCTGTCTGATTGCACGTTTACTGCTTTTGCGCTATACATTACATTTTAATGTTGTTTTTACCATTATTTAGATAATTTCTTCTGAAAGACTTTTACATAGGTACATTGTAATATATCCACTCGGGCAAAGTTTAGTATGAAAGAAAAGTTCAGCTGAGTTCGATAACTTATATTGCAAAGTAATGAACACAAGTTAACCGAACAATTTTGGTATAAAATGTATACTTGTTTACGATTAGCGTTTGATAATAGCTTATTGTACAGTAGTATTTCCAAAATCGAGTGATAGTTTTCGTTTTAAGTTTTTAAATGCCGTGGAAATGCGATCTCTCAGAAATATGTGCGGTGTCGCCCTTGCGGATGAAATAAGCAATGAAGAGATACGGGATATGACGAATTTCCATGACTATGTATTGAAGGAATGAGTAAGGAATGTTGGATAACAGTGTAATTGTAAAAATGATAAATGGAAGGTTTAGATGGTTCGGGCGCATAGAAAGAATGAGTGATGATTGATGAATGATTGACGAAGAAAATCTACAAAGCGAAATTGAGTGGTAAGGAGTAGCCTGGTAGCAGAAGCTAAGAAAAACCAAGGCTGACTTATGAAGATCAAATAGCAGAGTGTTTGCAGACGGCAATGTCATAAGAACTTATGTACCTACCTCGGTAAATGTGTGTGAGGAGTGAAGAGATTTGAGGAGGCGGAAAAATGAGCAATGGCTGAGATGCTTGACACTCCGTCTATGATTATCCCGTAAGAGATACAGCGCGAGGATATGTATATAAGGGATGTGATAGTTCTTTTAGATTTCTAAGATATTTAGTTAAAAAATTGGAGGAATCGCAATAAATGTCAACTTGTACTTCGAAAAACTTTTGTTCATTTTGTGAACGCTGGCTTTAATTTAAAACATAAAGAAGTCAAAGAAACCTTCATTTCATTTTTAAAGACCTCTTCAATGATCTCGATAGGGCAGCTTTATAAAAAATAATCACGCCTGTTTTTTCTCGAACGTCAAAGGCTCCAAAACCTGATTGTTTAATTTTATTTCTCATTGCTGGTTTTTGGTTACAAAGGACAATAGCAGGATTGTGCCTGAATATTTTAGCGAGCGTTTTAGAATTCGACAGTATAAAAACTTAATCATTTAATTTACTAATTTTTGGGGTTCTGTAACCAATAGCAAATAGCAAAAAACGAAACTCTTATAATATAATCTCGTTCTGTACATTTGTTTGTCCGTATGTCGCAGCCATTTTACTTTGTGACTATTGGTACTGTATAGATTAAATTTGGAAGGTAGTCTCTAGAAGCCTACAACGGTGTGGTAAAATTTAAAAAAAATCGAGGTTACCACTCCATACATGTATCTGAAGAATGAAAAAAAATCCAGTGCACATAAGAGTGGGTGTCTTTAGATAGGTCTTGATAAATGATATCGAGGATTTGAAGTAATTTTTTTATTCATGTCAATAATTGGTGAGACATCTAAAAGAGCCGTTTTTGGGTAACTGCATTCGTTTTTATAGTAAAGTTCCTCAGGAAGTTACTCAATTAACGGAAAAAAGATTTAGATTTGTAATAAAACGTACATTGATTAAACTTTCATACTATGAAATAAACGCTTTCGTTAAAGACAAAACAATGGTCTGGAAATGATCTTCTCTGCACATGACACTTACTGGCTTTCTAAATATTTAAATATTCTAAATATTTCTAAATATAATTGTATTTTATTAAATCTTTTGTAAAATGATGCTGAAAAAATGAAAAAATGAAACCGCCTTCAAAAAAAACACTGAAAAGTATAAAATAACTATCCTTTACTAATCAAAACTCAAGTACAATTAAAATAACTTTATAAATACGATACACATACCTATATAATTAAATTTGACAGTTACTGAAGTCGGTGCCAAGCCCACCAAACTAATAGACTTTATATTGTTGCACATTGATTTGCAACAACATAAAGTCTAAAAAAAATTTTTGGCAAAATTGGTTTCAATTAGATATGTGGTAATTTAAATTATGCGATATTTTTGATTGGACACTCAGCGATGCAGAAATAACTTGTTCTTCTCAGTAGGTATTATTGAAAAACGCTATGACATACAAACTTCTTAGTTATTACCGATTGCTGCATCACACTGCGTAGTCCAACACGCACTTAGCCGGTTTTTATATACGAAATTAGTTCCTTGTTGTAACTGAGAAAAAATTGGTTATTTAAATAGACTGTTAATTCATTAGTTGCGTTCTACACTTGCCACCGCGTTGTCAATATTAGTGTATTTTCACTATATTTTATCTTGATCGGAAAACGAGATTCTTCTTATTCGTCAAAATATTTAATATAATTATATTAAATACAACAGTGTAACTCGTATGTACATTGGACTTTGAAATTAATTATTTTTCAAATGATTAAAAATCGGTATTAGTCTGTACTGACATTGATTTTAATACATATTTCTGTATGAGTGAAAATGGCTTGAAAAGTTTTTGGATACAGTAGATAGTTCAAAAGTGAATAAATATTCATTTACCCAACTCAAATGGTAGCTCTTTCAATATGTATAGGGCTGTTCATACAAACAATGTTATAAAATTTTATTAGGGAAGGAGCGTTTATGTGTTAGAATTATCCAGTACAATTTTCCTTACAAAAACAACAGTATAGCAGTCTAATATTTACATTACAGACACAATTATATTTTATTTACCTTTTAATTAACATGTGAACGAACAAGAGTTCTCTAACAATGATTATGTATCTATACTATATATCTATACTATCTCTCTGTCTGTTATGGTCAAAGTAGCAACGGTATTTTATCCCAAGTTCATCAATAAATAGGGATAAACTGATGTAAGTAAATCAGGTTCGTACTCAATAAATACCTTTGATTCGATGTCACATACTTTTGCACCTGTTTACACTAGATATTTTTAGTTTCGGTACCTACTTGGTATTTAATAAAGGTACTCAATGAATCGAAAGGACTTCAATGAAAATAGTGAAAAAAAAAACAGGCTAAGATGTTCAAGCTCTTAAGCCTTTTTTTAAGTCAGGAAATGCTTCATGCAACCCATTCCCGCTCGGAGGGTGGCGGAATAGTATGTGGGACTCCTCTAACTGAGTATACCCACTAAAACCTGCCGGTGGTCGTCAGCGGCGCGTTGTCGGGGGCTCCAGGATCTCTTAGCCGGAGCCCTTTTGACGCTGTGCTGAAACACACTTCTCAGCGGAGGCAGTTACAGAGCCCCCCCCCTGCACACTCGCAGTGCCACGAAGCGCGCGACGGCGCGGACCACACGCGCTGTAGTCCTCATCGAGGTCGCGCGGAAAGACGATCGTAGTCCCCACTTCGATCGCCTGCGACCCCGAAACTCCCCTGCCTCTTACGTCAGGCGAGGAACATCGTAGCCTTATTCTCGGGCCCATGCTACAGGGCTGAAGCTCATGCATATCTACATAACTTAATAATAAATACAGTGTATTGAATCAAACAAGTAGGTATTTTTGATTATCAAGTCTGCCACAAGTTAAAAAAAATCTGCACCAGAGAAAAACTGACAAGAAAGTCAAGTATAATTTTTCCAATATCATATCACAATATTTTATAACGAAATAATCAGAAAGCCATTAAATATATGTGCAGAGGAGATTGTTTCCAGTTTTGTCTTGGATAAAATCGTTATTGCGATATTTTTTCACTGTACAATTTATAACAAATATCTCTTCTCAGTCTACTAATTTCCTTACTCGTACCAAGTTAACTTATTCCGTTTGTAATTACCAAAACAATTGTTAGGAGAAGCGTAGATATAGCTAAGTATACCAAGATTTGGGCAAGAACTCTGGTGTCTTGAGACTAAACTTGAAATGAGATGTTATGTGAATTGTGTATTACCTACGAGTAATATCACTCTTTGTTCTCAACGTATATAAAAATTATAATTAAAACATCCATATAAATGCCAGTGTTGAGAATAGGTCTCTTCTCACGTACCAAGTCAGAAGAAGATAAATCTAGTACAATGTAATAGATGAGACAGAAAGAAATATACTATTCATGCCCTAGGCTCTTGACCAATCCCAGTACAGAATTTCCTAAGCCTAAATCCTCTGACCATTTTTAACCTTTTTGTGATCCAAAGAAAACCTATTCCACAGACTTACCGTTGGGCTGTAGCCGTATTATTTTATCCACGTTAAGAAATGAAAAATTCATACCTGTTTTATGACTTCCGCTTTCTACACAGAGGAGTAAACCCATACATGGCTCTTGAGTAATTTTGTAATTTTGTAACGAAAACAAACTCATCAAACTTTTGCGGGACGCGGGACGGTGACTAGTGATTTGATTGGTAGTGTCTCGTCTGCCAGCATATAATATGCTGACACAATATTTCCTTTCTCATCGCAACAACGCGGACATTCATTTTGTCGATATTTACAATCGATGTCGTACAATGAGATTATGTGCATCGAGATCGGATATTGAATATTCGAGAGCGGAGAGGAGAGCTGTGGGCGTGGTCGTCATTTGAGTATTACATTACTAAATTACAGGCACTCGGTGTCCTTACAAGCGCCGTCAAGGGATTACTGCTTTGCGATGTGGTATTTTAATATTAAAGTATAAAAATATTTATGGTTTGATAAAAAATTCGGCGATGTTTATGAGTCAAATTACATACACTTAGTTGATAATTTAGAACCTTTACTCTTCGTGTTAATAAATGTGTGCGAATATACGTACAAAGATTTGTTTGTGCGCAAGTAACAATAAAAAGAATACATAATATTGTAACTCGATAACTACAGTTATTCGTTTCTACAATAGTTTTAAAATGATAAGGTATTTAAAAATGGTACTGCTTACAATGAATAAATTGAAATATATGATGTACAATGTCCTTGGTCAGTAGGTTACGCAGACAATATCCGGTAGGGAGATACTATGAACAATGAATGGCAATAACTAAGCGTATAAAGGTAATGCCGCGTGACGGTTTTCGCCACTTGTGTAATTTTTAACGCAGACAACACATTTCACATTCACTGTCATAACGAAATCCCAATTGAGTCATTTAACTTATAATCAAAAGCAAAATTTTATTGATCCCCGTTGTGTATTCTCCTACTTCAATTGCTGGAATTTTTTTTATGATTGTCATAATTATCATGTTTCTGTGATCTTCATCGTTGATGTGGCCACTATAGTTTTTCTCGCTTTGACACCTGTCTGTCAAACCGGCCTTTGCAGCCAAAAATACTGCATTCTACCGTCACGCCGAAAAGAGTCGTCTCTATCTTGTATATATTTACAAACATTTCATATTAATTTCACTCTTACATACATACATACATATCTTCACTCTGTATCCCTAACGGGGTAGTCAGAGAGGACAGAGCGCCAGGAGAGCCGGTCCTTACACACCTCTTTCGCTTCCTCAAATCTCATCATTCTCCTCACACATTTTCGCCTAGGTATGTGAGTGCTTTTGACATTTCCGTCTGCTAACACTGGCTATTTGATCTTAAGTCAGCCTTGGTCTTCCTTGGCTTCTTTTATCTCTCACTTTCGCTCTGTAGATTTTCTTCGTCAGTCTTCGTTCGTAATTTCACTTTTAATGTTCAAAAATAATTAAAACTTAACCCTTGGTTTGTATGGTGAGAAAAACTTACGTCAAGTGTAGGGTGGAGACCGATGGACTCAATGTTTCATAGTTAAAAAAGCCCCAAGGTCATAAAATTAAGAAAAGTTTTTATTTGGTACGACAACTTAATTATTAAATTATTCATTGTAAACATAAAAAATAGGAACTTTCATTAATTCTGTTTTTAAACATAGATTTATATTTAGTCTTTAAAATCATAGAAATAACTACATATTAACTTTGTGCTTCATAAACATAAACTTATATTAATTATTAACTTTTTATTATATCTAAATTACATAAACATAACATTGTTCTCGATAAATAAATCTTACATTTTTATAAAAACATGAAAATGAGAAAACGTGCAATGGTATAACACAGTACAAGTAAGCATACAGTATTCTATCTTCATAAAAACGCTCCCAAACAACGCGCTCGAAATCTCGTCATTTTTCGACATACAACAGTCGCGAGTGCGCCGCGGTTGTCTTCGTACGGTGTGAGACATTCCCGCGCATTTACTAACGAAATATTATGTCAATCAAGTTTACGAGCATAATGTTCAGTGTATGGATGTTTGAATACATCTATATCGAAACCGGAAATATTTCTCTGTTGCTAATTTGTAGGAAATATATTATCATAATGATCTAGTTAATTTATTGCTGATTTTTAATTATACTGCACACAAAATGCATTTTTTTTGTCCATTCCCACCATACTAATTCACAAACTTTTGAAACTAGATATAAAATACTAGTACAATTATATAAATAAAAACATATTAAATTTGCAATAATATAAAATTAAAAGATAATGTGACAATTTAATATAGTACCTATTATCAAATACGTAACCCAAGAAAAACATTCAGTCCAAGTCAGTATTGCGTGTTTACGTACCAAACGACCGTAGGTAATTATCTCTAGGACACTGCCGAGATAGAATACTGTATGCTTACTTGTACTGTGAGTATAATCACTAGTATGTGCACCTAGTGACTATTACAACTAGTGACAACCATAGATGAGAGTGCGTGACAACTATACTATCACTAGTATCTTCAAAATCAGTTGCGGTCCTTCAAAAATGCGATAGAATGTAGTTAGCATCATCGTCGTCCGAAAATACATTATTGGGTACGTTAGTGACATAATGTTCTTCTTCTTCATCCTCTTCCATATTTTCCAACCAGTCTCTTTAACAGTTGAGGCCGCATTTTCGTCTAGGACATTAATGGATCTAATATTGCGACTATTAGAAGCCATTTAGTAATCTGAAATAATAAATAACACCGTTATACACTAAATACCATAATAAATCAAAATCACTTTTTGTTACAATAAGTGTATGATGGAGTCCGTGGGACTCCGGCAATATCGTAAACTCACCTGTCTGAGACGTGCCCAGGCACATCTGCTCGTCACAGCGTAGGACACGTCACTCGCGGAAGCTACTCGAAAGCTCGGCGTCATATTCGCGAATTAAAAAAAGATATGGAACTTTTTATTTTCTAAGTGAGTCCCTGGGACTCACCATACAAATTAAGGGTTAAAAGTATTAACGAACAAAGATTAGTTTGGTTCTTATATCTGTCAAATGCAGCATCTTAACAGTTTTAAAGCATTGACACACCGATGGAAACCAGATATGTGTATTCTCATCCATTTCTATTATAGGCGTACGTCATGTATTTCTTTCGGTCTAACAATTCGTCACGTGTGAAAGGTGATACCTATTAGTGGTAAATCTGTGAAGAAAGTAAATCGCCGTACATTTCGGATTTTGCGTATTGCGAGCCTTGTGCGAAAGCGTCACACAGGGTCTGTCCGAATCACTACAACATGTTACTCTGTATGAAGAGATACGCAGTATGACAGGGTTGCACGACAGTGTTATTGTAAAAATGAAGAAAGGAATGCTCAGATGGTTCGGACACTTAGAAAGAATGAGTGACGAGATTGACAAAGAAAATCTACAGAGCGAAAGTGAGAGGTAAAAGAAGGCAAGAAAGACCAAGACAAGAAGATCAAATAGCCAGAGTGTTAGCAGACGGAAATGTCAAAAGCACACGCATACTTAGACGAAAATGTGTGAGAAGAATGATGAAATTTTAGGAAGCGAAAAAGGTATGTAAGAACGGCGACGCTTGGCGCTGTGTCCTCTATGACTACCCCGTTAGGGATACAGCGTGAAGATGTGCGTGTGTGTGTGTGTGTGATTTTACTCTGTAATCCTGCCCCCAAACAGCTATGCTTGAACTATTGTGTACTGGTGTGGAGGGTAAGACCATAGTATAAATATAACAGTAGGATTTCTTCATAGAAAGCTAGCGTATGCAGTTTATATGTGTGCGCGTTAATACGCACGCGCCGTGGTACGCACACTACTTGCACAGTACAAGTAAGCATACAGTATTCTATCTTCATACAAACGCTCCCAAACGACGCGCTCGAAATCTCGACATTTCTCGCCATACAACAGTCGCGAGTGAGCCGCGGTTGTCGTCGTACGGTATAAGACGCTCCCGCGCATTTACTGACGAAATATTATGTCAATCAAGTTTACGAGCATAATGTTCAGTGTATGGATTTTTGAATACATCTATATTGAAACCGGAAATATTTCTCTATTGATAATTTGTAGGAAATATATTATGATAATGATCTAGTTAATTTATTGCTGATTATTAATTATACTGCACATAAAATGTATTTTTTTTGTCCATTTCCACCATACTAACTCACAAACTTTTGAAACTAGAAATAAAATACTAGTAGAATTATATAAATAAAACATAATATAAAATGAAAAGATAATATGACTATTTAATATAGTACCTATTATCAAATACGTAACCCAAGAAAAACATTCAGTCCAAGACGGTAGCCCTATTGCGTGTTTACGTACCGAGCGACCGTAGGTAATTATCTCTAAGACACTGCCGAGATAGCATACTGTATGCTTACTTGTACTGTGCTACTTGGGCGAATATGGGCAATTATTGTAGCGCTAGTCGGATTCGCACACGATGCAAACATGCGGCCGCTTCCGCGGGGTTATTACCTAAAAATTTGCAGGCAGCGACAGCCACGCGATCACTGCGCGGCCGGTGACTAATTGTAATAAAAAATTGGTGTCATGTATGACGATTGCGTATCTACAGTCTATGACTGTAAAATGCACTTTTCGCGGTAGATTTAGCGCCACTATCTATACAAATGACATTACACAAATTCTTGTTTTGACAGCAGACATCGCGCGATATTGGCTGTCGTATGATGACTGCAAGTTGCGTAATAAGCGTGCTGTTTGTCTATAATTTGTTCTTTGCATTCTTGTTGCAAATACGAAAATGTCTAAATCACATAACGAACTTATGATAATGTCCGTAGATGTCTAAATAATTTTAGTCATTAGAATGCAGTTATCTTTTTTCAATATAATTACAAGAAATTAAATTAATCAAACACGAGAAGCTTATCCGTGTGCATTGTTTTTATTATTATGTGCTAAAAATAATACAACCAAACGAGATGCTCCCCGCATCTCAGAGCCAACGCAACAACCTACGTATCCGGCCGAGAGCAGGCAATCGCATGAGGCGGGCGCGGCCTTCTTTTCTACATATTCTTTGGTAAGACGGTCAACGAAATTTCTGACACAATTCATGACGTCAGTGGTACGACATAAAGTCAAGAACTATGAAGATAATTTCACCTGGTCTAATCATGATGGGCGTCAAGTTTAGGAGATCGAGAATGTCATTTCCGAAATACACAACACATGGGGAAAACTGTGCTATATGATCAAACGTTACTGTAGTGTTTATGTTATTTATTATATAACTATAGTAACAGTTATATACACTATCTAAGAACACGAGAAATTAACGCGATTTACCTTTAATTTTCGACAATTCGACAACACACGACATACGCAGGCGTACGTCAGCTATCGCCGTAGCTCTGGCCGTAATGACGTGCGCCCCGCCACACCGTGAGCACGAGATAGTGTATTCGCGTTGCAATTATCTTTAGGGCCCGGTGTACACACCGGGTAAACAAAATAGTGGGCACACCGAAGGATGTTTTGCCGTTGCAGACACACGGCAGTCGGGTGTACAAAATAGATCGCAGTTGCGGTAGCTCATACATTGGCCAAACGAAACGGACTATTGCTGACCGATCGCCACTTTATCCAAGTCGTGCGTGAAGCAATTGAAATCTAGACACAAAAATTTCAATGAAATACATAGTCATAGACAGATATAGACAGTCTTGTCGGCACGGTAGCAGAGCATTTGCTTTCCAAGCCAGAGCCGTATTTAAAGCGACACATTAAAAACAATAATTTATTCTAAAATAGACCTGCTATAGGCAAACGTGCGCGCGCAAGCTTACAAAAATTACGAAAAAACAGTTCTTTGCGATTATTTTAAAAATTATGATTAATTTAAAAAAATCCAACTGTTATTTTGAAGAATATGTTTAGATTCAACTGTACAGAAAATTTAGAAACATAAATCGATTCCGTTAATCCGAAAACTGTAAATCTCCGTTTTAAAAAAGGTTTCTTTGATTTTTTTGTGTTACAAAAGTTAACCAATCGTGTATCGCAACTGGCAAAACGAAGTCAATGAAATGGAGAATCAGGATACCAAATATAATTTTCATACGTTTTGTAGTCACTTAGAAAAATTGAGATACCTGCCGTCAAAATTTCCAATGCGTCACCTTAATTCGCGGTCTAAACAGTCTTGTAGTCTGTGTGCCAAGAGGTCCCGCGGTTCGTCGTTAGTACCCATAGTACTAGTCTAGTGCTTTACTTTGGTGTCACACAAATTGTGTCCGGAGCATATTGTTATTTAAGTTCGTTTTACACAACAACTGGTTAAGCGGTACAATAATAGCGCGAATACGACTTCCACTTAGACTGTTTATCAGCTCGCTTCGTTAATCATTATCCAAAAACAGATTAAAGTAAAGATTTATGTCACGCTCAATCAAAAGGTTTAAATTCCTGAGAGATCAGTTACTTTTAGCTTTTTGATTTATCGTTTTGGATACAATGCTTATTTAATTTAATTTCAATTGTAGAGATATTTCTAGGAAATAAATTCAATCATATTGTTTCGAAATTCTATTGTTATTGCTTAACGACAAATAGAAATTTGCAAATGGACGTTACTTTATACGTCACGTAATAAAGGTTGATGAATTCTGCGAATAATTCTCAGAAATTAATCAATGTATTTGATCGATGTATAAATAAGCGTAAGTATATGGAATATATAAATAGGAGTATATGTATAAATAAACAACACAATAAGTAATTCAAAAACGTATTAGTATGTTATTTAAAATTATTATTTCACTGTGTGAATGTACCATTTCTCTTTCCCTTTCATTTTTCTTTCGGGTTGAACAGAGTAGTGATGCAACAACATGACACCTTAATACCTATATCTTGTTAAATCTAAATGACAGTCAAGTGATTAATTTTTGGGTAAGGTTCCTTCTTGCTTCGCCATAATTGAGTAGTAGTACACCTTTATTTTTTTAAATCTGAATCTGTTCAGAGCTTAATATAAATAATGAGATACAAAGCACTAATATTTATCAATGTATGTCTTAAAATAGCCACTCGATTTGAACGAAGGCATCCTAATCTTATCCTAACTATTCCTAACTATAATACATATTATAAATGTGAAAGTGAGTTTGTTTGTTTGTTTGTTACGCTTTCACCCCTAAACCGCTGAATTGATTATGATTAATTTTGGTATAGAGATAGATGGGACTTTGGAGACGGTTATAGGCTACTTTTTCTTCGTAAAACTTATAGGGGGTGGGATGAGGGGAGGGGTAATTTTTGTACGAAACTTTTTATTGCTTAGTCCGATTTGCTTCTAACATTATTCTCGTTTAGTTATATATGTAGCACATAATAATAAAAAACGCACACGGATAAGTTATTCATTTCCTTTCTCCGAACTACAGGGTTAATTATAAAATAACCTCTCAGTATTTTGTATTAAACATTGTCCCCAATAACTTTTGTCTTAAGACTTTCAGAAATTCCTAAGCTTTTCATGTCATACAGAAATAAAAATATTTTAAATGTTTCTGAAAATGGCACCTACTCTACCCAGTCGCTAAAGCGGCACACGCACAGCGCGGCGCTGAGGCCCGGTGCGCTTGTACCACAGTACAAGTAAGCATACAGTATTCTATCTTCATACAAACGCTCCCAAACGACGCGCTCGAAATCTCGACATTTCTCGCCATACAACAGTCGCGAGTGAGCCGCGGTTGTCGTCGTACGGTATAAGACGCTCCCACGCATTTACTGACGAAATATTATGTCAATCAAGTTTACGAGCATAATGTTCAGTGTATGGATTTTTGAATACATCTATATTGAAACCGGAAATATTTCTCTATTGATAATTTGTAGGAAATATATTATGATAAAGATCTAGTTAATTTATTGCTGATTATTAATTATACTGCACATAAAATATATTTTTTTTGTCCATTTCCACCATACTAACTCACAAACTTTTGAAACTAGAAATAAAATACTAGTAGAATTATATAAATAAAAACTTATTAAATTTGCAATAATATAAAATGAAAAGATAATGGGACAATTTAATATAGTACCTATTATCAAATACGTAACCCAAGAAAAACATTCAGTCCAAGTCGGTAGCCCTATTGCGTGTTTACGTACCGAGCGACCGTAGGTAATTATCTCTAAGACTGCCGAGATAGCATACTGTATGCTTACTTGTACTGTGCTTGTACTGCACCATTGGAAATACGTACAGAGTAATTACGTTTCAGATAATATAACAACAACAATTTTGCACTAAGAGGTTATTAATATTTTTAAATTAACCATATATACTTGTAAAACAAGTTGACAACTCTACTCTTATCATGTGTCTTGTCCAACGCCATTGTAATTGTTTTATTGTTGGGCCACTTAGTTCACGATGAACATAAACCTAAAACCATATTTGGTAAATTCTTGTCTCATACACTCACCGCTCTATGGTATTCAGGCGACACACAATACAGGCGAATCGTTTTTGACCTTTGCTCCTTTTAGAAGTAGCTGTAAGGTTGAATATTGCAATTGCGGTTAGATCAAATCAAAATTGGTTTTTAAGAAAACTACGAAAGCATTTAAAAAAATGGTTGATTTTTACCTTTCCATTGCATTAGAAACAACTTTGATAATCGGAGATCCAACTGAATTTTTGTGCAAGACAGAGTTTTTGGAATTTTTCCTTATAGAAGTTTTAGTAATCAGGTTTCCACATTTGACTATTTTAAAATCATACTTAAAGTTATATACATACATATTACATATCCTTACACTGTATCCCTAACGGGGTAGTCAGAGAGGACGGAGCGCCAAATATCGCAGTCCTTACATGCTTCTTTCGCCTCCTCAATCCTCATCATTCTTCTTACACCCTCGCCTAGGTTTGCACGTGCTTTTCATATTTCCGTCAGCTAACACTCTAGCTATTTGCTCTTTATATCCAAATATTTCTAATCTCCTGAGGGATTGAAAACCAGTTTACCAACAAAGTTCGCGTGTCAGGATTCTTAATTACACTTAATATAGCTCCGGATACGCAGTGATTACAAACGTAGATTGACACACTTCCCCCAACTGGCAGTCAAACTCGCTTTCAGCTACACCCTCATCGCTCCCTTATTCTCACAGCCCACACCTGCCCACACCACCTGTCACTTTGGTTCTTACTTCATTTCACCAATTTATTTCATGAATCATAGTGATTTACAAAATTCGTGCTCTAATATGTCGCTTCATCGAAATACACAATATTTTATTCTATCGCTCCGTTGATTGGTGTCTATTTATTAAGACCGGTATTCCCGGGTAATAAACGAGTTGAGAGGGTGAGACAGAGGTGAAGAAATAGGGTTGAGATTTGAGAGAAATGTGGGTCTTTTACATTTGGACGACGAATAATTTCTTTTATTAAAACGTTTTGTTAGTTTGAGGAAGCGAAAGATGTAAGGACTGCGACGCTTTTCGCTTCGTCCTCTCTGACTACCCCGTTAGGGACACGGCGTGAAGATGATGTATCTATATAGGTATGTGATACGTCGTATAAGAAATAATATTCGTTGTAACTGAGGACGAACTGAAAACCAGCGCTGTGTAGATGAGCGGCTGCGCTGCTGCAAAGCTGACTACTTACAGCATTGCTGAGTTCGCTCCTTTTGCCACACAAATGAGAATTCTAAGTTTTTTAATTATTATTATTTATATTTAGTGTTATTAATGTTATTAGTGTTATTTATTTTCATTTAAAAAAAAAATTAATTATGTAATGTATATTTTATGTAACCTTGTGTATGTTATTTGTTGTGGCAATAAACCTGTTCTTTCTTTCTTATACTTATTACATATATATTATGAATTGTTTTTAAATTAAAAATTTAATGATGTAGACTAGAAATTCGTACATATTTTTTTACACGTACATACACGTACATTACACGTACATAGTTTTTGTTAATTTAGAGAAAATGATAAATTTAATGAAAAATATAATCGATGAATCATTTAATTCATTAGTATTCAGTTTATATTTCCAAAAGAAACTGGTTATCGCCCAAACAAGCAAGAATTACGAAAACAAATTTTATTTTCTGTTATTAAATTATGTGTTATTTCTAATTAAATATAGTAATTTTGAAAATTCTATTCGATACATACATACATACATATTTTCGCTATCGCTAACGGGGTAGTCAGAGAGGACGGAGCGCCAATCGGCGCGATCCTTACTTACTTCTCTCGCTTCCTCAAATCTCATCATTCTCCTCACACATTTTCGCCCAGGTATGCGAGTGCTTTTGACATTTCAGTCGGCTAACACTAGCCATTTGATCTTCATAAATCCGCTTTGGTCTTCCTTGGCTTCTTTTACCAGTCACTTTCGCTCTATAGATTTTCTTCGTCAGTCTTTCATCACTCATTCTTTCCGTGTGCCCGAACCATCTTAGCATTCCTATTCGATAAAGTGTTTAATTCAGTATTTTTCCTTTCCTTATGTTTTTCTGTGAGTTTATAGCACCAGTAAAAGTATCTATTTTTCATCGTCAAAGTGGTATCTTACAATACGGTATTTCGAACATCCTGAATGTTTTTAATATTTCTGTAAATTAAAAGGAAACACGAAACCCTTACTAAGATTATTCATGCGTCCATCCGTCTCACCGTCAATTTTTTTAAACTGTAATGTACACAATTTGACAGACTGATACATATATTGTTTACGTACTTGTATAAACACCAAAATTATAAAATTCGTAGGATAGTTAAAAAAGGATAAAATTGGGCACACAAACTCGTCTTGACCATCGCCCCATCCTTGTCTCTGGAACTAGTGGACGTATAAAAATTCCAGGGAATAAATCGCATTATTTCAGGTTTACGGCAACAATTGATTAAAGCCCTGGATGTTATAAATTTTCACAATTCTTTATAAATATTGTATACATACGGAACCCGTGAGTGGAAATGGTACTTGACCTATTCTTTTTTTAATACCTAATAAAGCAACAAAATGAGTCATTCAATTTATTTGTTTATATTTAACTATTTATGTACACACAAATATTTATATACACATGTATAATACATACTAGCTGTACCCGCGACTTCATCTGCGCAGAAAAATTTTTCGTGGCTTTCCCGAATTAAGTTAGATTAGGTTAGGTTAGATAGAATTAAGTTACATGTACATGTACATTCAGTCAAGACAGTGTCGGAAATGGATGATTTGTTTATGGTTCCAAATTCAATTTTTTGTTTTTTTTTTTTGTTGTTAGATTGGCACAACTGTTTTCCATTTTGGCGCGGAGTTTGAGTTGCATCTGTTATTTAGATCAAATACTGTGCTGTTTTTAGTAATATCATCTAGTGTTATATCTAGTTATTTGGGCGTTATGCGGCGTTTAAGAGAGCAAAGAAAATTCTTGGATTTTGCACCACGATAATGCGCCTTCGCACAAGGCCATCATTGTAAACGAATTTTTGATCAAAAACTCAACAAATACCATCGAGCAACCACCTTATTCACCAGATATGGCTCCAGCCGACTTCTTTCTTTTTCCTAAACTCAAATTACCACTTCGTGGCACCCGTTTTCATTCGGTAGAAGACATAAAGGAGAATTCGCGGCGAGCACTGAACTCAATTCCGGAAAAAGCGTTTAAAAAATGTTTTGATGATTGGATTATTCATTGGCGTAACTGTATCTTTTCTGAAGGAGCATACTTTGAAGGTGATAAAATAAATTTGGATGAATAACTAACATTTCGTGTATTATTGATCTTTTCCCGGTACTTTCTTGACAGAGTAGTAAATACTATGTACTTACAAAGATTGTTTTCGAAAAAAATATATTAGTGTGACAATGGATTTCGAAGAAGCAGCACTTGTGATTTTATTACGTCGTCGGAAATGATGTCCATAACGACAAACTAATTGCCGTAATCGATGGTTTTGGCATTCATCCTCATTTGCAAAATCGAACCCAATTCATTAATATGAGTGAGCTCAGAAAGCATGATGAAAAATCTCATCAATATTTTAGATGTCCGTGAACTTATTTGATGAACTGCTTACTTATTTCCTCAACAAAATTTTAAGTATCGAATCTAGAACTCATTTCTTTGTTTTCTTCCATTTTACACTTGGGCGCAGGAAAGTCAAACGTGTAGTTCACGACGGAGAGCGATACTGCGAAGAAGGGAGGGAAATCGCTCGAAGCGTTACGATTGCCGATGCGGCGGAAAACAGTAATTTGAGACAACTGGTACATTGTAAGGCGCTAGTTGCGGCAATTAAGAATTTATGTAGTCACCGAATAAGGTAATTGAAAACTATTGTCAGTAACCGAAACTCTCAATTACAGTTGCTATGTCTGCGCAGTTTCTTGAAATTATATGAAAATCGTTATAAACAGCTGCTCTAGTTCCAGCAACTGACAACTCGCAACTAGCTGGTTGCGAGTTGTCAGTTGCCGGAAATAGGAGACAAAAATAGCTACGTCTGCACAGCCCCTTAATGTGTACGAATCACAAAAAACTATAAAAAATATAATACACATATAATATATATACAATATAATATGTAACGCATATATGTATGTAAACATACAATATATAAATAAATTACACAGAAAATAAATTGAATAATATTATATACCAAATACAAATACTACTATACTGAAACTATACTGGGTACTGGTAATATAAATACTCTACATTTAAGCATATTAAATTTTTGGTTGTAAGGAGAGACAATATCCCTCGACTCATTTTTTTGGAAATATCCATAGAATTTGAAGTCTTTCAATATAAAGTCCCTAATATCCAACTCATTTTATATTTAAAATTAGGTGATAATATGTTACATATTTACTATGTTTGAATTTAACCATTTGCAATTTAAAATTAACAACTTCCACAATAAATTTACTACATTCTTATAACCATTAAATGTTGTAAACTTTAGAAATAATAGTTTGCATAATACTGAGTGACGAGTCATTTTTGAACTTGTGGTTTACGTTACTGATTAATCTATGCTTGTGGTACAAAGAGCTTTTATTCTCATACAATGTAGTCTAAAACTTTTTTTATCCTTTGGGTACCAAAATTAATCCCAAAATTTTAAACTTAAGTGTTAAAGTTAATGTCTTTGGGCCAACATTTACTATACATAATTCTCTTGTTTTTTTTTCCTTTGATAGAAAGACAACGGACACTGTAGTCATTTCATAAGTGCTTTTTTTACTCGACTGCTCAAGGAAGGTAATGTTTTTCGCGTGTATGTACTTGACGGATTTTGAAGTGCAAGATAGCGTCAATCAAACCTCTCACGAGAGAGCATTTTTATTGAGCAATGCAATTTTAATTGACATTTGAAAACCATTTTTGGTTTCACAATTTTTATAATTAAGCTAACTTATCGATATTATAATGTTTCTAATTGACTATGTAATTTAAGAGATTCAACTTACTTTAGATTTTACAGTTAATTATGTTAGCCGCTTATTACTACGAAGTTAAATATTTACAGAGCTTCAGATTCAATAATTAGTTATTAAGAGCGATTTTCCGGTCGAGTTATTGAAATAAGTTTGTAACAAAGAAGGTATTACGAGTATGTGTATGAAAGAATATTTTCGTAATTAGTTAATACTTTACTTGATGCATGTTTAAGAATTAACATAGAAATGAAGAAAGGAATATTTATATTGTTCGGACACGTAAAAAGAATGAATGACTGTGTAACGACAAACGAAGGAAGTATAAAGAGCGTATTTACGCTCATCTGCTACTACCCATTTGGGTAGTAGCAGATGCCAAGGAAGATTAGGTATGGCTGACTTGCGATTTCAAAAGCAAATTAAGCATATACATATTACCTCTATTATGCGCTAAGTAGATATATTGATACCAATATCTATTTCACTTGCGCTTTCGAAGTATCCGAGGTGGACTTTTTTAAAATTTAGTCATTTCCATAGTCCGTTAGTAGTTTTCATGTCTTATTAGATCAATCTGGAAGAGACTCCAACAACCGATTGTGGGCACGTGCCTTGAAAGCTCTCTACCTCTCTATTACTTCTCTATCTGAGAAGGTATCGCCACGGCCTCGGTCAAGTAGTCGTTCAACTGTATCCTCGAGTGCGGTGCTGATTGAGAAGCTATCTTCTTAGGCAAAATGTGCCCGGTGACTTGCCGATTAGAGAAAGGAACCAGCTAAAAAGAACTTTAATCTTTTGTCTACGTAGCAATGGTACAAATTCATTGGCCGTAGTCGCTATAAAAATACACGGGAGCAAAGTGCACAAAACTCACTTTATGTACTATAAAATAGACAATCCTAGCAGTAATTAAAGGAGAGTATTTTGGCTTACAAAAGGTCAATATACTAACCTTACATTAACAAAAGCATATATCGTTAGAACGCGCGTCGAGTGTTTCGGGAAAATGGGTTGGGACAGTTAGCTATTCGAGAGCTATATAACCGCTGTATGTAAGCGGCGTCTGTGTAAAGGAGCCCTAACGATCTTGGTCGTTAACTGAACGAACCTCATTGCACTTGTTTTCATTTATTTCAGGTGCTAATTATCACGTTATCCTTAGTCTTAGATAAAAAGCTGAAGTGAAAATTGAGCCCTCTCCAATCTCCTCTGCTTTTCAGCGAAGCGTCTTCGAATAATTCCAGAGATCAGACTTTCGAGTCTGATCATTGTGAAGCGAAATAACACTTGTCGACATATGTGTTAACAAGTCAAAATTTTAGGTGAAAGAAAAATATAAAAAAATTTACTACCTATAGAAGCTACTATTTCAATAAATAGCTTCAATAATTTCATCTTGGCGTTGCTGACTCATTTAAAACATGTCTCTTTGTACTGAAATCTTGAAATCTAATCATAATTATAACATCACACAGCGTAACACCATCTCAGCTGACCCAAATTAATACACATTAAATGTATGTTATTTGGGGCAGCAGCGAGCAAAGACGAGGTCGGCGTTTACTCCATCCTTCATTGTGTCAGTTAAGCATATTTATTAGATTACATTAAGTATTCCCAGCGTGTAATTGTATCACGTGTTTAATATTTTATCTGTGAAGGAAATACATTATAATTATCTCTGGACTCCTACACACGAGTTGTGTGGTCTCAAAGCGCAATGCTCTATAGATGACACGCAACTAACTGGAATTGACTCAGTAACACTCAGAAAAAAATCGATAATCGAATTTGAAAATTTAAAGAACATCTATGCCGTACAAATGACGGCGAATCAACAGATACAAAATGGATGAGAGGAGCTATAATCCATTTCAATCCAAATATGTCAAAAAAAAACCTCTTTTTTAAATCTTTGCAAATTAAAAATGTAACTATAAAATAGGGGTCTATACAAAACAAAATTTATTACAGAATGTCTTTATGTTTACTAATAAATACTATTATGTAAAATGTTGTCATTACGTCTTGTTTAAGTAAATAGTACAAGAAATGTTGTTTACCTTTCTAGTAATTTCGATAGATACGGACTTTAGACAGACAGCGATAGATAATAGTCTATATTTTATAAGCACCAAAATTAGTAATCACAAAAAAAACAATGACAAGCTTAGTTTTACCACAAATTCATTAGTTACTAACGTAAAGTTCAAATCATATTTAAGTGATAGGACACAAATAACAACAATAAGTAGAACATGCCCTAAAACCAAAGTTGAAGTAAATTATTCATCAGATGCAAAAGCATGGACACATGGTGTTCCTCAAGGTAGCACATTAGCCCCTCTCTTTTTTGTTGTATACATAAATGACATAGTGAAATCAATGACAAAGAAAATGATATTATTTGCTGATGACTGTACAATACTCTTAAATAATAGATCTGACATACAAAATAGTTTGACATCCGTAATGACATGGCTTAAATATAATACCCTTAAATTGAACCTAGATAAAACTTTGAATATGAATTTTAATAAAAATGAGAATGAAAATCAGGAAAGTATTAATATAAATTCAAAATCTTACAAGACACAAAAACAACTAAATTCCTTGGATTGTACATTGACGCTGACATGAAATGGCAAACGCACATCGAAGCTACTGCCAATAAAGTTGCTCAATATGTGTATGCTTTATACAGGCTCTCCAAAAAAGTCAACAAACAAACGTTATTAACTGCATATCATGGATGTATAGCTTAAAGACTCAGATACGGTTTAATTTTCTGGGGTAACACTGCAAACACACGTCGCGTATTTATGGCCCAAAAACGATGCATACGAGTCATATGCGGCCTAAAACGGTACGAAAGTTGTAGACCTCATTTTGAAAAGTTAAAAATTATGACCCTTACATCATTATATATATTGGGTCCTTACATATGAAATTGGCGTTTTGTACGGGAGGAATATAAAGTCAATTTTTTTTTTGTAAAATATATTTAATTAATCAAAGTATACACCGTTGTTATCTATGCACTTTTGCCATCTCATAGGTAGTTCATTGATCCCTTTACTAAAAAAACCATGGGGGCGAGAATCAATAAACTCTTTGAAGGCGGTTTGGACTGCCGCATCGGAGTTGAATTTTTTTCCTTGTAAGAAGTTGTCGAAATTCCGGAAAAAATGGTAATCTGTTGGAGCAAGGTCCGGGGAGTACGGTGGATGTCGCAAACATTCTAATTGTAGCTCATCTAACTTAGTGGTTGTTTGTTGTGCAGTGTGTGGTCTTGCGTTGTCGTGAAGCAGCAGTGGCCTAGAGCGATTGACCAATCTCGGTTGTTTAGCAGCTAGTTCTTTCTTCATGGTTTGCAGTTGCTGACAATAGATATCTGCCGTAATCGTTTGGCCAGATTTTAGAAAGCTGTAGTGAACGACACCGGCGCTAGTCCACCAAACACTCACAAGTAACTTTTTCTGAGTCAATTTTCGTTTAGGGCAGGATTTGGCTGGGTTTCCAGGGTTCAGCCATTGCGACGAGTGCTTCCGATTATCGTACAGTATCCACTTTTCATCACAAGTAATGATTCGATTTAAAATCCCTTCATTATTGTGTCGGTTGAGCAAAGTAACACAGCAGTCGACGCGTGTTTGCAAGTTCGATTCACTCAATTCATGAGGTACCCATCGTTCAAATTTTTTTACTTTCCCGATTTCCTTCAAGTGGATTAATACAGTTTTATCACTTACCCCGAAGCCTGCAGCTATCTCTGAAGTGCTTTGTGATGGATCCGCTTCCACAATAGCCTTTAATTCTTCATTTTCCACTTTGGTCTCCGGCCGTCCACGGGGTTGGTTTTGAAGGTCGAAATTTCCAGAACGAAAACGTTGAAACCAAAAACGTACCGTGCTTTCTTTTGCGACACCAGCTCCGTACACATCATTAATCCTTCGAGCTGTTTCTGCAGCACTGGTGCCACGGTAGAACTCGTACTCGTAAATATACCGATATTTCATGTTTTCCATTGTGCGGTAATAAGCGACGCCAAAGAAAAAAATAATGAGGAAAAAACAAATGAATGACTGTTTTCAAAATTCAAATGTACCAGCTAAATGAATTTATAAATTTGAATTTGGGATTCTTAACCAAAGAGGAGATATTTCAGATCAAAGTGGTCAGTACGACAAAACGCTAATTTCATATGTAAGGACCCAATATATACGAAATAGCTATATTTATTAGGAAAAACGACGACTTATTCCCTAAAATGAAAAGTGCTCGTCGCTGCAATCAAATCATAACAAAACCCTATAAAACGACACTATATAGGAAAAGTGTAATGATCATGGCTTCAAAAATTTACAACAAACTGCCTAAACATATACTTACCTGTCAAGATCATAAGGAGTTCAAGCGAACTATTTTTGACTACCTAATACAGAAGACTTTTTACACGATAGACGAATTTTTTAACAAATAATGTATTTAAGTTAGGTACATCACATTAGATGTCGTTTTATGAATTAGTTGATAGATTTAGCTAAGTCATATTAATGTACCTGAAGATTTGTATTAGTGATATTTATTGCCTAGTGCACTGGTTCCCAAACTTATTTTGTCCACTGAGTCGAGAGCTCATGCAGTCGTTGTCTAAGATGCCTCCTAGCTAAATGAAATTACAAATCACCCCCCAGGCCTCTACACAACGCCCCCATTTTTTTTCTGGGTCTCTTACCGCCCCCCTTTAGGCCTGCAGCGCCCACAAGGGGGCGTTATCGCCCACTTTTGGAATGGCTGGCCTAGTGCATGAATTGATTGTCTGAAATTCATAATTTATTGACATTTAGTATTTTTTATTGACTACGATTTTATTTCTCATAACTATATCAACATTGTATAACATAACAAACCAATATTTGTACGCCGCAAGGCTGAACATAGTGAACAATATTGGAAAAATGACACCTTAAAATGATATCACCTATGTATCACAAATAAATGGTTTGATTTGAAAATTTTGCGTTAACTGTACTAACAGCAATTTATTGACTTGACAATTTGGGTTAAGTAGTACGTTTAGCCTTCTAAGTCCCAATTTCAGACGCCGAACAGTCAATTTAGTCCAGGTTAATATGAAATCTTTGTTATTGCTGGATACTTCCCCAGTACCTTATGTGGCACAATCTTAGAACTTAGTTTGGGATCATACAATAAAAGTGATATGTTTGGCTAAAGATTATTTTATCAGCGTTTTTTTTTTATTTGTACTTGCTATAAATAGCACACAACTAAGGATTCATTCCGTCCTAAGTCAGTTTCTAGAATTTTGTTTACGATATTAATTGGACAAAGATCGAAATCGGTAATCGACAGAAGATAGATTAATTGGTTTACAAGCGGGTCAGGAAAATTCGCAAAGAAAATAATTAGTTATGATGAAACATGTAACATGATATGTATGTAGTATATACATAACGTAAATTTGGAATTTTTTCGTGACAAAACTGAAAAGTACTTTACCTGTCAATAAAAGTCTCGTCAAAATCGGAGAAAAATATAAAAATCGTATGTTTGGGTTTTGGTGAAATTATCATCCGTTCGAAAATTAAAACCGACCAAGAGCGTATAGGATAAACATTGACTAGGATTCCGTAGGAACTAAATTTTAAAGAAGCAAAAAAATTGAGTCCGTAGTACTCGGATGTTTCATTTTTTGTTTATCACTTTTGGTTTTGGATCACTATTTTACATCTCACCAAATTTCAGCTCGATAAATGCAAAAATGACTGAACAAATAGATATACAGGCGTAACGAAATTATGTAAGTTCCGGTTTTGCCATTTTGGCAACGAATTAGCGAAATGGATTCGAAAAAGTCTAAAAAACTGAACCATTATCTCAAGCAAAGATAATTCGTTATAATTTTGGCAAAGTAACACGAAGTTAACAAAATATATGTACTGAAAGTCTTTTAGATTGGGTCTTTTAACTTTAAAGTATTAGATTAAAGTAATGGCCAGTATTTAAAACACGGAGCAGTCTCAACGGAGAGGAGTGTCTGTCGTTGGCGGCGTGGCGTCGCGGAGGGGAAAGGGGAATACTCGTTTCACGCACAATTAAAAGGCCCACTAGCGGGTTAATGGAGGCTTTTATCTGTAGCCCATAAACCGTGTAGCGTGGAGGGAGAGCGTCACAATACACTGATACTGACAGAACATTTGATAACTGACATTGGAATCCACAAAAAAGGACTGGAAAAACAATTGTATTTGGTCGCGTAATAATTCTTTTTGATTCTATGTATTCACTGACTATCTCATTGCAAACAAAATGATATTGACTAAGTAATTATGTCAGCTACAAAATCCAAGTTTCTTGCCGTTTGTACTTTATATGCATATTTCACTGAACGTTATAAATAACCAAGTTTGTAACTGGTTATATGTAATTGTAAGATAAGAAAAGGGTGTCCGGAAACTGTAAGACGTCAGTGTGGACGGTTAATGTTGTGTGGGTACCGAAAGTGATGAAAAAAGTAAAAAATGTAACGAATGTCGAAGTGACAGTAGTTGTCGGGAACCACACATTACAAAATCGATTAAGCCTCATCAATCTGCCATGACTACGGTCGGTGTAATCCTATCAGAACGTCGAAACAAGAATGGTATTATATAGAGATAGACCCGGTTATTTGTAATTGTAATGCTGTTTAGAATTAGCTGTCACTTTAGGAAATCCATCTAATTAACATCTAATTAATTAATACATTTTTTTAACTATCTTCTGCCCAAAATTTAAAGCTTTTTAAATTACACACGCTTCTCTTCAAAATTAAGCATTCCTAGGTAATTCTAGTTCTCAGACTCTGTCAGCTATACCCAGAAGCGATGTCAGCTATCCAACACAAGCATCAACTTTTTAAAAGGAATATTATCTTTGAAGTGAATTATGAGAAAAAACAATCAGACATAAGTATGCAAAAATGCCCAGATCCGCTTGTTGGTTATGAGGTATATTTTCAACATATTCGTTTGAACGAATTTAAATGACAGGTTGTGTAGATTACCATGAAAACACTCTGATAAATACATTGCTTGTTTCAAATAAATATGCTTTTGCGTGCTTGTATTATTTATTGTAGATATATATTATGTACCTACCTTGATCATTGTAGAATTTTGTAATATTATTGGATAATATTGTACTATAATATATAATATACACATAGACATAAGAAATAATATATTATGTACCTACACATATAATAAATAATATGCATATATATGGTAATATACACGTGAAAGTACTATATTCAGGCGACGCCGACGCATTGGTAAACAGTAATTTAATCTAAAATGGACCTTCTGTTCTACGCAAACATGCGTGCGCTAGCTTACGAAAAATACGAAAAAACAGTTATTTTCGTTTATTTTAAAAACTATAATTTTTACAAAATCCAGCTGTCATTTTGAGGAATATGTTTAGATTAAACTATACAGAAAATTTAGAAATATAAATCGATGCCATTGCTCCGAAAAATGTAATTCACTGTTTTAATTTTTTCGGTTTTTTTGATATTTTTTTTGTGTTACAAAACTTAACCAAACGTATATCGCAACTGGCAAAATAAAGTCAATGAAATGAAATATCAGGTTACTAAATATCACTGTCATACGTTTTGTAGTCATTTAGCAAAAAGGAGATCCCTGATGGGCGTAATTACATTTTAAGATACTATTAATTTTCCTATAAGGACAAATTATTATATTTGAAAACACTTGATACCTACGTAATAAAGGTATTTATATAAGAAAAAAGTTCTTTTTAACTTAAATATGAGCTTCATATTTCCGGCCCTGTAATCACACTTTAATCACAGATTAATTAGTTATTAGCGGAAAATATGGTAATTATATTGTATAGACCAGCCATTCCCAAAGTGTGCGATAACGCCCCCTTGTGGGCGCTGCAGGCCTAAAGGGGGGCGGTAAGAGACCCAGAAAAAAAATGGGGGAGTTGTGTAGAGGCCTGGGGGGTGATTTGTAATTTCATTTAGCTAGGAGGCATCTTAGACAACGACTACATGAGCTCTCGACTCAGTAGACAAAATAAGTTTGGGAACCAGCAGTATAGACTAAAGGATTCCTCGCTCAATTGCGTCTCATGCGATTGATTTATGTAATTATTAATTTTTAGCTTTTTCCACCTAAAATTTTGAATTTATTGATTGATACGAGTTTCTCTTCTAACGAAGCACCCTAAGGAAGTTTCAGAGCGCAGACTATCAGCTACCCAACACCAAATTACTTTAAGCATATTATTTAAACAATGTGCCGTTGATGTAAGAAATATGAGTACTACCTAATTACTACTGGAACTATTATTAATTATAATTATATAAAAATATTTGACAAAAAAAAATATGAAGCTGAAAAATATACATAAACTAATAATCGAATTGTGGTTTAAAAACGTATATATATCATATAAAAAAGTAAATGCACTTCTCGGTACAGTTTTTTTTATTTAAGATTTAAAAATAGCATAGTTAATAGTTATACGGTTTACATATCTACTTGAAAATTAATTCGAATTTGATTTTTTTAGATTAAGTATTGTACAAACATTTTTTTTTTAGATTTGCGTGCAGTGAGAGAGAAACTCAACATGACGACAAGATGATGAACATTATCCGATGAAATGAAACACCGTGCTCAAGTTTAATATATGAGGTTTGTTGCGACTTTCCTGTTATTTTTCTCTTAATAAATACCTACCCAGTGAAGAACAAAGTAGCAAAGTCGTTTTCATGTAACTTTCATGTGATATAATTACACATCAGTTTATCGACATTGAGAGTGTCTTACGAATAGATAATAATATAATGTGTTCATAATTTAAAGATTATTATTTATGTTCAATAGGATTTTAGGATTATTTGCTGGAAACTGGTCCGCTAGGTAGCGCAGCAGTCTGATATAAGTATAATAAAAAAGAATAAAGTCTTGCGCACTTACGCTTATCTTGAAATTGAAGTATTTTAGAGACATTCATTTCAGTTTAAAATGCTTTCTATGTAACATAAATGGTCTGTATCCCTAACGGGGTAGTCAATGACGACGGAGCGCCAAGCGTCGCGATCCTTACATACTTGTTTCGCTTCCTCAAATCTCATCAATCTCTTCCCGTTAGAGATACAGCGTGAAGTTATGTATGTATGTTTAAATGGTCTGTAGCTTTAAACTATATCGTTGTCCCATTTTTTTCTTATAACAAAATCTTTAGGAAATCTAATTCCCATTTCACTCCAGTGAGAATATAAACGCAACGACCCATTTCTTTATGGAAACCATAAAATTACTACAATACATTATGCAATTTAATAGTTTTTTGGCGACATACAGTACGCCTACTACCTGCTGGCAGTTTGCTTTCCTATTGATTAGGATAAGTAACTAGAATTTAATAGCATTTCCATATTTGCATGCTTTTTATTAAGTATAGTTTGTGTAGAAGGAACTACTTACAATATTTTCTAACTACGTATATTTTATTTCTCGTAACACTCGCATTCTTGCAAATAATTTTTTTATTGTTATTATGTTTTTTTCCTAGTGCTAAATCTTAACTAAATAATTGAACCAACTTCGAATTAAAAACACTGAAAATAAATATCCTTTATTAATCAAATTAAAATTGATACTTTTTTTATCGTTTAAAAACAAAAAAGTACATTCATACGTTAATATTTACAAACTTAAAACTACACATTATCTGAAATAGGAGACTCAAAGTTGCCGCTTAGAAAGCTGTCATTGCTTGAATATTGAAAATCCTATTGAAAACTTAATTAATAATAATAATCTTACTTAGTTATTGAAGTCGATGCCAGACTTTAGTAGCTGTCAAATTAAAAGGCGGTGAAATCGCTGAACGTTTATTACAACATCAAAATAGATGCTGGCGATTGAGAACCCACACCGTTGTAGTCAGTTACTCCAAAATAATTATACATACTATGTATTTCTATCTGACTACTCAAGAAATATTTGGAAGTGACTTCGACCGAGATTCCTTTTACAATACGTCTAGGGCACTATTAAATTATCAAAGTGTAGGTACGTATTACCTTTTCTAGAACTGATAAATCCTGGGTAGCATTTACGCGGCTTCGGATATCGTTAAGGCTTCCAGACTACGTGATTTAATCAACGTAAACAATGCGATGAGAAATACCAAAGAGGCAAGTTGCGAGTCTTTTGAATCGAGTTATTTCTTTGTCTCTTATCGGAATAATTCGTGCGGGTTGAGGCTGAGAGAATATCGCTTAGGGCTGTTTATCAGCACCTGATGAAGGTCTATAGAGATGAAACGGACATGGTACTGAGAGGACGAACCGGCGACACTTCGAACAATGTTTGATATTCAATTACCTAGTGTCCGTGAAATAGTAGTCTCTAGACATTTCTAAATACGTATATTCTACGTCCAATGTTTAGTTCATGATTTTACTTTGAATAAAAGGAAAAAGACTGCACATACGAAATTATCTGAATGACAATGAAAATATGATTTATAATTGAGGATAGGAGGACAAACTAAGAAGTACCTAACTGTCGTCGAGTCGAAAGATTGTTTAGGCAATGCCTAAAACCGGCGAAGAGAGTGACTGATACCTACGCATTGACTAAGGGTTTTGCAACAATTTCGAACAAAGTAAAAATCTAATTAAATTAATATTAAATTAAAAAAAGAAATAACCAGCTAAAAGCGTGCTGAACACGCATAGCTTGGGTTCCGTAACAATTTTGGATAAAACGAAAATTAAATCGAAAAAAATTGTGTCGGAGCATACTGTTGCAATTTGTCAGTATCGGCGGTTCTTTTGTGTATATTAATGCAATCCAAATTCATATTTACACATTTATTTATTTCAAATTTTGATTTGATTTATTTTGATGAATTTTTTCAATTTTCTCTGTGTGATATTTATCGAGATAACTCAAAGAAAAGTAAAACACAATGACACTATAAATCCTTTTTATCTTTATCTATATTTATTATTTATTGTAAAACTTATTCTTTTGTTTATAACTAAGTTCTTAACACACCTCCAGTGAAGTAGTAGGCTTACAGTTACCAGTGTATTAAAAAAGAAAGCGCATAACTTCAACTGCACATATTTATTTACTTTCCGTAGACTCTCCAATTCACAGAACTTCAAGACAAAATCCAGACAGCATATAAAGTTGTTACATGCTTGATTTTTGTTTGATCTTTAATTCCAAATCAAATATCAATCAATCAATGACAAACCTAGTTTGTGACGGTTAATGATTAAAACCTGCTATTTCAAATATGACTATAAAGTTTAGGAATATTGATGCAATCTTGTAATATTTATTAGGTATCAGTTTTTGTTTATATTTTGGTACTTATGGTCGTTCTGAATAACTCTAATACAAAACACTATTTGTTATTGTATCTGTCACGTGGTAACGTGGAAATCAAAAAACTTGCTCCAAGTGCATACAGTTGCATGGCAAACTTAAGGCATGCCCGGTTCAAGTTTAAATTGCTATTGGGGAATATGCTAAAAACTCCCAACGGCGTAAAAAATAGAAAATCTAACCAAAAGGCCAAAATGCATTTATTTATGTCTGGCGTATTTGTTCCCGCCTTTAATTTCAAGTAAAAGTCTTTAATTTCAATCATAATGAGCTCTGCGATATTTTTTTATTGTTATAGGCAGGCGGCGCTGGCGCAACATTAAGATTTTATTTTATTTATATTTCTTAAGGCATTGGTAACAAGACCATCAGCCTAATGACGTAACTTGTGGAGAAACACTAAGTTCCCGAACACTCCTCCAGTAAAAGGATAGAAGGCTTTACTGAAGTTAAAAAGGACTTCTTGAAAGAGCGCGAAAACTTGAGCTACACATGTTTATTTAGATCTCCTCCATTCTTTTCACTTACACAGAACTTTAAAACACAATATATTATTAGATACTGTTGTACTTTAAAACTCCTAAAAATGTAAAAACTAGAAAATCTAAATAAAATGACAACCTCACTTCTGCCGTTCCCGCCAAAAAGTCCCAACATTGAAACTAAAGAACTGTACGTAATAATTTCGTGTAATATAATATATTCAGATTCGTTGAAGAGTTAAAAAATGAACTGACGTTTGGTCAATACCAATTACGTACGATTTTTAGCGGGATTTTATAGGGAGCAGTTGGGCGTTTATTTTAATTCGCATATTGTTTCTAGTGGAGATTGTGGTCTAAAATTTTGCGTAACTTTGCGTCCCAAACTACACTGTTTACTGTACGCACACGAGTACGCATATGTGGAATTGTTGAAATAAGTGCTTATAATATTTTTAATAACATTTGACATGACATGACATTTTTCGATTCATATTTTATTTGACATTTTAGTATCCTAAAATTGTAAATGATTAATTTAATGTTTAATTTATATTAAGACATATGGTGCTTTGGAAATGCTCTGTAAACCATATGTTCTAGTGAATAAAATTGAATTGAATTGAATTGAATAAGTGGTTGTAATATAAGTACCTATACTTGTTATGTTATGTTTTGTTGTTGTTTGTGTTAATGGAAACAGCAGTAAACTTTGCCGCTCAAAATAATGAAGACACACAATCGTTTCGCAGAATTGAGTAATCCCTTTTTTTAAAGTATCGCTACGTATTGTTGTCTCTTCGGTCCCTTTTCTATTTTGTCGTAACATTTTACTCGTTTCAACTTTTGTTTGTAAGATAATGAAAATGTTGTCGCTAATCGACATTTTTATTTATTTTATCATATTTATTTTCAACTTATTTCTATGTAGGTATTAGTTTTATTTTTTCTTATACTTAATTTAGAATATCCTTATTATTTTTATTGGATTGTTTTTAACAGATCAGTGTTTGCAGCTTCGTTCGTATTATTACTTTAGAGTTCAACGGCTTTGTAATACAGATAAAGTAATCAATAACACCACAGTTTAAACAATAATATTAATTCAACTGTCATAGTTTTTATAAAAGAACAATATGCCTGCATTTGTATGCATCTGTCTGGGTCTGGGCGTACTGGGAGACGCCTCTAGTAGTCAACGTCTGGTTCTCATAGCACAGGGATTACCCTAGTTTGAGATCAGATGATTGGTGTGTATTTTCTGGCGCATTATTATTATTTAAATCTATTGGTCATTTTTTTAATTAGGCGCTAAAAAATCTAAAAGAAGGAAAATTGAAAACACCAATAATAATTCTGATACAAACATACATATCCTCACACTGTTTTCTTTCCCTAACAGGTTAGTAAGCAAGGATAGAAAACCAAACATTGCGATTCGTACATATTTTTTTATACCTCCTCAAATCTCGTCATTCTCCTCACATACGTTCACCAAGGTATTCGAATGTTTTTAACGCCTCCATCCGCTAACACTATAGCTATACATATTATAGACTCACACAACACAGCATACCGAATTTTTTTATTGCAATTTTCAGACAAAAATACCATCCAAACTTTAGGGTTCCGGTGGATTTTCTTAAAATTTTCTTTCATACAACCCTTGTTCAATTACAAATTTGACAAAAAAATCTGTTCTCTAATAATGATCTTTCATAAACGGGGCAATAGATTTTCTATACTAAACTTTATTTGTTTGTATGTAATGAATGAACTCCAAACTGCTCAATCGATTTAAAAATTCTGTCACCTATAGACAGCTACATTATCAGCGAGTAACTTGGGTTGTATTTTATTTTGATAAAAAATACTACCTGTGCAAAGCCGGGATAGTTCGATAGTTATTTATGTAGGTAGATAGAATAATATGAAACATGAAGAAATTATAAAAATGTATTCTCAAAAAAATTTTTAATAAACTGTATTTTATAAGATTTTTTCAGTATACATCACTATAATTTGTATATATCGTATATATTGTATTATATAAACACTATAATTCGTACATATATCAGCATATTACCAACGAATTCAGTTACATATTTATTTGAAATAACAATGTTATTTTTTATCCTTGTTTTATTACTTCTGTTTTCTCATTTCATGACCAATAGGAAAAAACCTGCTAACAGTGTATTAGACACGCATCAACTGTTCTTCTGCAGCAATTTCAGACAAAGGCGAGCGTTTCCGAGAGTACCTATGTACCTCTGTAAAGGGTGTTTTTAAGAATGTTGTGTTCAAAAATGATAGAGATTTCAAATCTATTAAAAATATATATTATATTTATCAATCTTTCTTGTAATAGTGTCGGTTATTTGATACACTATCTGTTTTAATTCATTGCACCAAAAAAATCTTAAACAGTCGTGTAATTTGTAAACTAATCTAAATCTAAAATCTTAAATTGTCATCTAATTTTTGATCTAAATATCATATTATTCGAATTATAGGTACTTCGTTGTGGATATTAAAAAATATACTAAAATAATCTTTGAATGGGTGAGAAATTATAATTGCCGAAATATCGGCAATTATAATTTTAATTATGGAAAATGTATTTCTTCAATTTTGTAATAAACAATCAACGCTCGCAAAGGCTATACGGCGTTCTTCGAGCCCTCAGATTGATTATTAATTTTAAACGATAATACTATAAATTGGTCCATAATATCCATTATTTAGTCTTTTGGTGCTTATTTTTTATTATAGGTCTTCAACAATTTACGTCTCTGTACATATGTCTTTTCAAATAAATCGGTTATAGCATTCACGAACAAACAGACGGGCAGGCAGACAAATTTGATTGAAACTAAGGGTTCCTTTTTAACTATTTTGGTCACGAAATCTTAATACGTAATAAATGACCACTAAATTAAGAATAATTTGCTATTTTTTTAATCATTAAGAAAAAAAAGTAATGCGCAAAACTTTTCTTCTTCTGCTAGTGTATGTAGCTTATAAAGTTCGATAGGTATAGCTACTGAAGCGTGTATTGATGTATTGCAGAGTATCGCGGAGAGCATGTGCGGGGCACGCGTGTGGCTGGTGGTGGCGGCGCTGGCGAGCTGCGCGCGCGCCGGGCCCGGGCCCGGCCCGCCCGCGTGGCGCTTCCAGCACGCGCTCTACAACTTGTCCATCCCCGAGAACAGCCCGCCGCGGACTTACGCCGAGCAGCCGCCCGCTGAGGACTCGCTGGGGCTGCCGCTGCCGGCGCCCGACGCGCGCGTCCGCTTCCGTATCCGGCACGGCGACAAGGACAAGTTCTTCAAGGCCGAGGAGAGGACCGTCGGTGACTTCTGCTTTCTATTCATCCGCACTCGCACCGGCCACGCGGACGTGCTGAATCGCGAGCGGCGCGACTCGTACCGGCTCGATGTGCGCGCCTCCGCGCAGCTAGCCGACGGGCGCTCACTCGAGACTGATGCGATCGTTGCGGTCACAGTCACCGACGTCGACGACCTGAGCCCGCTTTTCTACCCGACCGAGTACGAGGCGCTCGTGCCAGAGGATGCGCCGGTGCATTCGAGCGTAGCGCGCGTCTCCGCCGAGGATGCCGACCTCGGCATTAACGGCGAGATCTACTACAGTCTAGCCGAGCCCACCGATCACTTCGCCGTACACGTTACGAGCGGGATAGTGACTGTGACGCGGTCTCTGTCAGCCGCTGAACCGCGCCACGAGTTGACTGTGCTGGCGCGCGACCGCACCTCGCTTCGCACTCGCGGCGAGGCGGCGCCGGCCGCGCGAGCGTCGCTCGTCGTGCGTGTGGCACCTACTAACTTGCATGCGCCCGAAATGCACGTGCGGCGCCTGCCTGAGCTTGTCGAGAACTCCACCGCCGAAGTGTACGCCATCGTCGAGGTCACCGACCGCGACTCGGGCGAGCACGGCCGCATCGCCGGCGTTGATATCGTCGACGGCGACCCCGACGGACACTTCCGCGTACGGCCGTCCGCCCAGCCCGGCGAGTTCGACGTGATCGTTCACGCGCTGCTGGACCGCGAGGCGAGCCCGCGTGGCTACAACTTGACCATCCGCGCGAGCGACGCGGGCCGTCCGTCGCGCGCCTCCTACCTCACGCTGCCCGTGATGCTCACGGACGCGAACGATAACGCGCCTGTGTTCAGCCGCGAGGTGTATGAAGCTAGCGTGTCGGAAACCGCGCCGCCGAACACGCCCGTAATCAGACTTAAGGTGAGCGATCTGGACGAGGGCCGCAACGCACGCGTCTACATAGAGATCGTTGGGGGTAACGAGGGCGGGGAGTTCTTCGTCAATCCAGACACGGGCGTGCTGTACACAGCAATAGCACTCGATGCAGAGGAGAAGGCGCTGTACACGCTCACGGTCTCAGCTATCGACCAGGGCAACGCGGGTACTAGGAAACAGTCTTCCGCAAAAGTAAAAATATCGGTGCTCGACGCCAACGATAACGATCCGGTTTTCGATCGAGATGACATCGAAGTAACGGTACCTGAGAATGGACAAAGCGGTGTCGTGGTGGCGCAAGTGACGGCTCGAGACGCAGATTCTGGAGAAAATGCTTATATTTCTTACAGCATAGCTAATCTCCAACCTGTTCCGTTCGATGTGGATCATTTTTCTGGTGCCGTGCGCACGACGCGATTACTGGACTATGAAAGTATGCGACGCGAATACACTCTACGAATACGAGCGAGTGATTGGGGACTACCATACCGACGACAAGCGGAAATGCGACTCACCATTCGCCTCAGGGACATCAACGATAACAGACCTCAATTTGAACGAGTCGACTGTGTTGGTTATCTTCCCCGTCGATTAGCAATAGGTTTCGAAATAGTAACACTTTCAGCTATAGATTTTGACGCCGGTGATGTAGTATCTTATCGAATTATTGGGGGTAACGAAGACAACTGCTTTTCACTCGATTCCGGCACTGGTGTATTGAGTCTTTCATGTGATCTGACAGATGTTGGAACAGATATTCGTGTGCTCAATGTAACTGCGACTGATGGCACTCACTTCGCCGACGCGACGTCGCTTACTCTCCATTTAGTAGGCGGAGGCGGAGATGCGAGCGCATTAGAGTGTCGGGACACTGGTGTCGCTCGCCGACTTACGGAATTGTTGGCCGCTGCAGAAAGAAGTAATGCTCCAATTGATTTCACAGAAGAATTTTCTCTCGCACCGTCCCGCTACGGAGAAAACCTTCATACGCCAGAATTTATTGATTTTCCTGTCGAGGTCAAGGTAAATGAATCAGTGGCTCTCGGTACGTCTCTAGTAAAGTTGCGAGCGCGAGATCGCGATCTTGGGTACAACGGCTTACTTACATATGGAATATCAGGTGGAGATGACGACTCTGCTTTTAGAATCGACCCCGATACAGGGGAACTGAAGGTGATTGGTTATTTAGATCGCGAGCGTGAAAGTGAGTACTATCTAAATGTAACTGTATATGATCTTGGGAAGCCACAACGTTCAGCATCACGTCTGTTACCAATCACAGTACTAGACGTCAATGACAATCCACCTCGATTTGAAAAAACATTAGCTAGTTTTCGAGTCACAGAAAACGCATTGAATGGCACAGCAATATTTCGAGCGAATGCGACTGACCGTGACACCGGCGAATACGCACGCATTACGTACAGTTTAGTTGGAGCTGGCGAAGAAGAATTCTGTGTAGACCGTGACACGGGCACTCTGTATGTTTGCGCGGCATTGGACAGGGAGCGGCGTGCTTTATATGAGCTAACTATTAGCGCGACAGACGGCGGTGGCCTGCATGCTGAAGCATCAGTTCGCGTCGCTATTGATGACGTGAATGATAATGCCCCACGATTTAGCCTCAGTGGATATAGTGCTCGAGTTCGAGAAGACGTACCGGTAGGTACGCTTGTAGCTGTCTTAGAAGCGTTCGATCCAGATCTTGGAGACGGAGGGACTGTAGTGTATTCTCTACCTGACCTATCAAACGAAGATGTAGTTTTCGCAGTTGACAAAATGTCAGGAACTCTACGTACAGTTAAAACTCTAGACTTCGAAGAACGACAGGTATAATTTATTTTCTCATTCAATTATATATAGGTGTCGTCTCTTTCGGTTTTCATGTGAAATTTCTTATCAGGTATACGGCGTTACGGTACGAGCCACGGACGGCGGTCGTCCTGCGTTGTGGTCAGAAGCTACAGTGATAGTGGAAGTGTTAGACGTAGACGAAAACACACACGCACCGCAGTTCGCGGAGCGTGTATTAGTGGGTTCCGTGAAAGAGGACAGTGAACGTGGAACAGTAGTTCTCACTGCGGAAGCCCAGGACGCCGATCCGCCCGGTCGAGATTCAAAACTTGCATATTACATCATCGGTGGAACGGGAATGGCTCATTTCTCCATCGACGACGCAGGTAAAAAAAATACATTTTCACCATGTTTTTCTAAGTGATATAATGTTTTACAGTAAAGAATAACTTACAGGTGTGATTCGTACGTTAACGCCACTCGACCGTGAGACGATTCCTCATTATTGGTTGAAAGTCTGCGCACAGGACCATGGACTGATACCGCGCCATACTTGCATACAGGTAATGTTCCTTCGACAATATTATTATTTTTCTTATACATAATGAATGTTTAGATTAAAACAAACCCGTGTCACTGCGACTAACTTGATCCATATCGCCACCACGATGCTTGGTGCTTCATCCTCTCTGATTAACTTGTTAAAAATACAGTGTTAAAGGTTTGTGTATGTATGTAATCACCACTGTACTGTGCTGTACTACTTCAGGTAAAAATCGCAAAATATTTAAGAATGTGGAACTTGTAAGACCTCTACTTTTCAGGTGTACATAGAAGTAACCGACGTAAATGACATGGTACCATGGCCAGAGTTAGCCGTGTACAATGCACTCGTGCCCGAGCACTGTGCAGGGGGCACGCATGTTACGCAAGTCCACGCAATCGATGCTGACGCTTCTCCGACGCCTACTAATGTAACATACTCTATAGTCGCTGGGAACCCCGACGGATTATTTTCCATCAACAAATTAACCGGTATGTACGATAATTACGTAATTACTTTTCGTATAACATTTTGCTTAGACGACCTCCTTACTGATACCAAAGAAATGAGTTAGAGGTTCAAGGTTTATTTCTCAAATAAAGTTGTATATTCCCGCTTGTCACGTTAAAAAACTGATAAACGAATAGATCGGAAAAGAGTATCTAATTACTCAACAATATCTAAAACCCTCATGTGGGGTCTCGTCAGTGAAGGAATGAGGTAATCATCCATCAATAATCTAAAACTCTCTTGTGAGATGTCTTTAGGGAAGGCACGAAGATATTTTCCATTACATACCTATAGTAAACTATGGAATCCTCTAAATTTTCGTAATTATTTCTGCTACAGGTGAAATAATAACGACGGGCCGAACGCTAGACCGCGAGACGGCATCTAGCCACGCATTAGAAATCGAATGTTCCGATGGGGAGCTATCTACTACAGTGCGTGTGCATGTGGCTCTGCAAGACATCAACGATCACACACCAACATTCACGCAGCGCTTTTACGATATTAAAGTCCCCGCAAACACGGAGATGCAAATGGTTTTGCCACAGGTACCTAATATGCCATTAACATTAGGTTTTCCAAATTGAGTGAATTCGAGTGATTTTCTGCATGGAGTTTCAATTGGATTTGCTTCATATCGCACTAATTTTGTTCGAGATAAGAATCAAGGTGGATTAGAGTCAAGGAAAAAGAAAAACCTACGTGTGATATTAGTAGATTAGCGTAGTGCAGTGTGTGTGTGTGTGTGTGGGCAGGGCGACGCGGCGGACGGGCGCGCCGGCGACGACGGCAGCTCCGAGTGGGACAGCGACGATGACGACGAGGGCTCCGGCAATAAGCCGCTGTGGGATTACTACGAGGAACAGCCACAAGGCGTCTACGTAGCTACCGTTAGTAATACTGGCAATTTTTATTCATTAATATGCATACAATTAAATTAAAAAGTTATATGCAATGATTATAGAAAGAAAGAACCTCGAAAAACGTTCAAACTTAAAAATTTCACGAATTACGGTCGAATTTTGACCCCTAGGCTGTCATTATTTCAATAAAACGCGAAAATGTACCTTAAGCGAACGGAGTAAGCACTTAACGGAAATGTGTCGGTATTGTAATTGATGATATTTAGAAAGGGATTTTTTAAAATTATTACTAAATTTAAAAAAAAGGAATTTAAAGTATGTAAAAACTCAGGAATGAAAATTTGTTACAAGTCAAAAACCCAAATAAAAACAAATGTTGAATTATTGCATTGTATTTAATAAATAGAAACATTTATAATGATTTCGTCATAGAAGTCTTTCTATCGTCTATTTATTTTATTTACATCGAAAAGTTAATAAACAAGAATGTGGTCCGCAATTTTGCTATTTAGATCCACTAAGTGTAACCTTGCGATTGTAGGTGGTGGCTTTGGATAGCGACGCCGGCGTCAACGGCTCGGTGCGATACGGGGTCCGCGCGCGGGGGCCGCGGGGGCCGCGGGGGCCGCGGGGGCCGCGGGGCCCGGCGGGCGCGGCGCCACTGACGCTCCGCGTGCACGCCACCTCGGGCCGCCTGTACGCCTCGCGCCCCCTCGCGCTGCACGAGACGCTGGATGCCACCGTGAGTCGCTTTATTTACACTGATGCACTTCACGTGTGGGTGGCGAATAATATATGTCATTCTGTTATAGGACAGGATAGACGTACGGACAAAGTGTGAAATATGGGTAAATGGAAAATGTCTAGAACAAATAAACGAAAATGTATATTTGGGGTGTGCGTTTTCGAGGGATGGAAGATGTGAGTTGGATGTGGAGAGACGGGTAGCAACTGGCAATAAAGTGAACGGTGCTCTGTCCGCATTAGCAAGCACTGTGAATATATCTAACTCAGCCAAAATGGCCATACGCAATGCGGTCTTGGTTCCAACTTTATTGTCGGTAGTGAGGCCTGGATATACCCGAAATCGAGTGGAAGTAAGATAAATGCAGTAGAAATGCAATCCCTTAGAAATATGTGCGTTGTCACCCTTGCGAACAAAATAAGCAATGAAGAGATACGCAGTATGATAGAGTTGCACGACAGCGCTATTTTAAAAATGAAGAAAGAAATGCTTAGATGGTTTGGACACATAGAAAGAATGAGTGATGAAAGACTGACGAAAAAATTGTACCGAGCGTAAGTGAGTGGGAAAAGAAGCCAAGGAAGACCAAGGCTGACTTATGAAGAACAAATTGCTAGAGTCTTAGCCAACGGAAATGCCAAAAGCACTCGCATACCTAAGCAAATATGTGTGAGGAAAAAAGTATGTAAGGCCCTCGACGCTTGGCGCTCCGTCTTCTCTAACTACCCCGTTACGGATACAGCGTGAAGATATGTATGTTAGGTAGACGTCGGAGAGACTTCATTCTTTTATTGTTGACATCTCTTTCATGCAACGACATCGTTTGAAACGAAATAACAAAATCAATTATCTCGTTGCTGCAATGAGATTATAGTAACATCAGGTACGTAGTATAAATAATGATAAGTACAGTAGTGTTAAATATGTATCTTAAATACCTATAGCAATGGAACATTCAAAACTTTATTCAATTAAAACACTTCGTGCTGCAGTCGTAAAGGGAAAAAATGAAAAGAGACGTGGCATGTTTCAGTATGATGCATATAATCTCACAGCGGTAATGGACAGCAAGCCGTCGGTTGTTCTCCGTGATGACGTGGCGAATACCATCACTCTTTGCTGGAGAGCACCAGTGTCACAGTATACATTATTAGTAGGATGTCTTCATAGAAAACTAGCGACTGTGATTGCGCGCTAATATGCATGCGCCTTGACACGCCTTGATACACAATGACAATATTATGGGTGAATATGGGTAATAATTGTAGCGTCAATTGCGTTCGCATGTGAGATAAACATGCGACCGCATTAATTTGTTCTTCGCATCGTCGCAAATAGAAAAATATGTAAATCGCGTAAACGAACGTATTATAATATCCTTAGATGCCTAAATACTTTATTTAGTTATTCGAATCCAGAGTTATCATTCTTCAATATTCAACGAACACGAAAAATTTATCCATGTACTTGTTTTTAGTGTGAAACATTTTATGTGGTGGGTTGGACTGGCTGTTGGTGTGGCGACGTGGTGACTGGGCGTTACCGAGTACTAAGCTCGTATATCTATAGCGTATGCAGTGTTCTTATTCAGTTTGGTACACATTGTCTGTGTTTTTAAATAAAGAATAATTTTTTTCTTAAAGAAATCTGAATATTTTGTTTTTGATTATGCCATATTTATATCTTTTAATAAACCATCTTTCAGGGTGGCTTGCACCAACTATTTAAACTTGATTTAAGGAAGTGATATGTAGCTTGCACTTGCTATTTAATAGTTGGTGCAAGCCACGCTTAATGCGTAATTTTTCTATTCAAACACCGAAAACAGAGTTTCGGTGTTTGAAATCTACTAGACGTCCCGCGACGGCTCACCTTTTAATAATTTTTCTAATTTCGTCTATTGTGTAACTAAACGAGATGTTGCCGGCATCCCACACCTAAAGTGAAGTAAATGACTGGCCCGTTGGCGCAGTGGCATATGCATTTTCCAAGTTAGGGTCCCGGGTTCGATCCTCGGTCAATTTGGAAAACGAACTTTTCTAAAGTGGCTTGAAGTCTGGGTGTTACTGGGAACTCTCCTAGAGTTCGTGGTGTGGTACCCATAGTACGAGCTTACTGGTTATTTTGGGGTCACACAATTTGTGTAATTGTCTGTAGTATTATTATAATTATAAAGCAACGACCCTAGGTATCCGGCGGGGAGAAGTGAGTTCCGTTCCGTACATATAGTAAGTGATTGCGCGGGCAGGTGCGCGCGTGTGACGGCGGTGGCGAGGGCGGTGGCGAGGGCGGTGGCGAGGGCGACAGCTCGTCGCGGTGCGGCGTGGCGCGCGTGGGCGTGCGCGGGGCGCGCGCGGGCGGCGGGCGCGCGCCGCGGCTGGCCGCGCTGCCGCCGCTGCAGGTGGCCGAGCTGGACGCGCCCGGCTTCCTGCTGGCCGTGCTGCAGGCCAGCGACCCCGACGGCGACGCGCTCTACTACGACATCGTCGGTCAGTGCTCACGCACCTACACGCACTCGCCTACACGCACGCACGCACACGCATCGCTCGTCATCACTGCTTACGTACACGCTCGCATGCACACTCATTCTTGTACATACGTGTACTAATATTATACGTGCGAAAGTACCTCCATCTTTTTGTCTATTACGTTTGTACAGTTAAACTACTAGACCGATTTTAATAAAAATCAAAACAGACAAATTAAACCATTTAGCTCTCTTTTAAATTACGTAAAAGTGGGTTCAGCGGTTTAACCGTAAACATAAACAAATAATAATAAACTACTTTTTTTAATGCCACGCATACGAAGTCGCAAGCAACAGTTAGTATTATACAGATGAAATACCATAGATTAGATCGACTACTCCACATCAAAACCTAATCAGGATTTAAAAATAAATTTTACAAGAAACAACAAAAATATAGAATACAACCGTTATAGAATCCTAATTTCAACGTAAAATAAATAATTTACATTATTAAATTGAATATTGAACACCATAAATACACAATAACAAATATTGCTTACATATTTACCCTTAATAAAATATTGGCTACGTCCATAAATATGTTGCAGTTCATTAAATTATACGTAATTTGTAATTGTCAGATGGCGACCCGCAGCAAGATTTCTACATCGGCCGCGAGGACGGCAGCCTCGTCCTGGCGCGACGGCTCCTGTGGGAGCGGCGCCCCGCCTACTCGTTGCGTGTTTCCGTCACTGACGGTCGCCACGTGCTCTTTACGCTGGTAATGTATACACACACGCACGCACGCACGCAAGCACACATGCACACGCAAATATACACACGCACACACACAAACATAAATATACATACAAGCATGTACATACACATGCGCGCACGTTCATACATATACGCACGTACACACGTATACACTAACACGCACATACACACTAGGGGATCAAAGGAGTCTCCGTTTCTGTGTTTCTGTACTGTAGATATAAGTTCATGTGTACTTGTTGTGCAAGTTTCACCTTTGTGAAACTTACACACACAAACTGATTGTACAAATCTCGAAAATCCCGAAAATCTCAAAATAAAACTTCCAAAAATTAATGCTAATTAGAGTCATTTATTTTTCACTTACCTACGTGTCAACTATGGTACCAATAAAATATGAAGATTGTAAATTGCGTGTTTTAATACCAAATTGCACCATCTGTCACAAACAACTATAAATCAATAGTCATTGAACACGAATAACGTCATATGTAATAGTAAATGTTTGGTACAACCACAGGGTACACCTTTAAGTGGAGTACATTCTAGCAGTGATTTATTGTATTATGTTAGGCAATGAAGGCATCTGCTGGCGTCCCTCGTAAACAAGTAAATAAAATAATTGTTCCTGTTTAGGAGTATGAGTTGATATCGTTCTTAACACTTTTCGTTATTTGTCTTTCTTTGTATTTATTGTGTTCTGAACTACGGTGGATGTTAAATGATAGATGTTGTTTATGGGATGAAAGTTATTTAATGTTTAAAATGTTAATGGAAATGTTTAATGTTATGAATATGTTATTGAGTGCATCCATCGGCTTATATGGTCAAAGTAGCACTTCGGGTTGCATATTAAAAGCGCGGCCGCCGCATAATTGCGGCGTCTACATACATAACGTTACATTGAATGTTCGGTAATAATTCGAACAATATTTAAAAGTTAAGCTTAACAAAGTGGTGCAAACGACTTGGATTGAAATTAGTAAACAAAAGAAATAACTTTAAATAAGGTAACTTATCTATACGATGAAGTAATTATCAGTATACGTATCTGTAATTAGCGTTGTACTGGACTATGTACTAATTTTCCTTTTTTTAAGTGAACAGTATTTTATCATTTTGTAATAGAATTTATTTTAATAAAAATAAAACATGCGCTGGTTTGTAAGTCAAAAAATCAACAACTCTTATTATAATTCAAAGTTTAGTATGGCAAAATCTTTAAAATAGGAAAGTATAAAAACAATATTATAGAAAAAAATAAAAAAGATATTACAAAAAAGGTGCATTTCTGCATAAGCGTAATGGTGCTAGTGTTTAATAGTTTATAATATAATATCAAAAAATAAATACAATACAATATTATGATAATGAAGAGTAATTATAATAATTGTGTAGAATGAAATCAAAGTTGCGATGAACTAATTGTCGCATAAAAAGTTATTGCTGTTCAAAAGTTTATTGAATAATTAATTTAATATGTTAAAATATCGAACATTTAGTTAGTAACGATATTAGCGTGGTCGTAGGTTATCATAATTAGATGCTATTGTGTATCATAATTAGGTGCTATTATGTGTTGTCGGTACAACGAGTTTATGTATATTATGTACGGCTATGATCTTGAATTGGATCTCTTTTACCAGCAGTTGTATGTTTACAGGAAGTTCCGTAACTGATCTTTCTGTCAATGTGTAATTTTTATGTGTTTTCATGTTTCATTTACCATAATGTATAGTTAATAGTCACGTGCGAGAGCGGGTTGTTTGTAAAAGTCGAGTACGACTGTTATTGGTTTTTGAACTCGCATAGCTAGTTGTTGTACTTTTAGAATAGTTTTTGATGTTTGTAAACCGTCGTTATACTAAATAAATAAATAAATAAATGAAAATTTAAAATGTTTAAAAAGGGAATTACAATAAGTAAATATACAATGAGAATAATAATGTACAGGTGAACATAACGGTGATCAACGACGCGAACGAGGGCGGTGTAACGTTCTCCCAAGACGAGTACTCGGTGGAGGCGTCCGAGTCGACGCCGGTGGGCGCGGTGCTGCTGGCCCTACACGCGACCGTGGGCGCGGGCGCGGGCGCGGGCGCGGGCGCGGGCGCGGGCGCGGGCGCGGGCGACGCGCGCCTGTTGTACGGGATCCACGCGGCGCTCGCGCCCGCCTCGCTGGCGCTGTTCCGGCTGCACGAGGTGACGGGCGCGCTGGAGCTGGCGCGGCCGCTGGACCGCGAGCGCAGCGCCGCGCACCGCCTCACCGTGTGGGCGCGCGACCAGGCGCCGCGCGCCTCGCGCGCCTTCGCGCGCGTCACGCTCGCCGTGCGCGGCGCCGACGAGCACGCGCCCGAGTGGGGCGCGCGCGGCGGGCTGGCCGAGGCGCGCGTGCCGCGGGCGGCGCCGCGCGGCGCGCTGGTGGCGGCGCTGCGCGCGGCCGACCGCGACGGCGAGCCCGTGGTGTACTCGGCGGGCGGCGGGGACGCGGCCGGCCTGTTCGCCGTGGACGCGGCGCTGGGCGACGTGCGGCTGGCGCGGCCGCTGCCGGCCGCCGGGCCGCGCGAGTACACGCTGCTGGTGCGCGCCGCCAGCGGCGCGGCCGCCGCGCTCGCCTCCACGCTCTCGCTGCACGTCGTCGTCGTGGAGCCGGACGACGCGCCGCCCAGGTACCCCCCCTACTACTACTGACTTGTTTACATCGAGCGATACATATTTTTAAAGTCATGTCGCGGATTTATTACCTCCGAATTCATTCAATACTTTCAAAAATTAAAACTTTAAAGATTTTGATTAAAAAAAAGCATACGTAAAAACATAGACCACATGTAGAAAAACCATGTAGACCAACCACATGTAGAAAAACAAAACTGGCCACACATAATAAAAATAAAACTGACTGCTTTAAATGAATGAAATAAAAAATTATGTGTTACGTCGATAACATAACTTCCGAACTTTTCGGCGGGAACGGAAAAAATGAGGTTGACAATTTGATTAAATTTCTATTTTTAAAATTTTTAGGAATTTTAAACTACAAAAGTAATAGTATATTGTGTTTTAAAGTTCTGTGTTAGTGAAATGAATGAAATGGATCTAAATAAACATGTGTAGCTGAAATTCTCGCGCTCTTCCAAGAAATCCTTCATAACTTCAGTAAAGCCTATTATCACTTTACTGGAGTAATTTTACGAAAAGAAAAAGCTAAGTTACTGGTGATTCTACTTATTAATACATGACATTGGCAAATACGCTAAACTGTGCTCCATGCCATAAAAAAAAAACGTAATTTCCAGACTTTTTGGCAAGAATGGGGAAACTACGGTTGCCATTTTATTTAAATTTTCTATTTTTTGCATGTTTGGAAGTTCTAAATATTATGTTTTAAAGTTCTGCGTAAGTGAAAGAGCACCGAATTCACTGATTCGGTGCTGGTTATTGGATGTAGGAGTAAATGAACACGAAAATAATCTTAAAATAAATGCAAAGCAAACTTACTTTAATTGACTTTAAGTATATTAATTAACAATGAGAATATTAACCCATAGAAATAGTTTAAATTGAAATAGATTTAAAATTATACCATTTTGTAACATTAAATTACAATGAATCGATGTTATTTTAAATTTAATCTAAGGTTGCCTGGAGGCGGTAGCTCTAGCGATAAGGCCGCCTTTTGTACCGCATTGTTTAAATATCATTTGTTATCATCATTATTATTAAATATCATCAAAAGTATGCTAATCACATACCCTTCGGTCAGGTTCAGTATGTCGGAGGTGGTGTGCGAGGTGTTGGAGAACGAGCCGGCCGGCACCGCGCTGGGCACGCTGGAGGCGCGCAGCCCGTCCTCGGTGTGGTACTCGCTGGAGGGCGGCCGCGGCCTGTTCCGCCTCAACCCGGCCGCCGGAGTGCTCTCCACGGCCGCGCCGCTCGACTACGAGACGGACCACTTCTACAACCTCACCGTCACCGCCATCAACATGGTAACTGTAACTAACTATATTACGAAGTAAGAGTGGAAAGACAGAATGAGAGCACGGTTAAAACAAGAATGGAAAGTACAAAAGTCACAAAAGGTCTCTGAAAACTCAATAATTTTTATAATGCATATTACGAACTATAAAAATTGTCTTCACGTTTTTTGGTGATTTAAAAGGTTATTCATAGAAAAATCACACTTTTTATGATAAATAACGATTTTTTTGGACAGGACAATTGGAAACGTACGTAAAAAAAACATTGGCCGTCGTGGTACGCCTGACAGATGTAAAACAACGAAACTATTTTGTATAGAAAATATGCATGAAAGGATCGTTGATTAAAAGAATGAATATGGCATTATCAAGAACAAAATATTCAGATTATCGTTAAAGAAATAATTAGTCTTGATTTAAAAAATACAGGTAACGTGTTTCGAATTGAATAACAATACTGCATACGCTAAAAATGTACGAGCTCAGTACAAGCGCGTGGTGACGCGTTGCTACGTCGCCATGTTAACAGGCAGTTTGATCCGCCACAAGCAGTGTTTCACATCAATAAACACAAGCACACTGTTCGCAGGGCGGCGGCAGCGCTCGAGCGCACGTGTCCGTGCACGTGGTGGACCGCAATGAGTTCCCGCCCGTGCTGCTGCGGCGCCTGTACCGCGGCCGCGTGCTCGAGTCGGCCGCGCCGGGCGCGCTCGTGACGTCGGCCGGGCCGGACGGACCTCCGGACGGGCCGGACGGGCCGGACGGGCCGGACGCGCCGGACGGGCCGCACGGGCCGCTCGTGCTGGCCGCGGCCGACGGCGACTCGAGCGCGCACCGCCGCCGCGCCTACGAGATCGTGGAGCCGGCGGCGGCGGCGCGCTTCGCCATCGACCCCACCACGGGCGCGCTGCGGCTGGCCGCCGCGCTCGACTACGAGGACATAGCCGAGCACCGGTTCACAGTCAAGGTACGTGTGTACTTGCTCAAACGTTATATTGCTCAAACGTTTAACGATAGGTCATCGATCTACAAGACTGACAATATAAAACTAGTCACCTAAAGAGTAGTCCACTCATTTAGTCTGTTACTACTCATTTAGTCGATCACATGCAACTATAGGAACAGGTTGTCTGATTTGTGAGCTAAATATTTCAACACTTCATTAAAAACGCGTTTATTATTAAATTGCTTAGAAGTTGTATCATGCAATATTTATGTGCTTTATTTCAAGTATAATTTTATTAACTTGTGATATCTGATGTGTGACAAAGTTTTCGTTTGCAATTGCTTCTCTTGTAGGTCAGTTGTAGGTAATCAAATGCCGGTTAAGGGTGCAAAAGTTTATTTCCGTTCGTGCAAACAAATGTCAACAACACGCGAATTATTTACGATGGTTCCTAGTCTTCGTGGTCGTCCCTCGAAGTAGGAACTCTCGTAGTAGTAGTCAAAGTTTCACACTTCGCTCACAAACATCATTCCCATATTGCAGCAGTCTTCTATCCAAAGTCGTCGCAGTAGCAATCGTGGTAGTCTTCGTAATTTGCCTTGATGACGCCTTGATGACGCCTTGATAAGTTGATATATTGCTTCTATCGATAATCGAAAACTGACTCAGTGACGGACATGTGAGCTGTATTTATAATCTGATAAAACGAGGGTAGAAACTTCTAGAGCAAACCATATAGTAATAACGCATAAAAATAAGGATGGTGGAACCTTCTAATTAATTACGCTCGGTAACAATAATTGGACATTGTTCTCAACGCCGTCGCCTGTTTGCATGAGTAGATATAATGACACGTCATCGCTCCAGAATTTTTGGTGTGCAATTTTGTTTTTTCTTACTTAATTTTTCTTATACCATTGGATAATAGACCTTAAACGTAGCAATGCGTTTTCAGGTCTTAGCTCTACAACGCTTAGGTTTCAAGATATAAGCACTAAAAGCTGCGCGTCTTGTGCCATTTAAAAATCGACCTTAACGCTTGGACATAAGGTCTAATCGTAACATAATAGGTTGTTTTAAACATACTTGCCGATACAATTATACCAATAAAACTAAAAAGCGTCTACTTAATAATTAATATTTTATAGTTATTTATTATTAATTTATTAATAAATAACTATAAAATAATACATATCTTCACGCCGTTAAGGATACGGCGTGAAGATATGTATGTATGTATGTACTTATTTATTAATTACCAGTATGACCCTCGTTTTCAACAACTGCTTTCAAACCACAGACAATCTAGCCTACGACTATTATTCATTGAAATTATTATATCTAGTTACAAATTATCTTGTTTCCTTCCTACTAGCTTATAATAACAAGCTTTTAATTGATACTTATTACATATATTTTTGATATGAATAATTGTTTGTGAAATAAAAATTTTATAATTTAGATTTGGTAAATTCGTACATATTTTTATTTCAAAACAAATAATTTTGTTTCGTTATAATTTTTCTTTTTTTAGAAACATGAAAAGACTTCTCGTATAATCTCTTTTTCCTGTAATACACGACACTACCCGTGCTGCCCGCTTACGACTCGTCCCAACCCTTTCACCTTGACAGAATAGTTTGCTTAGAAATTCTTAAACATTTCAGGTCTCGTAGGCTAGGTTGCCTGTGTTTCAAACGCTATGGTAAAGCCTCAGCGTATCGATATTTACAATAATTTGTGAACTTTTAGTAATTTTGATTTCTAACGCTTCTAATGAACTCTGCCTATGTCTCGTAACGCTCGCCACCTTAACTGCGTTTCAATTGATGAAAACTGTTGCAGTCGTAGGAGTCTCAGACAGTTACGCAATAATAAAGCCAGTTCTTTCACGTCACTACAAATAAAAACAGTTCGACATACATAAACCTATAGCGGCAAGTTTAAATCATACAACCTATTTTTATTGTTACATAAGTGTCAGCGTCCAAAAAATAACATTATTTTATTTTTATTCCATAAAATAAACTTCATTGTTTGTCGACATTTCTTATATTTCCAGGTCATCGATATGGACACACCTAGACTACCTTCAGAGAGCTCCGCAAAAGTGATTGTCGAAGTTATTGACGTGAATGACTGTCCACCTACGTTTTCACAGTCGACTTACGAAGCGACAGTGTTACTACCAACTTCAAAAGATGTCGCTGTTGTCACCGTGTTCGCTACAGACCCAGATACGCCTCCTGGAGGAGGCATCAAATATGATATAATCGATGGAGATGAGACTGGTCGTTTCAAGATATCACCCGATGGTGTTGTATCCATTGCCGAGCCAGAAGACTTAGCTGATTCATACCGCCTTCGAGTTCGGGCCTCGGATGGATTATACTCGAGTACGGCTAGAATTAAGATCAAGGTCCGAGAAACTGATAATTCTGGGCTGGCATTCCAGAAGTCTGACTATTATGGCTCAGTTGTCGAAAATTCAACAAAACCTGCAATAATAGCTGTACTTAACGTGCTTGGTGCAGCTCTCAACGAACATGTTGAATTTAGTATACTGAACCCTGTCGAAGGCTTCGAGGTGAGTAATTTCATGTAGCTATTAGCAATACTTACAATCTCATGCAAATATCATGTAAAATAAATGACAACTGCTAAATATTCCTTTCTCTATAAAGCGTTGTATAAGTTGGACTGCGGTTTCTAACAACCGATTTAGCTTGTAACCCTTGTAACGGCTACCATAGACAATTATTATGTGTTTACATATGCATTTTCAGTGGTACGTTCGCTTAGTTTAGATTGAGACACATACGTATATCTATATTTACGAAAGTGATATTTTTGGATATGTTAATGTTTGTTATATGCATCCATTCATGTACCTACATTTACAGAATATAGAGTTATTGTCACTTGGGTATAGAATTACTGGTACTGGTAATGTCGTGGTAATTAGGTTCATTTTTGATTTAGAGTAACTTAATGAGTGAATAGACGTCCTTCTTGTTTTATTAGTATTATGTACGAGCTGATGTGCGCGACTTCATCCGCATTTTTTATTTTTGAAATAGCCTATGTCCTGCTTCAGGATTCAAGCTGTCTTCATATCAAATTTCATTGCAATCGGATGAACAGTATAGCCCATAAAATACGAACAAACAAACATTGATTTTTATATATTAGATTAATGTTTATACAATATTATATATTAGTTGTACTTGTGACTTCGTGCGTGTGGATAATTTTCCCTAGCTTTCCCAGGTTAGAGCTAGTTTTTTTTTTAAAGTATTCTATGTGTATTTTTGATCGAATATTCCATATTAAATGTTATTATAGTCGCTTCAGTGGTTTATCATTTCGTCATACAGTTTCATCTCTCTAACCTCTTAAGGGTAGATTTTTGATAAGTGCTAAATTTCATCAAAATTTTTCTACGGTTACTCTTGAAAAGGTAGCAAAAAAACAGACAGACAATATAATATCTGTACAAACTACCGGACAGACATTTATACATTAAAATACATACATACTTATGTAAGATAGTTGTAACTACGCGATTTACGCCGCTATTAACATGCGATTTATATATTATAGTTTTAGTGCAATAAAGACACTCATTGGCTCAAATTGCGAACATTAGAAACAAACAATAAACATGAGGGAAACTGAGTCCACAATGTCAGCACGTGTGTATGTGTGTGTACGTGTACGCGCCACTTGGCCACTCGGCACTCGTCACTCGTCACTCGGCAGGTGGGGCGCACGTCGGGCGCGGTGCGCAGCACGGGCGTGGCGCTGGACCGCGAGCGGCGCGACTCGTACGTGCTGCTGGTGCGGGCGAGCAGCGAGGGCAGTGCGGGCGCTGGGGGCGCTGGGGGCGCTGGGGGCGCGAGGGTCGCGCACGCGCGCCTGCACGTGTCCGTGACGGACGTGAACGACAACTGCCCCGTGTTCGCGGGCCGGCCGTACGCGGCCGCCGTGCGCGCGGGCGCCGAGCCCGGCGCGCCCGTGCTGCGCGTGCGCGCCACCGACGCCGACGCCAACGACAACGGGGAGGTACTGTCACTGTCACTGTCACTATCCACCTACAATGGACCGACTTATAGTTCTACTAATGCGCGTCACTAGGGAAACTCACAGTACACAGCTGAACGTGACATATTTTTATATTTGTAAAACACTAGTAGCCAAGACACTAAATTTATGAGTATTTTGTACATAATTATTTCATGAGCAACTCAAGCTGACAGGAATTACACTTGACAGTGTGAGGTTGCCATATTTACTACAGCTAATTAACTATATTACTCGTGGTTACGCTTAATGAGATAGAGACACGAAAATTCATTTGACACACTGCAGTAAGTATAGCTACTTATTATGGCTTTGTCCATTATGTTGTGCAGTGCTATCTGGTTGGTCACATTGATACCGAAGAAATGTGGGCGTCATCGCCTTTTAAATAATATTATATTATATATTCTATCCTATCATGTCCCATACTATACGAAAAATATTTGTATATTTGTAATCACATTCTCAAAAACAGCTCTAACGATTTAGTTGAAATTTACAAAATATGGGGACACAATAATACAAAATATTTACGGGGACGAAAAATCGATGTAGCTGGGTTTCAATTCTAGATAAATTCTGTAAAAAAATTTTGGTAATTTCTTTAAATAAGTTTTTTCCGCGTTTTCCTTTATTTTCACACACTTAAAATTGGTAATCGGTATTGACTGGCTATTTCACAGTAGCTAAAACGTCGATCTATCAGGCCCAAGTACACGGATTCGGTTCCTCCAATGTGCTCAAACTTTCTTTTCGTTTTCTTTTTTTTATTTGTGTCACTTCCCATTACTAGAACAACAATCGCCTGTTGCAATAAACGAAGATATTACTTAAATTATATCCTAAAACATCAATCAACTCATTAAAAATATAACATCTTATGTTATTTTTCATAATTGACGTCATTTGTATGTCTATTTCTCTAATATTCTGAATTTTGTCCAGGTGCGATACGAGATGAAACGCGGAAATGGAGAACTATTTCGTGTGGACCGTCGCACAGGACAAATATCGCTCAAAAGGACTATCGATGCTCACGACCGTCTCTACACACTGGTGATAGCTGCATTCGATGGGGGTAAATAAATCTTTTTGTTTCAGTCGTTATAAGTAAGGTGTAATATAAATAAGTTCTAATGTCACTAGGATATTAAATAGGATTAAATAGGACTAGGACATTAAATATGAAATAAATAAATATTGATACATGCAAGTAATTGTTGTTCATAACTTATTGGTCGAGCAATAAATCTGTGTTTGTTTTTGTTTAATATTTAATTTTGGCGTAGGTATATGCATGTAGTTATCTAACTAAATGCATATACCTACGCTAAAATTAACAAATATTTCAAATTTGTAAATATTTTCGCTAACATATGTAACTGCAATTTCTTTGGAGGAAGTGGGTCATGTTTCCGTAGTAATAACGTGTACATTTTTTTTAATTTAGTTTACAAACTAGAATTAGGTACATACATTTCAAATAATGCTTAGATTTGCTTAGCAAATCATGCTAATACATTAAATTACTAGGTAATGCTTATATTTATTGCTATTTTATATTAGGTGACGCAATAGTCATCACCCTATCGGAAGATGCTCTAATTAGTAGAGTAGGAGTAAACAGATACAAAATACATGAATCGCTATACTTGTCAAGAACGCGGATTTTATTGCGGAATAATTCGTTGATGTTGTCGGCGCAACGTGAATTTAAGTGCAGTTTTCCCGGTCGTCCAACACCAACTGGGCAAACACTATAGCATTTAGCGGCTCATCTAGATGAGTATGTGACAACATGAGATGCTGTCAGGCCTGGCCGGCTCCGGAGCAGCCGTTCTCTGCTGGGAATATCGTGGCCAAACGATTACTGCGAACGGCGAGCGCTACAGACCATGCTCAACAATTTTCTCCTCCCTCAATTGGATAACTTGGAGAAGATGGAACAACAGCGCATGCTGCACGAGCCACAACCGAAATTCTGAGAGCATCTCCTGTCTTGGTGATTTGCTCTGATTGGCAAGATTGCCCGATTTAACCATTCCCGACTTCTTTTTGTAGGCTTTCTTGAAATCACGAGTCTATGTCAACAAGTCTTATAGTCATGACGTCCTGAAAGAGAATATTCGTCAAAAATGTAGGAACCTATCGTCGGAAGTTCTGGCAATAGTGATGGAAATGTCATAAATCGGCCCCGTATGATCAATTTTGGTTGCGGCCATTTGGCTAATATCATTTTTTCAAGTAAATGGAAAAAAATTAAGACGTCAAGTAAACACAATCCAAAAGCAGAACTAAAGTTTTCATTCATAAAATAAATTTTAGCAAAAAAACATCTGGTGACAATTTTTGCGCCACCTTGTAATAAACATGACTATTTTAATAAACGAACATTAGTTTTTATTAATGTATTATCGTTTTTTGTTTAATTAAATAAAAAGATAAATATTTATCATGCATTTATATGCATTATATTATTCATTATTTATATGCATGTATGTTATAGTATGTGTGTATCTAATATCTGTCGGAAAAGATACGGGGCAATTCGTGCTCTTGTGACTTTGCTATAAGAACTAGGTACCTAATCGTATAACAATCGTAAGTTATTATTTCCACCGACATGTCTATAAAAGAGTTATCTAATCCTCTGAAATTACAATGCATTCAGCTGAATGTATTGTAACTTCAGAGGATACAATGCATTCAGCTGAATAAACAGCTAAAGCTAAAGCCGCCGCCGTGACGTGGACGCGCGCACTACGTGTATGTATGTGTGTGTATGTGTATGTGTGCGTGCGCGTGCGCAGGCGTGCCCGCGTGCGGCGCGGAGGCGGCGGTGGGCGTGCGCGTGTGGGGCGGCGGCGCGGCGCCGGGCTGGCCGCGCGCGCACTACGTGTATGTATGTATGTGTGTGTATGTGTATGTGTGCGTGCGCGTGCGCAGGCGTGCCCGCGTGCGGCGCGGAGGCGGCGGTGGGCGTGCGCGTGTGGGGCGGCGGCGCGGCGCCGGGCTGGCCGCGCGCGCACTACGTGTATGTATGTATGTGTGTGTATGTGTATGTGTGCGTGCGCGTGCGCAGGCGTGCCCGCGTGCGGCGCGGAGGCGGCGGTGGGCGTGCGCGTGTGGGGCGGCGGCGCGGCGCCGGGCTGGCCGCGCGCGCACTACGTGTATGTATGTATGTGTGTGTATGTGTATGTGTGCGTGCGCGTGCGCAGGCGTGCCCGCGTGCGGCGCGGAGGCGGCGGTGGGCGTGCGCGTGTGGGGCGGCGGCGCGGCGCCGGGCTGGCCGCGCGCGCACTACGTGTATGTATGTATGTGTGTGTATGTGTATGTGTGCGTGCGCGTGCGCAGGCGTGCCCGCGTGCGGCGCGGAGGCGGCGGTGGGCGTGCGCGTGTGGGGCGGCGGCGCGGCGCCGGGCTGGCCGCGCGCGCACTACGTGTATGTATGTATGTGTGTGTATGTGTATGTGTGCGTGCGCGTGCGCAGGCGTGCCCGCGTGCGGCGCGGAGGCGGCGGTGGGCGTGCGCGTGTGGGGCGGCGGCGCGGCGCCGGGCTGGCCGCGCGCGCACTACGTGTATGTATGTATGTGTGTGTATGTGTATGTGTGCGTGCGCGTGCGCAGGCGTGCCCGCGTGCGGCGCGGAGGCGGCGGTGGGCGTGCGCGTGTGGGGCGGCGGCGCGGCGCCGGGCTGGCCGCGCGCGCACTACGTGTATGTATGTATGTGTGTGTATGTGTATGTGTGCGTGCGCGTGCGCAGGCGTGCCCGCGTGCGGCGCGGAGGCGGCGGTGGGCGTGCGCGTGTGGGGCGGCGGCGCGGCGCCGGGCTGGCCGCGCGCGCACTACGTGTATGTATGTATGTGTGTGTATGTGTATGTGTGCGTGCGCGTGCGCAGGCGTGCCCGCGTGCGGCGCGGAGGCGGCGGTGGGCGTGCGCGTGTGGGGCGGCGGCGCGGCGCCGGGCTGGCCGCGCGCGCACTACGTGTATGTATGTATGTGTGTGTATGTGTATGTGTGCGTGCGCGTGCGCAGGCGTGCCCGCGTGCGGCGCGGAGGCGGCGGTGGGCGTGCGCGTGTGGGGCGGCGGCGCGGCGCCGGGCTGGCCGCGCGCGCACTACGTGTATGTATGTATGTGTGTGTATGTGTATGTGTGCGTGCGCGTGCGCAGGCGTGCCCGCGTGCGGCGCGGAGGCGGCGGTGGGCGTGCGCGTGTGGGGCGGCGGCGCGGCGCCGGGCTGGCCGCGCGCGCACTACGTGTATGTATGTATGTGTGTGTATGTGTATGTGTGCGTGCGCGTGCGCAGGCGTGCCCGCGTGCGGCGCGGAGGCGGCGGTGGGCGTGCGCGTGTGGGGCGGCGGCGCGGCGCCGGGCTGGCCGCGCGCGCACTACGCGCTGGAGGCGCGCGAGGACGCCGCGCCCGGCGCGCCGCTGGCCGAGCTGCGCGCGCTGTCGCCGCTGCAGCGCCAGCTCATCTACACGCTCGTGCGGGACGACTCGCACGCGCCCACGGACACGCCCGCGGACGACCAGCCGCTCTTCGAGATACACTTCGACACCGGTACCTATCTACTAAGGCTTACTACTTATTACTTACACACCACGGCTATGGAACCACACTTTAATACTGTGTTACTTAAACGGCGATCACACCCGCGGCTCCACCCCGGTGGATCTCAATCGTATTGTCCCATACCCCGCAATATAAAATGTATTATAAAATGACACGACATCTATGGCCTTATTTACAAAACTTTCAAACAGCGACCAAAAATACAAATTATTTACAAATGGATGACACATTTCAAATGAACTGAAATAAGATGATAATTTTCTCTGTTTATGAGCAGTTCAAACAAAATTAACAAAGAAAAAGCAGTATTGAGTTCAAGTCAAGTTCACACTTACTCTTTCAATATCACTGATAAACAACCAATTCGTATGTATTTTCAACATGTATTACAACTTTACAAAACATCTTCAAAAGATTTCTAAGCTCACACTTGACCAAATCTAATTCCTGATATTACTTCAGAAGCTTCATTGAAAAGTCTTTTATAAGAGAATGATAACAAAAAATAAAATAATAATTATATACCTAAATAGGCTATTTGACTGGTTTCTAGAAACCATATCAAGTTAATTAGGAGTATTTATTTAGCCCACAAAAACAAGTTATTTTTCATCCTTATTAGTATTTCTTCAGAAAATAGTAATTCAAAAAGTATAATTTCAATAGGTCACCAAAATGCAACGCAATCAAACATCATAATTATACCCTAATATTTAACGCTAATAACTAATTAACTATGCTACTATAAATACACCGGAAGAACTATTCTTAAATGCGGTTCACAGCAAAACACCAAGAACGCAAAGGAACAGAACGGCAGTGACAAACATGTTTACTTCCATGTGATGTCATCGTAAATTCAGTCAATCCAGATCACTTTCGATCGCGTAGTAACAAATAAAAATAAATTAAATTTTTAAACGTTCTTTTTTGCATATTTGATAAAAACTTTATTTTGTCAAATTAATGCATATCGCTTTTAGGACCCCTAACCTATGTGAATGTCAATTGATTAGACGTGTATGTATGTGTGTGTGTGTATGTATGTGTATGTATGTGTGTGTATGTGTATGTGTGCGTGCGCGGCGCCGGGCTTTAGGACCCCTAACCTATGTGAATGTCAATTGATAAGACAATATTTTTCACACTGTCAAATAGCCTATTGGTTACTGAAACGTAAAATCACCTAAATAAAGAAAATCTAAACAATGTGTCATCTAGATATAAAGGAAATTAATTCTTTCAACATCTATTGTTTTACTTATTTATCTAATATATACGTCAATGACATATTTTCATGGGGGTTCCAGGATTGCCAAATCAAGACAGCATTGGTTTCGTTATTTAAAAAAATGTTAAGGGTTGCATGGGATCTAACGAGTTAACTTTAAAAACAGCATGTAGTAGTGATGTAGCAGAAGGAAATGGTTTTATAAATAATGTCTACATATATACGTGTAACGATCACGCTGTAACATGGGAAAGCCAACTATTTGTTACCAATCTGAAAATGGAAAGAAAATTGTATTGTCATTCTTGTACATATCCATTTAGAGGCCGGCAATGCACGCATGATTCCCCGGACGTTGTGGGTGTCCATAGGCAGCGGTGATCACTTTCCATCAGCTGACTCGCCTGCTCGTTTGGGCCTTCCGTCATAATAAAAAAAAACGAAAATTTGATCACACTTATATAAAATAAAACTCAAGCTGCATTCTATTCTTCTTTCGCTCACACAAAATCGAACAGCCCAAAAGAGGAGACTAAATAAAAATATATAAAGACAACTTTTATCTGCACTGTGATCTATTTGATATATGAACAGTGGAATTAAGTGAGCATTTTGTAACATTTTGGATCCAATAACATTACAAAGTATGTTTTCATTGAATTCATTGAATACTATGAACTCCCGTAATTCGTCATCTGTATATTTGAAATAAGTCAAAAACTAATTGATACGCACTACTTTCTTTCCACTTTTGGGTTGGCAGGAACCTTCACAGCTAGGTACAATATTGGATATTGTAGTCCCAAGACTTGTCAAATTGTCGTACCAGAACTAACGCATTGGTTTTATCCGCAGCCCCCGACAGAGGCACTAGTCCATGTGAGTATATCTGTGTACATCGGGATGCTAACATACCATTCTCATTTTTCATCGATATAACAACTATTCTAACCGCCGTTACAACGAAATTGTAAATAATGGACACAATCCTTTCACAAGCATACTGTCGGTCACTGGGACACAAATAATCCATTTACCTGTTATCAGAATACGCTTGGGGAACAGGTATATCGCAAAACAATGCTTGAGCTTAAATCACTGCATGAATTTTTTAGTACATTGTAGATTTTGTTTGCAATAAAAGGAAGATTGTTTAGGCTGAAATCTTAAAACTGTATTTATTCTATACAAGGAACAACTATTATATATAGTGTGAAGTAAAAATGAAGTTGATAAGCACAAAATAGAACTGAAGAAATATGTTACTTTTCCATAATAGTAAAACTCGTAGTGACATTTATATCATTGATTTCTCGGCCTTTTGGCTAAGATCAATGTGTAGTGTTTTGCGTTTGATTCTCATTCATACCTATGGTCTTAATAACACCAATAGTGATCGATAAGTATAATAAGTCAGTGTTACACGAAAATAACATATATTGTACTAATTGCGGCGTGTTAACACCAAGCGGTAGGAGGGTATTAGTCCCTTTTTGTAAATGTATGGGACGTACACCATCCTCACCACAACTTTTATGGGGTTTGAAAGAGTTGATCGCCCACCTCATTCTGTTGAGTGTTGTTAGTTTGACCGCCCTGTGCCAGTCCTCCTCGTTCGGTGGTCTATGCAGAGCGGGCTGTGGCGCAGAATCCGATCCTTTACAGATTGCCCCGGGAAAGTGGGTCGTTGCTAACCTTATTAATACCTTTAGATCTAGTTATGCCTGGGGATGCGTACCTGATTCATGGTCTGTAGGAAAGGTAATATTTATACCTAAAGCAGGGAATAGGGACTATGAACTACCAAAGTCCTTTAAGCTCAATAGCCTCAGTTTCATTCCTTGTGATGAATTCCTAAAATCTTTAGCTATTTTCCGCTCAAACTCCAAAAACCATCAATCGACACGTGTTTCGCTGTCGATTAGTGGTTTTTGGAATTTACCTTCGGCTTCTACTGTCACGGCAATGAGCCAGAGTAACTTGCGTATCTTGGTTAGAGCACTCACTGGGCACTCACATCTTCGACACGAAAATGTGAAGAATGTGCCGGTACTGCCTAGAGACGGATGAAACGCCTATGCACAGTTTGTGAGATTGCGGACCACTGCATATACGTCAATTCTGTCTCGGTCAGTATTTTCTGAGTCTGGAGGAGGTTCAGCACGTCCATCCAAGAAATACTCTGCAGGTCTTGACTGCAGTGGGACTTGACAGTGTTTTGTAACATAGTGACGATCACAATAGATCCATTTTTGGTCGCAGTGATATAGGTCTGTTGGGACCTGCATAGCCACTTATATAAAAAAAAATAACACTATAGCGCTGTTGTTGACATCTCATGTTTTATTGCAATATTTATAAACAATTTATACTAGTTATCTACGTGATGTTATTATAATCCTTTGCAACGACACGGACACTGATTTAACCGATGTTAAAAAACCTTTAATAATATTATCAAAGGTTTTTTATCAAAGGCATTGAGATTACGGAAATGTTGTGTCAGCATAAGCTGGCACTTATAATATGATATTGAGTCCTTACATATGAAATTGGCGTTTTGTACGGGAGGAATATAAAGTCAATTTTTTTTTGTAAAATATATTTAATTAATCAAAGTATGCACCGTTGTTATCTATGCACTTTTGCCGTCTCATAGGTAGTTCATTGATCCCTTTACTAAAAAAAACCATGGGGTCGAGAATCAATAAACTCTTTGAAGGCGGTTTGGACTGCCGCATCGGAGTTGAATTTTTTTCCTTGTAAGAAGTTGTCCAAATTCCGGAAAAAATGGTAATCTGTTGGAGCAAGGTCCGGGGAGTACACTAACTTAGTGGTTGTTTGTTGTGCAGTGTGTGGTCTTGCGTTGTCATGAAGCAGCAGTGGCCTAGAGCGATTGACCAATCTCGATGTTTAGCAGCTAGTTCTTCCTTCATGGTTTGCAGTTGCTGACAATAGATATCTGCCGTAATCGTTTGGCCAGATTTTAGAAAGGTGTAGTGAACGACACCGGCGCTAGTCCACCAAACACTCACAAGTAACTTTTTCTGAGTCAATTTTCGTTTAGGGCAAGATTTGGCTGGGTCTCCAGGGTTCAGCCATTGCGACGAGCGCTTCCGATTATCGTACAGTATCCACTTTTCATCACAAGTAATGATTCGATTTAAAATCCCTTCATTATTGTGTCGGTTGAGCAAAGTAACACAGCAGTCGACGCGTGTTTGCAAGTTCGATTCACTCAATTAATGAGGTAACCATCGTTCAAGTTTTTTTACTTTCCCGGTTTGCTTCAAGTGGATTAATACAGTTTTGTCACTTACCCCGAAGCCAGCAGCTATCTCTGAAGTGCTTTGTGATGGATCCGCTTCCACAATAGCCTTTAATTCTTCATTTTCCACTTTGGTCTCCGGCCGTCCACGGGGTTGGTTCTGAAGGTCGAAATTTCCAGAACGAAAACGTTGAAACCAAAAACGTACCGTGCTTTCTTTTGCGACACCAGCGCCGTACACATCATTAACCCTTCGAGCTGTTTCTGCAGCACCAGTGCCACGGTAGAACTCGTACTCGTAAATATACCGATATTTCATGTTTTCCATTGTGCGGTAATAGCGACGCCAAAGAAAAAAATAATGAGGAAAAAAACAAATGAATGACTGTTTTCAAAACTCAAATGTACCAGCTAAATGAATTTATAAATTTGAATTTGGAATTCTTAACCAAAGAGGAGATATTTCAGATCAAAGTGGTCAGTACGACAAAACGCTAATTTCATATGTAAGGACTCAATATTTTAGCGTACCTACTACTATTAATAGTGACATTCGTGTGGGCGGTATTACCACAGATTAATTAGTTACTAACGTAAAGTATCATTACGAGTTCTCACCATTTTTATTATTTACTTATTATTTTAATTTCACATTAATACCTGTATAGAGTAAATACATAAAGTTTAAAATATTGCTAACATTTCAGCATGTATTGTATGTACATTTTGGCATGTTCTTGGATCCCCATATCATTCGAAATTGCCCAAATTCTTAGCAGTCCATTGGAAGGTTGTGATTATTATTCATTTTTTTATAAATTTGACCATATTGGCTATAATTGTGTTATTAGGATATAAGAGAACTATTAATATAAGACACTGATGCGATGTAATTAGTATGTAAACATGTAAACCATTCTGAAATATTTACTTTCCTTTTTAAATGTATCGACATGTTGTTTTGGGAACGTATTTCATAATTTTATTATAAGATATTTTGGTAATATGTTTTTTTAACGATTATCGTAAGTTTTCCCAGTGTTTTTGCGGTGCGCGTCTGATATAGGATACCATAGATATACTGTGTATTTGAATTGTTTTACTGTAGTCAAAAAACAAGCGAAAATTACAGTAGTCGCATATGATGTGTAACATCTGACATCTCACCTTGGTAATAAGCAACATTAACATTATATCCTGAAAAATATGATTCAGGTATTATTTGAAATGATTTTTCGAAACGAAGAATAATTCTCTTTAATGAAAGATGTATTTTATTTAATTAACACTAGGAGTAATGCAATTTTTTATTGAAGACAGTTATTATTGTTCAATTTGGGGCAGAGCGGAGACAATAGACTTTTGATAACTAAAATATGAGACATAGGTACACTTATGATTTCAAAGTATTTAAAAACCGTTGAAAAACCGCGTCAATAGCAGCACCACTGTTAGTTGTCGAAACATTTCAATCTGTGTTCATTTCGAGCTTGAGTTCATCACACTGTTGGCTGACAGTACCAACCTCTCGGAAAATGAATTGGTACCATGAACCATCTGACGGCCAACTTTACCACCGCACGCGCTCATTGGTCAAATTAAATAGCGCGCGCTTCCCCGGCTTCTTGCTACACACTTCCGTCCCTTTTCGCGAAATCACTCCCACAGATTGCAGGAAACCGAGAGGAAAGATGTTACATATCAATAATACTTATAATGAATTTACATGAATCAGTATTATAGGACCCATTCACGCGAGTATATTATGGTTTTAATAATGGTTTAAACATTATGTAGTTTAATGGGATAAATGATATTCATAGATTTGTTTTCAAATGTAAGTTTTTGTAAATGGATGGATGGATATAATGAAACTTTAAATTAACTCTAGAATTTAAAAATAATATTTTTTTGTTAATTAAATGTCGATTTATTTATTCAGTCGTGTTATTGAGTTAATGTGTTGGAAAGTGATTTAGATCAAATGTGGTTTATGTGTTTTGATACTTATCTCTTAATGTTTTATTGAGGTGTTAATTAAAGAATTTGTTTTTTATAGAAACTTTTTGGGTAACTACAAAAATTTAACACTGAAGTTTAAGATGATCACTAATCTGAGTTACCGATAGCTTTAGATTTTTAATATAATTACTAGTTTGTTTGATCAGTTTTTTAAAATAAAATTTTGCTTTTGACATTTGAATAATGTTGAAAATATCAATGATTTTGTTACTCAAAAATTAATTAAAAGTATCAATGAGCCAGTGTTAAAAAATAGTAAACTTAGTTGATCTAAATTGTAGCTGCGTGTACGTATGTACCTATATGTGTACGTAAGTAAGTGATACGTCATACGGTGTCGTTGGGTGCAGGCGTGCTGGTGGCGGCGTCACCGCTGGACTACGAGCGGGCGCGCGAACACTCGCTGGTGGTGCGCGCCACCGACGGCGTCACCGGCGCCTACGCCGACGCGGCCGTGACGCTGCGCGTGCTCGACGTGAACGACTGCGCGCCCGAGTTCTCGCACGACGTGTACCGCGCCGAGGTGGGCGAGGACGCCGCGCCCGCGCACCTCGTGCTGCGGCTGCGCGCCGCCGACAACGACACCGGCGACAACGGCGCCGTCACGTACTCGCTGGCCGGCGACGAGGAGTCGCTGGCGCTGTTCGCGCTCGACCCCGCGAGCGGCGAGCTGCGCGTGGCCGGCGCGCTGGACGCCGAGCGGCGCGCCTCGCACCGGTTCGTGGCCACGGCCACGGACGGCGGGCGGCCGCCGCTGCTGACCACGGCGCACGTGGTGGTGGCCGTGGCCGACGTGAACGACAACGCGCCGCGCGTGGAGCGCGCCGCGCCGCCCGCGCCCGCGGCCGAGGAGGCGGCGCGCGGCACGGCGCTGACGCGCGTGGCCGCCTGGGACCCGGACGCGCGCGACGCGGCGCGGCTGCGGTACGCGTGGGCGGGCGCTAGTGCGGCCGGGGGCGGGGCCGGCGGGCCCGAGGGCGCGCTGGCCGTGCACCCACGCACGGGGCTCGTGACGCTGGCCAACGCGCGCGCGTGGGCGGCGGTGGTGGGGGCGGGGGCGGGGGCGGGGGCGGGCCCGCTCCGCTCGCTCAACGTGTCCGTGTCGGACGGCGCGCACGCGTCGTTCGCGCGCGTGCGGCTGGCGCTGGCGCCGGCCAACCGCGCGCCGCCGCACTTCCCGCACCTCGTGCACGAGGCGCGCGCGCCCGAGAACAAGCCGCCGCCGCTGCTCTTGACCACGGTCCGTCTTACCTCTTCTATTCAACTTATACTTCTTTTGACGCTTTTAATTGAGAGTAAAATTGGGAGTTTTGCACGCACACCGTAACGGGCCGATCCGACAGTATGAAGTTGGCCATCAAATGTAATTCTTTTTTATTTCATTCATTTCAAGCGGCCAGATTTATTTTTTTATATGTTGCCAGTTTGTTTTTTTATTCACTTCAAAGAAGTATAACTTCTTACGTGCATACATGAGAACACATATGCTTTTTTACACTGCGATATACTAGACAAAAATTATAGATAACAAAAATTACAAAATTGAACTATTGATTTAACACATTCCTATTTGCAAACTATGTTCACCTGTAATTGGGTCTACATTCAAACGTTTTATCTAACAAGTTTGTTGCATATTCTTAGATATAACCCTAACTTTTATATAAGCTTATTTAAATCTTGATTTAACACATTACTTAAAATTAATCAAAATTTTACAACGAAAAATTATTTTCTTGAAGTACAACAAATAAATCTTCCATTTTTCTGAACTGTTAATTTCTAAGTCTTTACCACAATAGAATTTTCTAAGTTCTTAAACAATACAAACTACTAAGTCTTTTATTCACTAAAATCTTTTAAGACTATGTTTAAAAATTGTTACAAGTCCATTAATAAATGTAAAATATTACAAACCCCATTTCCTTTAAACACTAAAATGTTTTTAAACGTAAACTTTAAGCGCGCGATGAAGCACGCTTCATCGCGCGCTGTTTAAAAACACTAAAAATTTTTTTAACGAAGTTCTTTAACGCAGCATACGAGAGGTTTGAGTTGGTAGAAATCGTCACGTAAGGAAAAAGAGTTGCGTGGGGCGGGACCCGCACGTCATGCAGCGTTAGGTTTTTGTTTTTGTTATCATACGTGAGTTTTATTGTCTTATTATTGCAATTAAGTTTACAGCTTTTATAAACTTATAGAAAAAAAATGTGGACACAGATTTAGATTAAAATATCAGAATGAACGCATTCTGATATTTTATTTACGTTACTTTTTAGTAACCCTCACTAAAATGTCTAATGCCTGTCACACACGATCAACTTGCTCAAGCCCGTCCAATTTGCATGAAGCGAAGGGTGCATCAAACAAATTTGATCGTGTGTGGGATTATAGGGGTGTCATGCCAAACAACGTTTCATGCCAATTGGACAGGCTTGATAAAGCAAACTTGATCGTGTGTGGCGTGCATAAGACGATTCCAATCACAGGATTTTATTGAAATAATTCGTAATATTTTTATTAAATGCAAACTCGTTAACAAAACAGATAATATGGGATATATTAACTTGTTCACAGGTAAAAGCATACGACGAGGACGCCGGCGAGTACGGCCGTATAACATACTCGATTCCATCGGCGAAGCTGCGGCAGACGTTCGCCATCGACCCGTCGAGCGGCGCGCTGACCACGCGCGTGGCGCTGGACCGCGAGCGGCGCGCCGAGTGGGACGTGCCCGTCACGGCGGCCGACGGCGGCGGCCTGGCGCGGCACACCACCGTGCGCGTGCGCGTCATCGACGAGAACGACAACGCGCCCGAGTTCCCGCTGCGCGAGTACCGCGCCGCCGTGGCGCCGCCCCCCGCCTCCCTGCCCGCCCCGCCGCACGCGCCGCCCGCGCCCTTCCTCGTGGTGCGCGCGCGCGACAGGGACGCGCCCGACTCGCTCGTGTACTCGCTGCACGAGGGCGCCGACCACTCCGACACCAAGGGCCTGTTCGCCATCGACCCGCACACCGGGGCGCTGTCCTTCGCTCGCAACGCTACTGAATTCGGTAAGTTCGTTATCCAATAAAAAAAAAGACTAAAATGTATTACTCGCTAATCTTCTAACATGTTTTTCGCTATCTAGTTTACTCATTTATCTTGCTATTGAATAGCAGCGTTTACAATGTTGTGGTCTGCTGTAGGGGGTAAAATAGCCAGTGAAATTTCTGGTATACGAGGAACGACTAATTATTTTTCAGGGTTCCCCACGGTCTCAATCCACTTACTGGCAGATGAACTATTTGCTCACTTGTGTGATAATTATGCAAGATCAAGAACCTGTTACAATTGCACTCGACTTTTTTATTTTTATCCTATATCTCACATATAACTGTGTTAACTCTATCGCTAATAACAAATTAATTTGTGTTCAATTTATAGTAAATTTAATTCTTACAATTTATCCATTGCGTTTACCGCTATTGCAGTTATCACAGTAGTATTTTTAACAACGCAATGATTTTAATGATTATCGAAGTTATGGTTGCGATGAACAACATCCCTACCTACACTGTAATAAGGTGTATAATGTGCGTGTGCGTGTGCGTGTGCGTGCGCGTGTGGGTGCGGCGGGCAGCGTCGCGGCTGGTGCAGGTGTGGGTGCGCGCGCGCGACAGCGGCGGGCTCGTGGGCGAGGCGCCCGTGGCCGTGTACGTGCTGGCGGCCGGCCAGCGGGCGCCCGCCGCGCGCGCGCCGCCGCCCGACCTGTTCCTGCCCGAGGACGCCGCGCCCGGCACGCTCATCGCCGAGCTGCGCTCGCCTTCCGCCCCCGCCGGCCCCGCCGGCCCCGCGCCCGCGCCCGCGTCCGCGCCGCGCTACCGCCTCGCGCCCGCGCTGTGGCCGCGCGGCACCTTCGCCATCGACGCCGCCGGCCGGCTCACGCTCGCCGGCCGCCTCGACCGAGAGACGGCGCAGGAGCATGTCATAGGTATTTAATAGAAGTTTATACATGTGTACCTCATATAATTTTTGAGAAAATATATTATGTCGAACGGACAAACGAGTGAACGCAGCATTAATATTATAAAGGTTTTTGTTACCGAATCCTAAAAGCTAATAGTTTAAAAGAATAAAAATGTCGACTACGAATTTATAAAATGTGGCAAACGAAATAAAATAACTGCACTTTGAAATTATTGCTGAAATTGGAGGCCATGAATACGGAAAGTTGAGAGTGAGTTACCAGACAAGGTTGTGTATGGCAGGTATAATAGTGGAGGGCGAGGGCAGCCCGGCGCCCGCGACGATGGTGACGACGACGCTGCACGTGCTGGACGTGAACGAGCACGCGCCCGAGTTCCACTCGCAGCCCTACCGCGTGCACGTGGCCGAGAACACGCCGCCGCACACCTCCATACTGCAGCGTACGTATACATATCACCCGCACTCACGTCACACACACACACAACATCTGCACCTTTGGTCCATTACGATATATTATACTTATTCACATTTGCGGTTAGATGCATTTCGTATTATAATGCGTCAGGCAACAATAGTGACAGCTGCACAACAATAACTTTAACCAATGTACGCTACGTCTCTCCAATTTCGTTGTGAACGATAATCTTTTAGATACACGTAACTTATAGGGATTTTTAAATTTCAACATGCATTTTTAATTGACTTCAAAAAAAGATGATATTATCAATTCGTCTGTATATATGTTTTTTTTTTATGTATATTTAGTCATACCTTCTTTGGTTTGCCACCGATTTCAGTGAATCTACCCAGATGTTTCATAAAAGTGTCCTTTGTTTTTTTTAAAAGTTTGTTACTGTACTAAATATTTTAATAATTCACCGACACCGGTTTAGCATTTCCCTTATAACATTTTATTTACTTTTCTATCTTTTTAGGGATAAATTTTTAATAAAAAAAAAAGTAGCCTATATCCGTCCCTAGTGTTAAACTATCCCCAAGCCAAATTTCATCACAATCGGTTCGGCGGTTTAGTCGTGAAAATTAAACAGACAAACAGGCAGACTCGTATTTATAATATTAACTGTGATATTAGTATGGATAGTATGGACACAGATTAATTAATTTACACCGTAGTATGGATGTACGAGTATAATATGTAAAGGTGTAAGGGTGTAACGGTGGGGGTGGTGGTGCAGTGATGGCGGACGACCCGGACGCGGGGTCGAACGGCGAGGTGCGCTACTCGCTGGTGGAGGAGGAGGAGTCGGGGCCGGGGGAGCAGCTGCAGCTGTTCGCCGTGGACCCGTACAGCGGGTGGGTGAGCACGCTGGCCGCGCTGGACCGCGAGGCGCGGCCCGAGCACCGGCTGGCCGTGGTGGCGGCCGACGGCGGCGCGCCGCGGCGCCATGCGCGCGGCACCGTCCTCGTGCGCCTCGTCGACTACAACGACTGCCCGCCCACCTTCCACTCCGACGACTATCTGGCGGAAGTGCGCGAGGTACGTTGGCCTGCTTCCATCCATCTTTATATATGCGGTTGTGCCAGATATTACTCTAACACAGCACTTCGTAAACTCGTGCGTAATCGTAACCTACAAACAAAATATCTGCATCGCTGCAAAGGAAATTATCACGTACATATTCGATATAAATAGCTGTAACAATTAATATAAGGCATGAGATGTAAACGACAGCTCTATGGCGTAGACACGCCGCACAGTACCAATATATCATCTACCACATAGTCCACAGTATTATTATACCAACATGAAGAAACCTAAGAAAAAGCATTACAACAGCGGTCACTACTTACTTACCCGCCGGCAGCAAAAAGTTCGTTGAGTGCCACGCGTTCTATACGATAGATGCAAATGATGTGCTCGATTGTCATTCTCTTGGCAGAATCGTGAATGTGAATGAAATGTGTGTGTGTATATTACGCTATGGCTTTATTTTATCCAATGTACTTATCATGTCGTCGTTGTAGTTATAATGTGTAAATAATAAAAGTAAATACATATTATTCATTACGAATTCACAATCGTAAATTACAACTCTGTGAAACAAGACAATAACCGGGCACTTTGGCAGCCAGAGACGACCAGCTAGTACTAAAGTAGTACACATGTACATAGGTACATTACATAGTCAAGTATGTGTGTGTGTGTGTGTGTGTGTGTGTGTGTGTGTGTGTGTGTGTGTGTGCAGGACGCGGCCGCCGGCACGGTGGTGTCGCGGCTGCACGTGTCGGCCGGGCCAGTAGTACACGTACGTGTGGACACGTGTCGAGTGTATGTGTGTGTGTGTGTGTGTGCAGGACGCGGCCGCCGGCACGGTGGTGTCGCGGCTGCACGTGTCGGCCGGGCCAGTAGTACACGTACGTGTGGACACGTGTCGAGTGTATGTGTGTGTGTGTGTGTGTGCAGGACGCGGCCGCCGGCACGGTGGTGTCGCGGCTGCACGTGTCGGCCGGGCCAGTAGTACACGTACGTGTGGACACGTGTCGAGTGTATGTGTGTGTGTGTGTGTGTGCAGGACGCGGCCGCCGGCACGGTGGTGTCGCGGCTGCACGTGTCGGCCGGGCCAGTAGTACACGTACGTGTGGACACGTGTCGAGTGTATGTGTGTGTGTGTGTGTGTGTGTGCAGGACGCGGCCGCCGGCACGGTGGTGTCGCGGCTGCACGTGTCGGCCGGGCCAGTAGTACACGTACGTGTGGACACGTGTCGAGTGTATGTGTGTGTGTGTGTGTGTGTGTGCAGGACGCGGCCGCCGGCACGGTGGTGTCGCGGCTGCACGTGTCGGCCGGGCCAGTAGTACACGTACGTGTGGACACGTGTCGAGTGTATGTGTGTGTGTGTGTGTGTGTGTGCAGGACGCGGCCGCCGGCACGGTGGTGTCGCGGCTGCACGTGTCGGCCGGGCCAGTAGTACACGTACGTGTGGACACGAGTCGAGTGTATGTGTGTGTGTGTGTTGTGTGCAGGACGCGGCCGCCGGCACGGTGGTGTCGCGGCTGCACGTGTCGGCCGGGCCAGTAGTACACGTACGTGTGGACACGTGTCGAGTGTATGTGTGTGTGTGTGTGTGTGTGTGCAGGACGCGGCCGCCGGCACGGTGGTGTCGCGGCTGCACGTGTCGGCCGGGCCAGTAGTACACGTACGTGTGGACACGTGTCGAGTGTATGTGTGTGTGTGTGTGTGTGCAGGACGCGGCCGCCGGCACGGTGGTGTCGCGGCTGCACGTGTCGGCCGGGCCAGTAGTACACGTACGTGTGGACACGTGTCGAGTGTATGTGTGTGTGTGTGTGTGTGTGTGCAGGACGCGGCCGCCGGCACGGTGGTGTCGCGGCTGCACGTGTCGGCCGGGCCAGTAGTACACGTACGTGTGGACACGTGTCGAGTGTATGTGTGTGTGTGTGTTGTGTGCAGGACGCGGCCGCCGGCACGGTGGTGTCGCGGCTGCACGTGTCGGCCGGGCCAGTAGTACACGTACGTGTGGACACGTGTCGAGTGTATGTGTGTGTGTGTGTGTGTGCAGGACGCGGCCGCCGGCACGGTGGTGTCGCGGCTGCACGTGTCGGCCGGGCCAGTAGTACACGTACGTGTGGACACGTGTCGAGTGTATGTGTGTGTGTGTGTTGTGTGCAGGACGCGGCCGCCGGCACGGTGGTGTCGCGGCTGCACGTGTCGGCCGGGCCAGTAGTACACGTACGTGTGGACACGTGTCGAGTGTATGTGTGTGTGTGTGTGTGTGCAGGACGCGGCCGCCGGCACGGTGGTGTCGCGGCTGCACGTGTCGGCCGGGCCAGTAGTACACGTACGTGTGGACACGTGTCGAGTGTATGTGTGTGTGTGTGTGTGTGTGTGCAGGACGCGGCCGCCGGCACGGTGGTGTCGCGGCTGCACGTGTCGGCCGGGCCAGTAGTACACGTACGTGTGGACACGTGTCGAGTGTATGTGTGTGTGTGTGTGTGTGTGTGCAGGACGCGGCCGCCGGCACGGTGGTGTCGCGGCTGCACGTGTCGGCCGGGCCAGTAGTACACGTACGTGTGGACACGTGTCGAGTGTATGTGTGTGTGTGTGTGTGTGTGTGTGTGTGTGTGCAGGACGCGGCCGCCGGCACGGTGGTGTCGCGGCTGCACGTGTCGGCCGGGCCAGTAGTACACGTACGTGTGGACACGTGTCGAGTGTATGTGTGTGTGTGTGTGTGTGTGTGCAGGACGCGGCCGCCGGCACGGTGGTGTCGCGGCTGCACGTGTCGGCCGGGCCAGTAGTACACGTACGTGTGGACACGTGTCGAGTGTATGTGTGTGTGTGTGTGTGTGTGTGCAGGACGCGGCCGCCGGCACGGTGGTGTCGCGGCTGCACGTGTCGGCCGGGCCAGTAGTACACGTACGTGTGGACACGTGTCGAGTGTATGTGTGTGTGTGTGTGTGTGTGTGCAGGACGCGGCCGCCGGCACGGTGGTGTCGCGGCTGCACGTGTCGGCCGGGCCAGTAGTACACGTACGTGTGGACACGTGTCGAGTGTATGTGTGTGTGTGTGTGTGTGTGTGTGCAGGACGCGGCCGCCGGCACGGTGGTGTCGCGGCTGCACGTGTCGGCCGGGCCAGTAGTACACGTACGTGTGGACACGTGTCGAGTGTATGTGTGTGTGTGTGTGTGTGTGTGTGCAGGACGCGGCCGCCGGCACGGTGGTGTCGCGGCTGCACGTGTCGGACGCCGACGCAGCCTCTGCGCCGCTGTCGTTCTTCGTGTCTGCGGGCGACCCGCGCGCGCGCTTCCAGCTGCGGCCCTCGGGAGAGCTGTTCGTGGCGCGCGAGCTGGACCGTGAGACTGAGCCGTTCTACGAGCTCACCGTCACGGCCACCGACGGGAAGTTCAACGCGCACACCACGGTCCACATAACTGTCATAGACGTCAACGGTAAGTGTTGACTAAATGCATAACACATCATATAATGTTACATTATTTCTTTTTTGCTAAAGTTTCCATCCTGGTAGTCATAGACAAGAGCAGATCTTAGATTTTAAATTAAAGAATGCTCTCGAATTTCATCTTAGGAATTTAGAAAAAATTTATTTGATTCCTTTGTTTAAATGGCTAAAACAGATTTTCTATAGTTTTGTAATGTCTGTCTGCCTGTTTATTTGTATGCTTGTCATAGATTCATTCATTTTTACATTTACTAAGCTAGTTTGGCATTGTGACACAAAGATAAAAATTGTAAATGTGTAATTTATCGAATTCTTTTTCCCATTTCTCTGAAATTAAATTTTCTACGAAATTATTTGGACACGCTTAAAGCCGATTTTTTGTATTTCTGTTACCAAGTCATTATTACCATTTAGAAGTGTTATTTGAATGTTTCATATTAAGGTGAATGGACGATCATGTATTGGTACGGTTGATGCAAGCGAAATCTTAATACTTCGCCATAAGGTGCATTACACGTTAATTCAATGCGAAAAACCTAGACAGGCACGTATTTTACCTAACTTGCAGTCAGTATGCGACAGCCAAATATCGCACGATATTTGCTGTCCAAACGAGAATTTGTATAATATATATAAAGGTGCAATAGACACACAAACATCATACAAGATGTTTGCAATCAATTTTTTCTATTATAATTAGTCACCGGTCGCGCAATGATCGTGGGGCTGTCGCTGTCTGCAAATTTGTAGGTAATAAGTAATAACCTTGCGGACCGTCGGAGGTGGAGACGACTGTGAGTGATAGTGTGTGTGTGATGGTGTGCGACAGACAACCCTCCGTACTGCCTGCGGCACCGCTACTACGCGCGGCTGGCCGAGAGCGCGGCGCGCGGCACGCCGCTGGCCGCGCTGGCCACGGCCGACGTGAGTGTGACAGTGAGTGTGACAGACTGTGTGTGCGTGTGCGACAGACAACCCTCCGTACTGCCTGCGGCACCGCTACTACGCGCGGCTGGCCGAGAGCGCGGCGCGCGGCACGCCGCTGGCCGCGCTGGCCACGGCCGACGTGAGTGTGACAGTGAGTGTGACAGACTGTGTGTGCGTGTGCGACAGACAACCCTCCGTACTGCCTGCGGCACCGCTACTACGCGCGGCTGGCCGAGAGCGCGGCGCGCGGCACGCCGCTGGCCGCGCTGGCCACGGCCGACGTGAGTGTGACAGTGAGTGTGACAGACTGTGTGTGCGTGTGCGACAGACAACCCTCCGTACTGCCTGCGGCACCGCTACTACGCGCGGCTGGCCGAGAGCGCGGCGCGCGGCACGCCGCTGGCCGCGCTGGCCACGGCCGACGTGAGTGTGACAGTGAGTGTGACAGACTGTGTGTGCGTGTGCGACAGACAACCCTCCGTACTGCCTGCGGCACCGCTACTACGCGCGGCTGGCCGAGAGCGCGGCGCGCGGCACGCCGCTGGCCGCGCTGGCCACGGCCGACGTGAGTGTGACAGTGAGTGTGACAGACTGTGTGTGCGTGTGCGACAGACAACCCTCCGTACTGCCTGCGGCACCGCTACTACGCGCGGCTGGCCGAGAGCGCGGCGCGCGGCACGCCGCTGGCCGCGCTGGCCACGGCCGACGTGAGTGTGACAGTGAGTGTGACAGACTGTGTGTGCGTGTGCGACAGACAACCCTCCGTACTGCCTGCGGCACCGCTACTACGCGCGGCTGGCCGAGAGCGCGGCGCGCGGCACGCCGCTGGCCGCGCTGGCCACGGCCGACGTGAGTGTGACAGTGAGTGTGACAGACTGTGTGTGCGTGTGCGACAGACAACCCTCCGTACTGCCTGCGGCACCGCTACTACGCGCGGCTGGCCGAGAGCGCGGCGCGCGGCACGCCGCTGGCCGCGCTGGCCACGGCCGACGTGAGTGTGACAGTGAGTGTGACAGACTGTGTGTGCGTGTGCGACAGACAACCCTCCGTACTGCCTGCGGCACCGCTACTACGCGCGGCTGGCCGAGAGCGCGGCGCGCGGCACGCCGCTGGCCGCGCTGGCCACGGCCGACGTGAGTGTGACAGTGAGTGTGACAGACTGTGTGTGCGTGTGCGACAGACAACCCTCCGTACTGCCTGCGGCACCGCTACTACGCGCGGCTGGCCGAGAGCGCGGCGCGCGGCACGCCGCTGGCCGCGCTGGCCACGGCCGACGTGAGTGTGACAGTGAGTGTGACAGACTGTGTGTGCGTGTGCGACAGACAACCCTCCGTACTGCCTGCGGCACCGCTACTACGCGCGGCTGGCCGAGAGCGCGGCGCGCGGCACGCCGCTGGCCGCGCTGGCCACGGCCGACGTGAGTGTGACAGTGAGTGTGACAGACTGTGTGTGCGTGTGCGACAGACAACCCTCCGTACTGCCTGCGGCACCGCTACTACGCGCGGCTGGCCGAGAGCGCGGCGCGCGGCACGCCGCTGGCCGCGCTGGCCACGGCCGACGTGAGTGTGACAGTGAGTGTGACAGACTGTGTGTGCGTGTGCGACAGACAACCCTCCGTACTGCCTGCGGCACCGCTACTACGCGCGGCTGGCCGAGAGCGCGGCGCGCGGCACGCCGCTGGCCGCGCTGGCCACGGCCGACGCGGACGAGCCGCAGAACGCGCGCCTGCGCTACTACCTCTCGGGCGACCACGCGCACCACTTCGACATCGACAAGGTACGCCAGTACGCCAGTACGGGGCAGTACGGCACAAGTCAACTTGCCATTTCATTTAGGTTTTCTATTTTTTACATTTTTAGTAGTTTTAAAGTATGAAAGTGATAGTTATTACATTTTAATGTTCTGTATAAGTGAAAATAATGGAGTAGGTCTTAGTAAATATGTGTAGCTGAAGTTCTGGCGCTCTTCCAAAAAGTCCTTTATAACCTTACTAAAGTCTATCACTTTATTGGAGTAGTTTTACGATAAGAAAAAAACGAACTTACTTTGAACGTTCTTCGTGTCGATTCTTTTTACTTAATATGTGACATTGGCAAATGGACTTATCTGTGCGCCATGCTATGAAGAAAGAGAGAAGGTGCCTACCGCCTGACCGCCACAAAGACTTCTACATAAACTGAGGTAGATGCGCCCTACGCGAAAGTTAATTTATACCGATGCACGCAATAATTCCGAAATGCACGTCACACGACTTACATAGACAGTTGTTTAAAATTAGCAAATGGTTCAATTACTCTCTCTTTTGCTCTTGTCGTCTTCATATATTATATTGATTTTTAATTATACTTATGGTACATAAATATTGTTACTGTGTGTGTAATTGTAGAAGTCGTAAAATCATATCAGAAGTTTTCATCCCTGACCAATCATATTGCAACACCGTCCCACGCTTAGCAAAATTATGATACGTTTGTTTTCATTAGAAAATTGCTCAAAATGTGTAGCTTACTGATTTGTACATCCACATTAATACTGCCCCAACAGTGAATAGTTGCACTACTTCAACATGAATTTCGTAGAACTGTAAATAACCCCCACCAACTTTCTTCACTCTAGCAGAGTCAATAACAATGCAGCAAATGCTGAAAGACACTTCCGCTCCCACTCCGTCTTTCCTGAAAGGAATATTCTTTTTGAATGACACCAAACTATAATAATACTCCACTCATTAAAAACTGCTCTCATTCAATAACCTGTTGATAACCTCATTAGCCAATACTCCTCTATACATGAACAGACGGCCAAGCTAACATGACATCGCCTAATGTATGCCACTTGTATCTGACCTTTGGCTACACATATCGAATTCTTTCCGAATATGTTGTGCTTCAAAATAATTTGAATCAAATACTATTTAGATATTAATTCCCTGCTGAAAATAGGTATAGGACATACCTCTGAGGTCTTATTTTGAATTTCTGGCATCCAGCTCCTTCCAACTACTTTACACATACTACAAATAAATAATTAAAGAATTAATTACGACCTCTTACAATTATGACTTTGTAGGAAACTGGAGCAGTAACGGTGGGCAGAGAATTGGATCGAGAGAATATCAGCACATACCACTTGCGTGCACACGCACAAGACCGAGCACGACCTGAATGGGAATGCTCTTCGGAATTAGAGGTAACTTATAATAAAACTAATCCGCCCCGGTTTCACACGGGTAGAATTTTTTTTTGAAAATAAAATACAACCCATGTTACTCCTAGATAATGTATGATTTTATAGGTGAAAAATTTTTTGAAATCGGTTGAGTAGTTGTTGAGTTTATCCAATACAATGAGATAGATCAGTACTCATGATCAATACTCTAGGTTCCCAAACTTATTTTGTCTACTGAGTCGAGAGCTCATGCAGTCGTTGTCTAAGATGCCTCCTAGCTAAATGAAATTACAAATCACCCCCCAGGCCTCTACACAACGCGCCCATTTTTTTCTGGGTCTCTTACCGCCCCCCTTTAGGGCTGCAACGCCCATAGGGGGGCGTTATCGCCCACTTTGGGAATGGGTGATCAATACCTAGGTAGCACCCGCAATCCAAACCAAACCAAATTTTGGGCTGAACTCCAAAGCATCTCTAACGGGCTGAAAGAGAAAAAAAAGGATAAAGCATATTAACTGCTAATTGTCTTGCGCGCGACACAAGTCGTATAAAGGAGGGCGGCGCTAAGGGCCGGTGCGCTTGGAAATACGTACACGGAGTAACTACGTTTCAGATTGTACAACAAAACTTAACTAATATTTTTTAAGGAACGTAATAAGTTTTGCAAAAAGTCGTGGAATAAAAGTTATTAGATATGATGACAGGTATTTTGCACTACGATGTTATTAGTATTTTTCAATAAACTGTATATATGATGTCCCCCCCGTGCCCGTGCGTGCCCATGCGTGACCGTGCGTGCGCGTGCGTGCGCAGGTGACGCTGACGGACGTGAACGACAACGCGCCGCGCTTCACGGCTGCCACCTACAGCGTCACGCTGCCCGAGGACGCCGAGCGCGGCTCGCTCGTGGCCAAGGTACACACTACGGCCGCACTACACCCTAAACATTTAAAACAACTCGCACTACACTCCGCAAACCCAAAACACGCCGCACTACACCCTGCACACTGAAAACACGCCGTACTACACCCAGCACACCCAAAACACGCCGAACTACAACCAGCACAACCAAAACACGCCGCACTACACCCCGCACACCCAAAACACGCCGTACTACACCCAGCACACCTAAAACACGCCAAACTACACAAAGCACACCCAAAACACGCCGCACTACACCCCGCAAACCCAAAACACGCCGCACTACACCCCGCACACTCAAAACACGCCGTACTACACCCAGCACACCTAAAACACGCCGAACTACACAAAGCACACCCAAAACACGCCGAACTACACCCAGCACAACCAAAACACGCCGCACTACACCCCGCACACCCAAAACACGCCGCACTACACCCAGCACTACATCCAGCACCCAAAACACGCCGCACTACACTCCGTACACTCAAAACACGCCGCACTACACCCCGGACACTCAAAACACCCCACATACCCCGCGTATACAATACACCCCATTCACACAGCACACCTCGTATACCCCGCATACCCCGTACATCCAGTTCACTGACTGGCTTAACCTTTTTTATACTACAGAGAAAACAAACAAGTAAACAGTCCACCTGATTGTAAGTGGTCTCATACTCATGGACATTAACAGTATCGAGGCTAAGAGGGTACTTCAAATTGCAAACCCGTTTGTAATTTTGAGGACTTAGATATCGTGCCTTCTCGTACGAGAAATTTCACCGACTATTTCGCTTCTACACTGGAACGCATTAGTGCAAGTATTGTTGTTTGACAGCAGAATCTGCCATTAAAATAGTAGTAGCGATATAGAGGGATTCTCACAAGGTCCTAACTTTCGCAAAAACCTAACTGCATCCTGACGATGCTGTGCTTATAGCATCATCAGAAACAGTTGCAGACACTAGTCACGTGTATGAAAGAAGAATATGAAGTGAAAGATTGAATATGAATGTGAACAAAATTAAGGTTCTGGTGTTTGAAAGGGAAGCGGTACAGACGAAATGTGAGATTTAGGTACATGGAAAATATCTAGAACAAATTGTGAAAAGTGAAAGGTGCTCTTTCCGCATTAGTAGGCAGTGTGAATATATCTAACACAGCCAAAATGGCAATCCAAAACGCGGTGTTGGTACCGTCAACTTTATTGTATGGTAGCGAGGCCTGGATATGCCCGAAATCAAGTGAAAGTATGATAAATGCAGTAGAAATGCGATCTCTTACAAATGTGCAGTGTCACTCTTGAGGACAGGATAAGCAATGTAGAGATACGCAATGTGGCAGGCTTGCACGACAGTGTTATTGTAAAAATGAAGACAGGAATGCAGGATTGTTCGGGCACATAGAAAGAATGAGTGATGAAAGCCTGACGAAAAAATCTTCAGAGCGAAAGCGAGTGGTAAAAAAAGCCAAGGAAAACCAAGATTTATGAAGATCAAATAGTCGACGGAAATGTCAAAAGCATTCGCATACCTAGGCGAAAATAAGTGAGAAGAATAGTGAGATTTGAAGAAGCGAAAGAAGTATATAAGGACTGCGAAGCTTGACTACCTCCTCTCTGACTACCTCGTTAGGGATACAGCGTGAAGATATGTAGTGTAATGTAAATGTTTTACCGTTTACTAATTTCTCTGTTTTTGTACTCAGGTACATGCCACTGATGCGGATCTCGGCATTAATCGCTTCGTGCGTTACTCGTTCGTAGACGAACCAAGTGGGGCGTTTGAGTTGGCCACCGACAGTGGCATCATAACACTTCGCGCGCCGCTAGATCGCGAAACACAAGCCGAACACAAAATAATAGTACGAGCGACAGATTCTGGTCAACCCCCTTTATCTGCGACTGCCACCGTGAGGCTAACTGTTGCCGACGTCAATGACAATCCACCAGAATTTGAGTTCAAACAGTATCACGCCACAGTACCGGAGATCGACGCTATAGGCACCGAGATAGCCCGTGTCAAAGCTACTTCCCGCGATACCGGTGTCAACGCTGACGTTTACTATTCTATCGTTGCCGGAGATGACAGAGATGACTTTGCAGTAGACAGATCCTCTGGTGCAGTTACTATTGCACGACCTTTGGACTACGAACGCAGAAAAGATTACTTTTTAAGCATACAGGCCATAGACGGAGGCTCACCGCCTTTAAGCGATTTAACTACAATAAACATAACGGTGATAGACAGCAATGACAATGCGCCTGTTTTCTCGCTAGCATCTTATGGAGCTCGAATAAAAGAGGATGCCATAATCGGTGCAAGGATATTGCAAGTAATAGCTGACGATGCTGATTCCGGTGTGAACGGTCGAGTTGCCTATTCAATCGCTCGCGGTGACCGCGAAAACAAGTTTTCTATAGACGTCGATACAGGCTACATAAGTGTAGCTGCGCTTTTAGATCGTGAAACGACGCCGGCGTATGTTCTAGAAGTTCACGCTCGCGATCACGGATTGCCTTCTCTTGAAACTAATGCTTTGGTCAATATTGAAGTGGTTGATGCGAATGATAATCCGCCACTGTTCTCTCAAGGTAACTACAGTGCCGTTGTACAGGAAGACAAGCCGCTTGGTTACACGATTTTAAAGTTCGATGTGGAAGATGCAGATGCGCCGCCCAACGCGGCGCCATATACTTTCGATTTTCAGTCTGGCAACGAAATGAGCGCATTCCGAATCGAACAGGACGGATACCTCAGATCCGCTACGCGTTTTAACCATCGAATCAAGGACAGATATATTTTACAAGTGCGCGTATTCGACAATGGAACTCCACCTTTGTTTTCCGACGCCTGGGTGTACATAAAAGTCATCGAGGAGTCTCAATATCCTCCGATAGTGACGCCTCTCGAGATCGTCGTGAATTCCTACTTGGATGAGTTCCCCGGCGGTGTTATAGGGCGAGTGTTCGCTTCCGATCGCGACGCGTACGACACGCTCACATATAAAATAGCTCCAGTCGATGGCGCACTGTACCCCGCTATCGATCTTTTCGAAATCGACTCGACCGACGGAACTCTTCGCGCTGCACCCCGTCTCGACGTCGGAGATTACCGACTGAACGTTACCGTTAGCGATGGAAAGTTCGTCAGCTTTTCAATAGTGAAAGTCACTGTAGTGCTCATATCGGACGAGATACTCGCACAAGCTGTCGTGATTCGCTTCAGGGAAGTGACCGATCGTGACTTCGTGCTCAGTCATCGTAAAGGGTTCATCCGAGCCGTGAGGGAGGCCGCCGACTGCGAGCCTGGTGACGTGGTGATCGTGAGCGTGCAGCCGTCGGACGAGCAGCCCGAGGAGCGAGCGAGGGCGGGGGCGGGGGCGGGGGCGAGAGCGCGACGGCAGGTGGCGCAGGACCTGGACGTGGCGGTGGCGGTGCGCGCGGGCGGCGCGGGTGGCGCGGGTGGCGCGGCGGTGCCGGCGGAGGCGCTGCGGCGGCGCCTGCACGCGCGCCTGGAGCTGCTGGAGGAGCGCGCGCGCCTCGTCGTGGAGGAGCTGCGGCGCGCCTCGTGCGGCGGCGGCTGCGTGCGCGGCGCCTGCGTCGAGCGGCTCGAGCTGGACGTACGTCTAGCGTCGTACTTATTACTTATATCGCTTTGTCCACAATTAAACAAAAGTATCCTTCTCCAGAGCTAAATCTATCTCTATTCTGACTCATCAATATCGGCATAGTGATTTAGCCGTAAAATTCTAACAAATAAACAGTTTCGTTCAAACTCCAACTTTACGCCAATAACTAATTAATCTGTGCTTTAAACAAGGGGATTAAACTTTGTATGACACTGTCTTTGTATAAAGCTTTTGATCTAATTTGTTATTGAAATGAAGGGATGTATTTGCAAATGGACAACAATCGATATTCGACAGTCGGTGTAAGTGTGTAAGGCGTGTATTTGCGTGATGCGCGGTCCTCAGGCGGAGACGGTCCGCGCGGTGATGACGGACGTGTTCTCGCTGGCGACGGCGCCGGCGCGGCTGACGGGCGCGTGCGCCTGCGCAGCCGGCTTCGGCGGCGCGCGCTGCGACCGGCCCGCGCCCTGCGCCACCGACCTCACCGACACCATCGACCCCAGCGGCCGCTGCTGCGAGGTAAGTCCACACCTGCGGCCTGCACCCGCACCTGCACCCGCACCCGCACCCGCATCCGACCCACTAGCGTTGAGAGAACCGAGCGGCAACGGCGGTCGCTCATATCTGACTGGCTCGCGAATGAGTCGAGAGTAGTCCATCGGAATCATGAACCAATGGTAATTCGAAAGTTTATGAACATGTGGGATGGTATTGTAAGCAGCTTCAATCGCAAATCACTGCTTTATTCAGTAGAATGGGAATGGGACACTTTGAAGTGATCGTCAAAATAACATAATATATACAAACGGCTAGAGCAACCTTCTTTACGTGGAGCCACCTCGAATTATAAATAATACTTCCACCATTTATTTTTTTGCATAATATGGATAATATATTAAATATATATTCGAGGTATAATATTATATAATAATATTTATTACTTACCCACCTCTCCATTGTTCATGGCCTAAGACTCCACTATATAAACATATCACCACTATCCCAAATTTCCAATCCAAAATACTATCTTATAGGGAGAGGAGTGTCAAACTCCTCCACCTATTCTCCATTTGGCTGGTGATGGATACATGGTGTACCGGGTTGAACGAGGAGTCATTGATGGAGCCAGACTCGTGGAGGATGAGCTTATCTTTTCGTTACGGTTCAAGACGAGAAGCGACACTGGCACGCTGCTCTACGTCGCCGGACAAATCGACTACGCTATACTTGAGGTAAGTCAACTGTCGTCTTTAAGATTAAGACTGCTACTGACATTGATAACTGCGGATTCAGTAGATCAAATAAGTCGAAATGATTCTGAGAGTTATTACAGACCGTATGAGTCCGCTCCGCTATCACATGGCCGTCCGACTTAGAGCGGTTATATGACTCACTCTCCATGTTTTAAGACAACAGAACAACGATCAAAGGAATCAAAGAATTAATAAAATGTGCCGAATCCACGAGTAAATCTGAATTATGTAATTCGGTAATTCCTTATGTTATTTAAGACATAATTTTTTACAATTTAACTTCTAAGGGGTCTCAAAGCTAGTATAAAAAAAAATTAAAGTTTTTTCCCAAAATGTATAAAGAATCTTTCAAATAAATATTTAACGTGTTTGTCTGATTTTGAAAAATCCAGCTCGAAAGGCTAAAAGGGGGGCTCGAATATAATAAAGAAAAAAAATTACATTCTAATCGGGTGAAATCGCAGACTACAGCTATTATTCAATATTGTAACAGTCGATATGTCTCAGTATTGAGCTGAGATCTGCTCATTTAAAAGATATTTGTACCCAGAAATAGAATCTATCACGCATTATGCAAAATGTGCTCACCTCATTTAGAAGATAGTTGTGGCCAGAAATAGAATCTATCATGTAGTATATAAAATGTAATATATGGTACATAGGATGTAATGCAGATAATTGTTCAACTGTTCTGATAGTTGCAAAAGGCATGCAAATATAAATGCAATTTAGCCTGTACCATTATATTATTGCTCTATAATGTAGGTGTTATATATTACCACAGATTAATTAGTTTAGATATTACAATAATGATATGCATTTAATACCAAATTGATAAGTTGCTCCAACATAGAAATTTGGTATGTATTTCGTACATGTTATAGTGACTAGTCATAACAAAAAATAATATCCGGAACTGTGATGTCAGATCGTGGAGGGCTACGTGCAGTTCCGCATGGAGCTGGGCTCCGGCGAGGCCAGCGTGCGGGCGCCAGTGCCGGTGGCCGACGGTAAGTTACACTACTGTATTCACTTTGCTAGAAGGTAACTTTCTGTATACATTTACTGGAGACAATTACATTGACAGGATAGTTGATCTTTCTTGAATTGGTTAGATTTAATTTATTAAATTCGAGTTTGCAAATTTTCAAAAAAGGTTAGAGGCGTACATTATAGAGAGTAACCAGTTTTTTACATAATTATGGTACATATCTGGTTATTAATGTGTACTGTTCAGTGCGGTCCTCGAGTAGAATTTACTTTGTTATTATATATTTATTTGTTTTCTCTTAAGCGAACTGTGGTCTTTAAACCGAAATTGTAGACGCATCTTCATAAAAAAAATATTTTACTTTATCTTGTATTGGAAGTACTTGTATTTATTTTTTAAATTTTTCTCCCGAAATTAGAGACTTGTTGGTAGACGTGCGTTTCATTTTTAATGAGTGTTTTTATACATGGAATGATTATTTATTATTTGGAGCTGGGTAGCGGATTGAGTCTAATTTTTGGAATTTTCTAATGCTTTATTGAGAACAAAACGATTGTCGATAAACGAGTTTTTAATTTTGATGAACAATAGTTAGGTATGGTATATGATAAAAAGTATGTATACAGATTGATGAGGTTTTTAACCGACTTCAAAAAAAGGAGGTTCTTAATTCGTCTGTATGTTGTTTTTTTTTTTTTTTGTATGTTTGTTACCTCATCACTCCATCATTTATGAACCGATTTCGAAAATTCTTTTTTCGTTTGGTAGGTAATACTTCAGAGGTAGTCCCATTTAAATTTCACCGGTATTAGAGTTTGGACTTAGAAGATACACTAAATAACGCGACTTGGTTATAACCTTTATTTATATTGATGATTCTCTTGTATATCGTTGCGCTCCGGAATTAGAAAGAAGTTAATTGTAGATCTGCCCTATTTATTTATTTAGGTCAAGATCACTCAAAAGGGAGAAATAAACAAATTTTATTAAAAAAAATTAAACCGCCTTCAAAAAAAACACTGAAAAGTATAAAATAACTATCCTTTACTAATCAAAACTCAAGTACAATTAAAATAACTTTATAAATACGATACACATACCTACATAATTAAATTTGACAGTTATTGAAGTTGGTGCCAAATCAATGTGCAACAACAGAAAGTTTGGTAGGTATTATTGTTCAGTACAGGAAGAGGCAGAGCCGATTGATTCTTGGTTAACAAATCGAATCCAAAAATACTATTAGTTTGGGAAGAGATAAGTAATGTTATTTCTGTAGTTCACTTTATTTAATAATCTATCTATACCAGTATATAAATTTGTAGCGTCTGTCTGTAATTGCAATTTTACTGGCTTTGTGTCAGATAGTCATTTTATAAGTCATCGATTTCGATTCTACCATTTTTTAAATTTTTGTCTGTTTGTCTGTCTGTATGTCCTTTTGTAACTCAAGAATGGCTTAACCGATTTTGATGAAAATTTATATGTAGTATGAACATGTGATTGTGAAATGATAGGGTACTTATTTATTAGGAAATTACCCCTAAAGAGGTGAAAACGGGTATGAATGTTAGTATCGCATTTAAGCTAAACTGCTGAATCGATTATGATGAAATTTGGCATGGACATATTTTGACATCAGGGAATGGACATAGACTGGTTTTTTATCTAAAATCTACCCCTATAAAGGTGAAAAAGGGAATGAAACTTTTACAGGAAATGCTATCCTCGGTAATGATAACATTTGGTGTGGTATATTTTTTTTTTTATCAAAAAGGCATAGGCCAATCTTTTATCAAAACCGTACCCTTAAGGGGTAAAACTTTGAATGGAGAATGCTAAAAATCGTTGAACTAGTTATGATGAAATTTGGTACAGAGATAGAACGTGCCTGGAGGCAGTTCTAGGTTTTTTTCCAAAACTACCTTTGAACGTACTATGTACATGTACTCTAACATAAAGGAAAGCCACGAAAAAATGTTCCGCGCAGACGAAGTCGTGGGTACAGCTGGTATATGTAGAATCGAGTGAGTGAGTGAGTGAGCGAGTACCATGACGGCGCCGGCGGTGGCGGTACGTGTAGTGTATATGTGTGTCGGTGTGTGGCAGGCATGTGGCACTCGGCGCGCGTGGAGCGGCGCGGCGGCAGCGCGCGGCTGACGGTGGACCGGCGCGGCGCGCGCGCGCAGGCGCCGCCGCCCGCCGCCGTGCTGGACGCGCGCCTCGACCGGCTCGTGCTGGGCGCGCGCCCGCCGGCGCTCGCGGGGCTCGCCGGGCTCGCCGGGCCCGCCTACGGGTTCGTCGGGTGTGTCGCGGATGCCGCACTGGCCGGCGAGCCGCTGCCGCTGGCCGAGGGCGGCGCGTCGCACGGTGCGCACGTGGCGCACGTGGCGCGGCGCGTGCGCGTGCGGGCCGGGCCCGCGTGCCCGCCGCTGCCGCGCCCCACGGCCTGCTCCTCCTACCCCTGCCTCAACGGTACCTACTGCACGTCACACGTCACACGCCACACACACTGCACACCACACACTACACACTGCACATCACACACTACACTATACACATTGTGCACTACAAACTACACACTGTATACTGTATATTTAATACTGCACATTACATACTACAAACGCACCAAAGAGGGCTCCGAATTAATGGTATCCATAATTTTAATGGATAATTGTAGAATGCGTATCCATAAATAGATAAATTTTAATGAATACCATGTGGTATTGCGATTAATAGATAATGTATGTGGTATCTATATTTATTAATCTTTTTGTTTTTCATATATCCATATTCATTATGGTTTTCATGAATGTTCACCACAATATAACACTTATTATTTAGCACAAATTGTACAGTACTTAGTCAAATCGAAAATAATGTGTGCAAAACTTAGAAACCGAAATAGAAGAACTGAAACAACAATCACCCGCTTTGAAAGGCTCTTTCATACAAATTTGTGGACACAAATCAAACGTAAATACATTAAAACATCAAATATTTATTACTAGTATAGTCATTTATAGTCATAAATGAACAATAATTTACTAAATACAGTCCTTTTCGAATAATTGATAAGTTTTAGTACCAGCACACCACGCCGCATTTGTAATAGTTATATTGTTTATATATTGTCGAATGTAAACTGCAGGAGGCACATGCCGCGAGACGGCGGCGGGCGGGCTGCTCGAAGGCGACGGGGGCGAGGAGGGCGACGAGGGCGAGGGCGACGAGGGCGAGGGCTACGAGGGCGAGGGCTACTCGTGCGCGTGCCCCGCGCGCTTCCTGGGCCGGCGCTGCGAGCTGGACTCGGACCCGTGCGCGTCGCAGCCGTGCCTGCACGGCGGCCGCTGCGAGCCCGCTCGCGCCGCACCCGCCGCACCCGCCGCACCCGCCGGCACCTACCGCTGCGCCTGCGCCGACGGACTCAGCGGCGCGCGCTGCGAGCACGGCCGCTGGTGCACAGGTACCCACCGACACACTACTATATATACCACACTTTTACATATAAATTGCTAGCGTGAAATTAAACTCTCCCACGAATTACACACCATGAACGGTGCGATAATAACATTCACCCACCACCATGTCCATTTATTTTAGAAGCCTCTTCTTTAATTTTTCCGAAATACATTGTGTCCAAGAAATCAGCCGTTGTTAAAGGAAATCTATTACGTGATTAAAATAGCAAGTTTCAAACACAATAGTATCACAATTACTTTTGAAAAATTATTAAATTTTTACTCCATAAATTAACCATTTCTGTTAGCACCCAAGCTAAACCCTAAGCTTGTATTATCAATACAATAAACTGAGAAATCTATACCGGCTAGATTACGAAAATTGTTTTATCTACCGTCAATATATTTTTAGTTAGTTTCAGCTCTTGATAATGTTAATAAAACTACTGTTAGTTGTCCCAGCTGGTATACTAAAGATAGCGGTTGATTCTTTGATCTACATCTATAACAACATCCTAGTAACTAATCAATGTAGGGTAAAATTATAAAGAAGAGCTATTTGTTCTTTTATATTTAGAGATAATCTCTAGAACTACTAAACCGATTCTAAAAATTATTGCATTAATAGAAAGTTATATTCTCTAAATAATTTACACTATATTTAATTTCAATTAACACAAGTATTAAATTCGAAATCTCATTATTTGTAATTCAAATCGGAGGAGAAAATTTTGCTTGGCCGCTTTATCAGCGTGCACTGAAAAAATGATTGGATATTATTAAGAATAATGTGGGTACTATAAAATATTTGTTATCATTAGATTTAAATTAAAGTCAGTGATGCAATATACCTAGTATTTATATTTAAGTCATAATAACATTTTATGTTATAAAACTGATTTACCTATGTAAGTTACGCTAAAATTAAATAGTAAGTTAGATACTTATAGTAATGGAACACCCCAAACTTTACTTCAATTATCGATTAATATTAATATTTAATATCGATAAGCAATTTTTACCTTCACGCCTGCAGGCGTGAAGGCGTGCAGGCGTGGAGCGCTCGAGTTTTGACTTATATAATCTCGCAGCGGTAGTGGGGAATAAGCCGTCAGTCTTTCTTTTCTATAACGTAACGAACACCGTCGCGCTCTGCTAGAGGGCCCTTTATGTATATTGGTGGGTGTTGCTGACACGTACGCCGTACGCAGCGGGCGTGTGCGCGCACGGCGGCGCGTGCGAGGAGGGCGAGCGCGGGCCGTCGTGCCGCTGCCGCGGCTACTGGGGCCCGCGCTGCGAGCGGGACGTGGACGAGTGCGCGGGCGAGCCGTGCCTCAACGGCGCCACGTGCCTCAACGAGCCCGGCTCCTTCCGCTGCCTGTGCCCGCCGGACAAGACCGGTGCGCCACTCCTCACCGCACACACTGCGCACCGCACACTGCACATCGCGCACTGCACACCGCACACCGCATGTCACCCACTGCACACCACATGTCACAAACTCCACACCGCACACTACATGTCACACACTGCACACCGCACACCACATGTCATACACTGTTCATCGCACACCACATGTCACACACTGCGCACCGCACACTGCACACCACACACCGCACAGCACACATACACTACACACCACATGCTTTCTATTTCTCCATTTTTTTTCTTTCCTCCAATACCGCTGTTACATTTTTCTTTGGGAAGATAATTAACTAGTTATCTAATCCCTACTTGCCTTTACTTCCTTTTTTGGAGTAGAAGAAGAAAGAGCATATTTCCCATAATTTTCCTAAGTGTACTCGAGATTTTGCCTCTGTTTTTCACAATTTCATGGTTCCTACTGCCTATCACCTGGCACCGCTGACATATGTTTAGTTCAAACTCAATCAAACCATCTGTATCAATAAATCTGTAATCAATCTAATCTAGAGAATTAGCAAAGTAGGTCAGCTTGTCTAACGACCTAAATTTCCCACAAATATATCATAAACACCTTAGATAAGAAAGCAAATGATATAATAAACTAAGAAAATCTTACTCAAATGTATAAATTTCATGAGAAAGTGATATCTAGAATAAAAATAATACATTGTCATTGTACGATGCTAGCAGCGTACATCACGTTGCGCGCTTTCAGTGTTTATGCTGACACGCGGCAATTTAACCATTTCTTACATCAATACACGTCCAATCACTAATCGGGTCGCGTGTGCTCATAACCATTAAACCATACAAATAATCATTTTAACCATTTAAACCATACCATTTTAGATTAAGTGAGTTCATCAATAAACCATATTATTGTGCTCATCTTTCTCTATTATTATTTAGGAACCATCCCTAAATATATCTCTGTACGGAACCACCACACCGTACATCGTGGTCCTTCGAGCCTTAAGTCGTAAGGTGGGACCTGGTCTGTTCGGCGAATTGGTTATCGAGTACACCGAACAGACTATGTGCAACAGTCATAGTTGCTTTAATACCATTTTAATTAGGTACACCCTTTCTGACTCGGGTTATATTAATTTCACGTTACATTTTTCAGGAATGAACTGTGGAAATCCTTTATACTCCGATGCCGTAGTAGCCGGAGGCGTGGAAGGCGTCACCGGACGATCCCTCCACGAACTGTGGCTGTGGGTGAAGGAGGAACGCTGGCCAATTGTCGCTGCGGGTGCTATGTTACTACTTTTACTAATACTCGCAATAATACTACCGATAGTGATACGAAAACGTAGGAGAGGTAATGCAGACTCTATGCCCAAGAAAGACGAGCCATTGAACAGCCACGCGCACGAGAAACTTCCTCATCGTGGCTCGAAGTTGTCGAACCTGGACGTGGCCAGGCGCGACCGGCCAGCCTCGTGTGCTGACCCGCCGCCGCTGAACAATATAGACACGTTGCGAAGTTACGGAAGCGCCGGTGACGAATTAGAGGGCATCCCTCCGGACTACCTGAGGAACTTGAACATAGATCCACCTGACCGCAAACCGTGGTCGGAGCAGATGCATCTCCATTCATTCGTCGATAACAAAATTTACAATGGTGAGTGTTTTGTCATCACATTTCTTTGATTTCAGTAAATATTATATTTCATGATGTTATTAATGTTATTTTAAATAAATAATCACGTTGAGGATGAACTATTTATTTTGTTCCAAATAAGTTGTGTACAATTATAACATATTAATTAAGTACAAAGCATCTTGACAAAGTGCTATAACAGTGCGGTGGTATGTGCTTACATACAGACTATGCCTAGTGTACTAGTGCCTAGACTGGAGAGCCAAAGGGTTATTGTTCCATTGCTTCATGTAAATGCAATTCGGCCTTTTTGGAATCTTTAGGTCACTACAAAATTATGAAGTACGAAGTGAAATAATCTTATTTAGAGGCAGATTATATTATTATTAAATAATAATAAAACTCCAGGCAATTACACAAATTGTGTGATCTTAAATTAGCATTAGGCTTATAGTAATTGGTACCATAGTAAGAGTTGGGGGAAGCTTTTAGTGCTTAGATTGTAGATTGCTTGTTGGGACGTCCGCCAGTCTACAGATGGGCTATCCATCGGCTTCGCTCGAGTGGTGCCATTCAGTCCTGTTCCCTGAGTTGAGTTCCAGTTATTGCTGGCCTGGTGGTCTTCCCTCTTTAATTTCATTTGTGAATCTTCAGGTTTTCCTACAAAACATGAAAATATTCCTTAGTTTGGTTGTCCTCAGTTTTCTTTCAACTCCCTTCCAGTAACACTTGATAGTTGATGACGGGCTTGTTTCCGCAAACCGACGTCTAAGACGCCTATTTTGCGTAACACTTGTAGAGCCTAAGTTAAGTTAGAAAGCTTACTATTTTAAGTTGACCACTGCAATTCAAATTTGTAGTGTCTTGTCTTGGAAAGCAGATGCTCTGCCACTGCCCCGACGGGCTTGTCAAATTATTTAATGTTAATATATTTAGAATAATGAGGATCCATAAACAAGTTTTTAGTGATTGTGGAAGACAACTGTGAGATCTGGTCTGTAGAAGCGAAAGTGTTATTAGAGCCGTACTCGTTGTGCAGATCTCAAGGGAGTGAAGGGGCGAGGCCGCGCGCTGTCGCCGGGCGGCGCGCGGCGCGGCGCGGGCGCGGGCGGGGCGGGGGCGGGGGCGGGGGCGGGGGGCGCAGGCGAGGCGCACGCGGCCAGCGCGGGCGTGTACCACTGGGACTGCTCGGACTGGTGCGGCGGCGGCGGCGCGCTGCCCGGCATCAGCGAGGTGGCGGGCTCGGAGCGGCCGGACTCATCGTCGCCCCCCTCCCCGCCCTCGCCCCCCTCGCCGCCCTCGCCGCGCCGCGCGCGCGCGCCTCCGCCCCACCGCCCGCGCCCGCCCCCGCGCCCGCCTCTCGACACAACCGACTCGGCGCCCGACGACTTCGACCACGACCACGAGTCGCTACGCTTCACGGACGGTATTTATAACACACGCTTGCATATTTCACATTATGATACACAGTCAATAGTCCAATACATAGCTACAAAATGTGTAAACCGTATTTCATTTCAACCATGAACTTAGTATAGAGGAACATGGACTAACACATGGTAGTAACTATTTAATTTGTGGTACTACTACTCTACACGTCTACATTGATATCTATGAACAGAAACACATCCTAGTGTCATAAAAAAAATTAAACAATGAAATGGAGACAATATTTTTAATTTAGCATACAAGACATGATTCTTACATTTTTATTTGTATATTTATATCAAATTATAGTACGATCGTATCACATAGCTACTTTTGGATGTGTATAATACATAGTCTGTGACGTGTACTATAATTATACGACGTGTACTATAATTATAATTTGTACTGTAAATATGCGTCGTGTATTATAATTATGTGACGTGTACCATAATTATGTGATGTGTATCATACTATATGTGACTTGTACTGTAATTATGTGACGTGTACTATAATTATACGACGTGTACTATAATTATACAATGTGTACTGTAATTATGCGATGTGTACTATAAATTATACGACGTGTACTGTAATTATGCGACGTGTACTATACTTATGTAACGTGTGGTGCCCCTGGGCCAGTGTCGTCGTACGTGGTGCACCCGGACGAGTACCTGCCGCGCGCCGCGTCCGAGCCTGACTCCTCCGCCACTGCTCGCGCCCCTGCCGCTGCCAGCCTCCTCACTCTCGGTTCGTTCACAGCTTTATTCAGTCTTCTATTTAGATTCCTCTACAAGGTTATTTCGAAAGGATGGGTAAATACAAAAGGGTATTAAAGTATCCATGACAACGGAAAACGCGTTCTACAACTTCTACAAAAGTCTAGTTCTAGTGTATCGCCTCAAAGTTAAAAAAAATAAAGGTGAGGCAAGCCTAACCAGCATTTTTACGTCACTAGCAAACTTTTGGAATATAGGGCATAATAATAGGGTCGTACACTTTTTCCTATTAAATGAACGTTTTTTTTTATGGAAAACCCCGACGGATTTATACCCCCTTTCACAATAACCTTGTATATGATATTTGTCATACGCAACCTGATCCTTGCCTTAATCTTATCGGCTTATGTACATAATATATCAGTGTTTTTTTTCATTTTCGATGGTTTATGTGTAATAAATACAATTTTAAAGCCAGAATTATAACTGATAGAGTGATAAAACTCACGGTAACACGGATTTGTTGCTTGTCACTTTTGTGAAATAGACAATAAATTCCCGTATTGCTACTGCATGTTAAATTGGTAAGTAGGTTGTACATTACAAACGTATTACACTGTAAAAAACAAGATAAAATAATGAATAACATATGGAAAATAATTACTTTAAGCGGTGTTACCATGATTTCTACCACTTCTTATGAACTAATTTTATATTTCTTTTTTTTATTCTCTTTTGTCATCTAACCTTAGATTTTAAGAATTTTGATATGCTTAAATAAAGCAAACATTAAATTTATTATAATGAAGCCTATAACAATGATAATTTCAAAGTTTGATGACATTTCGATTAATATTCTTTATAATAAGTTAAATCGGTGATATTCGCAGACGAGCAAAGCTCTCTACTGGGCGGTATCGGCGGTTTCGATGGGTCGTGTAGCGACATCTCCACCAACCTGTGCGAAATCGAAGAGTCGGACGGCGAGGAAGCGACCGCCTGCACGCCTCTGGCGAGAGGAGCGGGAGGAGCGGGCGGAGCGGGCGCGCGTCACACCGACGTGTGACGGCGGCGCGCGGGCCGCGGCCTGCCGCCCGGCCTCTAGCCCACACCACACCACACCACACCCTCTGTCACTGTCACTGACGATGTGGCGGTGACACGCGCGGTTCTCGCATAAAAGTTTGCAGACGGCGACAGCCACGCGATCATTGCGCGACCGGTGACCAATTGTATTCAAAAATTGGTATCATGTATGACGATTGCGTGTTTATAGCGCCATGGACCGTATAATGCACTTTTCGCGTTAGATTTAGCGCCACTATACAAATTACATTATACAAATTTCGTTTTGAAAACGGATATCGCGCGATATTTGGCTGTCGCATACTGACTGCAAGTTAGGTAATAAGCGTGCTGGTTTTATACGATTAAAGCACCGTAATCGCAGTCAAACAAAAAGACGGTATACCTGCAAGTATAGTACAACGTAATGTATGTTGCATACAAAAAAAACACCGAAATCCTAACATTCTTTCACTGTTACTATTTCTATTCTTAGACGACATTAAATACAGAACCATTGCTATCATCTTTTGCTCCCTTTAAACGTTATCATGTTTTTTCGTACAGTTCTGTCTAAATAAATTTAAATACGAAAATTATTGTAAAAAAAATGCACGTAGGAAGTTACATTTCTTTAACGTGAAAAAAAATTAAAACTACCACTTTAATTTTCGAAACAAAATGCATTTATTTAGTTATATTTATGTGACTTCTAGAAAACTTAAACGAACGTAGTTTCTTTCTTCAAAAATGTTTTTTATAGCTAATTATATTAATAAAAGTTAATACTGGCCACATTTAAAAAATACACTAAACATTAACTTCATAACGTATTACATCAACGCGCGCAACTTCTGTTGCTAACTTCATCGTGTTTGGCAGGAACAAAAATTTTAAGTCATTCCTGACTCCCAACTAACTTCCATGAATATTTTACGCAATTGTCAGTTCCGCATATGATTATGGTGTATTCCATTTTTGTTTCTTCAAACTATTTTATAAGAATCAGAACTGTAGTCGGGTTGTAACAGAGACTCCAATTTTGATTCTGAAAAAATACAAGGTAACAATGTAAATAGCATATTTGGTGGTACATTTCAATGATGTCACAAATATTATTTAAATACAGTCAGATTTGTGTATAATATTATTTAATTACAGTCAGATTTGTGTATATGTAATTTCCTATAAAATCTTAGATAACGACCATACAACAATGCAATTTTAAACAATTGAAAAATAAATACAAATCTGTCTGTATATATGTGTGTTTATATTAGATAATTACGTGTAATTAGTTAAGTGCCAAGGCATTGCCAAGGCGATTGTGTATCGTCAGAATGTAATACATTACCTAAGTGAAACATGTACATTACTAGCAACATTGCAATGCATAACATAGTACCATATTTGTAAATGTATATATTAATATGTAATAACTTAATAAGTAATAATTTGTGGTTGTAAATGAAGTTGATATTGTCGAAGAATACCCATTCCATAAAAACGAGTACCTACCTCGAAAACCCAAAATGTGAAATAAAATCTAAATTCAGAGATTCTACTTTGGTTCAAAAGGTGAAATGTCGGCAAATACTGTGGAAAACTATATTTTTATGGATCAAATGTTAATTCTGATTATTTGAGTTAGTTAGTATTTCTATTACCGAAAGAAAATATGGCACCGTATAATATGCGGCTAATAGGACCACATGAAACCAACTCAATCTTAATTCTTTGTTAAAACGGAGTTATTCCTCATCAGGTCAAACGATATTTTCTCCCGTTTCTTGTTTGTACAATCAAAATTCACATGTAATTAGTACTTTTGAAAATCGTCGGAAGTGGAAGACGTACTTTGGGTTTTTCGAACTTTAGTAGACATATAGACCCTAATCCACCAATGTTTATAAGCATTCTAAACTAATCAAAGATTTCCTGATCAAATTACTATAAATCTGAATATAGAATATTCCATGTCCGAAGCACTCTCATACCTAGGCGAAAATGTGTGAGGAGAATGATGAGATTTTCGGAACTGAAAGAAGGAGTAAGAAAGAAGAAAGGACTCTCTTACTACCCCGTTAATAAGGATGCAGCGTAAAGAAATATCCATTAAAATATCATTCAAATATATACACTAAAATCGTCGTACTATATACGACGTGTACTGTATACGGCGTGTACTGTATACGGCGTGTACGGTATACGACGTGTACCGTATACGGTATGTACCGTATACGACGTGAACTATGTACGACGTGTACGTGACTTGGCGCTCCAGCCTTCTTACTACCCCGTTAATAGGGATGCAGCGTGAAGAAATATCCATTAAAATATCATCCAAACATATACATGAAAAGAAAACACCTATTTCCAGACTTCGCCGTACTGAATTTTTAACATTAACGTATTCCTTGACGTTTGCCAAACTACAAAACTTTTAATATATTTCCTAAAGGAAAACTAAAGAAAATTATCTTCATTAGCTAAATATTTTGTTTTTCTATTGTTGTATAAATACCCTGAAAAATAATGAGAATTTTCCTTTTCGTTTCTTTAAGTAGCTCTGGTAATATTTTATCAACTAAAACAGAAATGGTTAATATTTGAACACAATTAAGCATCCAGCACCTTCTTATACCTAAACATCTAAATTAGGAGTATTATTTTCTATTTGCCTTTTAGTCTCATCTTGCCAGTAACGTGAACAGAACAAGGTGGAATGGGCCGTGTACATCGTAGGTAGCTAATAGATAGTAAGTTTATTAAAAATAAATTAAATGTGGTCCGTATATAAATGCTAACCAATAACCATACGATCGCAGAGATCGAAAAAGACTGCATGTTGGGATAGACTTAATGTAATATTGACCAAAAGTGTTTTAATTTCACAATTTTTGAGGCCATCTCGTGGTCCTGTATTACAGTTATATGGTAAAGCATTTTATCAGTGACAGTACAATGTGTAGGTATTACCAAATTATTTATTAATGAGGTTTAAGTGCGGATGTACACATAATATTGAATGTTAATAATTAAAAATATGGTGCTCTGACTATAGTTTCATATCATAACTATAAACTATGCATTTATGAAACATTCTCCTTTTAGGTTAGGGATTTACTACATAATTTAGGAATCTATTTTTATATGTATAAAATGTATTAAATAGGTGAAATGCATTGAAATGCAACCGTCTCGTTTGAGAGGCGCTTGCCGGTCTTGTGATAGCACTATCTTCCTAACTCATTTTATTTGTTTACATTTAATTTAATGTTAAATATTCATTTGAGTATTTCATTTTGTAAATTCTCTTCCAAATGTTGGAAATGGATCCTCAATGACTGAATAGCAAATAAACAGTGAATAAGCGATATTGTGTTGAATGTGATTGAGTCGCAGTGAATAAATTATTGTACAATTTAAAAATTATTTAACAATTGTTATGTCTTTTAACGCAATCAATAAAGAATGAAGTAAATACAATAATGTTGTTTTATTCAAAATAAGCAAAGTAAACAGTGGGTAGGTATTTTCAAAACGTACAACAATAATTTAAAATCTGCGTATACATACAGTATAGTAGGTAGGCTCATAAGTTATAGGTAGGTACTTCTTTAGTATGAGTAGAAATTTAAAACTGGCCGCTTAAATGAAATAACAATAATAATTAAAACTCACTGACATGTATATAGATCTTGGTCCGAGATATACATTAAAACTGATTTACACAGAGGAAATAAACCGAGAAATTAACTGTCTTAATTCGTTTTAGGACAGACGCTCGCAACTTTCTTTGCTAATTTCATGGTGTATTACATCGATGATAACTTCAGTTGCTTACTGAATTTATTACCCTGATCCTTTTCACCTAACGAGCCAAAAGAAGTATAATTTCAATAAATTATTGTAGCATACAGTATAAACATTTTCGTCGACGACTTTAGCAAGTTGTATCAATAGGCACAGAAAAAAAAACTTGTTAAATACTAACTTCGTGGTTCGACGTCATCGACGTACGCTATTTCCGTTGCCCACTGAACATACTCAATTTTGTCATTCAAAACGTCCCAAAATGACTTACAAAAGGTATACGAGTATAGTATAAAAAGTCTGCGCGTAAAATAATGACTTCTAAAAACTTTTAAAAATTGGCGACCTCAATTCAAACACACCACGAAAAAATAGGTGCTAATTATCACTAGTACGCTCAATCACGGAGTACCACAGAACGGAGTACGCTCAATTCACATCGAAACGATACCGTTGTACGCTACACGATTTTACAGAAAATGTTGTTATTTAAAATAATTAGGACATCTAAGTTTAGGTTATTATCATTATGCGCGTGATTAAAGTTCAGTAATTTACAGCAACATACTAGTTTATTTCATAAGTATCCACAATTCATATTATGTAAATTCACTTATAATTATTTATTACTCATGCTGGAACAGGTAATGTTCGCTCTTCGACTTATTGAGCACACCTTGACGAATGAGCAGTTTGTACGACGAAACACGGGGAATATTAATTTAGTTTGTGCGGTCAATCGCAGGGATTTTCACGCCAAAGCGGTCAACCAAAAATCATCATATAAAGTTGTAACGAAAGTGCATTTTATTATTCTAATGAACAACTTTATACCATAATTTTAATTTTTCAAAAATAATAGAAAGCGGGTACCGAACATAAAGTACTCACTCCTTGCCTCATAAAATTCGAATTAAAAAGAATTGTGTCAGCTGTCAGTGTCAATCTCTGTTGCCATTAGAAAATTAGAATTGACAATCAATTGTATTTACATATTTACATCACAAACAGCAATCTTCACAAAAGAATAATAATACAAATTACTTTGTTTACATTCATTAGATTAATTTCATTGCTGACTTTATTTAAGTACTGGAATATCAACTAAGCTTTACACATTTATCTTGCATCTAAGAATAATAATAACAATAAAAAAGTGGTTTAACTTTTAAAGCTTTTAAGAAGAAAAAGAAGAAGAATATTATTACAGGAATTGCTTTTAAAAGTAGTTTATTTTGTAATTAGGTATTATGAAAAAGAAGTTGCTTTTCCTTGGAAATTATTCAACATGATTGATAAAGGACAATATAAGTGTGTAAATTGTGGGGAACCATCTGAAGAACTATATAGACAGTACAGTCCAACAGTGCTAAAACTTAGCAAGTGTGTAAGTAATAGAAAACCAGCCTTAATGTTTGGCTTACCTAGTCTTTCTGAGAAATATTATCTTAGGGAATAAAAATTCCATTAAACAAATCAAGCTTTGGCTTCACTTTAACATGCCTTCATTGGTAGTGCATTGATAAATAATATATTATTTACATCTAGCTGATACCCCGCGACGTCGTCTGTATTTTTTGTTTTTAAAATAGCCTATGTCCTTCCTCAGGATTCAAGCCAACTCCATACCAAATTTCATTGCAATCGGGTGAACAGTATGGCAGCCCATAAAAAAGGAACAAACAAATATTGATTTTTATATATTAGATAAAAGGCGCTCACAATAAGTACCTAGGATTGGAAATTTCACTTAACTAAGTCTTCCCTAAATAACTATAATATCCAAATGTACAATCAGCTGCATCATTAGTTATATAATATGTAGGTATACTTGAAACTGAATAGTATTTAATATGTTTTCTTACAGGTTAATTGTAAAGGCATAGTTGACAAGTATATAGAATATGACCCAGTAATCGTTATGATTGATCTTGTATTGATGTCTAAAGAAGCACAGAGACATGTTCTTTATAACACAGATTTTAAGGTATAATTACTTAATTTTTTTAAATTTTTAATTAAAGAGAGATTATGTTATTTTTATGTTAGTTACAGTATATATTACAGTATATACTACCTACAGTCTATATAAAATTAATTAGATTTTTTTTAACTTCAAAGGAAAAGATAATTATTAAGTACATATAAGTACATTTATTATTTTATTCCGACTAAAAGAAGGCCGTTTCTCTATTTTAACATTTATATATTTTTTTTGTTCTATAAGTGATGAATGATTGACGAAGAGAATCAATAAAGCGAGTGAGTGGTAGAAGACAAGGAAAACTAAGCTCAAGCTATGAAGATCAAAATGTATTAGTTGACGGCAATGTAAATAACACTCACGTATCTTGGCGAAAGTGTGTGATGTGAATGAAGATATTTGTGGAGGTGAAAGAAATATGTAAGGACCAAGCCTGGCGCTCCGTCTTCGACTATTCTTCAGAAATACAGAGTGGGGACGTGAGTGTATGTGTATGTATATATGTAGGTGTATGTATTGGCTGTTTGTTGTTTTGATATCTTGTATATTTGTATTTGATCTTAATTCGCATAGAAAAGCCCTTTCCATTTTTGTTATTAACATTCAACGGTAAGGAGAAGGCTTATGATTTTGATACCTTATCTGTCAGTATGTCTGTTTATTTATTTGTGGGATGGTAGCTCTTTAACAGATACAATTTTTGAGAATATGAAAATTAAACCAGATTAATTTGGGTTAAGCTTATTTGAATTTTTAATTAATTAATTAATTTTAACCTAGTTGTACACTTAAAATATCTAAAAATCTTTCCTCTTACAGTCTTATTGGAAACTCTTCATAATACTGGTGATGTTAGAAACATATGCACTGTGGCGCAACGATAGTTTGTTTAATATAGTTGTCAACTCAGTATGTGACATACAAAACAATAGCACAACAAACTATACACATATGTAAGTATATTTTTAAGTCTTGGGATATGTTGTTTATGTACAATTGATTGTACATTAATTGTCGTGCATTCTAAATTTGGGTTCTCCAACTCAAAAGGCAAAGTGGTAGCTCAGAACTAGTCACGTGTCTGTCCATCTGTCACAATTGAATATTACAGAAACCATGACAGAAAGATTAACCATGATAGAAAGCTTAAATTTTCCAAAATAATACTTTATATTAGGTCTTTACCGATGAAATTGCCGTTTAGGATACAAAAAGTTAAAGTATTTTTTTTATATATATTTTTTATTTCTATTAATCAAAGTATGTACCCATGCTATCCATGCATCTCTGCCAGCGCAGCGATAGTTCTTCAATGCCCTTCTTGAAGAAATCAGGTGTATGGGAGGCAACAAACTCTTCAAAGGCATTTTGTACCAGCGCAGTGGTAAAATGATAGTAGACTTTAATGGTTTTTTTTTATTTCATGTAAGTGGCTATGCAGGTCCTACCAGACCTGTATCACTGCAACCAAAATTGGTCTATTGTGATCGCCACTGTGTAATGAAGTTTTAAAGGACTTATTGAAAAAGCGCGAAAACTTCAACTACGACACATATTCATTTAGACTTTAGACCTACTTCATTCTTTTTACTTAGAACTTTAAAACAATATACTATCACTTTTGTACTTTAATACTGCCAAAAAAATGTAAAAAAATAGAAAATCTAAATGATGACAACCACACCTCCCATTCCTCAAATGTATTAATTATAACGAAAATATATCATAAAAAAATAAAAATAAATTCATTTTGTAAAAAAATAAACGTAATGATGAAACTGGTGGCACTACAAAATATTTCAATCATTTTAACCAAGTATTTTTCCTTATTAGTCTTATTATTTCATATTTACATTCTTATTATTTTTCTCATTATCATGAGGAAAAAAATATGTAAAATACAGTCCAGGAGTATGTTTTAGAAAAACAGATGAGGTATTTTTGACTGTTATTCACAGCGGCGGATTTACACATTTGCCGCCAGTAGACTATTCAAATTTTGCCGCCCTTACCAACCTCTACAATTCGATACCGACCTCTACAGTTCACATTCATATTAATTACAATTTTTCTGTCAATGAAGTTGTAACTACATTTGTGCACTGTTGTCCAATTACTCCACCCTTTTCTCGTACATAGTATGATTGTAAACCAGGGGATCGATGTGTTAGTTCCTAGATTTACAACCGATTTAGTTGAGATTGCATAAGAAATAGTTTTAGCTAATAACATTAAGGTATATAAATATTAAACTTTTTAATTTCTATTAAAATTTGCCGCCCTAAGCTCCAGCCTACTCAGCCTGCTGGTAAATCCGCCATTGGTCATTCATTTATATTGTAAGGAAAGATAGTCAAAGTCAAAGTCAAATCAATTTATTAAAGTAAACCCAATCACGAGGTATTTTTGAACGTCAAATCTACTTTAGTTCGGTTCAAAGAGAAGAGAAAAAAAACCTGGACACTGAGAAGAACCGACAAGAAACTCAGTCAGGTATAATTTTTTCAACATCATTTTACAAAAGGTTTATTAAAATACAATATTCAGAGAGCCAGTAAATGCATGTGCAGAGAAAATCATTTCCAGACTATTGTTTTATCTTCAACGAAATCGTTTATTTTATAGTATGATTGTCTAATCCATGTACGTTTTATAACTAATCTAAATATATTTTCTGTTAATTGAGTGACTTCTTGAGGAACTTTATTATAAAAACGAACGCAGTTACCCAAAAATGAAACATTTGACTTATGTAATTTAAATTTTGGAACAACCAATTTATCACGACCTCGGGTTTCCATACCACCAATATCGCCTTTTTTTGTAAATTGATCTATATTTTTCCTCGTATACATAATAATTTCAAAGATGTATAAGGACGGCAAGGTCAGTACATCAATGTCTTTAAAACGATCTCTTAGTGATTCTCGTGCATTCATACTGTAAATAGCACGTATCGCTCTTTTTTGTAAAATAAAAATCGAGTTAATATGCGCCGCTGATCCCCACAGCAAAAGGCCATAGGACATTAGGCTATGAAAATATGCGAAGTACACCAACCTAGCCGTATCCGCATCCGTCAATTGCCTAATGCGTCTAATGGCATATATCGCGGAACCGAGCTTACTAGCCAATGCCCCGATATGATCCGCCCATTGCAATTTACTATCTACTGTTAAACCAAGAAAACTGGCAGACCTAATTCTGTTTCCCACCCAATTCTATTTTATCATGGATTCTGGGTACATTAGAAAGGGAAAATTTAATGACATTACATACTTGGTTGATGGCCTAAGTATTAGTATGATACAGTATACTCGCACACCAATCCGCTAGCTTATTAGCTAACGGGATATATATAATGGAGCTATAGAATTAGTAATTTTATCTACAAATCTCTATATTTAAAATAGATTAAATTTTTTTAAATTTTTTATCTTTTTAATGAAGAAGTAACATTTTATTGTATAACGTTATACTTTTTATTAGTAATTCATAGCAATTTTGTGTATATTTTCACCAATTTTGAAGTGCCATTAAATACATCCCTTACCTAACTGCAGTCTGTATGCGATAACTGTATTAAAAAAAACTTGCAAACAATGAAATAATATGAAAATATACCTTTATTAAGTTTATGTTATATTGTTAACAACAAAATTATTTAATGTTTTTGTGTCATAAGTCATAAGCTATCGTAGATCATAAGCAAGAGAAAAGGTATATGGCTTCTTGTCTACGGTGACTATTTAGAGCCGGTGAAATCACCAGGCCTACGTATGTATATTATATATGTTTGTATATCCCTCTGTCCACACGACAGATACACGTAACATAATTCTTACGTTCGACGGATTATCCGGTCTAGCTCGTTACTATTACGCGCGCTCATCAACGACAGTCTATCGAAGTGTGTCAACAGGTCAACGACAACGGCTATGCGTCCGAATAGTGTACGACTCGCTACGTCGAAATTCTTCAACAATATCGATGTTGACGAGGAGCTTTTTTTAATAGAATCAAGGCCTGTACTATGGGATAAAAATGTAATGTAAAGATAAACAGGATCCTGCAGCTCATTCTGTGGACATAGCCTCACGCTCAACCGCTTAACTGCGCGTTCCTCGGTAGCCTTTCACCTGTTGAACAACCGCGTAGTGGACATTTGGAACAAACTCTAGAAAGTGTGGTGTCGTCTTGACCATTGGCTCAAGTAAATTTAAACCTAGCACTGAAGTGTTGGACACATCAGTCAATGGCTGCTCGTCCATAATAATAATAAAAAACGCCTTACTTTTGAGACATTGTAGGAAATATACCTATACAGTAATATATTTCACAAGATTTCACAGATTTCGGAAAAAAACCAGCCTGGTAATTAACACTACTTATAACTATTTAGTACTAGTAGTAGCAATAATTAGTTAAATTTTAACTTTTAAATATTTGTTAATATAATCTAAGGTTTTTTAGTCTTCAAAGTCGCTGTAATATACGTCTTTGTGACATAATCGAAACAGTTCTATTAAGACCGTGCTTGATTTTGCCTCCGCCGTAGCTACGTCCTGCAAAAATTTTATCGTGAACAACGACTTCAGATAGATTTCGTACGTGGATCTGGCAAAATTCTTACTATGGACATGAGGCCTAATAGGCTTCAAAGTCTGGCAATAAATTAAATAATTAAGTAATAATAAATAATTTAGTAATATTATATCTTTAGAAATCAAGTGAAATCGTGAATTAAAAGTAGAACAATTAAAAAAAGTTATTACACAATTTTATTTCTAATTACTAATTGCAAATATATAAAACCAAAGTAAGTGCTATCTAGATAGATAACAATTGCTTTTGTAATCATTAAAGTAGTAATTGCAAAGTTCTAAGTAATGTGATTTAAATGGACATATTTTTTCCGAATTTCCGAATGTGGTCTGATCCGCAACTGCACAAAAAGAGTGCGTTTAAGTGCTGCGCGTCAGTTTTAATAAATTTACAAATACCGCGCCATAATATGCTTTACCCCTTCCTCTACAGGTTTGACTGTTTTTCGCCAACATTATATTTATTTCGTTTGCAAGTTTAAAAAAATATATATAAGAATATTTTATATTGTTTAGGAATATTGACACCAGAAAATAAACCAAATTGTGTTTCTCTGTAAACAAAGTTGTTTTTATTACTATATATTCACAAACTTAAAACCACCACCAAATACAATAACACGTAATAACTTTTCTCACCTGTAAACAAAGAAACAACATTTAGAGCCTATAATTTCACCAATGTCATTCCCTTATCACACACTTATACTTTTAACAACTAAATAGGTCCAAATAATTTTTATTTAATTATACTGAGCATCACACACGAATTGTTTTTCTTAATCTTGTTATGCCTACCTACCCGTATCCTTCAATACTAATTTTATCAGTCGCGTATGACAGCGCGGGTGAATTCAAAATAAAGAAATAACATTTTCTTTACATCTCCCCCCTTAGAACGAAAATTTGGGACAAAATTTTCTAACAATACATTATATTATACACATATATATCATCTTCATCTTCTTTAATTGCAGGGGCTGGAATCAGTTTAGTGATGTGGAAGAGATTTGATTCTAATTTTCTATGACCGGTATTGATTCTATATATTGAGTTTGACAATTTCTCTATAATTTCGTATGGACCAATCTTCAACTCTTCTAATTTTTTCCTATTCAGTTTGTTGCTGTTTTCCACAAATACCATGTCACCAACCTTGAATTCAAAAAATTTTCTGTATTTATCAAATTGTTTTTTATTATAATTGTGTGATTTTATACTATTCGCCAGAGCTAATTTTCTATCTGTTAATAAGTCATTCTCTGTTTTTTCTTCTTTCAATTCATCTGGTAAAAATGTTATATTTTTTCCTTCTAACAAATATTTAGGTGCAAATCCTGTAACTGTATGTTCAGTTTCATTATATTTTTCTAAGCATCTTTGTGCCATTCTTGTCCATGCTACTTTTTTCTTTCCTTCATTCATTTTGCATCTCATTTTATTAACCAACGTTTGGTTCAATCTTTCATTTAATCCATTCGAAAATGGTGTATTTACTGCAGTAAAAATAATGGGTATAGCTTTTTCATCCAGAAAATTTTTAAATTCTTTTGAGTTAATTCCTGGGTACTGATCTGTTAAGATCATACCAATATCATTGTCTTCTATCACTTTTTTGACAAGTTTTATAAAGTCACTTGAATTTTGTGTTTTTGATGTAACAATGTATGCATATCTTGTAAAATGATCTACCAACAGGTGTAAGTATTTTTTTGTCGATCTAGAGCCTCCAAATCCTCCGATTGTATCTATTGACATTATTTCAAAAGGTTTTGTGGCGGGACCTAGATGAGACATTAGTCCAACTTTATCGTGTCCTCTAGATTTATTCTTAATGCAAATCTCGCAGCTTCTACATATTTTTTTTTTATATTATTTGTCAAATTTTTAGCTGTATAATATGGAGTAATCTTGTTTCGCATTTGTTTTATTCCTATGTGACAGTAAGTTTTATGTATTTTTTTTAGAAAAATAATACTAAATTCTTCTGATAAAATAATTTTCAACTTTTTTTTTCTTTTTTATAGTATATAGAATGTTTGGCAATTAGTTTATGTTTTTGATTTTGTAAATCTTCATTATTTTCTTGGTCAGTCTTAATATCTTCTAGTTTTATCCAGTTTACAATCTTCAATTGTTCCTCTCTATTTTCATGAGCTTCTAATACTGGATTTCTGCTTAGGCAGTCAGCTTCTAAATTTATTTTTCCTGGAGAATATTTTATCTTAAAATCATATTGAGATAAATAATATGTTAGATCTCCTAGTTCTTCATCTGTTCTCGCCTTTATGTTCATCTTTTCCAAGGGTTTATGATCAGAAAAAACTGTAAATGATTTTCCTATAAGCCAGTGTTGCCAATATTTAACCGCTTCTTTTATTGCTAGGCATTCTAAATATATAGCCTTTTTCCTTTTTTGTACCTCATTAAGTTTCTTTGAAAAGTATGCCACTGGTTTTTCTTTGTTGTTTGGTTGTCTCTGTTTTAATACAGCTCCTATGCCTTGTAAACTTGCATCTGTGTAGATCAAGATTGGTAATTCTGGATCAAATATTTCTAATATAGGTTGAGAACACATTAATTCTTTCATTTTTTCAAAAGATTTTTGACACTGTCCTGTCCAAATAAATTTTTGATTTTTTCTTAATAAGTTATGTAGCGGATCTAGTAAAATTGCTATATTTGGTATATACTCATTGTAAAAATTTACTTTTCCCAAAAATTGCCTGACATTCTTTTGAGTTTTTGGAACTGGAAAATTCATTATTGAAATTAAATTATCTTTTACTGGACGTACCGAATTATTTTGTATTATGTGCCCCAAATACTTTACTGAATTTGATGCGAATGTGCATTTTGAGAATTTTAATCTGAAACCTTCATTTATTATTGCTTCCAATAATTTTGTCAAATGGATTATGTGTTCAGAAAAAGACTTAGAAAAAACTAGTAAATCATCTATGTAATTTACCGTGAATTCCGTGAGTTTATGCCGTCTTATAATGTTACTGAGTATTCTCTGAAAAATTGCAGGTGATGTTTTTAATCCAAAAGGTAAACAGGTCCATTGAAAATGTCCTTCTTGTGTTACGAATGCTGTTTTTCTTCTATCTTCAATACGTAAAGGAATCGACCAAAATGCCGAATTTATATCTAACGTTGAAAAGAACTTACAATTTCTTGTTTTTTCCACTAGATCTTTAATCAGTGGAAAAGGCTGAGATTGTGGAATAATGAGTTTATTCAGATCGCGAAAGTCTATACATAATCTCGTTTTCCTATCATCCTCTTTTTTATATGCTAGAGTTACCGGAGCAGCAAACGGACTGTATGATTCTTCAATCAGATTATTTTCCAGTAATTTAGAAATTTGACTTTCTATTTCTTTTCTATCTTCAACATTACATTTATAAGGTCTCTTAGTACAGTATTTATCAACCAATAAATCAATACGGGCTTCATAATCCTTTACAGTTCCAATATCATATTTGTCTTTTGCAAAAATTGATCTATATTTTTCGATTATTTTCTCTATTTCAGTTTTTTGCTGGTAATCTAAATGGTTTGTTGAAATTTCAAAATTACTTTCATCGATGTGTTCATTAAAATTTACTGTAAATTTTGAGCATTTTTTTGCGTGATCTTTTTCTGATTCGGGAGTTATGTTTTTATTTCTTACAATACTTGTTTTTCTAGATTTATTTGTTGATTCAGGATCTTCATTTTTATTATTGTAATTCTTTTCTTCAGAGTTTTTTTTCTGTATTATGTTTGGTAATTTTTGTGTGATTTTCAATTCTTCGTTTTGAATCAAACAAAATTTTTTTATTAAATCTAATCCAATTAAAAAATTGTACTTAAAATTTTGTTTGTTGATTACGAACACATTTACTTCTTCAATTTCAAAAATTTTTATTTTTATTTTCACCATTCCATTAGTTTTTTTCACACCATTAATTGTTGTCAAATTTATACCTTGCGCCTTATTTATCTCTTCATCCTTCAACTTAAGTAATTTTGAATTGATCAGTGATATATTTGAACCAGAATCATATATTCCAAATACCTCTAAAGTATTGTCTAATAATAATTTTACTTCAATTAATGGTGGCACTAATAGTTTTTTTGATCAGCGTTCTGTAGTTCAGCTTCCACTTCAGAATTGTTCACAAAATTAATAATATTTTGTTTCTCTTTTTCATAATTATTTGCTTTAAACCAACATGATGTGTCAGGATGATATCTATTACCCTTATTTAATTTTTTACAAATTTTGCATGGTTCTTTAACCTCTTTAGTCTTTATTGTGGAATTGGTAAATTTCTTTTTATCAAAACTTCTTTTGTTAACTAAATGCTCTAAACTTTTAACCTCATTGAACAAATCTTTAGTTTCTTTCAATTTTTTCCTGTCAATTTTATCTGTAATGAACTCTGGCAATCCTACTGCAATAAGATCAATCAATGTATTTTTATTTATGGCCTTATCTATTTCTAATAATATTTTTTCTTTTCTTATTGCATATTCCAACAATGACCCTGCCTTATATTTAAATTCCACTGCATACCTTATTGATGCCCAGCCTTTATTCTCATAGGTATCACAAAAATCTACTTTCCATTTTTCCCATTCTGAAGCCAGTGTGAGTTTCATTAGCATTGAACTATACCAATGTATACATGATTTTTCTAAAAATAATCTAAAAATCTGAATCTTATCTTCATCTTTCTGAATTTCCAAGCGAGCACATTCTTTTTCAAAAACTTCCATCCATTGAGTTACATTACAGTGATTATCTCCAGTGAATTTCTCAATAACAAATTTTTCTGATATTTTTTTTAAATTAATGTGCTTGGGTAATTGTGAATCTGTGTTGGAAAATCTTTCCAAAATTCTCGATAATGACTCTTCAGAAATACCTTCATGCGTGACAGATGGTGTAACTTCCTTTGCATTTATCATTTCTTCAAGAAAATAGTTATCAAATTGTATGTTGTCATCTTCATCCAAATAAATATTTGCTAATTCACCTGTTAAAGTTATCCACAATCTTCTCTTTTCATGTCTTTTTTGCAAAATAAGTTTTACTTTTTTGAAAGTCTCAGTTTCTATTAATTTTTTGTGATTCCCTACTGGCTGGTATTTTTCTGGCATTTTATAAACTTTACCATCTTTTGTGGCTATTGAGGTTAATGCCAATACATTTGTTTTTGGGTCATCAAAACTTTTAACTGTAAATTCAAACAATAGTTTGTCCATCTTAGTAAGATTTTCTTTTTGCCAAAAATGTTGTTTTATAAGAATATTTTATATTGTTTAGGAATATTGACACCAGAAAATAAACCAAATTGTGTTTCTCTGTAAACAAAGTTGTTTTTATTACTATATATTCACAAACTTAAAACCACCACCAAATACAATAACACGTAATAACTTTTCTCACCTGTAAACAAAGAAACAACATTTAGAGCCTATAATTTCACCAATGTCATTTCCTTATCACACACTTATACTTTTAACAACTAAATAGGTCCAAATAATTTTTATTTAATTATACTGAGCATCACACACGAATTGTTTTTCTTAATCTTGTTATGCCTACCTACCCGTATCCTTCAATACTAATTTTATCAGTCGCGTATGACAGCGCGGGTGAATTCAAAATAAAGAAATAACATTTTCTTTACATATATAGTCGGGTTTTAATTCACGTAAGGTAAGGATAATTGTGATGACTGATCCAGCTCTTCTGTCTTTCAGAAGCTTTCCTATCAACATATCATTACCAGAAACATGGAATAGTGTATGTTCAGGATGGATACAAGAGAGAGGGGATGATAGCGATCTATTTATATGGGAAAAAGATTTTTATATTCAATTTATATCAACATTTTCAGGTAGGTAAAAGATTTTCTACATTGTGTTACTTCCCATTACTTTTAAATATTGATAACTCGTATCTGCCTGTATAAAAAAAAACGTCACGACCTTTGGCGATACGATAGGTTCATAGTCGCAGTGTCGTGGTGTCATCATAACCATCATCGTCAGCCCGTGTTCGTCCACTGCCGGACATAAGCCTTTCGAATGTTGTTGTTGTATTAGATCTTTGAATCTGGATGCTCGAGCAAATACCACAATAACAAACCACGTTTTATTTTAAGTACTTAGACGACCGAGCTTTGACTGGTGTCGAAGGTTTGAAAAAAAAGTCGAGTATATTTTCAGGATTCGAATCTGCACATTTTATACTTACGTTCTAGCCTGCTATTGAGAAGCTAAACTCTGTTGCGAAAGTACCAATCGTATTTCGCAGGCAAGTTTTAATTTTTTTAAAACCTAGATAGATCGATTTCACGCCCCCATAAACCCCTATGTTGTAAATTTCATCGAAATCTTTAGAACCGTTTTCGAGAACGCGATTACAAATAAATTATGTAATTTAAATTATAAATAAGATAAAAAATATTGCTCGTATTATAGTATAGGATTGGTGGCGGTACGACGTACATGGTTTGACGGCATCAGTAAGGCGGATGGACTTTAACTGCCTTTCCGCATCCTTATTTCTGTACATGTATGACAAAATCTACACTAGCGTCAATATACGGTGTTCACTGTACATCACATCAGCCAATCACAGACAAGCTGATATGTTCTTGATTGTGGAAAAAGTTGAGCCAGAGCAATATCCACAATCCTGTATACTCAATATATAATGAATGCTTTTACTTTTTTTTATAACTGACTGGTTCGTTGGCGTTAGTCCGGTGTTGAAGTATCTGCTTCTCAAGCCCAAGGCCTCGGGTTTAATCGCCGGTAAGGTCAATTTAAGAAAATAACTTTTCTAAGTTGGCTTGATAGGTACCTGCGGGTAATAAAGCCTGTCGTCTAATAAGGCCTATGTGAGTAAAATCGTATTTACAATGGACGCTCCCGCTCAAGGCAACACTCACAGACGCCTAACACACGAAGATATCTTTATGAGTTTACAAACGCGAAATACCCATCTCCCCGTCTCCAGGGTTGTATGATACATTGCGAGAGATGACTGCGCGGTATGTATAATAAAAATAGGTCCGAATCAGTCTCAAGCATTGTCATGTTACACTTAGCTGTTTAAATTTACTGTGGAAATTTCTTAATCAATTTAAGATTTTTTATAATAAATACTTGAATAACGTACTGTGATTCAAATATTTTTAATTTTGGTTTTCTTACATACATGGTCGATGACTATTAAGGTTTACCAAATTTAAACATAGGTTTTGTTTTCCCCCTACATCATGCTTTGGCTACATCAAGTTTTATTTGTTTCATAATATATTTTATATAACTCGAGGTTTTACGAGTGTAAACAAGTAGTGTGTAATTTAATGCTAATTGAACAATCGTTAATTTTAGTGTCTACGACAACGATGCCTATCGAACGAGCATTTACTCTAATAGTTGGTTGTTATGCGGGGAAAATTATAGATTTTTTAATAATTTTTAATATAATTGCTGTTTTTATGCAATGATTGACCTCAAGTATCAAATGTATAACGCGTAGTTTGATTATTTAAGTATATTAGAGCTGTAGGCTTTGTTACCTTATCATAGTGAAATAAGGCCTACTGACAAGGTTAATAATGTTTAATTTTGTTTTTGTTTATGGTAAAAAGTGCCATTTTTCTTTTAAAATTTATAGTAATTGAACTTTTAAACTAATTATTATTAAAGTTGTCGATTATATTGGTTATTTTTCATTTAATTTCAAATCTTCCTTAACTAGGCCTTATTATCCACAGGTACCCTAGTGTTATTAGGTACTGAAATCAGTGTGTAATTTCATTTTTGTTTCAGGTATTTTCATGTTCGTACTGGTGGTGCATTTCTTTACGAAGTCAACAGAGTATTTTTTGTCAAAACGTGAAGGTAAATACTGCATCTTTAAATGTATATATAAAAAATATTAGTCATTATATACACACCGGCACAATTAGCGGAACACAAAAAAAGCAGGATTTTAAAATCTTTTACTTGAGGAACTGGCCAGTTATGATATTTTTTTAATTTATTGTCAAATTTGAAAATAGAAAATTAGATGACATACACTTTTTTCATTCATTTGTTTTATTTTCCCGAACAATACGTTTTGTCAACTTGTTCGAGTAATAACTACGTAATTGTAATTTTTTTGAAAAATTGCACTTAATGGTTTTTTATAAATTTGTTATTCTATAGGCAATTTTGTTTATTAAAAGCTCTTTATTATGCCTGACTTAACATCACTGGAAATCATTAGGGCTGATGAAATGAGAAGAAATGGCCATACCTACAGATCGATTGCCTCAAGGCTTCGTCGACCAGTATCAACGATTCATCGCAGCATCCAGCGGTACAGATCGTCTAATTCTCTTGTGAGGAGGAGGGGTCAAGGTAGAAAAAGATGTACATTGAGGTGAGATGACAGTTTTTTACAACTTGGAGTTCGTAGGAATACGCGATTAACGGTTGTACAAGCTCGAAATGAACTGGAAGACGTTCGAGGAGTACGAGTAAGTGAGCGTACAGAAGTTGGTTTAGGGTCGTATATACCTGCCAAAGGCCCAAAACTTGAGAGACGTCACCGCGTAAACCGATTAAGCTATGCGCGAGAACATCGTCATTGGGATTTGAACGAATGGCAGCAGGTTCTCTTTACTGATGAGTGCAGAGTTCTTTTAAAACAGATCGATGGGTGACAGCGAATATGGAGACGCAAAGGAGAACGCCACATACAGTCTAATTTTGAACACACAGTGGCTTATGGTGGCGGCTCGATTATGGTTTGGGGAGGGATATGTTTGGGAGCTCGCACGGAGTTAGTGATAGTCACAGGAGGGACCATGACAGCAGATCGATACATCAGAGACATTTTAGAAGAACATGTTGTACCATTTGCCCCATTTATTGGTGACGACTTTATTCTAATGCAAGATAATGCTCGTGCTCATAGTGCACAATCGGTACAGGCATATCTGAGCCACGTAGGTATACCGGTGATGCAGTGGCCAGCAAATTCCCCCGATATGAATCCGATAGAGCATGTCTGGGACTTGCTAAAAAGAAGGGTTAAATCCAGAATGCCACCCCCCAACAATCTGAATGAACTTGGAAACGCATTACTTGAGGAGTGGGAGCGGTTGCCTCAAGAAATCATCGATAACATAATCTGTAGCATGCCCAGACGAATGGAAACCGTAATCAGAGCAAGAGGGGGAAACACTCGTTATTAATTTTGCTTTAATTTTATTGTTAAATCATTTAATGCTTACTTTTTTTTATTTTTTGTGATGGTTCATAATCATCTAAAAATTTCACTTATTTCAATTTTCTTTATTTTTCAATAAAAAATAACGAAGACTTTTCAAAGTCGTTGTTAAAAGATGTTAATCAATTTGTTATTTTGTGTCTAATTACATTTTCGTCAAATATATGCGTTATTATCTCATAGTCTCACTTTTTTTTCTGTTCCGCTAATTGTGCCGGTGTGTATAGTAACATTTTCCGTAACGGAATTCCCAGCGTAATAGTGGGTGCATGTGACACTATCTAAAAGCATTTTTGTTTAAATCCTGTGTATGGATGTGTCCTGTATACGTGTAATGTCGTGAAATGTGAAAGAATAATTTAACAGTGCTTGACGTACTGACGCCATTTACAAAGGACGTTGTTTTTATATCAATTTTATTTTATAATATTTACAAATCTCTACTCAAATGACCACTCCGGGATTACTTAAAAGTTGCCTCCCCTGCTTCTTATGTGATACTATAAAATTGATGCCTACGAAGAATTGAACTAAGAACTTAATACATCCGTTTCAGTTTCCATTGTCCAAATTTTAAAGGCTTTCTCGCTGGCCAACATGAGTATTCTGTTCACGCTGCCAATGCTGGTGTGGGGAAACGCTGAGACTTCGCCCGAGACGAGGACAGTGCATTACACGCTTGTTTTCATTTATAGCTTTGTAGTATTCACTAATGTGTTCACAGGTATGTAAAGCCTCATATCGAAGGTCTTTATCTTCGAATAACAACGCTGTTTATTAATTAACAAGCGAATTTAACAAATGAAGCAATTAAATCAGCCATTCCCAAAGTGGGCGATAACGCCCCCTTGTGGGCGCTGCAGGCCTAAAGGGGGGTGGTAAGAGACCCAGAAAAAAAATGGGGGCGTTGTGTAGAGGCCTGGGGGGTGATTTGTAATTTCATTTAGCTAGGAGGCATCTTAGACAACGACTGCATGAGCTCTCGACTCAGTAGACAAAATAAGTTTGGGAACCAGTGAATTAAATCATGCATTAGTGCATAAGCAGCGTATTGATTAAATTGAAATAGCTGTGGAGCGCAATATTAGAATTTTTCTCTTTCTTATTCCGAATTCGTTGCTTTTTAATGTGTAGTGAAATGATGCCACAACATCATTTCACTACACAGACCACCATTATTTTCTATTTCATTTGAGGGAGAGGCGATCGACAAGTGTCTCTCCGACAAATGAAGTCATTTATGGCTCCGAGTAAGTTGCTACAGATTTATTTCACTTCACCAGTTAACCTTTTTATCTCCAGGTAGAGTAAATTTCACGTTTCCAAAATCGGTCAATGTTTTTCATTTATGACAAACTTTTCTCATCACATAGTTTTACCTTCGATACCATTTTTCAACCCCGTAGATGTTACGATTATGCAAAACCACTTCTTAGTGATCAGAAAAAATTTAGATAAAAAATGGTGAGAAGTCACACTTTTAATTGGAGGAAACTGAGACAGTTTTTTTTATTAATAACAAAGATTTACCACTAATAGATCGCCTTTCATAGGTCACGAATTGTTAGACTGAAATAAATATATGGCTTAAGCCTATAATAAAAGGGATGGCAATACATATTTCGTCCCTATCGGTGTGCTCAATGTTCTTAGGGCGGCTTTCACCAACTATTTAAACTCGATTTAAGAAACTGACATCTCGCTTGCACCAACCATTAAATAGTTCGTGCAAGCGAGATGTCAAATCCTTAAATCGAGTTTAAATTTAAACTCGATACAGATACTATTGTGATAGCTATTATTAAATGTTACAATCATAATCAATAATAGATGGCAGCACTTTCATATCATCGCTTCAATATCCTAGAAGATGGAAAAGTGTATCCAGAATCTGAGATTTTGTTACATCAGTAAATTATTCTTATATAGCAATATCGACAACGGCTAACAATACCATTAGTTTTATTTAAATTAAATGAATCTGTTCCATTTTGAAATTCCTTTTAGCAAAATTTTGGTAACTTATAATAGAACGTTTGTTCCAGTTTTATATGAATGTTCAGCTACAGCAACAATATTTATGCTTGTTGTTAGCAACTGCATAAAAAATGTCACCACGTTTCATATGACTCCATATATTAAAAGGTTGATCTTATAAATAAACTATATGGAATATCACAGAGTATTTATTTTAAAATAATCACCTTAACACTAACAATGTACTAGGATTTCGAAGTGTTTTCATTATATTTTTGTATTTTAAACTCATGTTTGCAGAATTATTTCTGCAAATTAAACCCTGACCAGAAATTATATGAGAAGTTTTAATAATTTTTATGTACCTACTGAAATAGTGTGATGATATAAATAAATAAATAAATGGAAAGACCCACAAAACCAAGTGTTGTAAATATCAATTGTATTTAAATGTTTTCCCAATCAAGGTCTTCCTTGGCCGAGCTAATACGCCAGTTATATCTTTCGATTAAATATCACTTGGCTGAACAGACAGTCGAAAATGTAGTCTTTGTTTATATGTTACTGTATAAATTGAGAATTAGCGACTTCGTCCCTTAATAATCTTAGATATTCGTGATATTGAGACATGCAGAGTTGTTTTTGAAACAATTGTAGACCATTGTTCATATGTAAAGATTTACTGAAGTATGGGCTTTGTCACTTACTACTGTACTTGCTTCAGCTGCCATTATCCCCCATCTCCTCCTCTCCCAAGGAGCAGACATTAGGATGCAGTAATCTCGGATAGACATTCACAAGTTAACATTTCATATGCTCCCACTTTGGAAAACCCCTCTTAACTGAACTCTCATAAATATTTCTTATCAGGGTTCACAAAAACATTACATTTTTTGAGGTAGGTAGAAGGCCATTTCATCTTTAATTGCAAGTGAATGAGAGAATTATACTTTTTAAGAGTAATTTTTGTAGACTTCTGACTTCATTGGCTTATCACAAAAAATATGTAATTTAACAACATTGTTTCGAGTTAAAACTGGGAAGTACAAAATACCTTATCACAATGTGATTATAAGTTTCCCATATTTATAAAGTTATTTTTCCTGGAAGGCAATGAATCAGAAATTCTAGTTTAACATCTAATTACGAAACTAATAACGTTTTTGTTTGTCTTTCTTCCACTTATTTTTTTAATAATAACAATTAGCAAAGGAAACAAGCATAGCCATAACGTCATTACTTGTCATCACTGTCTTACATTTTTTTAATATTGGAAAGACATTTTAAAATAAATCTGTTAAAAATCATGTTCCATCTCATTTACAAAATGTGATGTAACACTATCCTGCATATCATGTAACACAATGCATATGGCCCCTAATTACATAATTACATACATTGGTGTCAATTTATAATAACAAGATAATTACATATCCACTTAATTGTATGTAGGTAACTAAATTACAACCAAAAACAATTTTCATGCAAATATGTTTTTTAATAAATAATAATAAATAAGAATTGGAAACAAAATATTTGTGCGACCATTTTTTTGAGATCTGACAAGTGGTTGAAATAAATCCTACTCTAAAAGATTAGTAATAACATCTTAAAAGTCGACCTATGCAGCTCAGTGCGACTGATTTCGTTTATTACCCCCGCGCTCTATGGTGATAATAATAAAGTTGTTGCAGTTGTGATTTAATCATATTTTAGCACAGAGAAATTTCAACATTTGTTTTTGCATATAATTGTAATTTGCAAAGAAACTGCATTACCAATTAAAATACTGGATTTAGAGATTTGAGATACCTATTTAATAATTACCTATCCATATTAGTAAAATTCATTTTAAAATTCTGTAGAATTTCTGAAATGCAACTGAATCTTTGTGCAAAATGCTTTTTTCTCGAGATTTTTTTATCCAGTCATTTTTCCACATTTAAGGATTTCAAGATAAGAATTGAATTTGAATGTGTCCAAATACCTAACTGTTAGTCTTCTTAGCCAAACACACCAGTCTGCATAGGCACTCTTAAATGGAACCTTCTGTATAATAATTGTGTTAAAAGATTCATAGTTTGAAAAAATATGACTTAATTAACATGAATTATTATTTTTATAAGTTTTTGTGATGTATATTTTTTAAGGTTCTTATAACTTCTAAACCAACCACACCAAATTTAGATAAGTATTAAAAGCACTTGTGTAAACGAATAGATACTGACAATACATTCAGTCTTTGGCAAAATTGAGCATAAGCAGTAAATTATACGATAATTACAAATTAACATTGATAACTACAGCCCATGGAAAACAACATGACACTCGAACCTGATGAACTTAACTCACCATCTCATGTATGTATGATACAAATTTTTTTTTTGTATGCACTGCACATGCACATGACAATGATGTCCCATCATTAGGCTCAGCTGTCACGTTATTATATATGGATAGTACACACAATGATAAAGTCCTACAACAAATATTTTGTTTAGGTTGAGTCATTAATAAATAAATAATAGTGTATCACAAAACTCTGTGATATAACATTATTGTTATGTCAAAAGTCAACAGTATTATAAATTAATTTGTTTGCTCTAAACCTATAAGAAATAATACAACCAAGCCATTCTGTTCAATATTACTAATTGTTAACAAAAATTTACATTTCTTTTCAAACAGTTACTTTGATACAATAGTTCAGTGTATTTTATCCTGAAAGTAAGTTAGGTAATATCACAATTGCATTTTAAAGAGAGTACCTATGCTTTTGAAAATACCAGGCAAAATGTCAAATATAAATCACAAATTGTAGATTTTGCAAACCCATTACAATTTGGAAGAGAAATTAATTTAAGAGTTCTATATATACAAATTATTCAAAATTAATGGCTTAATCTATTTGGCTAATTATACATATAAATGAATAAATAAATTGATTTAACACATTATAGATAAACAAATAGGTATTGTTGCAGATAAAAAATTGTTCACTTGTCATATAGCCTAAAACAGTAGGCATTTTACATATAGGAGCACAAATATAACACAATAAAATTACCTAACATTTATTCTCAATTTATCAAGGCAACATTTAAGGGCTTAGCGGTGGGTCATCCTGGCCTATCATGACATCTTCGTATATAATGTCGTTGTTTCTCCTCATGTTGATTTTCTTTTGTATGTAATCAATTAGGTTGTATTTTCTTACTACTAACACTAGGCCACATGTCAGCAGAGCTAGCGTGAAGATGGTGACGACGGCAGCCGTGGCGCCGTGCCCCGAGCCGCTGTCTTCACCAGCTGCCTCGCAGTCATCTCCCGTACGGACGTACCCCCTCATGCAGACACATTGTGTGTTATTACATATTTGATAGCTGCCCGGACACGGGTCTATTGAGGTCACATTGCAGAACAGGACGTTGTCTGTTAAAAAGAATGAGTTGCTGGAATAACACGTCCCGAATAAATTGATTCAATTAAATAATTGTTGGCTACTTACCCGAGTAAGCGTACTGTATTACGTTCAATAATATCGTTGCAAATATTTCGATTACTCTGAAAGCCATTGCTATTATACGTGGTAGATTGTCTTAGCACTCACATCACAAATTATAACGGGAAACAGTTTTTTGTCTGGTTTTATGTGGTAATATTCCTTTGTTTCGTGGTACGAAACAGCGCCGCAATCACTTCGGCAAAGCAAAACAATCTGTCAGAATCAGAATTGATAGTTGTCACTTGTCAAAATAAACGTATGCTTGCGTTTAGATAATGCAAAGTATAAAATGACATTTTTTAAACAATTTACATTAACAAAAAGTACATACATACGTTAATATTTACAAAATTAAAACTACACATTATCTTAAATAATAGACTTCCTCAAAGTTGCCACTTAGAAAAGTGTCTAGTAGTTCTGTTCATTTGTTATGAGTTCCTTAAATGAAAAGTAAATATAGTTTTTTGACATTGCAGCTTTTAAATCTAATTCTTTAAATACAGTTGATAACAATATTAGGAGAAATCATATCAGTCTCCGATATGATTTCCTCTCTGTTTCTTATATTATTTATTAACTTCATTTTTATTTACTATCAAAATAATAATTATGTAGCTCAAAAGCTCTTATAAATCAAGGAAAAAGTGTGTAACGAAGGACTCGCGGTAAAGACAGTAGAAGAATGATGAGATTTGAAGAGAGGAAAGAAGTGTGTGATGAAACGCAATGCTTGGCACCCCATTCCCTTCTTCACCGCACCGTAAGGGATACGACGTATTATGTAAGTACCAAGTACTACTGAATTATGATGCCAGTGTACTATTTATTACTCTTTTTGTAAAAATTTGTAATACATAAAATCATTAGGTTTTTAATGATTTTCTTATTAGAATATTGCAATATTTGAGAATATTTCAAATAAAATTATATGCAACATGCAATAACTACACGCGAGATATGTTTCTTTTCACGTAGTAATTTAACGGAATGCATAAATAAAACACTTATTTTTTAATAAAATACATTCCATTTACTTAATTCTATTTAAAAAAAAAATGCAAAAATGAGTTATAATATATAGGTAAAACACTTTGGTAATAATTCTAAATAATCTCTTCATCAGATATAAACATGATGTGTTAATTTATCAGTCTAACAATATCACAAAATACTGATATTTCTAGTTCCTTCTAGAAATTATATTCTTCACCAGCCCCATAGGTATATTTCTCAGGAAGAACATAATCCGCAGGATCGTGACCATAAGCTTCTACTCCACCATTGCCATCAGGAGCGCCTTCTCTACGAAAATATTATTGAGTTTGTAATATTTACTAGAATTGAACTTGAATTGTTTTGCCAAAAGCAAAACAAATAATCTCTATCAATGTATTTTGTAGAGAATACAAACTGTTTAAAGTCTGTTTAAAAATATTAATACCTAGGTATATACCTTCCTACCAGGCTGAGCACTATAGTAAAGAATATGTGTTTGATTACCACAAAAAAAATCTGTTATATAAATGAAATTGTTGTGTGGTAGTTCATATTGTTTCAATGAAAATAAAATAGCGTGAAGGTAATATTTATACAACTTAAAGTATTAAATAACAATTCTGAAAATAAGTTATGAACGTATCCAAAAGTTGCATACGTACTTACTTCATTTCTTCGTGATCTTTCTCTTGGAAATCTTCTTCTTCATCATTTTTCTTAGACTTTCGGGGAGATTCCTTGCCTTCAGGTTCTTGATATTTCTCTGTAAAAAAAGAAGTTGGTTTATTTAAACACATATCAAACTATATCTATAAACCTTAATGTAAAATCGAATTAAACACATTATCGCATAGGATTTTTTGGCAATAAATAAAAATACTTTTGTCTATTCGACAATGTTTATTTGGAAATATAAAATCAGTCTGTCTTAGCAGCATACGAACTGCTCACTAAGGATTTGTACTTAATTGAGTGATTGACTGGTTTACATGCAGTATAAAACTTTAAAAGAGCCATTTAAAAAGTTTTCTAACAAACTTAATGGGTCTTCTAATGAATTTTGGTGGTCTTTTAAGTTCACCTCTTTGCTCGTGGCGATGGCTGTGAGCTCCTTTTTGACCTTCTTCCTCTAGACCGTAAGAGTCCTGCTTCTCAAATTCGTAGTTGTCGCCGGCCTTCTTATGGTAGGAATCGAAATGCTGATAGCCTTTCTTGCCACCACCAGACTTTTTACGAGAATATCCTATCTCTCCATCAGCTTCTTTTTCATATGTCTTGTGGAAGTCTTCAGGCTAGATGTAAATATTTTTTATACTTTATACATGATAATAACATGATAATCATTAGCAGTTTTAGAAACATTTTAGTAACGTGGCCCTAAAAATATCTTACCGGCTAAATACCTACTTATATATATAGGTATAAGGTTTAAATTTCTCCATTCCCATTCCCAACTCCCATTTAAGTCGCTATTATAATATTCATGTAAATTTAATTTTAATAAAATGTGTTACGATGATTGATTATTACATACAGGTATTTTAATTTGGTTAATAAAATGGATACTTTAGATTGAATAGCTAAAACATACAGGTATTTTTTTACCAATCATTATAATTGATTAATTACTTATCGGAAAGTATTGTGTGATGTCTACGCAATTATTGTGTTTTGATAGACAGATGTATAAAATTCAGTTACAATTTTGAATTATGTTTACTTATTGTTCTAATTTAGTGAACAAGAGTGATTACAAGAAACTTTTGGAACAAATATTTTGAATTTGAAACTTACTAAGGCACTTATATATACTTAAATGCACAATTAGTACTCTCTCAACATTATTTAATTAATTTGATACGAAAATGTAATAATTGATTAATAAAATAGATAAATACATTATCATAGACTTACCGCTGCAGCTCTTACTTCCCGAATATACGAGCCAACGGACATAGTGTCATCGGCGACCTCGAGATCTTGCAGTGTGGTCGCCGGCAGCGAGGCCGCGATGTGAAGCAAGCCCAAAGCAATGGGCACGAACTTGAAAGCCATCTTGCTACTGTCTCTGGAAAAAATACTTGCATAAGACACCGCAATGTGTTAATTTAGTGCTTGAGCAGTAATTACAGTTACGGCAGAAGTCTACGTACATCCTTTTTTATCTATAGTTACCTTGCAAAAATGAAGAGCAAAAAGTTATCGGTCAAACGGCTGAGCGTTCTGTTCCAACTCTACACAATAATTCAAAGCTTGTATTTTATATAACTCGAGATTGCCGCCACCTCAGTCTTTCACAACGACCGGCAGCAGACTGTCCACTTTGTAAAATTCTTCTTCGCTCAATTGCTTCTTGCATGCCATTTTATCGATCAGCCGTGGGTCTATTTTTTGGCTTAATTGCAACAATCCGTTTCCGATTCAAGTTCCCATTGTGGTACCCGCTAACGTGCGTTGACTCATGACATAACGCTTTTCTCTCATTGCTAGACGACTTTTAATGTTGATTTCTTTGTTGTTAGGTGTAGGTATCTAGGTGAATCTTTTAATATCTTGAACATTTTGGACTTGAACGTCTTGATCCGTTGTTTAATTGCGTGTTCATTCATCAACAGACATAATAAGTTTGATTCTTTTTAAAGTTATTCCATCAATTTGAATGGTTTTGTTTAGTTATGCAAGTATACTGATTGGTCGTTAATCGAACAAAGATTAATTTTGAAATGTTAATGAGCAGAAAATTAGGTTTGGTAACGTCTACGTTGTTGAAAGCGGGTGTTTTGGAGGGCGAGGTTTCAATAGATTAGAATTTAGTATTAAATGAGAAATCACGACCTTCAACACAGCAAGAAATCGATATCAATTTGTAATACCTACCACAAACGGATATTAACAATGTAATGAGTACGAGGTTGATTTTTGATCATGGGTGAACTAAATCATAAGCATCATACATAACTAAAAGTATCAACCTATGCCTTGATGTTAAATGCATAGTTTGGAACGTCGTTACAGCAAACAGAAAACTATCAAATACTTTTTTCATTGGAGGCATTTTTATTTAATTTGGGTTAATAGGCAACAAAACCAGCAATGCCTACGTTTAAATATTTCTATTAAATTTTTCTATTTGGATTTTTAGACAGAAATCTAGTTAGAATACTACGTATATTTTATTATCGTAGTAAAAAGTATAAAACGTGAAGTCAACTCGTACACCCATGATTCTAAGACAGTATTACACTTCTGTGTTAGGTATATATGATACTGATACCAAGCAATATTGATAAAAAGTTAAACTTGTATTACATACTAAGTTTACATTGCATTGCTTCAGTTATAGATTAAAAACTAGCAACGACCAGATTTACGTCGTAGTCACATTAAAGTAAATAAGAATGTTTCTTTACACATGCACATGTGTAAAGAAGAAGATGCTGGTTAGCTGATCGAATCCTGTCTCTGGTATATCCTGAGGATGCTTCGTAGAGACGCGAAACACGTGTCGATTGATGGTTTTCGGAGTTTGAGCGCAAAATAGCTAAAGATTTTAGGAATTTATCACATGAAATGGATTTCTGCAAAGTAACACCTGAGTCTATACAATATCGTAAATAAGAATGTTGAACGTTGCCTGATATCAGGCAGTATTTACGTACATATTATGCGTTTAATGAGGGATTAACACATTGTAGGTAGTATTTAAGGCTAATTTGTTTTCGTTTTAAAGCGGACAGTGATACATGTTCCAATCATTTATTACCAGAAAGTCTCCGCGGAGAAATCTTACCGTTAGATCCATTGTCTCCCCCTTTCCCCTAAAAAACAGTTGTATTTATATCATTGTATCGTAAAAGTTGAAAATTGTTTTCAGCGTTTTTGTGAAATTGAAAATAGTTTCAGAAGATTAATCTATAATATTATAAATAAACCCAGACATCTGTGATGAACTTAACATCCTACCAAAGAGGGTAATAAATCTGGTGTGACTATGAACACAAAGGTATTTCATAAGGGAAGTATTTTAAATAAAAATTCAGAAACACCTAATTGTGTGTTAAAATTTAAAGATCGCAAGATCCTAACTTTGTTACATAATGTTATAGTGCGAATACCTCAGAATAATGTGTTGTTCTGAGGTTACCCACAAAAATCTTTAGCTTTATGCTCTGACGTAAGTCACGCCGTTGCTAGCTCTCACGACAAAATTAAAAGACCAAAAATTAAGTTTTTAAATTTTATTAGCAGCCGTCACCGAGCCGTCAAAATTATAAATACCTAGTTATGTTCTTTGAATAAATTGTTCAGTTTGATTTCATTTTTCAATGACGTTTTTGTCATCGTGTGTCAATGTAGTGTATACAGAGATAAAATTATCTTTTTGCTTTCCATGTTCCACGTCAGGAGCACTATTAGGTTTGGGAATACTTTTCGTTTTTTCAGTTGAACACGTATTTAAGTCTTTCTCTGTGATTATTTCTGGTAAGGCATCGTAGCACAGTTGCCATTCTTTTTTGAGTTTGAGATCTTCTAAGCATTTTGCACTGGAAGTTCAAAGAATTATAATTCTATTTAATGATTACCTGAATGTTATTACCTGAAATATAAATCTATGACACCTTATACATTTCACCTGATACACCGTCAAGTCAATTGACGAATGCTTAAGCCGTCAATCTAAATTGTAATCTATTAAGTCGGTATTTTTACGTACTCACAAAGATGCAAAGAGATGAGCTGGTTCGTCTTTACCCTTTAGGGGCACGTGGGTCTCAAGCCTAAAGGCCCCACACCAACGGGAGCCCCAAAATGTCGAAATCCAAGTCCGTACATATTAAACCACATAACCAATTAATAAAAAAAACAGTAAGACATCAACGCCAGTTCCATTCGTGAAAGTATTATCATACCACTTATAATATTTCTATTGCTAAAGTTAATAATAATCAACAAGATCATGAAATAAAATTTAAAATTTTAAAATCCCCATAAAAAATAATCTGGACTGATTTCCATCAAACACAGAACATAGATCTAGCTAAAAACATTCTCGATAACAACATACTAAAAAACAAACTGCTTGCAATCAACAAACAGACAACGGCATCTACAGTATAAAAATAAGTATAATACTTCTGTTATTATTTTTCTTTTTTAACTAAGGGCTCCCAAATTCTGTGTACTCTATGGCCGTAGCGTGTTTTACGGCCTTGGGTACGTACGTACATTACTACACATAATAATGTTCATACATACATACATATCTTCACGCTGTATCCCTAACGGAGTAGTCGGAGAGGTCAAGGAGAGCGCCAAGCGTCGCGGTCCTTACACACTTATTTAACTTCCTCAAATCTCATTAAAGTCCTCACACGTTTTCGCCTAGGTATGCGAGTGCTTTTGACATTTCTGTCTGCTAACACTCTGGCTATTTGACCTTCACTCTCACTTTCGCTCTGTAGATTTTCTTTGTCACTTATTCTTTCTAAGTGCCCGAACCATCTAAGCATTTCTTTCTTAATTTTTTACAATAACACGGTCGTGCAACCCTGTCATACTGCGTTCCAAAATAATGTTTATAATTTTGGATAATCACGAATTATATTAAAACGGAACAATAATAGGTTAAAACCAGGCTAAGAACGTGTCAGATTAACTTAGGGTTCCGACAAAGTAGAAACTTTTAAAAATGGTAAAAAGTTAGGTCCAAAATACTCATTAATTCGTTTTTCATTTCTGGGTTTGAGTTACTAATTTAAGTTGCTGACACAATAGAATAAACAGGACGTGACGATAGAAAGACCGACAGACAGACAGACATGACGAAATTATGTGCGTTCCTATTTGATATATTTATTTGGTACGAAAAACCTAAAAACGGAAGAAACTTGATATAAATTATAACTTTGCGCCATTTATTTAGTAAAATTGTAGGCAGAATATTAATTTTTTTTTTGTATTGTAATACATAAGTACCCACATGTCGTTGTTAGTGACGTCGAATCTTAGCAGTGGAAAACCAATGTCTTTGCCCCTTTGTATGACATTTTTGGCCAAAATATGAATAATTTCTGCGCTCTTTGGTGTCTCTGGTGGAACTATTAGAATAACCTGAAAATTACAATAAATTTAGGTATCGTAGGTAAATATGTCTGTGGTAAATTCTTTTGCGGCCAGTTTTAATTTTTAAAACGCTTTTTTTTTAACATATGATTTCTTTTAATTTAAATTTTCATTCAGTAGTATTAGTAGTAGTAGGATTCTCCCTCAGGAGGGAAGGTAAAAGGATCGTAGCCCATTCAACCGACGTCTTTATTAATTCTTTATTAATAAATTTATAATTTATCAAAATGTCGACGTAACACATTTTAGATGATTGTAGGAGTTTCTGGCGACAAATATATTGAGGCAGTCTTTCTAACTGGATCCGCTGAGGCCGACTAAGCCACTAAAAAAATCTCAACATCACTCTACTAAATAAGCACTTATTTCAACAATTTTACATAACAGCACAACACATTATCCACTAGAAATTTAAAAATAATTAAAATAAATACCCGACCGCTCCCTGTAAAATTCCGCCAAAACCTCCTCAATTTCATTTATTTCAAGCAGCGAGTTTTAATTTTCATAATGTGGTATACATATATGTGGCCAGTATTCATTTTTATTTCGCTCGTTTCAAGCGGTCAGTTTAAATTTTCTTTTTACGTCAAAGAAGTATAACTTCTTGACTTGCGTCGTGCATACACAAGCACGTGTACTTTTTTTCTAAGTTGTACTTGAGTAGATATGGCAGGGGACAGCCAATTAAACGCAGAATTCGTAATATAACGAACTTTCAATTGATATACATACTATACGATTAACCCCAAAAAATTGTTGAAGTTACACTTAATATGGCGTGTTAGATGAAAATTATCAGTTATTCAGCAGGCTACGGAAGTTGCGTCCGTCGATGTAACACACCATGAAATTAGAAACGCGTCATTTTAAATTTTTTTTATGCGCGGCCAGTTTAAATTTTTATTAATGAGACTGGCTAAAATTGCTGAGAAACATATTTTTAGATGCCATATTATCTATCCATATATATAAAGGGCGATGTATGTATGTATGTATGTATGTTCCTTATGGACTCCGAAACGGCTGGACCGATTTCGATGAAATTTTCAGGGAATCTTCAGTATGGCCTAGCGGGTGTTCCTGTAAAGTTTGGTAGCGATCGCAATAGTAGATTTTTTTTGTTTTTTTTTTTGCTGTATCAAAATATTATAAAAACTGTTTAATTTAATTTAACTTCAACTAACGCCCAGTGAAACGGGCCGGGTTTGCTAGTAGGTAATAGAAGGAAGAAATTAGGTTGTTTTTTCTTTCTTCATGGTATGGCGCACAAATTAGCACTTTGCCATGTGACGTATTGTATTGAAGAATCTTTAAAAAAAAACTTAAAACTCCTCCAGTAGTGATAGTAAGCTTTAAGTTATAAAGGACTTCTTGGAACAGCGCGAGAACTTCAGCTACACATGTTTATTTACCCATACCTACTCCATTCTTTTCACTTACACAGAACTTTAAAACACAATATGCTATCTTTTTTGTACTTTAAAACTCCTAAAAATGTAAAAAATAGACAGTCTAAATAAAATGACAACCTTACTTCTCCCGTTCCTGCCAAAAAGTCCAGAAATTAGGTTTAGTATTAAAGATTTTTAGAAGCCAAATAATCGTAACCCTCGATGTACGTACATATATATGTATATGTATGCAACGAAATATGTTTATTTAATTTCCTTCACTTCAAGCAGCCATTTTTAATTTTTATTCACGGCTAAGAAAGTATAACTTCTTACGTGACTAACTACATGTGTCTACACTGCACACGCTTTCAATCTTATAAGGATTCTGTGTTTCACTTTCTCTAAGCCCCAAAACTAGCTAGGAATAGACTAAAAACTCGACTTTTGAAGTTCACACGTTTTTTTGGGCCAACAGTTACTATTTATATGTAATCGTTCCAAGTTACAGTTGCTTACGTCAAATAATCCCTGAGAAAAGCGTCCGAATGAGTGTTCATTTTTTCAAATACTAGAACGGAAAGCTAAAAACAGATCAATATCATTTCTAGAGCAAAATATTTTTGAAGTTATGACAGGAGATCTATGTGTACCATACCTGCAGTATATTATGAACTCTATATTTATCATGCAGTGCTGGAGCTCGAAGGCAGTGTGCTGTGAAGTGCATTAGCCTTCTAGAGCGAGTGCATCTGACGCAACGAGCCCATTTCTCTAGCATCGCTGCGTCCCACGGACACACTGCCGTTCCCAGCGCTAGGCCTCTTATCTCGGACCAACCTCGACGACCTTCGTGTTGTTCAGCTAGCATTGAATGTCCTGTAAAATAAGACGTCATTAAGGTTCATCGCCGATTATTTTTTATGATACTATATCTTCACGCCGTATGCCTAACGCGGCAGTTAGAGAGGACGGAGCGCCACGTATTGCGATCCTTACATACTTCTTTCGCCTCCTCAAATCTTATCATTCATCAGGCTTGTCTTGCGTAACCAAAGAAAGGTACGTATCACTATTTGCACAAGTATGGCTTGATCCTTAATGATTTTTTACAACGGGAACGCCAAAATTAATGAAGTAGATAAATAAATAAACTTCCAGGCCATGCAAGTTGCACAATTAGGCCACAGAATCCAATTATACGGAAAAAACTTGTACTAAAAATCAACACAGGTCAAGTATGATTTTTATAGCCATTTCGCCACAAAGGCTATAATAATAGCGATTTACAGTATACATAACCTTGGACTTTGATTTCTGATCTGGTAGGAAAAGAAAAGAAAATATTGGCTTTCGGCAAATTAATTTCTAACGCAAATGTCACTCAAGATATTGGACTTAAGGATGAGTAGATATAGGATAAGGAGACAGGAAATAAAAACCACAGAAGGGAAACTTACTATTTGTAGTAAAAAAACGGACGCACGCATGTAATCATACCACCCGCTTACTATTTCACAACGTTTAACGTTTATAGGAACAGGGCTGACCCTACCACGTGTGTAGTATCAATGTATGGTTTTGTTGCACCTTTAAACTGACATATGTCTATACAACGTATGCGTGTAGCATGTATGCAATTGAAATGCATATACATATTGTGTAATACACACAATGTAGATAGAGTGTAAATAAATGTGTGGTGATTGTAAATGTAGACAGTGAGTGAGATTTGACCAGTAAGAGAAAAAATGTGATTCCGTCTTGGGAGACAATCATTTTAGAACATCGTACACATGTATGCATAGTCAAAGTTAGATTGTTTTTATACAATCAAAACATACTACGAAATATTTCTAAACGTCAAATTAACCACCTGTTCGAAGAGAATCTACAATGAGAAGAGTTGGAATGAAAGATAGATATATTTCAACACTACATCTTCACAACAAAATTGTTTAATTACATGTAACTAAGAGTCAGTGCCGAGAGGACATTATGTGTGTATTAAGAGTGTGTATGTAAGCAACAGGTCATACAGAAGAAATATAAAACGAGGACACAAATTGGAGACGACGAAGCAAATACGTGGCGCTCTTTTAAGACCCGGCTGCCAAAATTTTAAGCGTTTTTGCGTGAAGTTTAAATATATATTTCTTTATACATTTTTCTATCGACTGCCTAAAACTATAACGCAATTTGTGTATTTTTGTTCGAAACATCCGAAAACATTACAATATGTTCGTTTATGCATTTTAGACATTTGATTAGAATTAAAGAAAAACAGAAACGTCACGCGTTTGACGGTGGCCCTACGGCGCGGCGACGATTAGTAGGTATATGACTAATCATGGCTATGGTGCGACTCCTACTGGCGCAACAATCACCCGTAATCTCCCTAAATATTGCCGTTGTGTGCGGGCCGCGGCGCAACAAACCGCGTACGCTAGTTTTCTCTGAAGATATTGCACCGTTACGTGTGTGCTGTGGTGTAACCTTGCGCGAGCGCCCTGGCGACGAAGTCTCCCAGCACGAGATGCGCGGCGGCGGGCGCGGGCGCGAGCGCGGCGGCGCGCGCGTGCTCGCGCACGAACCTCAGCACGCGCGGCACGTCCGCGGGCCGCGCGCGCCGCACGCGCACGCGCTCCTCGCTCGCCGAGCCCTGCACCTGCTGCGTCCGAACAGACCACCAAGCTATTGTTATATGCCAGCTAGTATGCTGAGAACAATTCCTTAATCTCATTGCACCACTTTAATAAATAACACATTAGGGATATGAATGTCCGCGTTGTGGCAATGAGATCACATAAATAACACAAATAGTTCGTAAAATTATGTTTAATCATGACACGTGAACGAACGACTTTACGTCGTTAACATTACTCGTCATCATAAATGTAAGCCAGAAGACGTACACTGTTGAACATAGGCGTTCTCCATTACGTACCAGTACATAAATATCCACTAAATATTCAGCAGTTTTATTTTATCATCAAGTAGTCACAGAATAAAGGTTGTAAAAGTTGTAATTGTTATAAGTATTTCATACACAATTATACATCTTCGCGCCGCATTCCTAACGGAGTAGTCAGAGAGGACGGAGCGCCAAGTGTCGCGGTCTTTACATACTTCTTTCGCTTCCTCAAATCTCATTCTCCTCACTCGCTTTCGCCTAGATATGCGAGTCCTCTTGACATTTCCATCATTTGATATTCGTAAGTCAGCCTTTCGCTCTGTAGATTTTCTTCGTCAGTCTTTCATCACTCATTCTTTCTTACGTACAACATTAATATGTAGCCCATTTAAGCATTCCTTAGTCGGCATTTATCTTAATTACCCACGATTTCGAACATATCCAGGCATCACTACCGTACAATAAAGTTGGGATCAACACCACATTGTGGATGGCCATTTTGGTTGATTAGTGGCCACACTGCCCATCAATACGGACAGAACTCCGTTCATTTAATTGCCAGCTGCTACTCGTCTCTCCATATGGCACACATCTTCCATCCCTCGAAAATGCACTCCTCAGACACACAATTTCATTAACTTGTTCTAGACATTTTCCATGTATCCATATCACACATTTTGTCTATACAACTTTCCTTTATAACATCAGAATCTTAGTTTTGTCCACATTCATATTCAATCCGCTCACTTCACATTCTTATTTCATGCACGTGACTAGTGCATGCAACTCTGCTTCAGATGGTGCTATAAGCACACCTCAGTACAAGTATTTCATTTAACAAAAAAAGCGTAAACAATCTAATTATTAAACTCTGGACATTTCGGTAACCATGCTGCGTCCATTAGTTGACTGCGAGGCGTCCTCTTGTCAACCCCGAAGCGTCAATTCGTCGTTGCGTTATGTTGATTGGGTGCCGCGGTGTAATTGTGCGTTGACCTATTGACGTGTTGCTTTGTACAAAAACTTACTACTGTTTTGGTAGTTACATCTGTCTTGGGTTTATCTGCATAGCACCGCCTGGAACTGCAACTAATGACTGCGGGAGATTTCCTGAGCACTTGACCCGTTGAAAGGGATCTGAAGAAATTTGACACCAGGGACATAGTTGTCGAGACGGTTCGATATTAAAACTCACTCATTTATTTATTTATTTATTTATACATGTTTGAGACTTGTTTTGAGATAATTATTTTATTAAATATTTCTAAAAAAATATAATATGGTGGCTCAATGACGGCGGCTACGACAAATTGATGTTTTTTTTTTATTTTTCTGAATTCAAATGCGGGCAAGTGACCAGAGCTACTTCATTACTTTTTTATGTTATTCATATTTTATGTTTTATATAAAGTTTGCATTGTTTAGATACAGAAACTATTTCAACATTTTGCTAAAGAGAATGTAAAATTACTTGATTTTGTTTTCGATCGATGGCTTTGAAGGAGCGGGGAGACTGACGCTTTGATAACCATGGGCTGATAACAATCCGACTTCGTACTCATGGAATTAAAATTATATATTTTGTATATATATAGCGGATAAATTTAAATATTAGTATGGATTTGACATTAATTATGCAAGGATTTAGGTATGAATTATATCACAGTGACTGAATCACAATAAAAACCCTACTTTTGTTAGCAACGTTGACGAATAAACATAAAGGGGAACACTGGTGCCCTTTAGCAGAGCGCGACGGTGTTCGTGACGTCATAGAAAAGAACATAAAAGAACGACTGACGGCTTGTTCCCCACTACCGCTGCGAAATTACATAAGTCAAAACTCGAGCGCTCCACGTCTCTCTATTGCTTTTTACCTTCACGACTGCAGCACGAAGTATTTGAATACAATTTAATAAATTATATTAATTGATATTAAATATTAATCGATTAATGGATAATTTAAGTAAAGTTTCGGGTGTTCCATTACTATAATGAAGTATCTAACTTATTATTAAATTTTATGGTGGTTTACACTTTAATGCACAGACTTTCAACCCACTAAACTATCGCACTACACTACATCCCACCACACATCGCGCTTTTTACCGTTCCGAATCTTATTCGTTCCACACAGTTCTTTCGCAGTCTCGATCATTCTACCCCTAAGGTTCTGCGAACATTCTTCAACTTTCTCGTTATCACTTTCAATCTATCATGAACCTAACCGGATATTACCCTTTCATATTCGTTCCTGGTGGTCGCGTCTTGCAGTTTCCAGCTCTTGATGCGACAGACCGCTGCAGGTTTGGATGCAACGCGACATCGCCACGCCGCAAACAGACCCCTTATTAGAATAGGGGGTATGTTTGCAGTGTGGCGATGTTATCACTAGAAAGTGGTCTGTTCCCAGATCGGCTCCTCTGTGTACTCTCGTGTCCGTAACCTGCTTTTTGAGCCGGCTGTCCACCAGGAATAAATCAATCATACTCCTTTCATCCTTCCTTTCCATCCACGTGTACTGATGAATCCTTTTGTGCTACGTTTACGGTTCCACTATTACGATTATTTATTCAAAATAGGTTATTTTATACCGATCTGAGACTAAATATTACAAAAACTCTTTTGGGGTTGTCGAAAAATTTTTTATGAGACAGGTACCGTGTTAAATAAGGCTTCAAATCAAAAAATGCCTCAAATATTGGGTTGTAAGGGTAGTAGATGGGTAGTGGTTAATATCTAAGTTAATATAATAGCTGGAAGAAAAAAAAAATTGAAATTATCGGTATTGTCTCTGTGGTATTGTCAAATTGTCATCGTTCAAGAAGAACGTAATGATGTAAAATTACTGCGTAATATCATACTGTCATCGTTGTCCAATATCTCTTAATAACAAAACTCTTGTTCAAAACAAAATCAAAACCAAACTCATAACTGCTTTGTAAAAATCCTAAAATGTACTAAAACGTAGTATTTGTAATGCAATTAATAATCTAAAGTCTTTCTGTGATAAATTGTGAGTGATGTAACAGGCGATGGGTTGCTTGAATGTGCTACAGAGTGCCCTTCGCGTGTCCTCGTTGGCCTACCAGCCAGCGATCAACTCCATCATCAAGAGATATCGTCGGCCATCAATATGCGACATTTGCCATTTCCCACCGGACAAAAAACCTGTAGCTATCATTTTTTTAGCGATTTATTGCACGTCAAACACATATCCTTCACAAATCTATGTCTAAAAAGATAAATGTTTTGGTAGCACAATGATATATTTGTAATAGAAGGCACTCACCCTCACCTTGCACTCACTATACGTATATACTCAAGATTTAAAATTTCACTCTTTTTCTAGCCAAAGACGGCTTCTGCCAGTTAGGTTAGAAATTTAGAATACAAAAGTCGCTTTTATAATGTACCATTGAACGATTTTACCGTCCACGGTACAACAGGGAAACAAAACGTATGCAGTTGTATGAAAACGCTTTTAAATTTCCGTCAATGATAACGTTTACGGCAAGACGTTGTCGCCGACGAAAAAGCGTCTATTTTCACAACACAATAGGGAAGCATTTTGCTTAACTGTTGTCTCGTACATGGTAAAATCGCAGCGATAAAATCGTTCAACGGTAAATTATGAAAGCGCACAATTAATCTGGGCACATACTATGCATATAAAAAGATAGATGATTCAGTAGCGCGATGATATATTTGTAATTAAAGGCACTTACTATAGGTACTCAAGATATTCACGTTACAATTGGAATTTCAAATGAGCTCTTTCATTTACAGATTCTAAAACGTATGTAACACATTTAAAAATAAATTTCACTCCATGAAGCTTTTTCTGCCCAAAGACGACTTCTGACAGTTAGGAAACAGTTTTAGATGTCGAAGGCCGCTTTTATGACATTTGAACGATTTTATCGCCACGATTTTACCGTCCACGATACAATAGGGAAACAAAATGTATGCAGTTATAATCACTTTTCTCTAATTATTTGACGGAAATGGTTCAAATTTTGACTAATTTTAATAAGCAATGAATCTACTGAGGTGAATTTAAAAGTTGAGTGTTTATACTTTGGGAGTTATTTTTGGGGGCTTTTATAGAAAACATGATATGACAGGATATACATACATGTGTATGTATGTAAGTATACAGAAAGTAATAAAAATATGTTGTAAAGTTCACCGTTTGGAATTTCACATGAGCTCTTTGATTTACAGATTCAAAAACGTATATAACACATTTCGAAGTGTTAAATATTCTTAAAAAAGGACTGTGGTCGATTCTATCTTATCTCCCAAATTAAAAATCTGTTTTTTAAACTTTTTTCTGAACATGGTGGATAAGTTGTATTCAGTCGTATTTGGATTTGTATTTCGATAATTAGCGTCGGTTGTTACCTAGGTTGTTACTTGTTACCAAGCGTTAAGCGCTAAACGCGAAACAATTTGTCGTGTCTTTATGGAAAAAGAAAATACTGACGGCAAAACTAAGTTCATCTAAGATTCTTTTATGTAAATAGAATATACGTATATACGAGTACTAACATTATAAAGAGAAAAATTTGATTGTTTGTTTGTAATGAATAAACTCATAAACTACTCAACTGATTTTAAGAATTCTTTCGCCCATAGAGTACTACATTATCAGCGAGTAACATAACCTATATTTTATTTCCAATAAAAACTCTGTACGCGTGTGAAGCACGGTTTTCGGGTTTCTAGAATACATTTATAATATGTAATGCTCTGATAAATTTCTTTTAATGTACAGTATATTTCTAATGTTATGATTTTTTCAAAATGTTGGTCTCCGTGTGTCCATTCGTTAAATTTGTTTTTTACTTCATATTTCAAACCTAAAAACTATCACCAGAAATTAAAATAAGTTTTAATTTTAAGTTAAGTTAAGTTAAGACTTTGAAATCCTTTTGTACCTACTTCGTCTCAGTCGTCGGGCCATCGCTTGTAGACCATACATTTGCAACATAAGTACTCCAAATTTCAGCTGTTTACATCAAATTAATAGTACTGAAAAAAAAAATGTCGTGACATACAAACAGACACTATAAGGAGATTTTATAAGTATTCTTTTTTTCAATTTGAAACGGAACACTGAGGCTTGTATTCCAATTTCCGAAACGGTGCTAAAGCGTGAATCTCTGATTGTGCAAGTTAGAAAGGGATGCCGCTACCTACATGTGCTGAAAAACAGTTCTTTTTAAATATTTTTCTCAAACAGAGATTCACACTTGAATTTCGTTCTGGAATACAAGGTGTAGATAAAAATGTGATTTAATGTTCTCACTCTGAACTTCGAATAGGTGGACGTAGATTCTCAAAGAAAATCAAGAATTAAAGGTTGATGTGTCTAGATACCAATTTTTCATTGTCTCAGTTTCGAGAAAAATCATAAATGTCCTATAGTCTTAACTAAGCGCACGAAAATATACAATTTTGCAATATTTTTGCTCAAAAACGTCTCTGTTGTATGCGAATACAATCCTAGACCACTAGTAATTTTTACGGGTACATTTGAAAAATAATTTTCACAAGTAATTTTTCGATGAAATTAATGAACAAACATCGATCCGGTGTTACAATGCAATAATATGATTTTCCGTAAAGGTTTCAGTGTTGAAAATATCTCGAAAATTCATCAGCTGTTTAAGCAACTATTGCTCAGTGTGTAATTAGCATTACTATGACTGAATTTCAGTTACAATGTACGATAAGGTAATCACATTTTATGTAAAATTAATACATTTTCAAAATAATAAAAAAAAAAAGGTCTATTCAAATTTACACACGAACAAACGAACAAGATATTAGAGATGCAAGATACAGACAAGTTTCCAGGTCTAATAAGTAAGTACTGGTACATAGCCTGCTTTGTACGTCCGTGTCAGGCAAAGTGCAAGCAGTTGATATTTTGTAATATTATGTGTGTTGGTACTGAGCGCTCTCTAATTCTAGCATCGGCTCCCTAGACGGCTGTTTTCGTCACGCGGTCACACCTTCTTTTCAACACGACCGCCGCATGTAGCAGCGCGGCAGCGGTCCGCAGTCGACGAAATTGTAGTTTTTTTTATTGAAATGGCACCGCCGCGATAGCGAATTTTGCCAATATCACGTATTAAAGCGACGCATTGATGAACAATAATTTAATCTATAATAGACCTTCTGCCCTATGCAAACGTGCGCGCGCTAGCTTACGAAAAATACGAAGAAACAGTTATTGTTGTTTATTTGAAAAACTATAATGAATTTGAAAAAATCCAACTTTTATTTTGAAGAATATGTTTAGATAAAACTATACAGAAAATTTAAAAACATAAATATGTCCCGTTACTGCGAAAAATGTAAATCTTTGTTTTAAAAGAGGTTTCTATGATATTTTTTTTGTGTTACAAAAGTTAACCAGTCCTGTATCGCAACTATCAAAATAAAGTCAATGAAATGAAACATCAGGTTACCAAATATCACTTTCATACGTTTTGTAGTCACTTAGAAAAATGGAGATCCCTGCCGTCAAAATTTCCAATGCGTCGCCTTCCACAGACAAGACAGATTAGTTTCGGTCATTATAGCAGTTTTAATTATGATTTCAACAATTGACGTACGAAAATACATAATGGGATACATGACATACATACTATACCTTTGTTTTGAACTTGATGAGTTGAACAACTATTACACGTTACAGTATTGTTATAAATCATGACGAACGCATGAAGCACGATCGATGTAAATTCATTCTTTCTTCTTGTAATTAATTCCCTAAAACTCCTCCAGTAAAGTGATAATATGCTTTACTGAAATCAAAAAGGACTTCTTGGAAGAACTTCAGCTACACATGTTTATTTAGACCTACTCTATTCTTTTCACTTACACAGAACTTTAAAACACAATATCACTTTTGTACTTTAAAACTCACAAAAATGTAAAAAATAGGAACAGAAAATCTAAATAAAATGACAATCACATTTGTCCCGTTCCCGCCAAAAAGTCCAAACTGTAGTTAATTACTCGACTTCCCTTGACAGCTTCCATCTGAAGTACGTGCACAGGAGACGACCGAATACTACTTTCTCCTTTGCAACTGAAGAATATATCTTACTCACTTTTTTATTTGAATACAACAACATAAAACCCATGAGCTTCAAACTGCCGAAGCTTTCTTGCCATCACATAACGTCAATATGATGATGATTGATTATTTTAACAACTGCAACCTCAGTAATTGCATGAACCATCGTATTATAAAGCTTCTTTGAAAATACTGAAAAATGTGGTAATTTACGCAGTGTTTCGACCTCAGCAAAGTGCTCGTAGAACGAGGTAACAAATGTCACGCCAAGCTGATAAAATCGTTTCTGTACACTCACTTCTGGCCGCGCGAGCCCAGTGTCGTTGGATTGTGGATGTCACTCGACAGCCCATACCTGGAGATCCTCACAGACAAATACGCGAACTCTGGTTAGTCTTCTTCTTTAGTTATAGACCTATACAACGTATCTATAAATTTATACACATAAGTACATTTCTTATAGTAATTTTAGTGTTTAATAAGAAATCGATAGACTAAGGTCTAACTACAGCTTTACAATTACTGATTTGCATAATCTTTCTACATACTCTCGGGAATGTTTGAGCACTGCATTGCATTGCATCTTGGGATATTGTGTTGAGATACCTACTAATGTCAACGTTTGTCAATACATACATATCCTTACGTTGTAGCCCTAATGAGGTAACCTGAGAGTTGAGGTCGTTGTTTTTAATTAAGATAAAGAATAGAGACCTAAGAAAAGCAATAGGTATGATACAGAGCAATATTTTTTATAAGGCAAAAATTTAAATAACAAATCGATGTCTAATTCGACCTGAATTTCTAAAACCCTCCCACGTTTCCAGCAGCTTGTAACAATGTTCTTAAATCTATCTAGGTGATCGGCTGTTAGCGTTCGAGCGCATTGAACGCACGAATGAGCGGAAATTGATTGGTGTGAGCGTATCGAATAAAGTGTATCCGTGGGTGGCCGACGAGCTCGAGGAGTGGGCGCACTGCACGCCCTCCAAGCCTGAACGACACAGGATGTATTTTTGCGCTCACTTGATCAAAAGCCCCAACTTGTTCCAGAAATATAACGTCGATTATGTTTACGAGGTCAGATTCAACATATTTTTATTCTATTAAATAATCTGCACAGGTAAAAACTGGCAAAAAGAAAAGGCATTTTTAATTTTATCACCAACTAACGGGCCGTCGCACCTTGCCCGGATTGAATACGTAATATATTATAGGCTATGTTCATCTGGAATAATGCACTTTTCAAATTATTCAAATAGGTGCAGTGGTTCCGGAGATATGAACTCCTCCCCTTTTAGCAAACTTACAAATACGCCCTCTCTCTCTTTATAATATTATTATAGATAGAAAAGATTTATAAATAGATCTTAATAATTATGTTTACTTTTTTTTATTTTCGTTCTGTTTCGAAATTGGAAAGAGAAACACTTATGGAATTATCTCGGAGTACTTGTCTGTCTGTCGAAGTTATTTTTCTCGGAGACTATTTGATGTAGACGTGGCAAAAATCAATCAAAGAAATTATGGAATTACTTCGGTGTTTGTTATTCTGTCTGATACGGCTTTTGTCGGGGATTATATGACTTAAAGAGCTGATATATGGAACAGTTATAATTAGGGATGATCTAAAGACAGACGTGGACTTGAGTTTTGACTTTTGGCGATTATTTTGTAGGGGATAAACAGAGAGTTATAATTTTAGTCGGGTCATTGTGTGGAGTGTTAAATGAAAGCTTTTTATGTCGTGAATTCAATTTTATCTAGAAATACAGATACAATTTTGATGAAAGTAGAACTAATGCGACAGCATTCTAATTTATAAAACGTCATCATATTAACTTGGTTTAACTATAGCTCTGCGGCTATTTGATGTAAAGGGCATACATAGGGTTTTTAAGCAACTGAAAAATAAATAAAAAGTGGGTCCGAAATCTGATTATTTAATTTTTTTCTCATTTCTGCTTTCGAATTACTAGTTTTTGCCTCTCGGCAAACAATACTGTAGTTGTAAAGATGGATAGACATCATGACCAAACTGTAGGAATTCGTTTTCGCCATTTTGGCTTTACAGCCTAAAAAACTGGCCAAACCCGAGTCTGACTCGCACACCCAGGGTTCTGTACCACCATACGATGTGGTACCCACCGTACACCAAAAATATAAGTTGAATTCGAGAATAAGCTTAACTTTGCAATCGAAAGACCCGTTCTCCCATAATCTCATAATTGCAGTTCAATAAACTACAAATGGAAGTTCGTAATGACAAAAAAGCGTGATATAATTCCAATTCGAAATTTTTGGATTCTTCTCTTTTATTGTGCTTCGAGACCTTGCTTCTTGGAAAATTTCATGATGCTAGATCAACGGGAAGTACTCAATAGGTTTTTGTTTAATTACTAAGTACTAATTATTAATGAGACTTGAGGAAGCGAAACAAGTATGTAAGGACAGCGACGCTTGGCGCTCCGTCCTCTCTGACTACCCCGCCAGGGATACGGCGTGAAGATATGTATGTATGTACTAAGTAGCCGTATTTTTTGATCACGTTGGCTTAGATCTTAAAAGCTTGAATTTTTTACATCTCGTAGGGACCATAGACCTGCGACTGATAATGTCAACTTATTACCTCTGTACCCGTCGTTGAGGAAAAGGGTCTTAACTGGGCGGACCTCGAGCCAAGATACGTAACGGACGAAGCCATTATTATTTGCCACTCTTACCACCGAATTTTCGTGTTTCTTTCTATTTCATTGAGCATAACCGCGAGTAAAACAGTTAGCTATAGTGAGTATGGCAACCTCGCAATCTTAGTATAATTCGTGTTAGCTCATGAGGCGGTCATAAAATAATTATTCTTAATTAGTCTTTTGACTATTAGCATTCACAAAAATAAAAACATGTCATGTTCAGTTGTGCATCGTTGTAATGTGATCTTCCCTATTACGCACGTTCACGCACATTAGTAAAAATCTAGAAACTCGGTCAACAAAAAAGGACACCGTAAGGACAATATCTTAGAGCAAACGCTCCGTCCTGTGATACTTGGTCCGAGGGTCGGACACACGGATTACAAAGTGATTCCATAACAGTTTCGTTTTTTCCTACAGAGGTAATAATAATAATAATAAGCCTTTATTATAAATTCCAACACCATGCAATCAAAAACATAATACAATAAATTAAAATTGATTCAAAATTATTCAATCAATTTCGCATTCAAAAAAAAACTGAAATTATATTACAAATTATTATAAATTATTGCTATTATTTTTCCCAACTAAATTAAAATAAAAAATAATATAAATTAGATTGATTAAAAAGTTATAAAGATTAGGTGCATAATAATTGAAATGAAATAGATAAAATATACAAAAATTCATTCCCAAGGTGTAGGGACCCCGTTCGGGTGAAGGCTTCTTCCAGACGTGTCCATTTGTCTCTGTCCCTAGCCAACTGCGGCCAACGCTCGCCTACTACCTCATGGATATACCTACAGACGTAAGGAATCCTAAAAATATACGCGTTGAGTTAATAGCCTCCTTTTTATAGTCAGCAAAAAATAACAAAGTGCGTATTGTTGTTTAATTTTATGTCACAGTTACATAAAGCAGTAGCATTGTAATAACACTGCTATAGTGACGTCATCAATCGTGATACAACGACCAGTGTGTGTCCTAACAGTTGTTTCAGGAAGAATGTTTGTGAAACGTTTCGAAACTTAATTTCAGTTACGACAACGTTACGTCTTTTATTTGATTCTAGATACTTTAGATTTCATAAAAGTGTGGATATGATTATGTTATGTATTTACATAATTATTGTTCCGTGTCCAGATGCACTTTGAGAGTCGCGCTACAACTACTTTGTACCACTAAAGCATTGGAGAAGGTATACGGACGACATCTTTTGTATACTAGAGCGCGATGAGACGGAGATAAAAAAATGTATACAACATTTGAATAACATCCACAAGAACTTGCGCTTAACGGTCGAGATACAAAGGGATAGGACTTTGGTGCTCCTTGATGTAAAAATAGTGGCAATTGGTGATGGCACATTCAGCCATACGGTATATAGGAAGCGTACTCACACTGATAGGTGTTTTCATGCAACATCGCACCATCATAGTCGACACCTTAATGCAGTGGTGGCCTCATTCGTTGATAGCGCGGTTGTTGTCATGGTGAACATCTGTACACGGAATTAGATTATGTGTAGAGGGCGCTACGCAGAAATGGCTATATGGTTGATGTCGCGCGCTCTCGATGCAGGAGGAAGCGCTTACTTGCTCTTAGTATTGAACGTCAACCAACATACTTACCATATGTTAAGAGAGCGACGGATAAAGTTGTTAAATTGTTGAGGAAATTGTCGATAAAAACTGTCTACACTTCTTTAAAGAAAATCGCACAACATCTGCTTTCACAGAAGGACAATTTTCCTTTTGAAAATTTCAGTGTGTATAAGATATACAGTAGTTGTGGGCGAATTCATCGAAGAAACCAAGACCTCCATTTCATGCCGTATCAAGAAGCACATTAGAGGAGTTAAGAATAAAGACATGCAGAAGTCCACTATTCGGGAACATATACTGGAGGCAGGTCCTAATAGCTGGATTGAATTACACAAGCCACAAATATCGTCGACAGGATGCTGTTACCTACCCAGAATGGTCAAAGAAGCCATAGAAATCTCTCGGCACAAGAACTTCAATCGAGTGGACGGGATTAAATTGACCAATATCTGGAATTCAGTGATAGGCTTAAGGACAATAAGGCCCGCTAATACTAAAAATCGTGACGATATAGTGAGTGTGTACTGTCGAGCGAGTACCAGTAGTAATGGTGAACAACTACGAGCCGGAGAGGGTAGAGTGAAATATTTCTCTTGAATATCCACCCGCAGTTTCGCCAGTTCACCCATGAATATATATATATATATTTACTACCTGATTTCGTCCATGTTTTTCCATGTTTTTTATAATAAGCTGTACCCTTTGCTCGAAGTCTCTGTGTGTAACTTTCTTTTTCACGTGTGTTGTGTGCGCAATAAATATTTAAATAAATAAATAAAATTATAGATCGAAGATGGAGTAAAAGATCAAGAATCCTATATAAAATATAGCCTACAGATTAACGGCGAATATTCATAGGGTTTAATAGCAGTAATTAGTAAACGTTGGACATTTTTAATACTCATTAAAGTTTTTGATATTATCTCTATACATCCTCTTACGATATATCGTGTATTAGAGTTAGAGCGTAGAGATATCATGGAGAACTTTCATTTAAGAGATTTTCTGTTTGTGAATAATAATCTTAAAAAAAATTGAATGACTTCATATATATAAGAGCAAAAAGCGAGATCGATACAACTGTATGACAACCTTAGATATGTTAGAAAATTAATTTCATTATTCTTCTTCTTCTACCTTCTATATGAATAAAATCAATTGCCCCATGTATAAAAGATCATCACATGCGAACGACTCGACTGATTTGGCTGATTTCTTTTCGTTGTATTTATAATTGTCAGTACAAGATTTGTATGAAAGAAAATTTTGAGAAAATTCACCGGAAAGCTCGGAAACTTGGATAGTATTTTTGTATAAAAATCTCATTGAAAAAAATACGGTGTGTTGCAAGCATTCAGCATCTCACCCGGGCGAAGCCGGTACGGGTCGCTACTTAATTATAAATTTTGATCTGACACATACATATTTTCACGCTGTATCTCTAACAGGATAGTCAGAGAGGAGGGAGCGCTAAGCTTGGTGGGCCTTACACTTCTTTCGCCTCCTCAAATCATATCGTTTTCTTCACACATTTTATTTCGCTTAAATATGTGGGTCGATATTTGATCATGTAATGAATATTCTGAAGGAAAACACAGCGAGATAAATTTTCTCCATAGAATATTTACAAAAGTAGACTGTATTTACGAATTTTCGCTTGGTACTACTAAACGAGATAATAGAGTTTAATGTATGTTATTTTAATTAGTTAAACATTATTAACATTAGAAAAATCTCTTAAAAATAATTATTTTATTCGTTCATTTTTATTTTATACGTAGTAATTTTTTAATATACAGTTTTTTTTTGAAGTCGGTTTAAATTTTTTCTTAAAGCCTGTTTTTCACGTTGGTAGAAGTGTATGAGAATGATGAGATTTGAGGAAGCAAAAGAAATATATAAGAACTGCGAAGCTTGGCGCTCTGTCCTCTCGGACTACCCTGTTAGGGATGCAGGGCCTTAACAATATCATCTACGTTATTTCAGGTAGAGGTTATAGCAACAGCAGCAGAAGTTAGCGGGAAGGGTGTCGGGTCGTTACTATTGCGTAAGGCGCTTGCACATGCCTTAGAGCTGCGTATTCCACTGATACAAGTGCTCGCAGTCAATCATTATACGTAAGTGTTTCCTTGTATATCCATTATAACAATTAGACACTGCGAAATACAGACAGGACAAGGCAGATAGACACGATGAAACTAGACAAAGGGTTTTGCCAATTTGGAAGTTGATAAAATTACACGTTTCGATCTAACCGGGCTAAAATCCGTTACTTATGCAGCGGCTTCTGAAGTAAATAAGATAACGTTACCACAGTACAAGTAAGCAAGCAGTATTATATCTCGGCAGTGTCCTTGAGATAATTACCTACGCTCGCTCGGTATGTACACACGCAATAGGGCTGCCGACTGGACCTATTTTTCTTGGGTTACGTGTTTGATAATAGGTACTACATTAAATTGTCATATTATCTTTTCATTTTATATTATTGCAAATTTCGTAAGTTTTTATTTATAATTCTACTAGTATTTTATTTCTAGTTTCAAAAGTTTGTGAGTTAGTACGGTGAAAATGGCCGAAAAAAATGCATTTTATGTTTTTTTGTGTGAAGTATAATTAAGAGAGTAGCGGGAAGCGGATGGATGCGGAGAGCCGAGAACGTGATATGGTGGCACAATATTGGAAAGGGTTATGTCCAGCAGTGGACGAACACGGGCTTACAATCATGATAATTAAAAATCAGCAACAAAGTAACTAGACAATTATGATAATATATTTCTTAGAAATGAGCAACAAAGAAATATTTCCGGTTTCGATATAGATTAATTCAAACATCCATACACTGAACAATATGCTCGAAAACTTGATGTCGTAATATTTCGTCAGTAAATGCGCGGGAGCGTCTCACACCGTCCGACGACAACCGCGGCGCACTCGCGACTGTTGTATGCCGAGAAATGCCGAGCGTCGTTTGGGAGCGTTTGTATAAAGATAGAATACTGTTTGCTTACTTGTACTGTGACGTTACGTTCGTTAATAGTTTAATTTAAAATGAATATTGTAACAGCAATAACGTAAGTTTTTCCAAACAGATTTTCCATTCAAAAACATATCATAACATGGTTTTAATTGAATAAAAGTAATGTGACTTTTACTTTGATCTTTAGCGCGAAGATTTGCGAGAAGTGTGGCATGAAACGTGAATGGTCAATGGACTACACCCAGTTCATAGACGATGCTGGTCAGAGAGTATTCTTCCCTCGCCGGCCTCATCGCACTGTCTCTGTCTACATCAAAAAGTTCGATCAAAAGGAAGCCTTGATGGCCGGACAGCCTTGCAAGCCGCCTATGTTTTAATAACGGATCTAAAACAACAGACAACACTTTTTTCTAGTCTTGTGTCTCATAATGTCTATATTCAACTTGTAAAGATTCTTCATAGTTTTATTTAATTCGATTTTAGTTTAATATTCTGACTGTATTACTTTGAAGTTGAACTGTAAATGCAATAGAAAATTGCAGTTCAAGGTGAACGATCGTTCAAGGTGAATAATGCGCAGTCTGTATTATTTATGGCGAACACTGTTGTGCAATTTCACGAGTGTAATCCTGCAGTTAATCTGCTAATGGGTCAAACAACTATTTTGCGTGTCATTGCCGTCTCTCAATTCCTGACAAAATGATTACTCGGAAAATATTGATATATATTCATTTCGTACATACATATGTATTGTATTAATCTTAAAGCTGATATCTATCGCCTTAATATAACATTCACCTAACTTTAATGGTGGCTTGCACCATTTATTGAAACTAGATTTAAGGATTTGGCATCTCGCTTGCACCAACGATTTAATAGTTAGCGTAAGCGAGAAGTCAAATCCTTAAATCGAGTTTAAGTAGTTGGTACAAGCCACCCTTAGTAATAATTCCATATTTTCCTCTATTTTATTGCCCATCCACATTGACATGTATATATGACCACACTGGACTGACGGTTGTCAAGTTATATTTGTGTCTATGTGATTTACGCCATTTTGGCGCTGTCGACATATGGTCGATATATACGAGAGTACTTGGAACTAAAATAGCCCTATGAACATTAGTTCTCGAGCACTTCGCATTTCGTAAGTGGCGCTTCAAATTGGCACACTGCATTAGCTGTCATTTGCTTCGTAAAGCCTATCCAATGGTAATTTATACATGTCAGTGGTTGTCCAAGACACGAAACATTTTCAGTTGTCCAAGGGACTATTTTACTATTTTTTTTCGATGTTATGACAATTCATAAGGTACCTAATAGACTAGTAAAATAGTTGATCAACCCAATATCTAGTCATTAATCTGTGTCAATATAGCACCACCGAATTAACATTGGCTTGCACCAACTATTTAAATTCGATTTAAGGAACTGACATCTCGCTTGCACCAACTATTAAAGGGTTGGTGCAAGCGAGATGTCAGTTCCTTAATTTGAGTTTAAATGGTTAGTGCAAACCGCCCTAAGATTCGATGATTGGAAAATTGCGTAATTAACATTAGTATTACTGAAGGGATATCATGATTATTCACGCGTCCTCAGTATAATATTTATATTGATAAAGAGCACGATCTTTAACAACATAAATATTATACTACGAAGTGAAATCACTTCAGTAGTAAATTTAACCACAGGTTCTGTTTTCTTAGTATTTTATGTTGCTAGATGTCCTAAACCGTGTCTTTGGTGTTCATGTTCAATATAATTTAAGCAATTTTAGTTCGGTTATGGACTAATATACCAACTATGTTACGTTTCAATTGTAAAAAATTGAAATTAAGAGTCCGCCTGTGCAACGGAATTCGTTCATTACTCCCGCGCTTTATGGCGACAGCAATAAAATTGATTTTTGCAGTTGCAGATTGATTACATTTTATCGCGGAGAAATCTCAAATTTTTTTTGCACATAATTGTAATTTGCACGAAAACTGCATCACCATTTAAAAATCTAGTTTTAGAGATTTGCGATATTATAATTACCTATCCATTTTAGTAAAAATAATTGTTAAATCCTGTAGAATTTCGGAGATACAACTGAATGTTTGTGCAAACAAGGGCTTCTTCTGAAAATTTTCTTATCGAGGTTTTTTTATGCAATCATGTTTCCACGTTTAAGGATTTCAAATTAAAGAGTTGAAGTTATACGTATCCAAATATCTAATACTCAGTCTTCTAGATATCGAGATCCAAGTCAACAAACATACCAAAGTCTGCATAGGCGGACACTTAAAATTTAAAATATAGAATAATGCATCTTGATATTAAAATGACATTATAAAATAAAAACATTGCAAAAATATCCTTTATTGCTTTTAATAAAACATTACTTAGCTTATAATAAAAAAGTATGACAGTAACTAAATGTTTGGTCATCGTTTGGGTTCATCAAGGAAGTAATATAATAGGTAACATGAAATCAAATATTTAAAATATAGCTTTTGCATTCATCCGTCAGATGTTTGTACTAGGTTATCTTTACTAAAGAACAATTATTACTAATACAACCCCTAAGTATAAACTTAATTCATGAACCAAAAATATGCTTAAAAACATTATATAACAAACAACAATCTTCAATATTATTTACAGCATTCACAACTTCAGGGGGCCCGTTCAAAGCCTTAATACGATATATATTTCACACCTCTTTTATAACAATCTTACATTACATTTACTAGTGTAATAATGGCTGTACGAACTTTAAATACATAAATAATGCAGACCACTGAAAGTAGTCCGGATAAATAACAAATCGCCGCTGAGCTAGGTGTCGTTATGCGACCGACGTCCCATCAGACACGGTTACACAATGTCGCGATCGAAAACTTTTTACCACACTTTTTTCTATGTTTGTTTGATTTAGTGTATTGGGATCGCATTGGGTTCGAATCAGATGTTGTAATTTATGGTTTTTGTGAGAATTTTCATTGTAACAAACACCCAAATTGCATCAATGACATTAAAAATGTTCTAGAAATGTTTACTGCAGCAATTTCAGTTCATTGTAATTACAATTCAGATGCAGATTGCTGTAATGACTTACGTTTTATTCGTTAAACACCATAATTACATTTCTGAAAACACATGGAACAATAAAGGTACATTACGTACTCCATAAGTCCCGTAAAGCTTTGAAAAATACTAATTATAGAGTACTATCCCACAAAATTCATTACGATCAGTCACACTGCGATATCTGATCAATGGATCCGTATATAAGGGTAACTTAGCATCGTTAAACATATTATACACAAGAAAACTCTTAAAACCTAGTGTCGACGGATTAGTGTTTCTTGGCGTAGCCCCAATGCGAGCCGCCATCTTTGCCACCTTTCTTGCCGTGCTCATGGTGGTGTTGGTGGTGTTCTTCATGTCCATCTTTGGCGTGGTAGCCTCTGTGGTCACCATCCATGTGGCCCTTATTGCTGTTGAAGACAAAACGAATTAATACAAAAGGAACAACGTTAAATGGATAATTTCATATTGTCGCGTGATCTGTGTCGATTTGACATTTAGATTATGTTTTTTTTTATTTTGCGATTATATATATATACTAGCAAACCTGACAGACGTTGTCCAGCCCAAAATAAAAAAAAATCTTAGAACCCGATTGTAATACCACTTAACGGGTCCAGTATGTATCAAAACCTTTCAGGGACCCACTCAACCTGACAGATATTCTCCTGCCCGAAATAAAATAAATTCCTAGAATCCGATTGCAACGCCACCTTGTGTGAATCGTTGTGTTGTGAATCTAAACTATCCAAGGACTCACTTAACTCGACAGACGCTATCCTGCCCGAAATAAAAAAAAATCCTAGAACGGGATTGGAGCGCCACCTATCGGGTCCAATTGTGAATCAAAACCATTAATGAGCTCACTAAAACACAAACAATTTCATCAAATTCGGTCAAGCCGTTTTTGAGTTTTAGCAAGACTAACGAACAGCAATTGATTTTTATATACAGGGTGTATATGAAAACGGGACAGTTACTTTAATGGATGAAAGGGCATAACTTTAGTAGTTTAAGAGTTATGACCGTTTTAATTTTCAAGTGTTATCCCCACCATTTCTCGTAAAATTGGGTTGATCGTGTACAGTTACAGATTTTAAATCTTACGTTTTCTTTTATTTTGTAATAATTTCATCCGTTACTGAAATACAGCCTGAAAACCCCCATTGGGGTATACGCATTATTTTCGAAAATGGTTTTCAGAAAGAATGAATGATGAAAGACTGACGAAAAAAATCTACAGAGCGAAAGTGAGTGGTAGGTGGTAGCAGATCCACTAAGAAAATATTTTTTGGAAATTTACATATTAAAAGGGTATAAGACTTTTTATGAAACTTTGATATGGAACAGCGTGCTTCTGTGAAGTTGAGTAGAAATATTGTTACTTAAAAATAATGAGACGCGGGTTTCACATTCAAATTTCACTCGTAAAAGAGTGGGAGGGAAGGTCGAATTTTGTCTGAAACTATATTAATTTTCTTCGTATGAAACTATATTAATTAACGCTCAGTTCTCTTTGACTAGCCCGTTAGGAATATGATATGTATGTATATTAATTTTCAGCATCAGCGACCCATAGTTAAGTCGCGAATAACAGGTATATGTATGTACCTCTGTTAACAATATTATAAATGACAAAATCTGTCTTTCACGGCTAAATCATTGGGCAGATATTGATGAAATTTAGAATGGATATAGATTAAGGCTTGGAGAAGGCTCAATCGAATAACGAAGCTAAAAGAGTACATACATTCATAGCTTCGCCTTAGTCTAACGGGGTAGATAGAGAGGATGGAATCTCAAGCATTGCTTTTTTCGTCTTCTCAAATCTCAAGATAGAGAAGTTTAATTAACAAAATAATTCATTTTGTGGAAAATTACAACTCTCACAGTTTTAAATATTTTATAACGCAACGCGAAAATTGAAATGTTTAGATTACAGCTCCCATTCCAAACTTAAATAACATTAATGTTGTCAACTGTGCATACAGTGCACTTTACTCAGTGGGGTATATTGTGTTCTTTAAAACCAATTGGTATTGTAATAAACGTTTCTAAGTTGTACCAAGCGAGCAAATTGGTAAAATAAGTAATGCCATAATAAAATGTTATATACAAAAATACCTTTAGGACATAATAAGCAATGAGGAGATACGCGGCATGACATGGTTTCACGACAGTGTTATTGTAAAACTGAAGAAAGGAATGCTAAGATAGTTCGGGCACATGGAAAGAATGAGTGATGAAAGACTTACGAAGAAAATCTACAGAGCAAAAGCGAGTGGTAAAAGAAGCCAAGGAAGACCAAGGTTGAATTATGAAGATCAAATAGCCAGAGTCTTAGGTGACGGAAATGTAAAAAGCACTCGCATACCTAGGTGAAAATGTGTGAGGAGAATGATGAGATTTGAGGAAGCGAAAGAAATATGTAAAGACCGCGACGCATGGCGTTCCGTCCTCTCTGACTACCCCGTTAAGGACACAGCGTGAAGATATGTTGTACAAAAATTTACTAATTCGAAAAATATAATGACGCTATAGAATAATGTACATGTCTATAAAATATTAAAAGAAAATACAATTCAGTTTGTAAATTACAATATTCAGAACATAATTTTTTCCAATATATGTAATTGTTGTCCTCCTGACAACGATATCTTACCGTCGTTTATATATTATTTAAATAACAAAAACTGATTGTAAAAACTATTATCTAATATGAAAGCTTCAAAAAGATAACGCCAAAGAAAAGCATCAAAAAGATAACGGTAAAAATACAAAAATTTATTTTTTTGATACTACTTACTACTCCTTTGTTCCCTTTACATATGTTTAAATAAACGTACGTTTATTAGGAAAATTTTCCGAGAACTCGATTTGCAAGTCACAATGACATATTGACAGGGGATGCCAACTGGTTGACCGTTATAGAAGAGTCAAATTCTGATGGAATATGTCATCGAGAGAGCCCGAGCAGCAATTACGGCCCGATGTCTGTTGGACCACGATTTAAAATTTCTGATCATTCGCTTAAGGCAGGCTCAAATATCAACTTTGATTTAAGCAGCCCAGATGGTTAATATAATATATAATAATGTGTATAGGAACGAATTGATATCAGCTGTTGAAACTTGCCAGTGGCATGTACGTATTTCAACAAACAAGCTCAAAAACCCGGCTTACCTTTCTAAATGTTTAGTCAAGAACACAGAATACTAATGTGTCAAGAATGAGTAATAAATATCCACTTCAAAACTTCAAATCATAGCGAACCACAGCAGTTTTAAAAATTCCCGCGAATTACTTGTTAAACGAAAACGGTATAGAAATCTCAGAGAACTAAAGCAGGCTTTTAATTAGAATAATAACCTAAGTTGGTTTTTACTCCAAGTCGCGACCAGTCAGTGCGTCGGTCGATCGACACTAACGACCTCTTAAGGCATAATCAGAGCAAAAACCAGTGATCAATCATCTCACTCTCATGCGTTCCACTCTTGGACTACTGCTTATTCTTACTACTGCTTTTTGGAAACTATTACTTTTGAATTGTATATAAGTACATGCATACATATCTTAACGCTGTATTTCTAATGTGGTAGTCAGAGAGAATGGAGCGCTAAGCATCGTGGTCCTTACATATTTCTTTCGCCTCCTCAAATCTCATAATTCTTCTCACACACTTTCGCCTACGTATGCGAGTGCTTTTAACATTTCCATCGACTAACACTCTGGCTATTTGATCTTCATAAGTCAGCCTTAGTCGTCCTTGGCCTCGCCTCACTTTCGCTCTGTACATTTTCTTTCCTAGTCTTTCATCATTCATTTTTTATATGTGCCGAACCATCATAGCATATCTTTCTTCATTTATAGTTCATTCGTTCATTAATTCATTCAAAATTGATCCTGATCAACGTCAGTGAACTTGTCTATATCTTTTATTAGTGATTAGTGACGAGGAGTGACGTCAATTATTCTAGATTAATTCCTTTCACTACAAAGACAAACATTTTATCAATTTGTTGATGTGATGGAAGAAATAGAGAAATGAATAGAAAATTCTTTTGGCCTTTTGGTACGATGGTTGGAGCAATAGAGTGATTGCGATTGATTCTGCTCAGGTCAATTTAGTAGAACTTTTTCAATTCCTTTGGAATCTGGACGGTGCTGGGTGCTCTCCCAGTTTATTTACTGGTACCCATAGTATAAGGCTAGTGCTTAACTCGAGATGATACAAGTGGTGTAATCGATTTGAGTATGTATTCGAAGAGTTATCTAGGAGTTACCTGTATCCCTTTTTGCCTTTCTCGACGAAGTCGTGTCCAGCGTCGACATGATGGGCCTTTTTCTTGCCTGACTCGTTGCTGGCGTGTTTGGCGTGGAACTTGCCGAAGCGGTGGTGCTCGCCGCTCTTGTGGAAGTCATCGTAGAATTTGTGCTCTTTGTGAAATTCGTCTTTGTGATACTTGTTGTGGTAGCCTGGTGGAAACAAACACGGAGTTTAAAGAAGTTATTTTTGTCAGGGCTATAAAAGAATCGGAAGACGCAGTGTAGGACAGTCTCCAACGTGATTGACTAATGACATTGTAAAAGTTGCGGGGAATCGATGGAAACAAATGCATAGGTCCGTGAGCTTTGACGACATATCGGGGAGGCATATATCCAGCAGTGGGCTGGACGTAGGCTCTTCTGGCTGATGACGATGAAGATGTTGAATGAAATCGACATTAAAAACGTTTGTTTTTTATTTTTCTTCATAATCGCTAAAGTGTCCAGCAGGAAGATGGAGTAATTTTGGATGATATAATATTATAACAAAGCCGTGATCGTCGCAAGATATCTTGCAGTCGTTATATGAGAAGAACTGAACATTGATCTTAGTGGTGCCTTTAGGGGATATTTATGATTAGAAGTAGACTAACATGGTTTGTTGATGGTCGTTGTTGACGCGTTAACGCCTACCACAATATAATTGCTTGTGACTGTGCGCGGTACTTGAACAATATTGGTTTTTAATGTTGTCATTCTTCTTTCAACTATGTACAAAAAAAATTAACAAAAAATTTAAACCAACTTCAAAAAAGAAAAACGCTGAAAAGTACGAAATAACTATACTAATCAAAACTGAAGTACAAAAATAACTTTATAAATACGATACAAATACCCATATAGTTAAATTTGACAGTTACTGAAGCCGGTGCCAAGCCTACGCAAAGCCAAGCCACTGCTAAACTAATAGACTTTCTGTTGTTGCACATTGATTAGGCACCGACTTCAATAACTGTCAAATTTAATTATATGGGTATAATATATAATATAATACCACACAAAATTAAAAAAAAATTATATGGGTATTTCTATCGCATATATAAAGTTATTTTTGTACTTAAGTTTTGATTAGTAAAGGATAGTTATTTCGTAATTTTCAGTGTTTTTTTTGAAGTCGGTTCATTTTTTTGTTCATTTTTTTTTATTTCTCTCTATTGAGTGACCTTGACATAAATAAATATCTAGGACAGGTCTACAATTAACTTTTATACTAATTCTGGAGCACAATGACATCAAGAGAATCATCAATGTAAATAAATAAAGGTTATAACTAGGTTCGCGTTATTTGGTGTATCTTCGAAATCCAAACTCCAATACTAGTGAAGTTTAAATGGGACTAATCTGAAAGTGAATCCTTTCAAATAAAAAAATATTTTTCCCAATCGGTTAATAAATGACGGATTTATGAGGAAACAAACCAACATAAAAAAAAACATACAAACGAATTGATAATCTCCTATTTTGAAGTCTGTTAATGTAGCCAAATAATATAAAAATCAAACTATTTTGTTTAAAATTATATTATCCATGCAAAATATACAATAATGTACACGCAGGATGACGCTTTGGTATACTAACAGGTATTAGATATGAGCTAACAAAAAAATGGTATATTAATGACGACCTCCGTGGCGCAACGGCTAAGCGCGTCGGAAAGTAAACGGCGGTTGCGGGTTCGATTCCCACCCCGAGCCTGGGTGTTTATGTATAATATGTATTTATTTACAAAAGAGTATATAACTAGTATATCAGTTGTCTAGTATCTAGCACCCATAACACAAGCGCTGTGCTGCTTACTTTGGGACTAGATGGCGCTGTGTGAAATGTCTGAGTATATAAGTATATTAATGAGAACCAGAGCCTTTATGATCTCTGTAACTTAGAACGTGAACGCACATCAAAATTATAGTGAATAACGAAATAGCAACTAAAGAGTCTCTAGAGATGGCTAACTAACGGTACACCATGTTCCTAGAGTTACACGGTTTAGCTGGAATACCTATTTGCCCGATTTATTTTGACTTTTGGATCCGGTGTTCAAAAAGCGCATTGCCAATTCGGTATTTCTGCAGGAATAAGTACTTATTGCCGCTTGCCGCTGTCACATGATGAACCGATTTTAATTTGATTTTATTAGATTTAATTATCGATTTGATTTGTCACCGTTGGTGCGTGTTTACGCACCATGCTACTAAATACAGTTTGTGATGATAAGAGCGAACGTTAGGACCTGATCAACTTTTTTGCAGGATTTGGAATAATGGCCCGTTTGTTTAAATCTAGCCGCATAAAAACATACACCATCTCAGAAAAAAAGCATTTTAAAAAACGTATCCCGCAGAAAAACCAAATTTAATACACGTGAACGAGCAGTTGCTTCGTTAACTCAATATAAGTTGTTGAGTGAACGTTATTATTTCGAGGGCGTTCTTGAAGATTGCAAAAATCGCAGTCTTCTTGAAAGTTATTTCGAATTCGAATTGAATATTATTTCGAAGGCGTTCTTGAAGATCGCGAAAATCACAGTCTTCTTGAAAATAAAAAGAATATTTAAATACACCAGACGTAAAAAATAGAACAGGTAAGAATATTTCTGAAAATTGCTGCCATATACCAGAAAACTGTATGCATTTCGTCAGTTATAGAGCTACATGGCACAAATACAGGCAACAACGTCAAACTTATGAAATAGCACTTTTTCTTAGGGATTAAAAAATAAATGACACCACGAGACAGATGTCAAAGTTACACTCTGTTCCATTTCAACATTATGAAGTTGCAACACGTTCACTATACTAACACCTCTAACATATAGGTACCTATTTTATTATTTTAATTAACTATGATAGAAACGGCAAGAGCCACACAATCAGTTATGGGCTAAACTGAGAAAAAGAGAAACGTAATAACTGATAATAATTGAACGAATTACGTTTGAGGTCATTTGCGATCAGAATGCAAATAACAAATAACTTTACATAATAACCAATCGCTTTCTCTCGACCGCAAAATGTTACATTTTCTCGAACAAAAGAATCTAAGTATTTGGTTACTCTTGTGACTGCGGCGTTTACTTGTATTGAGTAAATAAAGTCGAAACACGTGAAAATTGACATTAGTCACCAGACATTAAAGTTATTAAGATAGATTCAAAGTACCCGCAGTGGGTAAGTTTTTAAGTTTATCTCTGTCCATATTGCGTTGTTGTGGTGTATACACGTGTTAGTGGGATATTTGGCTATTTTTAGAATTTTACTCATTTTTTGTATTATTTTGTTGAGCTTTGCGCCTTTTTTAAGTGTTTAGTTAACTGTGGTGGTGGGGTTTTAATTAGGTGCGGATTTCGGCTCAAGTTTCCAGTCTCCAAATTGAAACCAAAAGGAAGGTTTTATGTAGATCTCCATTGTGTATATTCCTACTTCAATTGCTGGATTCACCTTCATTGGCCCTTTTTTTCTGTTATCCTCATTAATATATACTACATGACATTGCCAATATTCGCAATCGTGACAGTGCCATTCAACTAAAGAAGAAGAAGTTTATCTTTTAAGGAAGCAAATATCAAAGAAAGTACAGCACTTGTCTGATGTGAAAAAAATATTTTCTCTTGTCATTAATATTCCTTTAGTACACTGATAGTTAAAAATTCTACTTAGAAGAACAGGAAACGTCAGTTGCCGATGTCTAAGTATATGTACCTTAAAAACTAAATAGTACAGAAAATAGAAAATCCAATTTTTCTAACTTCCCTTTTTCCGTTCTCCCCCAAGGAGAACGAACTGAACTACTGCATTTCTAGGACTTAATATTATTAGGGTACAAGAGAAGGCTAGACAAAATTTACTTATACCAAAAAGTAAAACAATTAAACAAAATTTATTTTGCCCGGTTTCTACAACAAAATTTTGTTGTTATGAACAGAATTTTAAAATAAGTAATTTTATATTCTAGTTAGCTTTAAGTATAATTTTCAATTGTTATTGTAGTAAGAATAAGAAAATTAAATGTGCCGTTACGATTAAAACTATATTGCTACTTTTTACAAACTATTTTAGAAATAATATACTTTTCTTGCCGAGTCAAAAAGTACCTAATAATCGCTAAGTATGTCTTGTGTCAAAAAAATGAATCGGAATTGTCAGTTTCCTTCGATTCGATTTATGCTTTTTTTCGATGACGCTTTTTTCAATTAAAAGAAAGAAAATAAATCAACATAAATATCGAAGGAATACAGAAAATAAACAACTCGTCGATAAAAAAGAAGTGTAAAATGAATTAGATAAGTTTATGCAAAAAGTGCCTGATGTTACAAAGCAACAATTCAGATATTTTTTGTTTAAGTTTCTTTCCATCACTCATCTGAATTTTATACGTTGAACTTGGCACAGTTCTCACGAGAACGCACCGTTAACATAATATTCACAACAATAGTTTTTAATGTCAATAAAATGTAACTACCTGTTTTATAAACGGTTAAATATATCGTGTCTAGGTCTACGCATGTTCATAGCTCACTTTATAGCTAAATTTTTTTTAATGTAGAATGATTTTAAAAAACTTCTTGTCTTTTTGCAATTAACCATTTTTAAAAAAATACGTGTGCCTAAGGGTAAAGCTTCTTTTGTACGATTGCTTAGGTATTTTACTATAGATCACCCATTCCCAAAGTGGGCGATAACGCCCCCCTGTGGGCGCTGCAGGCCTAAAGGGTAAAGGTAAGAGACCCAGAAAAAAAATGGGGGCGTTGTGTAGAGGCCTGGCAGGTGATTTGTAATTTCATTTAGCTAGGACAACGACTACATGAGCTCTCGACTCAGTAGACAAAATAAGTTTGGGAACCTAGACTATAGATATATATATAATATATGTAAGTGGCATTATTAAACTTGAAAAAATATATACCAGTATCATAATGCCGAAAAAGGTTACTACCCTATGTATGCGGCGTTATCGATAAGGTTGCTATGGTTTTTAATGAGTCATTTATTCATTTAACTACCCTATTTAATGGGCCTAGCTTCGTCTTGTAACTATAAGGGTTACATACAATACGTGAAAGGGCAAGTGTGGTCGGATGAACCCAATCTCCCTAGGAGTAGGACCTATCTCTCTATCTGTTATTGCACCACCCATTTACAAAATTGGGTCCTGTCGATAAGGTAGTGTATTAATCCTTTAACACAGTTGCACTCACTTGGACTGTACAGTCTAACATAACAATGACGAAGTCGTTTAATCACGCTTGTCCTAACAGGTACTTATTTTTTTTTTTAGGTTCACCAGCTGATATAACATTATTACATAGCATAGTATAAGTTAACACTTTTTGACAAACTAAATGCACATCCTAGAGGTAAACACCACATGCAACCTAATCACTTTTGCTTTCAAAATCTCCAAATTCAAAGAAGAAATATAATCGCTGTAAGGGTGTTCTAGGTATGTCAATAGAAGTCACTTCGTGCGTAGGAAAGGGATTTCAATAACGTTGGGATGAAGACCCTACTCTCATGCCTATTTGCTCGATCTTGAAAAACAAATGACAAACTAAATTACATCATAATTCAGATTTAGTTTTGGCATGCGTCGGTCATTAAGTTATAAGTCAATATTTGTAGAAAAATGATGAGAAATCAAGACCAAAAGACAATATGCTATAAAATAGATGAATGAATCTTACCCTTGGTCTTGTGCCCCTTTTTGTGTCCCTTCTTTTCGTCGAAGTGGGACCCCCTACTACCGTACGCCTCTTCCTCGTGGTCTCCTTTGTGGTCAGCTTTGTCGTGGTGTTTCTTCTTCTTCCCTTCGGCTTCTTCGTACTCTTTCCTATGATGCTCGTCAATCTTGTGTCCTTTGTTACCCTTGTCTAAGTAGTGGTGGCTTTTCGAGCCCTTCGTAGTCTGGAAATTGTCGTGATTTTAGCTGTTGAGGTGATTTAATTTGAGAAAAATTCTAGATAATTAATTTTGATCGGTAGAATGAATGGATTATAAACATATATACATATATTTACAGGTTTTCAATTTAAATCACAGAGATTCTTCAAAACTACTGCAATTAATATCGTTCTCATTTTAAATGTCAAATTGTGACTCTGAAATAAATAACAGTTATATGAGTGTCATAGCAAAAAGTGGAATAATCAATGTAAAGTCTAAAGTTTTTTAAGTCTAAGTTAATAGTCGTTTTTTAAATGGCTGGAAAATGAATTTGAGATTCTTTCCGAGGATTTAAGCAAATACAGAGACCTTCAGATTTTTATAAAGTATGTTTATTATTGATACTACTTTATACTCATCGTTTTGATTGTGTTTACGTTAAGTTTTTGAGTAATGTTTATTATGATAGACATCACTCAAGAATCTTTCTGACCAATCAGAATCATATTAAAGTCCATTAAATATTATACATGCGTTGTAAAAAAATGTATATCGCGACTTATTTATAGATTTTACGAAAAGAAAAGTCTTTTTATAGGCACGATTTAAGCAAATCTACTTTGATTTAGGATGTAAGGGAATTTTAACGTTTTCCGTATTTGAACAGAACACAACACAAAAATTTTCGCTAAACAAAGTCATATTTACTATTGGCACTGTGTTTCTTTCGCGTTATGAAAGTACATAGGTAAAGTTTATGTAACAAATATTTTGTTATTCTCGTACTACTAAAATTGAGTTTACTCTGGCTGCGCAGAGAATGAATGGGATATTCTTTATGCGTAATGCGAGTGATTATTAAGATTAAATAGCCTAGTGCTAGCTGACGGAAATGTCAAAACCACTCGCATACCTAGGCGAAAATGTGTGAGGAGAATGATGAGATTTGAGGAAGCGAAAGAAGTATGTAAGGACCACGACGCTTGGCGCTCCGTCCTCTTTGACTACCCCATTAGAGATACAGCGTGAAGATATGTAATGCGAGTAATGTTTATATAAATCTTCTATTCTCTCGTAAAATATTTTCGGTTTTTTTTACACAGATTATAGATCTGTGTTTAATATGATAACTATTACTGCTTTGTAAAATGAAAAAAAAAAAAAACGAATGGGATATGATTTTACGATAAAAAAATACATTAACTCTAATTATGTGGGTCATGGAAGATCTCGAAAAGACCAATCTAAAAAAATAGGTCCATGTCTTGTATTTTGCAGTCGGGTGTTCTTAAATTTTTGTGTAAACAGTACAAACAGAACAGTAAACAGAACAATATGTGTAATTGAAATGTATTATGATATAAAGCTTATAGTTTTTTAAACTCAGTCGCATAACAGTTATAACGATTAGAATACGGAATTATGAGAATTCGAGCAATTTATATATATTAGCCAATGTTATGACACGCGGAAAATATAAATTCTATTTTGTGATTTCCATTATTACTGTAAATAAGTATAATGTAAAATATGTTATTACTAATCAAAAGCTATTAATAGAACAAATGGAAATTTAATATCATACTATAATGTTATTGTAAAATGTCACGCGAATGAAATTTTTTTTAAATTGATCTTAACAAGCCAAATAAATTATTCTAATAAACGCTAATAAATATTTCTAATAATGAGTGATTTATATTAGGGACTATGATTTTTTATGAAGTTCTTGCTTGTTATTATATTACTTTATAAAAATTATTTTTTTAAAAAGTAATATTTTATTAACCACATTCACAAAACTTAAAAAAGTAGTGTCTATTTGTTAAATTGATATTCGGTCTACTTTTAATACAATTACTTAGTTCAACAAATATTTGAAGCTATGAGAATTTGTTTGCATAAGAACTACCATGAAGAATACTCATTTTAGTTATGCTTTACTATTTCTATTCCTTTTTTGGAACCGTTCAATAAAAACAAAAGTTACTTTTATGGATGTATCGAAATTCTAATACTTTTTCAGTACTATCGGTTAGACGAAGTTCATGACTCCCTTAATTGAAGACACATTGTACAGAGAATAAGTGACATGCAAACATTTTGAAAACTTACCTTTCCACCGTGGTCACTGTAATGGTCTCCGTGCTTGTGATGTCCACCGCCATGGCCGCCGCCATGCGAGTGACCGTGGCTATGGTGGCCATGGTGATTATGATGGCCGTGATGGCCGGAGGCTGATCCATAGAGGTCGCCGTCGGAGAGCTTCTTGATGGTGTTAGAAACAGGTACGGAAGCGACGGGCACCGGGCCGACGATAGGCGCGTGCGCCTGAGCCACAGACAAAGGTGCGGGGGCCAGGTTCACGGGGGCCACGTTAGCATGCGCGACATCAACAGGGGCTTGGTTGGAGGGAGCCGCCAACTGCACGGGGTTATAAGACGTTACAGGACGCAAAACACCCAGAGGTATCGGTACGGCACTCACGTGGTGGTTTAAATAGCGAGCCGAGGCCGGGGCCCCGGGCGCCGCGTACACTTTGTGGTAATGCTCGGCACTGGCAGCCAACATTTCCTCGTAGGGGGGCGCGGGCGCAGCGAACTCGTCGGTAAGCTCGTGTACTTCGTACTGGTGCACCTGCCGCCGCCGCCGGTCGGGCCCGTCGTCGGCGCCCTTCCTCTTGACGCGCACGTGCTCCTCAGTGGGCCGCTCCACATAGGCGCGGCGGCGCGCGCGCTCGTGCGGCTCGTAGTTCTCGTCCTCGTTGTAAGGCTCCTCCAGGTCCTCCTCCTCCACCCAGGGTTCGTCGTCGGCGCGCGCGGCCGCCAGCGCCGCTAGCGCTAGCGCCACCGCCAGTAGCCAGGTCACCGCTGGCCGCATCTTGTCTGTTCGCACTGCGCTGGAATCGACCGTTTTTTGTTTTATACTTATGATAAAAACGACCTTTCACCGGTTGACCAACGCTATTGTACGGGACTCGTTGCTAAACGCATCGGCGGGTAGTCGCGGATTGCGTTTGCGTCTGGCCGCGGACGGTCTGTGGACGTTTTTTTCTCTGCGCCCCGTTTATATCGTGCGGTATGCAAACCGTTTGTTTGCGGAGGATGAGAGCGAGTGCGCTGGCTCGGCGCAGGGCGGACACTGCGCCGGCGCGGGTCGCGGACGCGCGCCTCAACCTAGAAAGCGTTCATAACCACCCGACGCAAATCGTTTTCCCGGTCGATTATTTTAGTGATTTTTCGAGTAGTGAAAACAGCGGCCGTGAATTATTCGAATTGAAGACTTTTACTAATCGTCTGCGGCCATGAGAACTAGTTGCACAATATCGCGCAACGGCAGTTTTTGAATAAGGCGCATGACAAAATTATTGATTTAATTCGCGTAATTCAATAGAAATCAGTTATATTTAAAAGAATTTAAATTTTTCTTGTAATTTTTTTATTTCTCAATGTACTTAACGATAAACAGTTGTCTAAATTAATTGCCAAATCTGTTGTAATGACAATCTGTAAATACTATAAATGTTTGTGAAACTGGGTAAATATGGTAAGTATATAATATACAACAAGTTAAATGACGTCGGTTGTAATAAAATATTTCAACACTGCAACTCTTGCAGATTTCTGTATTATGAGATATTATGTCTATAGTGTTCATAGATCTCGATACAGTTTGATAACTTTTAATTTAATTTTATATAAGATGTAATGCAAAAGGTAAGAGCGTTTATTAATAATATAAAATATAGGTAACTTTTTTAAATGTTAAAGTATGTAAATGTTAAAGTATGTCACATTAATAAGTGGATAACATTAAGTTTTTGCAAGATATGGCGCGATTTATTATATTATACGCTTAGGCATGCTTGTATAATTATTACGCTTATGTCAAAATAAATATAAATTATACTTTATTGTCAAACAAATTTGTCTGTACTACGTTCGATTAAAAAATATTTCAATTTTTTAAAAAACGTACTAAATCAATTTCAAAACGTTTGCTATTTCAATTCCAATGATATCAAAATTACGCTAACTCTCTGTCGGTTAGTTACACCAATTACTCTGGTAGTTGGTACAATTATTAGAGAAATATCATTTTAATGCACAGATTTCACATCACTCACTACGATATGCGAATCTGTGAAACCGTTTAGCAACTAGTTCTCCAGTGGGCTCACTGAAACATTAGAATTTTTTGGAAGAATACGAGAACAAAATATGGCAGGGTATTATTTTAAAAAATCGATTAACTGAGTGTGATTCGTAAACGTAGAGTTCCTTACGTTATTTTTCTATGAAGTGGTGAAGGTATAGTTTGGTTAGAATTGAAAACCTTGGCAAAAGTGTGTAGGTATGTGAAAAGAAACAAAGTTTGACGAGCGGAAAGGAGTTTGCAAGGACCGCGATGTTGGTGTTGGTCCTCCGCTCTGTCTACTCCTCTGTGGCGATAAAGTGCGAGAATACGTTTGTGTGTAAGTATGATATGCAAATGCTTCAGTTACTTGAGTTTATTATTTGTAATTCTCAATTATTAAACATTTATGCAGAATTTTAAGTTACAAAAAGGCTAAATAAAATGTAAACCTTTAATTTTTCAAAATTAAATTTTACGTATTTTTACAAAAGCTCACAAAGAAAATATTCATGTATTTCGAATTTAGCAAAACATATGGTTAAAAAGAAATTTCATAGTTTCGTCATGTCCGTCTGTCCACACGTATTCTATCGATCGGCTCATTTTTATATTTACTAAGCTAATTGATATGGCGACGTGAATTGGTAGCCCAAAACTAAAATGAGAAGAAATAAAATAAAACAATTATTTTAGTTCATCCTGTACTTTGACTGCGGAATCCTAACTTAATAAGTATGACAGGCCCTTGCTCGGTCTTTTTCCATCTTGTAATTTTGGTGTCTACGGGCGGCGGTGATCACTTTCCATCAGGTGACTCGCTTGCTCGCTTGCCCCCTCGATCATAATAAAAAAAAAGTAAGAAACTGAGATTAGGCAAGAAACTCAAACAATCAAAATTAAAAATTTATGTTTTTAGTGTGTTTATAACGTGAGTATAATTTTTTCACATAAACATAAAAGTCCACCAAGGGCTAATTGGTAATAGTTTATACATATAGGCGACAGGCTTACAACTCAATATTATCTGGTTTTGTTGTACCTACCATCTATGGATTTAGAATTAGATGCTTATTTGTTGGAGTGGCGTGGGATTTTAAATAAGGCTGTCGGATGGGCTGAATTTGACTAGATTCTCCCGACATTTTATGAGGTCTCCTGTCTCCCAACAAAATACATTTAATAATTGAATACGTATAAGAAAGAAAATTAACATAATAGGCTATATGACAATTATAAACTTTTAAACTGTCGCGTTGCATTATAAAATGTCTAAAACGGTTACCATATGTGAAAGGTGTTACTGATAAAATTGGATCAGTTTTAAAAAAGTACTCTATCCGCACCATATACACCCCTGGAACAAAGGTGAACAACATAGTGGGCACACCAAAGGATGTTTTGCCGTTGCAGACGCCAGGAGTCTATAAAATAGATTGTAGCTGCGGTAGTTCATCGGTATTGGCCAAACGAAGCGCACTATTGCTGAAAGGGTTAAAGAACATGTTGCAGCGGTGAAAAAGCGGCAAACAATCAAATCGGCGATAGTGGAACATCTGCTCCAATCAGATATCAATCACTGGACTGAGTTTCATCGCCCACGAGTCCTTTCTACTGATCGCCACTTTTATCCAAGAGACATAGAAATTTCAATCGGGAAAACGGGTACAATTTATCGACGATGTGGAATCCTGTGATTCAAGGAACTAAACCTCGTGTTTCGCTTCGGTTAAACGCGCGGACACTGTGAGTGTTGTGTGTAGGTATCCCGAAAACTATTTACAAATATCGGGGGTAGATGACAAAACGTCTACCTCAGACATGGAGTAAAACTTGCTGTGACAGTTTGCTTGAGACCACGGCCGATGCAACTCGGTCGAAACGTTAAGGCAGTATAAAAAAGGTAATCGCGTTAAATTTTCTGTTTAAGATATTTTAGACGACAATTACTTAACCACTTAGTTAAAAGATAGGTTCAGTAAACACAAACAAAACTGTGAAAAAATTTTCGAAATACTGTGAAAAACATAAGTTATTTGCTTTTAATCATTATTAATGAGAACAGTGGGGATAAGTTCCCTCTCAGTCACTCCTAGCGCTGCGCAGTGTTATTGCGACTTTGCGACGTCACAGCTATGTAACGCTATCTCCCTCTAGCGGATCCCCACTCTGTTCCCACTACTAAAGTTTAAAACCTAATAACTCCGTTTTTCTCAGTGAATGTTGAAGTTTTATCTCGATTGTATTCAAAATGTTTCATTACATTAATATTATATTTAAAATATGCCACATTTAAGAGCAGGCATCCAGATCTAGCCTATTCAAGCGGCAGAGGATAGTGGCTATATAATGTATACCGATCACTGCTGTCTTCTAGAAACATTCTTAAATCTGCTTAAAGATAATAACAGATAAATAAAATGAAAGAATAATAAAACGATAAAATTTAGACCAATCAAATCCAAAATAAATCTTGCAGTAAATATGATAATTACTGAAATTAATACAAATTGACGTTTAATCGTGGAAAGTAATTAATAGGTAATTAGGTACCTATATTAATTGATCTTGCAAAATTAGTGAATAGTAACCAGTCTTTTTTAAATTGTAAGTCAAAAGTTGTCGAGATCCAAATGAAAATAAAGTTTTCACTCTAATTTAGACCTGTGTGGGTCGTGATGGATTCGATCATTTGATGGCAATAATTTAAAAGTATTGATGATTGCAATCACATTTGAATGAATGTATCGTTCATCCATTCAATCATTTGACCGATTCCATCTTGGTACTTTTCGATATTTAATTAATTGCCTATGCCATTTAACGTGATAAAATGTGAAATTGCATAAAATTGCACAGTATTTTTGAAACACAAACAATAAAATTATAAATGCGACTGAATTATAATAAAAGGTATAAAAAATATCGAAATTGTAAAAGATCGGATTACTCATACAATCGTTTGATCTTTCGTTTCAATCAAAAATACATGATTGTATCTGTATACAATCAACTATTGATTCGATCATTTGACCGAATCTTTTTTCATATGAATACTTAAACGATCGAATCTTTGAAAATGAACGATTGATATAGGTCTACTCGAATTCTTGGACAATGTTTATTTTTATTGACGACAATCCCAAAATTCCAAGATTTTAAAATTGAATTCAGACATTTTTCATCTGGCAACCCCTGATTTAAAAGTGTTGAACTCTGCTCTGTCCATCCTGAAAGTGACATGGATCGCGTGAAGATATAAATGTACCACAGCTTCAGAATGAGATTTTACCGAGATGAACTAGCAAAAAGTTTTGTAAGGTGTAGCTGAAATAATATTTCCTTGTTTCCTAACTAAGAGAATTGCCATTCGAAAGATTTCGTAATAAGGTTTGCGATATATTTTAAATTGCACTGAACAACTCATTATAAATCAGAAGAGACAACAATAGGTGTATGTAAATAAATAATAAATTCGCCAAATTTTGGGGTTCCGTAATCGTTTCCTTGACCGAGATTACCCAAATGGTGCAACACCTGTTTTTATTCGACTTCAACAAAGGCTTAGCTGGTACTGTATGGCCGTCCTATTCTATACAGTTCGATTCAGAACGTTAGACGTTATGACGTTACGAATGCAGACCACGACCATGCAGAGGCCTTTGAACACACAAATTCCGGGAGCCCTTTTGGAAAGAAAAGAAAAGATTAATTAAAACATTCAAATGTTATGACACTGTTGATTATTATTATAATAAGTGATGTGATTATTCTTTCACGAATAGAAATAATAAGAAATAGTAATAGAAAATATGTCAGCATGGATTTCGTCATATCTGAGTTCCAACCTGATTGGGGGTCCTGGGCTTGTGCCCCACGTACTCTTAGGGTAAATACGGAACAGATATGTGTATACATATCTGTCGTTTTCCTTACGTGTGAGGTAGACCACATTAATAGCTGTATAAACTGTGTTGATGTTGTCAGAATAGTAGTGCACGTTCTGCACGAGCGACCGCTTTGTAACTGAATTTCAATTAAAATGGAGCCATCAATAAATGAGATGGCAGTCATGAGATTTGTTAATAAGGCACTTAAGTTGAAAGAAAATCGTGACTCTCAGTTAGGACACACCGAAATGTTACGTTTTGTGACTAAAAATGAGTAATAATAACAATAATCTCTAAACAAACGAATGCCATCACCCTATAGACCGTTGCAATCCAATTTATCAGAAAAGTAAATAATATTTTTCAGCCTTTTTCGTTAAATTTGATATTACAAAATAGGGCAATGTACATATTTCATGAAATCAATTGATTGTGATAACGTTTCTATTTCAATTTATCAAAAACTATTCTATGTTTTTTATCGTTAAACGAACCAGGAAATGTTATTCACCTTTTTTCTCAATTTCATTGAAACGAACATTAAAATAATAAGGCTTAAAAAAATAGCTACGTATTAACGTGTGTCAGGAACAGTCAGGATTTCACAGCGAAAGTGAAAAAAAAAGATTATATGTGGGCGTCTAAGAAAAAAGGGTCCAGTAGTGGGATATTGAGTTAAGACTAGATTCGGAATTTAGAATAGTCAATTGACGATAAGAACTAAAAAAATATTCAAAAACTGGCATATATTTTTTTTAACAGACATTTAAAGTTGAAACTCTGAAAAAGCTCGTTTTGAGAAAAAGCATCTTTAAAGTTTGATTAAAAAAAACACACTTCTACTTGTTTGTTTCTACTTAGAAACATCATATACAGTCATTTACTATATGAACTTGTAGATAATTGTGCATTAATTAATAAACAATTAAAATCGTGAATTACCATTTTTTCACCCAAAGTTTACAAAACTGGAGACCCTTTTTGCTTGGACGCCCACATTTAGTGTTGCTGTGTGTTTGCATGCCGCAACTGATTAATTTATCTACTTAGCTGTTTATCAAAGAGATGTAAACTGTTACTTGAAAACCAGATATGAGAATAAAAATCAGATTTTGGACTAATTTTTTAACCGACATAAAAAAGAAGGAGGTTCTCAATTCGTCTTTATGTTGGTTTTTTTTTGTATGTTTGTTACCTCATAACTCTGTCATTCATGAACTGATTTCGAAAATTTTTTTTTCGTTTGGTAGGTAATACTTCAGAGGTGGTCCCATTTAAATTTCACCTATATTGTAGCTTGGACTTCGAAGATACACTAGATAACGCGACCTGGTTATAACCTTTATTTATATTGACGATTCTCTTGTATATAGTTGCGCTCCGGAATTAGAATGAAGTTAATTGCAGACCTGCCCTAGATATTTATTTAGGTCAAGACCACTCAAAAGGGAAAAATAAAAAAAAATTTATTAAAAAAAATTAAACCGCCTTCAAAAAAAACACTGAAAAGTATAAAATAACTATCCTTTACTAATCAAAACTCAAGTACAATTAAAATGACTTTATAAATACGATACACATACCTATATAATTAAATTTGACAGTTATTGAAGTCGGTGCCAAATCAATGTGCAACAACATAAAGTCTATTAGTTTGGTGGGCTTGGCACCGACTTCAGTAACTGTCAAATTTAATTATATACTATATATAACGGCGGGAGTCCGCCTTCTTTTTTACATATTCTTTGGCACTAGATATTATTAAAAGTAGGTAACTATCAGTTTCTTTTATCTAACTTTAAAAAGTATGTAAGAATACATTTATAAGTATATAAGAATACATATATGTAACCCTAAATAGTAAATAAGTGTAGGTCAGTAAAGTAGATACAACATAGTAGAAACAATAAAATAGTATAAAATAGAGATAGATAAGTAAGAACATAGAATTGTATCAGTATAACCTAAAGTAGAAAACTGTAATAAGATAATTCTAGTAAGTAGTGGAATTAGATAAGAAAAATAAAAATGTAATGATATAGAAATAAGGAACGGTAGATATAATAACAAATAAAGATAACGAATAGAATAGAGCAATAAGAACTCTCACAGGTATACGTCAGAGGTAGCAGATATAAATAAAAAAATAAAAAAAGACCTTTGAATAGCGACAATTACAATTTTAATTAAAAATCAAAATATAAATATATATTTTGCAGGTTGTACTGTTTTAAAGCGATAAATAAGTTGTTATATATTATATTCAACTAGCTGCAGACAATTCATATTTTAACAGTGGAGTTAGTATATTAATATATGTGTCTGAGACCGCTAAAAAAACAAAAGGACAAAGGCTATAAGAACAAAACCATATTCCAAGAAATTTAACAATTCCTGCATGTAATTATTTGTGACAATTAGCGTGTGAATCGACCTCTCATGAATACAGTTTTAATCGAAACACAAACTTGACAAAGAATTTTGTTTAATTGTACAAATACGGTTAGTTAATGTGAGTTTATACAAAAATATTATCAGCAGCATTCGGCGCGGCTCGCGCGATCTTCATTCTGTTACATATACAACATACATAATATTATGTAATATACATACACAGGCATACTTGTTTACAAATTTGCGCAGACTTTTTGGCGGGAACGGGAGAAGTGAGGTAGTCATTATAATTCGATAGTCTATTTTTTACATTTTTGGGAATTTTAAAGTACAAAAGTGATTGTATATTGTGTTTTAAAATTCTGTGTAAGTGAAAAGAATGAAGTAAGTCCAAATAAACATGTGTAGCTGAAGTTCTCGCGCTCTTCCATGATGTCCTTTATAACTTCAGTAAAGCCTATTATTACTTTACTGGAGGAGTTTTACGATAACGATTCTACTTGTTACAATACAATACGTGACATTGGCAAATGCGCTAATCTGTGCGCCATGCCATGAAAAAAAAAAAAGTTGCGGCATATGCGACGCTACGTATGCTAACTCCATTCAAAGTATTAGTTTTCCAGAGGACTGATAACAATAAAATATATGAAGGTATATCATTATTAATAGTTTTTCAAGGGTACCTGCTAATTATCTCATGTCAGAGGCTTTTTAAATTTCGAATTAAATTCGCGCTATATACACGTAGGTACATAAAAAAATATCTGAGTTTTTCCCAAAACAAGGTACACCACCTTTCAAAAATAGTTTTTAATGAATATCTTATTAAATATTTTGAGAAATGAGTTAAATAAAAGCTTGTATTTTATAATCGCTTATATAATTAATTATTACAGTGAACCACGGTGCTTTTTGTAAATTTCCTCATGTTTATTACGGGATTTTAATTGGGTTGTGCAATGAGAAATATTGAGCAAGCAGATATTTAAATGACTTGTGTCGAGTCATGACCGACTTTCTAACAATAAGTAGTAGGTAACTGATACTACTTTTATTAATATTGATTAAAAAATCTCACGTTTAATTATTAGGGGTCAACTGTACATTCATTGCAAAATGTCAATCAGATGCTTTTTACTTTTTTTACTTCAGAAACGAATGGAATAAGTATTGCGTTTATTCCTAATCAAAAAAGTTGCGAATATAATATTGTACAGACACAGGTGTTACTTCGTGAGAACCATGTGATAAATTCTTGTGATTTTTGGCTGTACTCTGCCCAAAATTCTTAACTAATCGACACTAAGAGATCGTTTTAAAAACATTGATGTACTCACCTTGCCGTCCTTATACATCTTTGAAATTGTTATGTATATGAGGAAAAATATAGATCTGTTTAAAACGAAAGACGATATTAATGGTATGGAAACCTGAGGTCGTTATTAATTAGTTATTCCAAAATTTAAATTACATAAGTCAAATGTTTCATTTTTGAGTAACTGCATTCGTTTTTATAATAAAGTTCCTCAGGAAGTTACTCAATTAACAGAAAACAGATTTAGATTAGTTATAAAACGTACATTGATTAGACAATCATACTATAAAATAAACGATTTCGTTGAAGACAAAACAATAGTCTGGAAATGATCTTCTCTGCACGTGCATTTACTGGCTTTTTGAATATTGTATTTTAATAAAGCTATTGTAAAATTATGTTAAAAAAATCATACCTGACTGAGTTTCTTGTTGGTTCTCCTCCGTATCCAAAGTTTCTCTTACGAACCGAAGTAAAGTAGATTTGACGTTCCGAAACACATTGTAATTGGGTTTACTTGAGTACATTGATTTGACCCCGACTCGTGTTCCGCCTCATTATGAAGCATCCTCGGTCGCCTAACTAGCACCGAATCTGTCCGCACCGAGTGTAATCTCTGGAATATACATCGTTAAAAGGCGAAACACGTGTCGATTAGAAAGTTTGGAATTTTGGATGGAGGATAACTAAAAATTATAATAATTCATCACGGAATTACACCCCTGATCCGAGGCCTTTATTCCTGTGAAGTAGTTTGAAGAAATCGTTTCCTGTATTCCACCGTAGCCTATTCTATTGGGTAACGTACAGGGTCGCGGACGACCAAAGTCGAAGCTCTGATTGCCTACTTCGAGTGATCTCGATGAGGACGGCCATGCGTGTGATCCGCGCTACCGAAACACTGAGGTTGCTGAGGAGCTCGGAACGCACAGCGCTAGGAACACCCCAGCACATTCCGTAGAAGACTCTGTAGCCAATCGAAATGCGTCAAGGACGACCCAGTCTTAACAGTTTTAATGTGGGCGGTGGATTTGTGTTTGTAGGTATGGCCTATTCTTGTAAACCCAAAAATGTGAAATCAAATTCTAATAATAAAGTACCACGGAGATTCAGAAGTAGAAGTTGGATGACCCGCGCACAGATAGATAGATAGACTGATAGGGGATTGGTTAAATAAACCAGCTGTAGCAGGCAAACAGGGTGGTTTATTAGGTAAAGCAAAAATTCACCACCCGCCGCACAATCCGATTTCTTAAAGTTACAAGGCGTCACTGGCCTGAACGGAGAATCCAACCGCCGCGCTCCGGTTCGTCTGCGGTTTGTTTCAGTCCTGATCAAACTCTGAAGGTTTTCACCGTCAAGCCCCTTGTTCTAGAGGAGGTTCGGGAAAGAGCGTACGAGGAACACAAAAAATGTGAAAAAAGTGGGAGTGATGGTGTGGTGTTGAAAATAGTTTGTGGTTACCTTAAAACTAACTTTGAAACTATAATAATTAACATATAATTAAAAAAGACACTTTATCAACTGGCTTATGCTAGATGTTACTTTTCCTTATACACGAATTTCACTTGTGAATGATATCTCCACATTTAAGCAAGATTCTCGTAGTTCTTTGCTTGTTTCATAAAATACTCTGATTTGGACTGTCAGATGTGTCCAGGGGATGTGGCAAAATAAATAATTAATAAATATCTTGTTAATTATTGAATAATCTGCTGGTTATTACGTATCCATATAAGCCTATGAACCAGGCTTCATTATTAAATTCATCCGTTATTGTTAACTATTTCTAGACTCCTTTAACATTACTTTGCTCTTGCTTGTACTTGGTAGGTATGAACTCTAGTATTCTTCAAAATTTTTCTCTTCTTATCTTAAAAACGAACTCGTCCTTTCCCCGTCACACCATCCTCTCTATTCTTTTTTGTTTTTGCTTTCTCAAAAATTCTATTCCATTCTTCTAAAAAAATGTTTTCAAATTTCTAACTTGCTAGTTCTACATTTCATTTTTCTGATTTAGCCTCTGTGCTCATAAAAAAGGTAGAATAGGAAAAAAAAATGGTACGGTCTGTAGTGTGTGTACGATGTTCTTCGCTTGTTGTAAGAAGAGCCTAAAGGGGCCTTCGGAGCAGCGGCCGATTGGAGTGAAGGTTTCGGTAGTTCATCTATGCGACCCTGTAACTGTTCCCTGAGAAGTGATTCGACATAGTGCGAGAGGGGCTTCGATGCGTTCCGTATAGGAGATCCCGGAGCCACTCGATAACGCCTCGAGGATGGCCGCAGTAGTTTTGGTGGTTAGAAGCACCACATAATTCCGTATATGTGTCGTATTTACAAGTAATTGTAAATACGGTATTTACAAGGCGTAGCGTCTTGTGCGGAATTGTACTTACTTTTGATTACGGGCCGTGGGGACTCCGACCCTTAACGCGTGTTTTCGTTTATAGGGCATAGTCCCACCACTCCGCAACGATTTCGCTCCATTAACTTTGATTGAAAGCAAATTAATTTAGCAATATAGTTTTTAAACTTCTATAAATTAGTTGCCAACTCTGTGGTGCAGTAATTAAACACAACCTGCGAATTACGTAAACATATTATTATTGAGTCAGGTTATTTAATTTATTTCACCGGTGCTGCTCGGACCCCGGCACCACACTCTTGCCGAGTCGACACGAGTCGACGCGAGCGCGAGAGTGTGGTTGCTGCGCTCGTGTGCACTCGTGTCCGCTCGCCTCGACTCGCATCGTCCGTGTCGGTATTTGGTGTACGAGTCAAAGAACGCGAGTGGCCAACACGAGCGCGCCTACTACACTCCCGCAATTGTAAATGTGAATTTTTATTTCAAGCTGCATGCACGTTACAAATTTAATTAAACATGGATGACAATTCTGCCAATGCGTAGATGCGAAAGGGTCCTTAAATAAATAGTAAAATGAAAAACTGTAAAGTTCTCAAGGGGAGCTGGCTACGAATTAATAATTATACTTATAAAGTACGACATAATTATTATTCTTTACTATGTAATCAAAACTAAAAGGTAAAAGTGACTTCAAAAATAATACGATGTAAATGCCTGTAAGTACCATATATATAATATTTGACAGTTACTGAAGTCAGTCATGCCAAGCCTACCAAACTAGTATCTAGACTTTCTATTGTTGCTTATTGATTTAGTACAGACTTCAATACATACATACATATAATCTTCACGCTGTGTGTGTGTGTGTAGTCAGAGAGGACGAAGCGCCAAGCGTCGCCGTCCTTACATACCTCTTTCGCTTCCTCAAATCTCATCATTCTCCTCACATATTTTCGCCTAGCTATGTAAGTGCTTTTGACATTTCCGTCTGCTAACACTCTCGCTATTTGATCCTCATAAGTCAGCCTTGGTCTTCCTTGGCTTCTTTTTTACCTCTCACTTTCGCTCTGTACATTTTCTTAGTGAGTCTCTCATCACTCATTCTTTCTAAGTGCCCGAACCATCTAAACATTTTTTTCTTCATTTTTACAATAACACTGACGTGCAACCCTGTTGTACTGCGTATGTCTTCATTGTTTATCTTGTCTGCAAGAGTGACACCGCAGATATTTCTGAGAGATCGCATTTCAACTGCATTTATCATGCTTTCACTCGATTTCGGGCATATCCAGGCCTCACTACCATACAGTAAAGTTGGCACTAATACCGCTTTGTGGATGGCAAATGGCCATCACTAAATGGTCATCAATAGCAGTGTTAAATATATTCACACTGCCTACTAATGCGGACAGAGCACCGTTCTTTGTATTACCAGCTGCTACCCGTCTCTCCACATCCAACTGACATCTTCCATCCCTCGAAAACGCACTCCCCAGATACACAATTTCATTCACTTGTTCTAGACATTTTCCATTTACACAAATTTCACATTTCGTCTGTACTGCTTCCCTTTCAAACACCAGAACCTTAGTTTTGTTCACATTCATATTCAATCCTTTCATTTCACATTGTTCTTTCATGCACGTGACTAGTGTCTGCAACTCTGCTTCTGATGGTGCTATAAGCACAGCATCGACAGCGTACAATAGGCAGTTTACCGCTGTGTCATCACATATTATACCACTCATACTACCTTTCAATGTCTGGAGGCAACTGTCCATATACAGAACGAACAGCCAGTCAGACATCACGCAGCCCTGTCTGACACCTGAACAGACTTCGATCCAGGGCGACATGTCACCTTCTATCCTTACACAGGCTCTGTGGCCTCGATATAATGACTGGACTTATATATGTCACCACGTGATTGTGAACACCGTTAGTTTATAATCTATCTCGCGAGATTTTAAACTGTCGACAAATTGTGAACTGGCATCATACTTGGAAGCGAGGGAGCGCACCTTGCTCGCTGATTGGTTGAACGTCGATTTTACGGGTGATAAAATCGGACAGATTGTGAATCCTGTCGGTAATTGCAGGTTCATTCACAATTTGACGGTTCGACGTAGATAGATTTTACATACATACATACATCACGCCGTATCCCCAACGGGGTAGTCAGAGAGGACGGAGCGCCAAGCGTCGCGATCCTTACATACTTCTCTCGTTTTTTCAAATCTCATTATTCTCCTCACACATTTTCACCTAGGTTTTTGACATTTTGTTTTTTTTTTAATTTAATATTGGCGTGTGGTTTCACACCAGAAATAAAATACCTAGTTTAACATATACGTAATTTCAATTACATATAGTGCTAACCTAATAACAGGCAAGCACTACTTGTGAATACTTTACAGGAAGTGGACAATACATGAGTCGTAAATACTTAATATTTTAGTGACCGTTTTTTATAATTATTAATACAATAAAGGTATGAAGGAACAATTTATTAGATACTACTTAAAGATTATAATTAAAAAGTGTTTGTTTAAACATGGCCAAGGAAGAACTGAAACCATCTAAGTCACAATGCCCTCATTGGGTCTACACGACCTAACGAGGGCATTGTGCTCACGACACATTCTGGAAAATATACTGTAGAACATTTCCGTCGGCTAACACTGTAGCCATTTGATCTTCATAAGTCAGCCTTGGTCTTCCATAGCTTCTTTTACCACTCACTTTTGCTCTATAGATTGTCTTCGTCAGTCTTTCATCACTCATTCTTTCCATGTGCCCCAACCATTTTAGCATTCCTTTCTTCATTTTTACAATAATACTATCTTTGATAGATAGATTATAAACCATCGAAAATTAATACGTTATATTATAAGCAGAACGATACAGTTTAAAATCTCACGACACATTATAAACTAACGGTGTTCACAATCATGCGGTGACATACATAGTCTGTGTTAGAAATAAAAACTACACAAATTTTCACCTCGATTTATTCAATGTGTTGGTTAACAAAAACATCTAAAGCCACAAGTGCGCTCAAATACACTTTATGTATTAGGTATGTACTTATGATATAAATTATCTACTATATACAATGGTTAGATAATACAAATAATGGTAACCATATTTACATTTAAAATATAGAACGGTAATTTCGTATTCACTTATTTACACATTATTCAAAACCCTTGTACATACAATGTAACACGTCAGACATCAGTGTGACCTCAAACTAAATAAGCTTGTACTATGAGCACCACACTACGAAATGGGGAACCCATATCACCAAGATTTTAAGCCGATATTGAAAATTCCATTTTCTAAACCCCTTTGGTTGACAAACTCAGAGAACTTGAAGTTATCATCCATCCATCGTCGTTAACGTTATGTTGCATCCACACTGCAGTTACTTCTTGTCAGTTAATGTTTCTAAATATAATAACATTCAGTAACTTTCTGTTTTACGACAACTTGTTGCCGTATTTTACATCGTTGCGCTTACACCGCTAGTAACATAAAATAATGGAACGAAACATTGGGAAACAAATGTCACCGAATGTTACCGTATTACATAAAAAGAGTAAAAAATTTTGTTTTATACCAAAAAGGTAGACAAACAAACGTACGGCTCTCCTGATTACAGCGATTGAATAAGCGAAGCGAAGCTTATGAACGCCTGGAGCACCAGGGAGCCAAAATATAATGACAAATACTACGTGATAGAGAAAACGTATCCAAATGCCACTTGTGACGAGCAATACGAAGCGTTCGCCCCTTGTCTAGCCGCTCAGGGATAGCACTTGCGCGTTGCCGACCCTATGAAAACTTTTTCAGGCTCTTCTTGAAGCAATCCTGAACCATGTTTTGTAACAAGTAGCATCAACAAATGTTAAAGTATGTAATCGTGTTTTCGTTTTTTACTTATTCATGTTCAGATTTCAGATTTCGTCTAAAATTAATGACAATTATGCAATGCCAACCACGGTATATTCACTTCCATACTTTAATTTTTTATATGAAATTTTTTAACTTGTCACATAAACAATAGTTAGCGTTTTGAATTATTTTCTATTTATTTTTATTACATTTATGTCAATGTTTATTATGTGTTATACATATTTATTCTCGGTATATATAATTTTCTCTATGATGACAACCGACAGTAAAAGTTATTGATTTTTAATTAATGTTGCCGTGTTGAATAAACTTTGGGTAAAATTCATTATGAAAATAAATTATAGTTACATACTATTAACTTTTATTAAAATTTAGACAATATTATTTAAAATAGGAGCACTTATCAATAACCTTATTTTATTGGGTGTTGCCCACAAATATTTGGAAGTATTGTTAATTAAAATATAGCTTCGGTGTGGATGCAACATTACTTATATAAACTTTGAAACGTATGAAATTGACTTAATTTAAGGCGATACATTGATTAACAATAATTTAATCCGAAATAGACTTTCTGGTCTATGCAAAAGTGCGCGCGCTAGCTTACGAAAAATACGAAAAAGTAGTTATTTTCGATTATTTTAAAAACTATAATTAATTTAAAAAAATCCAACTGTCATTTTGAAGAATATGCTTAGATTAAAACTATACAGAAAAAGAATCATAAATCTGTCCCGTTACTCCCAAAAATGTAAACCTCTGTTTTAAAAGAGGTTTCTTTAATATTGTTTTGGTGTAACAAAAGTTAACCAATCGTTAATGGCAACTGTTAAAATAAAATCAATGAAATGAAGAATCAGGCTACCAAATATCACTGTCATATGTTTTGTAGTCACTCAGAAATATTGAGATCCTTGCCGTCAAAATTTCCAATGCGTCGCCTTAACGATAAGTCACATTGCGTGGACAACTAAAGTCAAATCGCATACATTTTGGGCTTTCTACTACTGTAAGCGACAATATACAACGACTGTCTCTAGGAGGACACCAACAAACCAGTCAAACTGTTTTAAGTACTAATAAAAACATATTCTTAATAGTTATAAAGTGTTAACTATTGTCAAGTTTGTAGTTTTTATAACCTATCTTTATACATTTTTCTTTTTGCATTGGAGCAATTTTTTTTTGTAATACCTAAATAGGCTATCCGAGGAATTTTTATAAACGTTATATTCATGCAAGGTTGTTTCGAAAGGACGGGTATATGCGAAAGGGTACTAAATACCCATGATTACTGAAAACTTGCGGTCTACAACTTCCACAAAAGTCAATAGTTATAATGTAACACAAGGTTAAAAGAAAATAACGGTGACCCTAATATCGACGTTTTTATGTCGATAGCAAACCTTTGACATACAGAGCAAAATGATAGGGTTGTACATTGTTTCGTATTACATGAATGTTTTTTTTGTATGGAAAACAAAGAAACGTATCCCGTAATTATTACACCTGCAAACCTTCGATCACAAATATTATGACCGAAGCTGCAAACAGTCAAGAGTGACACGTTGGTATCCCGGCGGATTTACATCCTCTTTCACAATAAGCTTGCATATATAACATTTCTAAAAATTATTTGCACTAAATTACCTCTACCACGTGTAATTACATTACTAATTGTTAATACAAAAATTAACAAAATTAATTAGTTTTACGTTAAAACTGTTTGTGGGACTGAGAATAAATTGTTCATGTGATTTTAATGTGATTTGTTAGCGAATAATAACGTGGGTAGTCGTATGTAAACGAACAATTCAGTAATTATAAAATCAACAACTTTATCTTAAATATTCAATATAAAATATAAAACATTTACAAAACTTGTGTGATACCCCATTTTTGATATATCTACTTTCTATCTAACTTATTTACCTATATCTGGCACAATATTGCGTTTCTGTTGAATTTCATAAATATAATACTCAAGAATGCTACAAAAAACAATAGCGACTATTTTTTGTTACATTCTTGTCTTACAAAATTTGTCCTTCGAAAAAGAAAATGTAATACATAGGTATACATAAAGTAATGTTGTCTATGTTTCACTTATAGATTCGAAAACCACTCGATATTTTGGGTTCAAACTTATGGGTTGTGTTCGACACATTACTGTAAAGATTTAGAAAGTAATTTAAGCGATGGTTTTTCCGGAATTCACGTGGAATAAATGTGTATTTATGTCCAAATGGAGAAGTTCTCTGTAGAGCAACAAATCCGTGTTTTTTTTATGGCGGAGTGGGCAAACGAGCACGCGAGTCACCTGATGGAAAGTCATCACCGCCGCCTATGGCCACCCGCACCAGTCACGGGTGCGTTGCCGGCCTTTAAGAGAAGAGTAGCCTCGTTTCTTGAAGGTCCCTAAGTCGTAACGGTTTGGAAATACCACTGTTATGCGCTTGTTCCATAAAATTGCCGTACGTGATAGAAAATATCGTAAAAAACGCATAGTTGTAAACCGCCATTCATCAAGGCGTTGGGGATGGAAGGAATTCAGCAGCGGGCAGTACTCCGAACAATTCCTCAGAACTTTCCCCATGATATATTTTTGTTTGTTTAAAAATGGTGTAGGCACTGACAATTGAGGCTTCTGAATACGTTCTCAATTACACATTTAACTTCAATGATTTTTGAATGGGCGGGTCGTAAAAAGAGCTCTTATTGTGATGGTTTCAAATCATTATCAGAGTCTTTTCAATTCCAAACTCACTCATAATATATCATTAGTGACAAATTCGAACGTTTTTACAAAGATAGTCGTAGATGTTTAAAATCATTATTTATTGTGAAAATAGTAGGCTACTCTCCAAAATTGAGTAACGACACGAACGAAAAAACTGTCTTAGTTTTTGATAATATCATTTACAATTTAATCGCGAAGCAATGAAATAATGAGCAAAAAAGCTAACGGAAAGATATTTCTTGCGTATTGTCTCGAAATGAAGTTGCGAAAAATCAAGTTAAAATCTAGACTGAATGTCCAGATTTTAATTGTATATTGTTTCTGACTGTTACGGATTACGATATTTAAATAACAAAGAATGACTGATGGAAAAAGATCCAAAAGTAGATTGTGCAGCTGCCATCACTGACATTCTGATAATTATATCCGACTTGATTTTGCTTTTCTCAAGGGTTATTTGAAAAGTAAAATACTATTTATTGCAATGCCGTTTATTCAATTTCTAGGATTTTTTTCGTTTTAGAATTTGGGATTACGTTATGATGACTTTGAAAGCGATATCTCATGATTGAAGGGTAAAAATTATGCAGTCACACAATTGTAAGGTTCCATAATATTATTGCAACATCGCAACGAAATATATTTTTTTTGTTCCATTTTAGAAAATTTTGACAGTCTGTGAGGTCGATAAAATTTATTATCGTGATCGTTTTTACTGTATATTTACTGGAAGGGCATCAAAAAGTTTTTCAATTGTTTCATTTTTATTGGTTTTACGTCTTTAACCTTTATGTGAATTCGTGTAAGAATAGGTGAGTTTGAATACGACATATTATTATGGAAGTACAAACATTGATGACATAACTCGCATCATGGAGTAGATATGACTTGATATGATAGAGTATGACTCGAGATGATCGAGTACATTTTCTTAAAACTCCATAACCTTTTAATAAATTAAATAACAAAACCTTTATTGTAAAGTGACGTCGTATAAATAATATCTGCCTGAGATTCTTGTTGGTTCTTTTTGAAAATCGATGTATTATTGCTCGTTTATTATAAAGTTTTACAATGATACTTTATAAAAAATACACAACATAATATCTATCAATGAGTCTGATAGCACGTTAAGATAATATACATTTACAGTCAACAGAAATTAAGCAATTAGACTTTTTATTGTTTTCGAATCAAAGGTAGGATTGAGTTTGAAAAGAATAATAGAGGTATATTTTAATAAAACAATACAAATCTGATATTGTAAATGTCTGAGAACTTGTTTTGTTCTTTATACACAGAAGCTGTTTTTGTACTTGCTTTAAAAAGAATAATTAATTAGCGAGTAACTAATAAGTCTTTATTAAATGATCAGAAACGAAAGGTGTGAAATCGCCATCTTTGATCTTCTTTTTCTTGTGTAACGGACAACTTTTCTGTTTGTGCCCTGTCTCTGATTTGTTGTGAATAGGTTTATACTGAGCTGGTATAGACACACTCTTCTTAGTGTTGTAATCGGTTTTATGGCAACTATCTGTGTTGCCCTTACTCTGCTCTTTTGCACTATTGAGCGTGTGTTTATAGTAAGTGCTATCATCTTTTATTTCATTCTGTTTGAGCGTGTATGGTTTTGAAGACACTTCTAGCTGACTATGATGCAGACACGTTGATGTCACCTGGAATATTAGAAATTAAATATAAATAAAATTGATCCAGCGCAATTTTAGATTTAATTGAGTTTTGAACAAAGTCCTAGACCAAAAGTTGTTAGGTATGTCGACAGGAATTTTGCACTTAGAGGTTATTAGTATTATTAAAATAACACTTTATATGGGTAACATAAATAACGTATAGGCTGTAGTAGGTAGTGGAGGTAGCGTGAGTGGCAGTGCGCTAGTGCGCTAGTGCGCTAGTGCGCTAGTGCGCTACTCACGGGCTGGTGCGAGGAGGAGTCGTAGAGCGCGGCGCGGCCCGCCAGCTCGCTGCGCAGGCGCCAGGCGCGCTCGGCCAGCGCGCGCGCCCGCGCCGCTTGTGCGCCGCCGCGGCACACGCGCCATCTGTTGGGAACCGCCCACAGACTTACGTACACGCATCATTACATTTAATGTTCCGTCCCAAAACTGGAGCAACGGAACACTTATGGAATCACTTCATATGATTGTCTGTCTTTCACAGTAACTATTACAGAAACTGTTCGACATAAAAAACTAAGAAGAAATGTACAGTTATAGAAAATAGTGGCCCGAATAAGACCCGAGCTTTAAATGTTGAGTTAGAACGAAGTTCTTTAACGCGGTTTGCGGGAGGTTTGAGTTGGTAGAAATCGTCACGTAAGGTATAAGCGTAAGGGCGGGACCCGCGCGTCGCGTGGCGCTTGATTTTTGCTTTTATTTTACGTCAGTTTCATTGTCTCATTAATGCAATTAAGTTTTGAGAAATGGAAACTGTAGCTAAGGAACTTCGTTCCCGACGGGAGTTCCCCGACCGCACACGTTTCTTTTTTCTATTTTTGACTAGACTTAAAAATATAAAAAAATTGCACTTTGCCAGTTTCTAATGTGTCGTTGTTAAATTAGCAACAACGGAACTCTTGTATTTTGTCACATCTGTTGATTCATTAACCTACGCAGTTGAAATTTGACATAGTGACGTAAACTGCTTACCCGAAGCCAGAAATAAGAAAAAAAAAATTATCTGAATTGAAGTACATTTCCCTAAAATATATTTCTTAAGTTAATGCGTGTCCGACTTAATGTTTCTAGCAAGTTTTTAACATAATAACATTTAACAGGCTCATTTGCGCGGGGGCAAATCATCTGCTTTCCAAGCTTGGGCCCTAGATTTCATATCCAGACACAAGGCAGCAGGAAATGAACTTTTATAAATTGGTTCGGAGTCTGGATGTTACTGGGAGCTCCCTGAATCCGTTGTGTATTACCATGGTACAAGCTTGGTACTTGTAGTTTGTGGTCACACAATTTGTGTAATTGTTTGGAATATTATCACTATTTTTCTCATAATCCACGCAGAGATAACTGCGATTTACGCATAATAGTGAGTATCGACCTGGTGATGAGCTGCATCATCCTGGCGTGCTGGCCGGCGTCTCGTAGGACGAGACAGGCGGCGCGCAGCGGGGACACGCTCCCCCCGCCGCCCGCGCCCCGGCCCGCGCACCCGCCCGCGCCGCTGCCGCACGACAGCCGCAGCGCGCGCCAGTAGTACTGCAGTGACAGCGGTGGCAGACCTGAAGCCGTGATACACGCAATATTTAATTTTCAGTATTGCATACATTTGGATCTTTCACGATGTATTCCTAAAGAGGAGGAACGCAATAATTTGCACTTCTGCCTACAAATCTCGCTGTTAGGTTCACAATGTATTAGGCAGCAGTCCCTAACGTTACTCTGTACTCTATATTATTTTCATTTACGACAGAAAAGAACTTCACACTTGAACGGACGAACCAATTTGCACTTCTTTTTTTGGGATAGACTTTTGCCCGGTTAGCATGTGAAAACGATGGCCTTGAATAATAGAAACAAAAGTAGGGGAGAAGATGCTTCTAGAATTAGTCGAACTCACTTGCACATGAGGAAGATTATTATCAAACAGCATTTTGACAATTACGTATAACTTACCTTTCCCCTTCAACCAATTTCCGTAAAGCACATAATGTTCCCAATTCCTCGGTTCTAATTCTAGAAGCTTTTCCAGAATACCCCTTTTGTCTTCATCTGGTTTTAGCAGCAGCAGCTCTAAGTAAGCCTGCACGAATCGAGGCTCAAGAGCGATGCATCTCTCCAGCATCTTCAGAGATTCAGCTATACGGTTCTTTTTTCTGAAAATGGAAAATATTCATTTCAATTAAATTTGAGAGTTTAATCTCAATTCCCGATCCAATTCAATCTTGATTCGGGATTTTGAGATCTTCAAGAGCAGATCTCCTATGGAACGCGACCAGAGCCCCTTTTGTCCTCCTCGGAGTCGCACTGAGAGTGTTGGGAGCCCCTATTACGATCGGCCGAAACCCCGAAGTCCACTTCAGCCGCCTCTATCGACATGCGCGGAACAACCATAGCCTTATTCTCGATCTCGGGCTACAGGGCTATTAAGAGAGGCTTATCACTTATATCAAGTAATGACTGATATGGGTTGACGAAGATGACATATAATACGTGCAGCTACTTTCATTAAATTCCAATTTCGTCGCTGACGAATCAATTTTTCCTAATCTTAGAGATGCAAGAAGCGATATTAAATTATTCGCAGTACTTTTTTCAAACATATATGTATATCTCGACACAATGTTCATTTTTCATCAATAAACATTCTTGGATTTTTAATAGGTATGAAATTAGATAAAGACGAGTTTGCTATCCTGCCACCTATTTAATGAACCTTTGTCTTACTTTGACAACCTGTGTGGGTAAATCAGAAGCTGACATAATATTCAATGATTTTCTTTCTCGCAGAGCCCAGAAGGAAGTACGTCTTGTTTAAATAAAAGAGATCTACTAAGTATTACATAACAAGTCACTCAGTTATTCAACTTGTCGGAGCCTTAAACTGTGTTAGAAAACGAAAATAGGACACTTTCACGTATTATTCGAGAAAGGCAAAGTAAAATGGCCGTGAAATTTGAATTCGACACGGATTTGTAGATGCAATGGAAGGGCAAAATTCGATTTAAAGATAATTATTTACTTTAAATTTTAACAATGTAACCTACATGTTCCAACTTGTATTTGAATTTGGTTAAAGCGCTCCGTTGTTTAAATAGAATATACATATTATTATGTATTTTTATTAGTACCTACGGCAAATTTCCCAATAACTAGACTGCAGCTCCATCTATTATATTCTAGTATATTATGAGATTATGACCGATGCACACATATATACACATATACCATATAGAAGATAAGTGAAAATAAATAAATTTTATGAAATAAATTAAATTTTATTAAAAAAATTAATTTAATTAAAAATATTAAATTAAATAAAAAAAAATTGTACACTAAAACACTGAAAAATACAAAATAGTTATCCTTTACTAATTAAAACCCAAATTACAAAAATATCTTCATAAATACGATACAAATAATTATTTATTTAAATCTCTGACAGTTACTGAAGTCTTTTGATCTTCCTTCTCCTGATTTTATGTTATATTTAATTATACATATATTATGCTGCAGCATGTTGCAACGACCGCCTATGGAAAAGAGGGTGTTATAACTTTCATAACGTTGTTCGTTCAATGAACCAAATTTTTTTTTTAAAGTTCGAGAATGTTCCTATACTAGCTTTGCCTGTTAGAAATCAATAAAGATGATTATTTGAGTGGGGGTTTTTAAATTTAGATTTTATCTATCAACGAGAGTTACGAACATTGGATTATTTATGGGGACAAAATACTATAATAAATTACTAGAACAAAAATAATATGTACCTGTAAAGTTTAGCTAGATTATAGTGAGCGTTAACGTGATCTTTGTTATATTTCAGAGCCTGTAAGAAGTGATGTTCGGCGCGGCCAGACGCCAGCACCAAAGTCCCCAAATTGTTATGAGCGCTCGCATAACTTGGCCATAACCTGAAACGTTGTAACATCTTTTGTAAATATACAACTAGCAACCAGCTTACGTAAATATTCTTCGCTTCTATGGATTAAATGTGATCGCGTTGTACATATACAAATGTCGGAAAGGTCTCATTAGTATGGGTAAATTATACAAGAATGCAAGCGACACCTATAAGTGCTGCTTACCAAAATCACTTTACCCAAAACCAGAGCAGTAAAATTAAATAAAGAGTATTTTGGTCCCAATTTTTTTTTAATAGTATTTTTTTTAAATAATAAAAAAAAAACCTGTGCTCAATTTATTTTTTATTCGTTTTTTTATAACAAAGTTTCCCAGTATAACAATGGACAGATATAACTTTTCTAGATTGAAACACAAAACGTGTTATTGAAGCAAACTGTAGTCATCATCACACAACTGTATATATATATATTATGTGTGGTATATGTACATTGATAAGTGATTTGTTGATGAAGTTACCGTTCAATGTTTCTATCTTCAGCAGTTATCATTAAGTATTGACAAGTAAAAAAATATCATACATTTAAAGGTTCCATTGACAATGATAGAAAAAGACAGAATAGAGAAAGGATTTGATGTAGAGGTCTTCACACTGAGGTCTGTACATAGAATAAACAGTGATAACTATTTCTAATTATTAGGTATTAGAACACATTATCACTGATTATGGTGCTCATGTGTTTTTTATTGCATTTAGTGTATTTCCTTTAGTGGAACGAAATTGTAATAATATTAAATAATAGATTTGCACGACTGTAAAATAAGTAAATATGTCAATAGAACATAAAAAAATTCAAGACCTATAAACTTTAGTATTATACAACAGTATACGAATTATTTCTAAACCTTAGGAAATTCAGTAAAAATAAAAATGTGAATGTTCGCGACTTACTTGAGGGCTTCTTTGTAATGTTTGATAGCGCTTTCTTGTTGTTCGACGTCCTTGAGAAAGTTCGCGAAGTTGTAGTGAAGTTTGGCATTGTGTGGGAGCACTGCCAGGTCCGCTCTGGAATTGATCGACTTATTTAAAATAAGGTTCAATTTACATATATTTTTTAGATATTTTCAGCCATCTTTCAAACTTGTTCATCGACACGTGTTTTGCTTCTCACGAAGAATTCTAAGGAAATACCAGAGACAAAACTCGGTTAAAGGTAGCTTTGAGTTAGTAATCTGCGATTAGCTGTGATCTTTGGAATTGTCTGAGGATGCTTCGATGGAAAGTGAAACACGTGTCGATCAATAAGTTTCAAAGTTGGAGCGGAAAACATCTAAAATATACAAGGTTATTTCGAAAGGATGGGTAAATGCGGAAGGGTATAAAAGTACCAATGACTACGGAAAACTTGCGTTCGGCAACTTCGCCAAAAGTCAATAGTTCTAATGTAACACATCAAAGTTTAAAAAAAATTAAGGTGAGGCAACCCTAAGGGCGTGTTTATTGGACACGAATCTCTTCGCGCTGACACGACGCGGTCGCTAAGTGGACGTCGCAAAGTGGAGCAAAATGCACTATATATATTTACATATCTAACCTCATGTCAAGTGCAAGTAACTTTACTCTGTTTGGAGTGGCCAGAGAGAAATGGAATGCGAGGGTGAAATAGTTTTAGGACCCGCGGTGGCCGCGAATGACCGCGCGGCCGCACACTTGGGTGGTTCTCAGAAATTTGAATGTTGTTGCATAGTGAATAGAGTTTACATTCGCTATTAATAAATACATGAGAACATGAGAATGGCAACCGCCCGGCCGCCGCGCGGTGGCTGCATGAAACTTTTCGCGTCGTCTAACTGCGCCGTAATAACAGCGTTTTTACGTCGCTAGCAAACCTTTGGAATATAGAACATAATGACAGAGTTCAACCTTTTTTTTCTATTAAACGAATGTTTTTTTTATATGAAAAACAAAATAAAAGTATTCCGTAATGATTACATCTGCAATAATAACAGTCAACAGTGTGACACGTTGAAAACCTCACGGATTTATGTCTCCTTTTACAATAATGGATATTCAAATTCATAATTGAAGGTCGTTTTAAGTAACTCCCGAGCTCTTATAATATGTGATGAATTTTTATAACTTTTATCTATCTTCCGCCCAAAATTCTGAAATCACTAATAGACTGTTTCGCCTTAACGAAGCATCCCCAGGATATTCCAGAGATCAGACTCGGTCAGCTAACTAGCACCGAATCAGCTGGTTATCTGACCGAGTGTGAAACTCATATCACATGAAAGAGATTTCCGCAAAGTAACACCTGACCCTAAACAATATATTTTTACAATGTATTAAAACAGATGCAACAATTCTTGTATTTCACGTTTGCATTAATTATTAACACTGCTTAATAACACAGTATAAAGATAACAGTAGGATGAAGAAAGCAAGCGTTTGTATGTGTGCGTGTTAACACGCACGTGCTGTGGCACGCATACAGCGACAATATTTTGGGCAAATATGGGTGATTATTTCGGCGCCAGTTAAGGTCGCACGCGACGCAAAGATGCGACTGCTTCCGTTTGTGTTTAATTCGTTCTTCACATTCATCGCAAATACGAAAATGTCTAAATAGCATACATGAACATATTATACTAATTAATCTGTGATATTATAATACTCTTAGATGCCTAAATAATGTTACATACATACATATCTTCACGCAGTATCCCTAACGGGGTAGTCAGAGAGTACGGAGCGCCAAGCGTCGCGATTATTACATACCTCTTTCGCTTCCTCAAATCACATCATTCTGCTCACACATTTTCGCCTAGGTAGGCGAGTGCTTTTGACATTTCTGTCGGTTAACACTCTAGCTATTTGATCTTCATAAGTCAGCCTTGGTCTTCCTTGGCTTCTTTTATCACTCACTTTTTCTCTATAGATTTTCTTCGTCAGTCTTTCATCACTCATTTTTTCCATGTGCTCGAACCATATTAGCATTTCTTTCTTCATTTATGCAATAACACTGTCGTGTAACCTATTTAATGTTAATCATTCGAATACAGAGTTATTATTCTTCAACGTAACTACAATAAATTAAATTTAACAAACGAAAAACTTATTCGTATGCATTGTTTTCTATTATTATGTATTAAATACATATATAACTAAACGAGATGCTCTCTGCACCTCACATCCGACACAACAACCCTACGTATCCAGCCGAGAGTAGGGAACTCAGCTACACAAGAGGCGGGAATCGGCCTTTTTTTCTACATATTCTCTGTTAATAATCAAAACTTCTAACTTTGTATAGAAATAGCGTTAGATTTTATAGTTTTCCACTTAATCGTGCCGGCGCATAGTATGGCTATAAATCGTATTTATTAAGATTTCAAGTGGAAAACGATGTTCCGCTTCGCAATCGGTACGTTCGTAATTTATAATGTCTGTACGTCTATCTGTCTGCTGGTTCGTCACAGCGATTTATTACGTCATATTTACAGTTACTGAGATGAAATTAAGTACGCGGTCGTAAATTGTTAACCTAAACTCAGAAAAAAAAACAAGAATTAAATTTTTTACTGCTTTTCTTGTGGGTTATTTTGAACCCGCAATCTTTTTAATTATTTAATGGTTTGTGTTCTATTTTTCCTATGTTATAATTTGGAGTTTATAGATTTGAAAACAAAAAAATTGAAGTTATACCGATGACCAATGGAACACTCTGTTACGCCAAGAGTTTGTCAAAATCAGAAGTAATGTGTGGCGGGTTTGGGTTTATGCGTATTTCTTACCTCAACAAAGTTTCCCTCGTTCTCCAGTCCCTGTTCCGCAAGTGTGTTCTCGCCACACTGCCCGATACTAGCACAGCCACCCCTAGTATTAGAAGACGTCTCCCGTTTGCGCCAAGCCGCCACATCAGCTGGATGCCATACACCGTAATCAACACTGATCCCACGCTGTAAATAGTAAAATCCGGCCAAGAGTGTATCAGACACAGATTAACAAAGGGTTCCGTAGCAATTACAAACAAAGTATAATTTTAACTATTATGTACTTAGTATAAGTTTTGAATTTGTCAAAGTCAAATTAACACATCCAAGTAATCATGTAATATGATTGAAAAGATTTCCGTAAAATAACACCGGAGTCAATAAAATATTAATATTAGTAGAAATTTTATTTATGAAGGAAGGAATTTATAGCGCTACGAACGAACGAACGAAGGAATTTTTGTTGTTATTAATAATCACCGGTCAAAGTGAATTTTAAGTCTCAGTTCTCAGAATAGAGGAAAATATAGTTTCATTGATTAAAGTTAGCTTTTGTAGAAAATAGAAGGTTAATTTATTGTAAAAAGCCGTTGCTTGCGACTTCGTCCGCGTGGAATTCCAATTTTTCTTTCTCTAAAAATTTGATTCGGACTATTGAGAACATTAAAAAAATTAGCCAGATCGCTCCCGTCGTTATCAAGTGATGCGCTTATCAAAAAACAAATTTAATTTTTTTTATGTGGATAACTATTAAACAAACAGTTTTGCATGTGCGTCACTTTCATTAAAAATAATAAAAAATTATAAACTACAAATGCAAAAAAAAATTGAAAACAAAGTTCTCTAATAAATATTTTTCGTACTTTTCCTATGTTCATAATATGGACTTTCTCGTATTAAACTGCTTATATTATCAACTAAAAACTTCAAAACTTTCTTATCGACGTAAAACAGACAAACGCAAACATTATAGGGCAAAAGCGATTATTATTGTTTTTTTCAATGTATAGAATCAAAAACGCAATCAAAGAGAAAGAAAAAAAGTTTAGATTGATGTAATATGGTATGGATGGATTTACCTTGGTATATAGAGCACTCTCTCGGCGACAACGAATCCCACAGTGACGAGTAAGTTAGAAGCAGGTAGGTAGGGTATCACGAGTAGCATGAGACCCACCGCCGTTGGCGTGTGACGCTGTAACTGGAAATTGAAAAAAACTCTAGTTAAATAATACATACTGTAATGTAAATGGTTATAAAGTCTTTATTTATTCTGTAATCCAGCTCGTACCCAGGACTTGGGAGTGGGTTCAGATCCAGTTAAATGAGTAGTAAGCGGATATATAAATGTGCCAGTTAATGCGCCAAACAATACACACCGATCATCTGTTCTCAAACTAGTACATTCTCTGTGCTATGAGAACCAGAATACGAGGAAAAGATCTCACGCATTTTCGCCTAGGTATAAGGAGGCTTTTGACATTTCGGTCTGTAGCACTCTGGCTATTTGATCTTCGTAAGTCAGCCTTGTTTTCCTTAGCTTCTACTACCACTCACTTTCGCTCTGTAGATTTTCCTTGTCAGTCTTTCATCACTCATTCTTTCTATGCGCTCGAACCATCTAAGCATTCCTTTCTTCATTTTTACAATAATAGTGTCGTGAAACCCTGTCATACTACATATCTCTTCATTACTCATTGTGTCCACAACCTTACGCACATATTTCTAAGAGATCATTTCCAAGTACTATTGAATTTGTATTACAATTAATTTATAATTAATTTACATGTTTATTATTAATTCATATTTTGCTATCTTTCAACCAATTTCAAACTTATTGGTCGGCACTTGTTTCGCTTCTCAAGGAAACATTCTTAGAAAATTCCAAAGAGCAAATTCTTAGCTCTCTAACACTGACACGAATATATAAAGCAATTAATGAGATAGATTTCGGTAAAGTAATATCTAAGTGTATACAATATATACAACTCATTATTGTTAGCTGCTATTTGTAAAGACAATGACCGTTATTGTAATTTACCGTTGAACGTTTTTATCGCCACGATTTTACCGTCCACGGTACAATTGGGAAGTTAAATGTATGCAGTTGTTAGACGCTTTTAAATTTCCTTCCACGATAACGTCATGCCGTTGACGTTAAAAAACATCTTTTTCTGCGACACAATAAACGCTAAAATCGTGGTGATAAAAACGTTCAACGAAGAATTATAAAAACGGCCAATGACACGAAACTTCACAGATTCATCGATTAATCCAGTCGTGACCAATCGTGACAGACGTGTCTAGCGTTCACGATGGCTGGCGATCGTTGTCTACCTTCCGCTTTTGGTATAATTATGTACTCATCCTTTTTGGTCTGGGAGAGAAAGAAACTGCTAGCTACCCGTCAAGAGTTAAGCAAGACTTATAATATTGAACTGGTATCTTCTTCCTACAAACCGTAAATTGCTTTATTAATAGTAAATACTAACGTGTTCTATTTTCTACTTCATAATATACAGGGTGTATATGAAAACGGGACAGTTACTTTAATGGATGAAAGGGCATAACTTTAGTATGTAGTTACAATAAGAATTATCGAAAAAAACGTATCCGTTTAAGAGTTATGACCGTTTTAATTTTCAAGTGTTATCCCCACCATTTCTCGTAAAATTAAAAACTGAAAACCCCCATTGGGATATACGCATTATTTTCGAAAATGGTTTTCAGGCTGTATTTCAGTAACGGATGAAATTATTACAAAATAAAAAAAACATAAGATTTAAAATCTGTAACTGTACACGAGCAACCCAATTTTACGAGAAATGATGGGGATAACACTTGAAAATTAAAACGGTCATAACTCTTAAACGGATACGTTTTTTTCGATAATTCTTTTTGTAACTACATACTAAAGTTATGCCCTTTCATCCATTAAAGAACCTGTCCCGTTTTCATATACACCCTGTATAATATTAAGTTATAGTGTGAAGTTTCCCTCCTTTACTATGTTTTATGCTCTGTTTATTTTTATTTGCTTGTCTAATTGTATGTGTAACTATGTTTTGTTATCGTGAATGTATGTGTTGTGTATCTTTACATCATTTCATTTGTTTCAGGTACCTTCTGTCTGAAAAACAGCAAATCAAAATTTAATTTGTTTTTATCAATCTTCACTATAGTATTTTCTGCAATACGTGGCATTGACGAGTGCTTTTTATGCTTCCGTCAGTTAACACTCTGGTTATTTGACCTTCATAAGTCAGCCTTGCTCTTCCTTGGCTTCAACCATCACAAAGTATTGTTCTGTAGGTTTTATCGTCAATCGTTCATCACTCATTCTTTCAATTTGTCCGAACAACTGAACATTATTTTCTGCATTTTTATCACTTAAATGCAACCCCGCCATATTCATCTTCTTTTCATTATTTCGTCCGCGAGGGTAACACCTAGGGCTGCCACCTTTAAAAAGAGCAGACCCGGAGATTTCGGAAAAATCGCTATTTTCATTCAATTAAACAATATTTTTTGAGTTACGTATTATTTACACAATGGCCCGATCGTCCCGGAGCGACATAAATTTTATAATTTAATTTTTTTTCTATTTTTTATTGTTTAAGTATTTCTTTCGATGTTTGGAAATTAAAGGCTTTTACTATTATTATCATTATTTATTGAAATTAAACAAGTAGGTACAAGTGCTGGGAGTCCCAGTATTAGCAGCTCTATTTGAATTGAGTCCCAGACTAGGACAGCTGGATTTTTAAGACTATAATTTTTATTTGAAAGAAATTGTCTTAAAGTTTTTTGTCGTCCGCCGCCCGGAGATATCAATGGTAAGCCCGTAACCCGAATATGAACCATTCAACCCCGGAGACTCCGGGTCAAACCCGGGATGACAGCCCTAGTGATACCGCGCATAATCCTTTTAAAAATAATGACATCTGTCTATACGTCTATTTGCTTCAAACGCACCTTTACTAATCTAATGTATCTACCTAATTAATTTTATGCTTTTCCGCAACTACGCCGTTTATTAGATAAATGTATTCGTACACAAAACAGGTTAATTATTACATAAGAGATTTAACAATAATCTAACTTCAAAACTATCAAGAATAGTCTATCTGAATACAATAATGGTATAACTTGAAATGATACAATTCAGAGAAAACTTGGTCTAACGGCCTGGTGCACCGAAAAGCACGTAATAACATCACTACCTAACGGAGGAACATTATTGCAGGGAGTAGTTTATGCATATTTTATGTTAATATATTTCGAAATGGTAAAATTTCAATTTATAAAACTAAAATTTTGAGCTATGTCTTTGTTGCATTCAGTAGGCGGTTCAAAGTACATACCTGACATTTTGGCGGGAACGGGAGAAGTGAGGTTCACATTTTATTTAGATTTTGTATTTTTCACATTTTTGGGAGTTTTAAAGTACAAAAGCGATAGTATATTGTGATTTAAAATTCTGTACAAGTGAAAAGAATGGAGTAGGTTTAAATAAACATGTGTAGAAGTTCTCGCGCTCTTCCAAGAAGTCCTTTATAACTTCAGTAAAGCCTACTATCACTTTACTGGAGGAGTTTTATGATAAGAAAAAAACTAATTTACTTGTGATTCTACTTATATCAATACGTGACATTGGTAAATGCGCTAGACTGTGCGCCATGCCATAAAGAAAAAAAAAGTACATACCTCCAAATCCATTAAACATCTGTAGCTCAAAGCTAAGAGCGCTATGAAAGTAGCACATGTGACCAAATTTCTGTGGTCCCAGCCGCTTGTGATGAGCGGTATGGAGCCCATCTGCCAGTCGTGGCTCAGGGACCACGGGCACAGCAGCAACCACCAGTTAAATGCCGCCAAATAGCAGAAAGTCATTAACCTAAAAAATGATATTTATATGTTTATAGTCCGTGGTTTTATCTGCGTCAATTTTTTTTTTCGGATTATAAAGTATTTTAAATAATTCTTCGAAAAGTCTTCCACCTGCCAAGGAAAGTTCCGTCAAATTGGTCAGCCGTTTTAGAGATTAGTCCGGATAAAAAAAGACACAAAAATTTTAAAAAATTGGATTTTTGTAACATGCAATTAACTACATAAGCTTAAGAAAAGCTATTATTTCGAAATCACAGACAAACACTTCAATTTTATTTATTTGTATCAATTTACTCATAAGGTTCTGCGCCTTTAACGGAAAAAGGGGCTCGTTATAATTGGTCAGCCGGTCTGTCCAACTGTCATAGTCAATTTTAGCAGAAACTATGTCACGTACTTGTACGTACATACATAATAACGTAGGTACTGCTAAATTTTGTTAATGCACATAATTTGCACAATACAATACAAAACCTTTAAAAAGTTATACACACGTTTCGACCCTATTTATTTCCGAAACTATATACTATACTGAATATATACTTTTAAAATTTAGCGTATTTAAAGACCCATCTAAAGTTTACAGGATCAGTAAAGTCCTAGGCCTTATAGAACTCAAGATATTAAGCTTAGAAGTATAATTTTTTATAAAAACTATCTGACACGTGCGAATATTTTGTGCGAATTTTCACACAACGTGATCGACACAAACCAACAGCAGTCATGAATGTTAATTAAATAAATTGTCAACAGATGGCGCTGAAGGCAAATGGTTAAAAAATAAAAGTTTTTAACGAAAACGATAACTGAACTATTTGTTTAATTTTCGTCATTAGCTTGGGAAACTTGATCTTCAATAGGATGTTTCAATCACTAATCTGATGAAGTATTAAGGAAGATGTGGTGTACCGACAATAACGACTTTGTTAAATAATTTATATAAATATATGGTACGGATGATGGTACGGAGCCTTAATAGCGCAAGCCAGTCATGATACAGATCAATTTTTTTAGTTTCATACATGCTTCTTTCAAGCTTCATACCGGTGTCAAACTTACTAGTTGTCTAGTATGTACTTAAACTACGTAGGTACTAGACATGTATTCTGCTTTTACGAAATATCCTTATAAAGATGCAGAATTTAGACTTGGTCTAATCAAATGTAATTTAAATGAATAAATGACGTTAAACTACTACAAATGTTTCATTTTAAATATATGACTTTTTTACGTTAAATGCAGTACAAGATATATGTATATTGTATAGCTCTCTGGTTTCTATTATATAATGTTTTATAAATCTAACGAAATCTAACCTAACAGCGAATGAAGGATGGAACGCCGGTGGATTATCCTGTGGCGAAAACGCAGGCAAGGAACCCTGCAGTAGCGCTAGTCTGGCGCCTGCCAGCAGTACAAGCGCTGCCAAAACTCTACTCACGCGTCCCCACGCGCTGTCAGTTTTCCATCGCCATTTTGCAGTTGAGCAATACCTGTGAAAGTGATATGAAATTAATCAGATAAATACAACAGTACCTACAATCCCTTACTATTAAGATTCTGAGTCGAAGATCGTTCAGATAGCTGGACCAATTTCCTATAAGCATCGTTAAGACAACTCCCGAAATAATCCAATCCATTCGGGAGATACGATGGCGCAGAAAGAATAGACAGGAACAGAGACAAAAAATGGACGACAGTGTCAAAGTTGTGAAACCCTGTTTGTCTTTTGGAGATCAATAATGAATATTTATCGTAATTTAGTACTGAAAAACTACACTTGAGCGCGTTTCTTGTTAATTCTTTTCAGTTAAGATTTTTCAGAATCGTTTGTAGGTTTGTTTTTGAATTTGAAAAATATAAAAGCCTGTTAGACTACTTTTGTGTATATTATATTAACTGGTTCGAGTGCGTCTTTGCTTGAAACAAACCTTTAAACACCTAATATTAATGATCGGTTTCATACATTCTTGTAAAATTATGGCGAAGCGATAACCATGAGATATCAACATACATGCAACTATTTTTAACTTTGTCAATGCCTACTATCAAGCAGGATACAGAACTAAGATACAAATAACTTTCATTTTTAAAAAATGTTTAAAATTTATAAAAAAATTACAACCGGAATATAACATTGGTTAAACTAAGTCAACCAAATTTTTAGTTGCTCATCGTGTATTGTTAAGATTGATGAGTTAACTTCATATTATGCAGTATTTGTTTGAGCGTACCTGACGGGACCCCAGCAGCGATACAAGTCGAAAGCCACGTTGAAAAGGAGCGCGGTGAGACCAGTCTCCTTGGCAAGCATGCTAACTGCTGCTAGCACTATACTCGACCACACGCGGTGCCTGCCGGATGATCTGGAGATATGAATAAAATGTTATCAGTAAGTAATCAGGCAGAGAACGAAAATATACGGACATAGATCAGAGAACAAGCATACTGATTGTCGAAGGACTGATAAAGCCCGTGACATACAGGTCAAAAGCATTCGCATATCAAGTCGAAAATGTGTGAGGAGAATAATGAGATATGAAGAGGTGAAAAAAGTATTTATAAACCGCTAAGCTCGGCGCTCCGCCTCTGAGTACCCCGTTAGGAATACAGCGTGAAGATAGTACTGGCTTTCTGAATAATGTATTTTAATATACCTATTATATAAACAGATGTTAAAAAAGTGATATCCGACTGAGTTACTTATCGGTTCTTCTCAGTCTGAGTACCCCGTTAGGAACACAGCGTGAAGATAGTACTGGCTTTCTGAATAATGTATTTTAATATACCTATTATATAAACAGATGTTAAAAAAGTGATATCCGACTGAGTTACTTATCGGTTCTTCTCAGTCTGAGTACCCCGTTAGGAACACAGCGTGAAGATAGTACTGGCTTTCTGAATAATGTATTTTATTATACCTATTATATAAACAGATGTTAAAAAAGTGATATCCGACTGAGTTACTTATCGGTTCTTCTCAGTTTCGAAGATATAAATTTGTCGTTCAAAAACACCCTGCAATTAGGTTTACTTGAATACATTGATTTATCTGTGACTTTTTGGATGCGAAAAGTCAAAGATCATTCTTAGTGACGTTCATAAAGAAACTTATCTCCAATATAAAATACCAAGAAAAAATGAAGGCCTTTACTCAAATAGTTATTTACACGTTCTTAAAACCAAACACGAGTTTTTTAAATATTTGTTTGTCTGTTTGTTTATCTAGTTTAAACTCTGAAAAGGTTAAAGCGCTTTTGACGGGACTTTTATTGGCAAGTAGAAGATTCTTCAGAGTAATCTACGTTACTATTTATCCTCGAACATATCAAATTTAACGCGTGTGAAAGCGTGGAGCAAAGTTAGTGCATAATTATATAAGTATAGTTACACAATTAAATTTTAACCCACACTTTTTAATAATGATTAATAACATCGTTATACATAAAGATGTTTCGCAAAGAGTTAATGAACTTACAAATTAATGAAAGATAAACTTGTTAGTTAATTTTAATAAAACTCTAAGTAACTTCTTTATAAATGATAATTTAATCTAGGATTCTAATTAAGTAGTTAATTGGGTTTTTAATTATGATTCTTATCTGTGGATATTTTGGAAGATTGCTAATTTAACGTTGTATTTACATCATGTTTCAAGAAGAGACTATAATTTCTGTAAATATACGTGACATACGGAACTGACACGTGGATACAATGACACTGGTCAACGGGATTAAAATCTTATATAGACTCAGGTGTTACTTGGCGGAAATCCATTTCATGTGATGAATTACTAAAATCTTTAGCTATTTTCCACTCAAACTCTAAAATGCTACATTTGCCTAACCAGCACCGAATCCAGCATTCGGTGCTGGTTAGCTGACCGAGTGTGATCTCTGGAATATCTTGAGGATGCTTCGTTGAAAGGTAAAACACGTGTCTATTGGTGGTTTTTGGAATTTGAGCAGAAAATAGCTAAATATTTTAGGAATTCATCACATGAGATTAAAATTGCTCAGTGCTATGGAACTAACATCTATACACTTATAATAATGAACCTTTTTTTATAATAACGTAGGAGCCCCTAAGAATGGGGACCCATCACAATGGGTATGGAACTGCGTTATGTTAGATTAATGTACAATAAAACTTCCGTGGTCGTTTCTGGTGCGTCATCGAGGGGCTCTTGGTTTTCTACGGAATATTGTCCCTGTTGACCTATATCGAATCAATTCTTGGCGGGCCATTTGCCCCGCCTGTCGTCCTTCTCGAGGTTTCTCGAGGACCCTCTCAGACATCGCGCTCTGATCGGCCGCGACCCCGAAGGCCCCTTAATTGCCTCTTATGGGAGACGGAGAACACAGTAGCCATTCTCTGACTGGTCCACAAAGCTGTCTTGTAATAAGTTCCATTCCTTAACTGATCTTTACGACCTGCCTTAGAAGTTAAGCAGCCGGTATAATATACACTTTTCTCTTTCCCAAACGAAAGTTAAATATTGAATGTAAATACATTTTTACTAGCTACGATATTTTATTATAAGTACTGATGAGAGTTAGTAAGTTTGGCACACTGCGCGCTGTAAATCAGCGTTAACTCCGCCAATATCTCAAAGTAAAGTGCGAGCTGGCTGCCAACTCCTCGCCAGGGACTCTGACGCGCCCAATTATTCCACGCCATCGGTTCCCAACATCGTAGTTTACTGCCATTGACATAGAAAATACTGGATACTATTGAACTTTATTTTTTGTACCATAAACACAAAAGAAAACAAACAAACAAACATGAACATTTATATTATAAGAGCTAGAAAGCACTTCAAATTAAAAATGCGTTGGTAGACCCGACAATTAAGACGTAACGGAACTTGGAATTTGAATGGATGTTAGTTTCATTATATTTGTCTTTCTGTCAATTTTATTCCTACCGAGCTGCAATTTGGTACAACGTCGTTAATTTGCTTTCTTGTAGCAAATGTTTTGCTACTTGTAGTGTAATAAAAGTAATATACGCTTATAATGAATAAAAAAAACACAAAGTAATGTATATTTATATACCGATCCCCACGATACAGGCAGCGTCTAGTGTGGGGGTCAATGTATTCGCTGTATATTAATAGGTATACTTGTTTTTGGCAATAAACTATTATTATTATTATAATTGGTAACCAGAATCCAGAAACTAAAAAACAAAAAAATAAGTAATGTGTTATATAGACTCAGGTGTTAATTTGCAGAAATCCATTTCATGTGATGAATTCTTATAATATTAAGCTATTTTACGCCTAAAATTCCAAAACTAATTGACACGTGTTTCGCCTCCCAACGAAGCATCTTCAAGATATTCCAGAGAACAGATTCGGCCGGCTAACTAGCTATCTTCCACCGAAAATTCCAAAACTAATTGACACGTGTTTCACCTCCCAACGAAGCATCTTCAAGATGTTCCAGAGAACAGATTCGGCCGGCTAACTAGCTATCTTCCACCGAAAATTCCAAAACTAATTGGCACGTGTTTCACCTCCCAACGAAGCATCTTCAAGATGTTCCAGAGAACAGATTCGGCCGGCTAACTAGCTATCTTCCACCGAAAATTCCAAAACTAATTGACACGTGTTTCGCCACCCAACGAAGCATCTTCAAGATGTTCCAGAGAACAGATTCGGCCGGTTAACTAGCTATATTCCACCGGAAATTCCAAAACTAATTGACACGTGTTTCGCCTCCCAACGAAGCATCTTCAAGATGTTCCAGAGAACAGATTCGACCGGCTAACTAGCTATCTTCCACCGAAAATTCCAAAACTAATTGACACGTGTTTTCACCTCTCAACAAAGCACCCTCAGGATATTTCGGAGATCAGACTCAGCCTGCTAACCAGCTATTTTCCGGCCAAAATTTCAAAACCAATAGACACGTGTTTCACCGTCAATGAAGCCTGCTCAGGATACTCCAGAGATCAGACTGCCAGCTCGGTGCTGGTTAGCTGGCCGAGTCTGGCCTAGATTTCGCAGGTTCCTCATTGGACGGAGAATCTAACCCAATAAACACGTCAATGTCACCACTTTTGGAGGTAAGTATTTTGACTTATTGGTCAATATTAATCTCAATCATCATTATGGAGACATTGTGGAAGCATCGTGAATGTTATGAACAGTTCAGGATATTGATTGAAATTATTCTTTACAAACCGGTTAAGTGCGTGTTGGACCACGAATAGTGAAAGATTCTGTAGTCGACATGAACGTTCACGGTTAAATTCAATGTACCTGTATGTATTTGTCAAATTATACTTAATGTTAGGTTTAGAGTAGAATTAAATATTCACGCATGAACACATTTCATTTTATTAGCATCAAAAATTGGCTGTGACGTACGGACAGACAAACGAGCAGGCGAACAAAACGATAGTAGGGGTTCCGTTTTTTGCCATTTCACTACGGAGCCCAAAAAAGAAAATTCATATAAATCAACCATAGCCCGCATTGCTTTGTTCGATAATTTCTCCGCCATAGATCTTAGCCAGAAATCCATATGCTTTATCATTCTCATGCTTACTAATACAAGATACGATTGGACGACCGGCCATGTCTAGCGATGTATGTAAGTCTATGGTCGCGCGTCTCACATAGTTTCCGCTCCTCGGCTAACTTCAGTAATGTTGTTAACAATTCCGTTGTTTTTGGCAAGTTTGCGGCTATGCTGGTGTTTTTAGTGAAACTTGCCCGTCACCTCCAGCGGTTTCCTCGTATATGAACCAGTTCTGTCTTGTTACGTGCTTCTTTCATGGCGTCAAAGTTCGACTGCCAACGTGCTTTACCGCTCCTATATATCTTAATTTTGTTTGTTTTTGCGGATATTTTACTGTTTCATCGAGAACTATATCATGATAAATATTATAAAGAGAAAGAGCATATTTTCTTAGTTTTTTTATACGTGGAGGGTAACCTCCAGAACCACTGCACCAATTTGAATAATTCTTTCACCATTTGAAAGGTACATTATTCCAAATAGACACAAGCTATATATTATGTAAACAATCCGGGCGAAGTCGGGACGGGCTGGTAGCATTATGATAAAAGTAACAAGGGCGTTCGTCGTGAATGAACTTACCATAAACAGATTATCTTTTCCATTTACTGTTTCGATCTCTATTGATTAACTTTATTTATGCCTTTATAGCTAACCAGCGTCTGTCCCGACGTTGTCCGGGTTAAATACATAATATGTTGTTTATGTCTATTTGGAATAATGTACTTTTCGACAAAACCAATGTAAGAATTTTTCATATAGGTGTAATGATTCCGGAGATAACCCTTCATATATAAACAGAGTAAGAAAAATTGCTCTCTCTATATTATTAGTATACACTAATACGTGATGACTGATGACCTACGATTGCAGTATAACATATACCAAAGTCTTGCATTGTAAGCGATTAGGATAAGACTGAAGCGTGTCTTGATGGTTTGTACTACCTATATAAAGCATTTAAGGTTTTTTCTTTTAATTAGGAAAACGGATAAGAATTAAGATTAATGAGCCATTTAATTAATTAAGCTTTTTTAAAAATCATCGACATACAAGACTGGCAATGTAGAACTAAAGATTTGTCACCTAAAGAGTAGTCAATTGGTTACAACTCTTTAGTCGACCACATGCAACTATGGGAACAGGTTGTCCGATTTATGAGCTAAATATTTGAACACTTCATTAAAAACGCGTTTATTATTAAATTGCTTATTGAAATTGTATTGTGTATTATTTATGTGCTTCATTTCATGCATGATAATTAACTTGTGATAATAATAATAATATACTCAGACATTTCACACAGAGCCATCTAGTCCAAAGTAAGCAGCGCAGCGCTTGTGTTATGGGTACTAGACAACTGATATGCTACTATATACTTTTATTTTGTAAATAAATACATATTATACATAAACACCCAGACTCGGGGCGGGAATCGAACCCGCAACCCCCGTTTACTTTCCGACGCGCTTAACCGTTGCGCCACGGAGGTCGTTGTGATGTCTGACGTGTGATAGTTTTCGTTTACAATTGCTTGTCTTGTCGGTGTTAAAAATAAATAAGTTTAGACTTACCCGTGATATATTAGAACAGAAGAAAGGAAAAACAAACACGCCAGTACATCCGCTCGACCCACCACACCGGCCACCTGCGAACAGCAATTAACACTGCATATACAAACAAATACTCTAAACACTAAATGACGCTATAAAACGCGACAATCAAAACATCACAAGTGCTAAATTTCTGGAAACGTTTAATCTAAGCGTACATTAGGTTTGTATCAAGCAATTAAGGAGGTCCTTACTACATTAGGATTTCGTTTATTCGTTCTAAACGAGGAAGCTCCCCTTAACTGCCCATTACGAATATAATCGATGCTGTACACGCGCCTTAATGATGTGGCTCAAGTGAAAGGAGGTTTGAACATGTTGTCAATTTCGAAATCCTTCAAAATCTTAAAATTAAATAAAAAACAAGACCATAAATTTGAATCAAAGCATACTGTAAGATATGAGATTATTAAGAAGTTTGCAAAATTGTTGGTTTTCCTATTTTTTTTATAAATACTACAAGTTCCGTTCCATTCCGATTAAACTTTGTAACAATTCAACCTATGTATTTCCTTTTCTACTAGTAATTAGTTTTTATTTTTTGGTAGCGCAGAAGAAACTTGAACACAGATGCCCAGCCCCCTAGGGTGAGACAGTGTAATGAGGAACGTTTACCAAATATAATTCCTACAGAGGTCGTTCTCCGCGTGTTGTCAAGGGGCTCCGGAATCTCCTACGAAACTCACGGGAGCTCCGCTCGTGCTGTATAAAAGTAGTTCTCGATTCAGTTACAAAGTCTTCTTGCTCTCACGGAGTGCCGCGACAGCGTGGACAACACGCACTGTTGTCTTTCTCGGGGTCGCATAAGTTGACGATCGGAGCCCGGAGCCAAAAGATGATAGTATATTTAATTAATTTCATAGAATGAGTAAAACAATTCAGTAGAAATTATTTCAAATCACGGCACCACTATTACAAAAACAAAACGTTTTTGTCTGTACAATTTTTTTTGCTTTTGGAATATTAGCGCTGTGATTTGAAGTAAATTTTAGTAAGTAAATTTACTCTTTCTGCAAAATGAATGAAATGCAGTATAATCTTCTGATATTTGGTTGATATTTAATAATAACAAATACAATTGATATTTCTTTCTGTGTATGAATGCGCCTAATATAATTGTCGTTTTCATGGACTTTGGACGTAGTAGTGAGACAAAATAACGAGTCCATCGTTCAATGACATATCACAAAATAGAAAATATATGCTTCGTAGCATTCGTAGACAAACTTTAGTTCGTTAGGCTGTACAAGTAGTACGGCGTATATTAAAGTGTCTACGAAGCTATTTTTTCGTAGGCCTTAAGATTGAAGATTTTCCGCGTGTGTTCCATAACCTTTGAAAGTAATAATTATAACAATTTATTGTATAATAATAATAATAACAATAATAATAATAAAAATAATAATAATAACGCTATCAAGTTCTTAGTATTATACAGCACAAGCTGCATTAAAACACATTCAAAAGTTTTATCAAACAAAAAAAATGCTAAAAATGTGATGCAGGACATTTCACTCATTGATAAATGTCGATCATATATTTTTGGCATGTTTTATAATGGAAAAACGGTAATTATAATATCCAGTCAATGGTAATTGCGCAATTAGAACCGATTCATTAGCTCTATGGTTCTACTCCTGTGTTAGTTCTAAATTTTAACAACACTCACTAAAATGGCTTAAATGAACAGAAATAATTTGAATTTTATATGTAATTTTAGTTGGTCTTTCATGTACCGGGAATCGTTAGCATTTATTGATAAGAAAATTCCTTTTAAAATTGAAAATAATTTATCTCCTATGAATTGCGCTGCAATAAAGTTGATGGTACTTCAAAGTAAACGGTGACTGGCAGATTGTGCGATGTTTTAATATATAATTAATACACAATTAGACCCTCCACGTTCCCCGCTATCAATGCAAATTGTTATTAAAACAGATATTTTCGTTTGTCACTCTAAGAGATCGTTAAAAGTTATATAATGCTATACAGGGTGGCAATATCAAAGTATTTTAAGAGATAAATCTTATTTTAGAAGGCTTCAAGACATAAATGTATATATACTATATCTTTATTCTGTACATGCTTCATGCCAACGACTAAGGCAAAGGAGAAGTCCCCATATTGTTATACCCTCGTCCGAAATTATACCTCTAAAATTTTTTATGATTCTCGTCAGACTTTCTTAGTCCGAGCGTCAGACCGACTGCACATTTATGCCAAGATTGTCATTAAGTCTGATAAAGTTTTTGACAGCTAATTATGACAACTAAAAGTACAAATACACAAAATAACAAAAAAATAATGAATAACTTTTTGGGTTCAAATAATTTAGAAGCTTTAACAAGCTAGAACAAGCTTTCATTAAAATGTACAAAAAGGAGTTTACAAAACCCATTTATGACCTATGAAAAGGTTGAATATGGCTGCTCTACAGAAGAGTAATCAGGTAAAATATGATAAATGGACACGTAATATCTACAATCAGTATGTTAATGTAATGACTACATGGAGAGGGTAGACCAGAATAACACCGTAAACATGTTATCTGTTTTTAAATTGTTAAATAACAAATTTAAACAATAATATTACGCTTAAATTAAGTTTAAAGTGTCTCTAATATGAATATTTACAAGTGCTAGTGTTTGTGACATCTGAATCTACATATTATTGTGGAATCTAGGAATAAAATAATTTTGTGGGAATAATATCTATTAATCTTGTTGGTACGAGTATATTGTGTATTTGGTGGTGTTATAGACGGAGCCTTATCCTTGGTGGTGCTATAGACAGTGCAATATGGTTAAAACAGAAGAGCCAATCATAATAAATGAGAGAAGAAAAAATAAACAAATAGGATCGGTTGAGGTGCCGTGCTTGACTGATGCTCGAAATGCTTGGTTAAGTGTTTGTCCGAGTACTAACCTGCCTACCTCGACCTTTTCTCAAAAACACTGGGATGAGCCTCTATGCAAAAATGTTCATTTACAACTTTTAGATTCTTGTAGTACCGAAAAAGATCGGTCTCGCCTCCTAGCTGTTTCTGAGAAGGAGTCAGGACACTGGTTGAAGGTAATACCTTCAAAAAACTTAGGAACCTTAATCGACAATACCACGCTTTCTCTCATAGTATCCCTTCGTCTGGGGGCCAGGACTAACCTTCTTCACCGTTGCCGCTGTGGTGATCTCGTCGATGTACTAGGTCACCACGGTTTATCCTGTTTACGTAATGCGGGCCGCATGTCACGACATGCTGCCTTGAATGACGTCATTCGGCGGGCTCTTGTCGCCGCTGGCGTTCCTGCAGTCTTAGAGCCTGTAGGTATTGTGCGCAGCGACGGCAGGAGACCGGATGGTTTGACGCTCATTCCTTGGAAACTTGGAAGATCGCTGGTGTGGGATGCCACTTGTGTCGATACACTTGCTGTTTCCCATGTGCCGGCGACTTCCAAGTCAGCAGGTGCCGCGGCCAGCACTGCCGAGAACTTGAAGCGGCGTAAGTATGCGACTCTCTCTGAGAGTTTCATATTTACGCCCTTTGCAGTCGAAACTTTGGGTCCCTGGGGCCCCGAAGCCCATCGACTGGTTTCTGATATTTGTAAGAGACTGGTCGAGGCTTCGGGAGACCGCCGGGCTGGCAGCTTCTTCCGCCAACGAATCAGTTTGGCTATTCAAAGAGGCAATGCTGCCAGTCTGCTAGGTACCTTGAGCAATGACAGCTTTCTAAGCGGCAACTTTGAGGAAGTTTATTATTTAAGATAATGTGTAGTTGTAAGTTTGTAAATATTAACATATGTATGTACTTTTTGTTAATAAATGATTATTTAAAAAAAAAAAACAAATAGTTTATGTAGTAATAATTACACCATCTGTAAAAAACTGTTGAAATCGAAAATCCAATTTGATGGCACAATCTATGAATTGAATATTTACTAGACAAATTTATAAATAACTAAACAAATGTCACTTTGTCAAATTTGTTTTGAGTTTGAATTTGATTTTATTTTGAGTTTGCTGATTTTTGCTTCCATTAATTAATTACACACTCAACGCATATATGTATATGTATGCGTCGTCCAGCGAAATCAGGATACTTTTGGAGTTTGAGTGTCACACAATTGGTAGAATTGTTGAAACTACTTATTACCACCAGCGGTCGTTGACCCGAAATAGGGCACGGCGCCGTGCTGTTTAGCATTGTTAACAATATTAATATAATACCTACAAACTACAAACATTAAAATGGCAACCAATTGCTGCGCTTGTGGTAAGAATATCATGACACTTAACTACATGGAGTGTTCTAAATGCAAGGAAACATATGATATAGAATGCATAAATATTACTAAAGATGTCTTTACTAAAATATCTGACGACTTCAAATCCACATGGTTATGTCCTGCATGCACTTGCTCTAAACCAAAACTAGGCGATTCTGCAACTCCCATCAGGAGCTTAAATAACACCTTCACAAGAAATAGTGTCATTGATATACCAATTATTGATGTACCAACCAACGGAAACGTTAATACAGTTCGTGGGAGTCGTAAAAAGGTAAAGTCACCTCCTGCACCGGCTCGGCACAACGATGAACCTACATTGACTACTCTTATGACAGAAATTAGGCAATTGTCATTAACAGTACACAAAATGAACACAGAGCTTACCAACTTGTCCATAAAATTATCAAATAAGGACACTGAATTTTAAAAATACCCTAGCAGCCAAGGACTCTGAGATTAACAAGCTTAAAAAGACAATATGGGAACTCCAAACCAGCAGCAATAGTAATGGACCACTTATCCCAGATACCTGTTGTACTGCACCCAATAAAAAACTGATTAGTAAGAAGCCAGAAGCCACACCTTCAACCACTGATGAACTTCTTAACCGAACTGCAGCAGTTGGACCCTCGGCCTCTAACAATTTAGATAGCCTGGCTTCTGTAAACATCACATCCCCTCCTGGCAACGAGGAATGTGTGGAGAACACTGAAATCGAAACCTCTGGTGGGTGGACCGTGGTGGGGAGTAGCAGGTGCAGCGCCCGTGCCGCCCGCGCTCAGCGGGAAGGCACACGCGGAGTACTACGCGGGGCTGCCACACCAGGAAGCACCCTACTGTGTGCCGCCGAGCGACTACGACATCTACACCTGTACTACGTGCAGGTGGGGACTACGGCCGAACAGGTACGAGCGCACCTCAACACTATATGCGGCGGCGACGTCTGTACCGTTGAAACACTTAAGGCGAGAGGCAATTATGCCTCATTTAAATTAGGAGTGCCTCTCGAATTAGCTGAGCAAGTTTTAACGGCCACGAATTGGTCAGAAGATATTTGCGTCAAACCTTGGAGGCAGAACTTTCGTGTCAGCCGCAAATCAGAATCGACGTAAAATTTTAAAGGTGCTATATCAAAATGTACAGGGATTGAGGTCAAAGGTTGCTTTGTTTAATAGCAGGGTGACGTCATGCGATCATAATTTAGTGGCGCTAACTGAAACGTTCCTCACGAGCTCCGTGTGTGATGGAGAGCTGTTCCCGGCCGAATGGAATGTAGCACGGCGCGACCGCGACGATGACGGCGGTTGGGGGGGCGTGCTACTCGCCGCCAGGTACCCCTACATGCTGCGCACGATTGACGATATCGACGGTCTTACGCGTGACAAAGAATTATTAGCTGCCGTGGTATGCGGCAAGAACGTTAAATATTTGTGTTGTGTTGTATACTTACCGCCTAATTACAATGACGACCGATATCTCGGTGTATTAACATGTATTGAAAATATTATAAGTAAATATTCTGACATGGAAATATTAATATTAGGAGATTTCAATCTGAACTCCTGCAGTACAAATGTAAAAACACAAGTTGATCTATTTATAGAATTTTGCAATGTGACACAATACAATAATGTATTAAATTATTTTGGACGTAAATTGGACTTGGTTCTGAGCGGGCTGTCTCGTGAGTATGTATCCGTGTGTGGCGCGAAGGGGCTGGTGCCGCCGGACAAACACCACCCGCCGCTCGATGTGAGCGTGTCGCTGCCGCTAACACGCGCACGCCCCCCCGCGACGCCGCGACCTCTAACTCTACGCCCTGGTGCCCCACCACCTTGGAATTTTCGCAAAGCCGACTTTCCTGGGCTCTATGCGGCGTTGGGAGAGATTGACTGGTTCGAACTATTAGGTGCTGAGGACGTAGATTCGGCTACTGACATTTTTTACAACAAATTATACGATTGTATAAATAATTACGTCCCTCTCAGGAAACCTCCTAGATGTACAGGAAAGTATACGTACCCGCGGTGGTACACAGCAGAAATTATCCGAAATATTGAGTATAAGCATTTCCACTTAGTTAAGTTTAAATCAGAAGGAAAAGTGTTTAATAGAGAATTATACAAGTACTATAGGGCACATGTTAAGGTACTTATTGACGTCGCATATAAACAGCACATTAGAACCACGCAGAATCAGTTAATTGATGAACCATCAAAATTTTGGGGATACGTCAAGGACAAACGGAAAGAAAGGCGACACAGTAATAGTTTCACATGCGATGGCACTAGGATAGAGGGCGAAGCGGCCGCTGCCGCGTTCGCTCGCTACTTCGGCTCGGTATTTCATAGTGATAAGCCTAAGTTGGACGCGGTAGCGGCAGCTAAAGATGGAGCCCTGGGAGACTCTGCCCGGGTGGCTGTCGACGTTGTGGACAGCGCAGATTTACGCAAGGCTATCAAGCGACTAAAGCCACGTTCTTCCTCGGGTCCTGATGGCATACCAATTTTTCTAATAAAAGATTGTTTAGCTACACTAGAAAAACCTCTCCTTTATATATACAACCTGTCTCTCAAGTTATGCACCTACCCACAGAAATGGAAAACATCCAGGGTAACACCTGTTCCTAAGACAGGAAATAGCAAAGACGTCTCTGAATATAGGCCTATGCATATAGGCATATGTGTTCGGAAAGGTCTTTGAGTCTATTATAGACCATTATATTAGGCGTCAAGTAGAGTCCAGTTTGGATGACAGCCAGCATGGTTTCCGTAGGGCGCGGTCGACCACAACCAACCACATCAACCTAGTCGATTACATTTCTACCGAATTGGATGCAGGTCGGCAAGTCGACGCGACTTATTTTGACTTTAAGAAAGCATTCGATTTGGTAGATAATGACATACTCCTCCGTAAACTAGCACAGTTTGGATTTACACCCAAACTCCTGCAGTTCTTCTCTAGCTACCTGAGTGGCGGTAGTCAGTTTGTTCGGGTTGCAGGTCACGAGTCTGGTGACTTCTACACCCGCTCGGGAGTCAGTCAGGGCAGTAACTTGGGACCTACACTTTTTCTGCTCATGGTTAATGATCTTCCGAGGGTTGTGCGTACTGCGAAGTGTCTTATGTTTGCAGATGACCTAAAACTCTATCTAAACGTAAAAGAAATTACTGATACGGTAGCCCTACAGAGAGACATAGACTCCGTGTATACATGGAGTACTATGAATCACTTAACTTTTAACGTCTCTAAATGTAACGTTATTACTTTTTCACGTTCACGTTCTCCTTTACACGTGTAATATCGCCTAGCAAGCACCCCGTTGGAAAGAGTCAATGAGGTTAGGGACTTGGGACTGACACTTGACACCAGGCTGGACTTCCGGACTCATATAAATAACATCTGTAAAAAAACTAACAAAACGCTCGGCTTCGTAATACGGACCGCTTCAGAATTTAACGACGTAAGGGTGGCACAAGTGTTATTCAATGCATATGTTCGCAGTACTTTAGAATTTGCCGCTATTGTATGGGATCCTTACGAAAAAAAATACGCTACCATGATTGAGAGGGTCCAGCGGAGATTCGCTAGGTGGTTATACAAAAGGCTTTATGGATATTATCCATACCTATATCCCTCTCTCTTCGTGTCGGCTATGGTGGGCTTGAACACCTTAGCACTACGCCGTAAAGTTCATCTAGTTGTACACTACCACTTGATACTGCGCAACAAAATAGAAAACAGGGCCGTATTAGAACGAATAGGTTTAAGAGTGCCCAGTGTGGCTGGAAGTGAACATGGCTTAGTGGCGCCGCGCCGCACACCGCGGATATTCATACAACCACCTACGCGTACCCGTCATGCACGTAACGCACCCACCACTCGTGCACGCAATATACTTAACGATATGCTCGTTCAGAACCCAAACATTGACATATTCGCTAACAGTTTTAATATATTTCTTAGGAATGCCTATGCTTATTTTAATTTCGATAATTGACTTAATATGATTATTTTGACATTTTAATATTATTTATAATTTGACATTTTAAATTTGAATTTGACATTTTTCGATTCATATTGTATTTGACATTTTAGTATCCTAAAATTGTAAATGATTAACTTAATGTTTAATTTATATTAAGACATATGGTGCTTTGGAAATGCTCTGTAAACCAAATGTTCTAGTGAATAAAATTGAATTGAATTGAATTGAATGTGCTTATGCGATTTCAAAGCTTGTCGCTTAATTTTTTAATTTAAATGTTAGTTTAAGGAATTTAATTCAGGTTACCCGATTTGTTTGATGTTGAAATTACGGTTTTCATGATAATCAGATATTCAGGTTATCGATACCGATTGTAGCGGTTGCGCGACAAGTTTGCAATGTGCAGACGCAGCATTTTCGTCTGTAAGGTGCAACGGTCACGCAGTCGCCCGGTGTGCCCCACGTCTGTTGTACATACCGTTTGTATTTAAGGAAATATATCGTAATAATTATTCGGTGCAAAAGGACTTTTTATTTTCATACTGCAGAATAATTAGTAGGAAACAAATAAAAACTTTAAACCGATATATCGATTTATTTGATTTGAATCCCTAATTATACTTCATAATGAGAGGTGTCGAAACGGGCCTCTTAGATTTTTGCTTTGGTTTTCCACGGTTTGAACCAATGCACATTTTAACTCTGTTTTTCTTCGTCAGTCAATTTCTAAGAAATATAAATACTTGGGTTTGATTCTTGGTCAGGTGAGTCCTATAAATTAAATTTTTTCAGAAAAATTGTCAAGTCCAAAGTAACACAGAAACGTTCTTTACACAAATCAATGTGTAATTATCCGTTGTCTATTAAATTTTCGAAGATGTATCATGACAGCATCAGCGCCTTAAAAACGTTTTTTAGCAACTCCCGTGCAATCATGCTGTATATGGCATGTATTTTCTAAAATTTACATTTAATTTTTTAAAATAGTTAACGCTAACAGAAATATGTACTTTTGTACAGCACACAGAAATAAAAGCGTTTTATAAACCTTTTAGTTAACAAAAGTCGGGGCCAATGACCGAATAATAGGTGTATAGGCCCTGAATACAATCTTACGTAGCTTGGCGGGCAGAAGCTTAAGACTGCCCTGGGACTTAGTTACAACTTTGGTACGATATTGTATCGTATTAATGTTTGTCTGGACGAGCAGAATTAAAACTAGTAAGAGTCAAGTGTGTATCGAACCACATAAGTATAAAGTAGGGATGAAAGAACTTCATAAATACGATTTACACAATTAAATTCGACAGTTTTTGAAGTTGGAGCCAAATAGAGTTGGGCAGCATGCACTTTAAAAATGAGTATCGTGCGAGGGCCTCTTTTTGCAAAGGTGCTAGCACACTGTGCTAGCACAGTGTGTTAACACGTTTGTGCGAGGCTGGAGTAACTGTGTTAGAAAAGTGGGGAGGTGTCCATTGAGTGTTGAATGCACGGTGCACGTTGCACGCACTGTGCGAGTGTGCCTGAGGCACAGACAAATTAGCCTAAAGACAGGAAATGAAAGGGCACCGTTTTCTGCCATCGATGCGCTAAAACGCTCCTATAACTTCAAACACAAACGCGCGCTCCTTTAGTATAAACCAGAAAGCAGATCCGTGACCTGTGTCTAATTGTTTTAAAAAATATAGTATAAATTACGTAAACAATGCCAAATTGCGCTGTAAAGTGGTGTGGTAGTGACAGTCGTAAAAATAGTTTCAAAAAGGATAATATCACGTTTCATCGGTAAGTATAAAATTAATAATAAAAATTTATATCAAAAAAATGCAGAGCTCTCACTATACTGGTCGCTGGTAGCTTTGAGTCAGCGTTTGTCCTTGTCTAGCAAGCTATAATTACATATTGCATCCTCACTCTTGCAAGATGGCACGTGTAAGTAGGGACGCGAAAAAATGTATCGATATATCAATATATTTTCCATTAATTTTGAGAATTTATAATGACTGCCACTCTTTGAAATTATATACCTAGTTCCATCCATACTATCCATACTATATAATAATATAATATATATAACATATAATTATATAATATAATATATTAATATATAATGTAATATATAATTATATAATATTATATAATTGTATAATCCATATCCATACTATCCATATCCATACTAATATTATAAATGCGAGTCTCTCCGTCTGTCTGTCTGTCCGTCTGTCTGCTTGGTTTTCACGGCTAAACCGCCGTACCGATTTTAATAAAATTTAGCATGGACATAGTTTGACACCAGGGGGTCAACATATGCTACTTTATTTTTCAAAATCTACCCCTAAAGGGGTGAATAAGGGGATGAAACTTTGTATGGGAAATTTTTAACCCCTGAACCGATTAAGACGAAATTTAGTATAGTACATAGATAAAACCTTTTCTAATAAAAAATATACTTTTTTTTTCCAAAAAGCTACCCCTAAAGGAGTGAAATAGGGATTAAACTTTGTATGGGAAATTTTTAACAGCTGAACGAATTAAGATGTAATTTGGTACAGAGATACACCTTTTCTATTAAAAAAATACAGTTATCATTAAAAAGATGTCACCGTTCTTTTTTCAACCGACGAAAAAATGATGGAGGTTCTCAAGTCGGTGCATATTTTTTTTTGTATACGACCATGCGTAGCTTTTTACAGAGTAGTCTGATTTTGATGATTCTCTTATATTCGATAGAATATATCTCGAGTTTTTGGTTCAATTTAATTCGGAAAAAATTTAAGAATACAATTTAACCGACTTAAAAAAAACACTGAAAAGTACAAAATAACTATTCTTTACTAATCAGAACTCAAATTAAAAAAAAAATACTTTATACATACGGTACAAATACCTATATAATTAAATTCGACAGTTACTGAAATCGATGCAAGCCTCCCAAACTAATAGACTTTCTGTTGTGGCACATTAATTTGGAACCCACTTTAATAACCGTCAAATTTAATTATGTACATACATACATACAATCTTCACACCATATCCCTAACGGGGCAGTCAGAGGGACGGAGCGCCAAGCGTCGCGGTCCTTACATACTTCTTTGCTTCTTCAAATCTCATCATTCTCCTCACGTAATTTTTGCTTAGGTATGCGAGTGCTTTTGACATTTCCGTCGGCTAACACTCTAGCAAATTTAATTATATACGTATTTATATCGTATGTATAAAGTTTTTTTTTTGTATTTGAGTTGTAATTAGTAAAGGATACTTATTTTATACTTTTCAGTGTTTATTTCTAGTAGGTTTAAATTTTTTCTTAATTTTTTTTATTTCTCCCATTTGAGTGACCTTGGTCTAAATAAATATATAGGACGGGTCTACAACTAACTACTTTTCTAATTATAGAACGAAATGATATAAAAATGTATCATCAATATAAATAAAGCTTATAATTAGTAATTATTATTTCGTGTATTTTCAAAGGCCAAGCTCAATACCAGTGCAATTTAAATGGGACCACCTCGGAAGTATATCAAACAAAAAAAAAAATTTTTAAATCGGTACACAATTAAGGTTATCGGTGAACATACATAAAAAAACATACAGACGCACATAGAATCTCCTTCTTTTTAAAGTTGGTTAAAAAAATACATACAGACGAAAAGGTTGGGTGGTTCTACCACCAAAGCTTTTCAGTTTCGTTTTTTGTCAATTTAATTTTTTGTTTTACATTAAAGTTTTACATTAGGAGAAACACGTACTACCCAAACCAATTTGATTTGCATTTCTATTCCAAATTTTTGATTTTTTTGTTTCGAAATAAAGAATCTTGTTTTGATTATACATACATATTTTATTATTTCTATTTTTAAAACAAGCTTATGCAAATAATTCTTGTATTTATCGATATATACAATATCTACGAGTACATCACTATTTGGTTTAGTACGTGACGTTACCTTGCCGCCCGCTTACGTCTCATTCCTCTAACCTTGACAGAATAGTTCGCTTAGAAATTCGTAAACATTTCAAGTCTCTAGGGTAGTTTGTCTGTGGCCTGAGGCGACAACTCGTGAGTAGCGAGCACAATCAAAAGAGGAAAATAAATTTTATACGTCCCCTCGCTCACATGCAACAAGTACGAAAGAAACGTATATATTATCTAAGTATATTTTTTTTTATTTTTTTTATATTTTTATTTAATAGGTTTACCAACATTAATAATTACTTTTTATACTTAGAAACTAGTAAGAGTGAATGTTACAGTCACTTATAGGTAAATACCGCTTGCATTAATAGAATATTAGTGGCGTGACAGTTTTAAACTATCCTAACAATTATTAAGGAGTAATAGTTTAATTACATTATTGAAAATAGAAGAGAACTATAAAGCGACAACATCCAAAACAACGAGTCAAACAACAGACAGTATCCATATCTTTGTATACATTGAAGCTTTACAAAACAATAATAATAATTAGTGAGTAGATAAATTAGAGCGGAGCAATATTCGCAATCTAGGTAGCGAGCATGAGTGGATATCTATCAAGTCACTACGTTCATTTAGTAACTTGCATAATCTTGGGACAATAGAGTTTGCACCAAAGACTGTCCTACGCAGAGGCGGGCATAGAGGTGTGATAGGATTACGGGGATATCTGGCAAGAGCCCTAAATCTGAAAAAACTTAGTAGCTGTGGGCTATCAATGTGTTGGTTCAAAATTTTAAAGAGGAATGAAAAATCCAAAAACGCTCTATGACTTACTAAAGGGTCAATTTTAAAATGTATTAGCCTATCAGTGTATGAAAAACTTCTTCTAGTTTTTCCTATTGAATAAGTTAAGTGCCATAGGAAACGTTTTTGAATCCTTTCTATCCTCAATGAGTGACAGCTATAATGAGGACGCCAGATCACACTGCAATATTCAAGTATACTTCGCACCAGAGTATAATATAAAGTAATTTTTGTCTTATGTGACCTAAAGGACTTGGCAGTGCGTATTACAAAACCCAACATTCTAGAAGATCTTTCAATTACATTTTCAATGTGAGGTGAAAACGTTAGCTTCTTGTCAAATATAACTCCCAACTCTTTAATTTGATCAACTTCCTCCAATTGTTCTCCATTGACTTTATACTCAGATTCTATCAATTTCAAGTTACGAGTCAATTTTATGTGGTGACATTTTTTTACATTTAGTTGCACATTGTTTCTATTGCACCATTGCACCACATTATCCAAGTCCTTTTGTAGCAAATGGATATCCGTGGGTGATTCTATAACTCGCGCAAATTTTAAATCGTCAGCATATAATAACGGTAAGGAATATTTGAAACAGTCCGCAATATCGTTTATAAAAATGTTAAAAAGTACTGGCCCTAAATGAGATCCCTGGGGGACTCCTGAAGCTATGCTGAACTTCTGCGACTGGAAACCGTTAAGAGCGACAAAGAAATCTCTATCTGTTAAGTACGTTTCAATCCAATCCAGCACAGTGTTCTGACAAATCCATAAGCCGAAAATTTACTAAGAAGGATTGTGTGTGAGACGCGGTCAAAGGCCTTACTGAAGTCTGTATATATTACGTCAGTTTGTTTGCCTGAGTCTACTGCCACGGCTAGAGTTTCTGTAAATATTGCCAAATTGCTACATGTAGACCTAGTTTTTACAAAACCATGCTAGCGCTCAGTCAAGTAGAGTTTCATATGTTTCTGAATGAACTCACAAACAATTGCCTCAAAATTTTTTCCGAATGTTGACAATATGGAGATTGGCCTGTAATTGCTCACTAAGCTCGCGTCATTCGACTTATAAATTGGTACTAGTTTTGCTGACTTCCAGACTGCAGGAAAACTTCCAGACTTTAAGGATTTATTGAAAATTATACGCAAGGGTTCTACCAGACTGGAGGAATATTCCGCAATAAAAAGAGATGGAATGCCATCAGGCCCCGCTCCCTTTGTGCGATCAATGCTATTAAGTTTCCTCAGGACAGTATCAGATGAAATGCAATCTAATATCAGGCTTTGGCTGTAATTTTCTAAATACTGTAAGTTATTAGAAGCATGTATTTGATGTTGATATGCACCACCATCAAACGTGTAAACCGAAGAAAAATAAAAACCGAATAAGTTACATATTTCATAACCATCCGACACTGTCTGTGAACCGTTTTTCATAGTAGTAGGGTATTGACTAGAACCACCCCTTTTAGCTTTCACAAAGGACCAAAATAATTTAGGGTTACTTAAAATGTCTTCTTCAATTTTATTCATGTAGCGATTGTAGCACGCAGTGGTCAACTTTGTGCAACGCTGACTTATTAATTTCAACTCAAGTGCATCTCTAGGATTGTTATACTTTTTATAACGACACCTAATGTTATATTTTTCTTTTAAAGCCCTAGTTAGCTTCCTATCAAACCAGGAGGGATAGGGTTTAGTTCTAATCTGAGTATACGGCACATATTCCTGAATGACTTTCCTAATGTTGTCGTCTCCACCATGCAATTTACATCCTGGTGGCTGCCAAGCTCCTTCATCCATTGTATTTCAATCTACGAATGTTTACATAGTCTGCTTTATAAAAATTATACCTATAGTTTTTAGTATTATATGGTAGCCTAGAGTTCGTTGTTCGGGATATGGAAATCTCTATAGGGGGGTGCAAGGGGTCCACTACGCTCAAGACGCTGACCGCCTTCTCAATCCTACAGGCTGGCGTAGGTAAGTCAGTCAAAACCAAGTCCAATAATCTATCCATGTTATTCGTTATATTATTTAATTGGGTTAGCTTATTAAGAATTGTGAAGTCGATAAGCAACCGAGCCAGTGCAGGGACCGAGTAGTCACTCAACGAATCGCAAACCAAATTCCAGTTCAATGTACCCAAATTAAAGTCTCCAACTATACAACTATGGATGTCACTCGACTCGAAAATTTAGTTACAGTTTTTAATAAATATGTCCAAACTAGATGGCTTAACAGGTGGTGGGAAATATATTGAGCAGAGAGCCAATCGCCGGCAAGTTCCAGAGATATTAACATCAATTACTACCCAGACGTCTTCGTCTCCTACTGATGCATTCTTTTGGAATTTAATCTTTTAGATACAGCTATTAAGACACCTCCGCCATCTTTTTTAAGCTGGTGAATGTATACCTACATTCAACAGCTTAAATTATCTATTCGTACGAAATTATTCATTATGTCGTTAGCCATAGATAATAAAAGTTCGAATGATCATTCAACTCGCGCCTCACACCATCGCGGTTTGCGGCCGGTTCGATTGTGTAACTGTGCTAGTGTCTTTTCCAAAACTGTGCTGGCACAATTGTGCTTACTCGCGTGCTGCTTACCCAACGCTAGAGCCAAATCAAGTCCAACAGAAAGTCTACTAGTTTGGTAGGCTTCGCACCGATTTCAACAACTGTCAAATTTAATTATGTAGGCATTTGTATCGTATGTATAGCGTTATTTTATACTCGAGTTTTGATTAATAAAGGATAATTAATTATTTTCTAATTTTCGGTGTTCTTATTTTGAAGTTTGTTTAATTTTTTCCTTAAAAAGTTGTTTCCGTTTCCTTTATATTATGTAGATCCTAATTTATGGAAATAGTAATAATTATATCTAATTTCCATGCAATATAACAATTTTGTGGCCCCTACCATTCTATACAATTATATAATTGTATACAAGTCAAGTTTACGAGTACCGAACCCGAGCTTGAAAACAGACACACCAACAATAATATAATCATTAAATTGTAATAATAACAATTATTTACTTTAATTAATTGTAAATGACATGTCGAAAATAAACATTCCAGCAATAATTTATACGAAGGTTCGTGTAGGTTTGCGAGATACAGCTCGCAATTAATTCATCTGGCTGATTGTACTAATTAATTCTGTCGTCGAGTATACATATGTAGAGTACAGTCGACGACTTGCGCCGATGGTAATTCCTACATTATTAATTTGGGAGTGTAAGCTGTCAACGGGAAATTATTGAGGGTAAACATAAAATTATGTTTCATTGATTGTAACCATAGATTTTATAACTTCAGGGAGCCTCTCCTGAACTATGAAGTGAAGCAAATAAATAAAACCAAATTAAATGTGTGTAGTGTTTTCTAAAGAAATGGCGGGCGATCATCTTATCAATAAATGTATGTCTTAAATACAGGTGAGTCAGCTTATCTGATTTGTCTCACCCTTACTGTACGGGACATGGCATCTGCAGTTATTTAAAGTCTATGACTGTACAGTAATGATTTTCTTTGTTGTAACTTGGTGGCTGTTTTTGGTGTTCTTTAAACTCCTCTGCTGTAATGCGATGCTGGCTTATATCATACTTAGCCGTAAAGGCTAATTACACAAAAGTTAATTACGAGTATTTGTAACGGAAAGATCATGAGGTGCAGAACGATACGAGACCAGGGGGTTGTTCACAAACGTCGGAAACTTTCCGTGGCGGAAAGGCCAATCGTCGAAAAGCATAAATTCAATCCGACGGCTTGGATTTGTGAATACGACTATATATAATATAAATACAATATAAATATAATACGATTTCGGATTTGTGAATCGCGTATAGACAAAATCATCGAAAAGTTTCCTGTCGGATACGGAAAGTTGAGTTTCCGACGTTTGTGAATAACTCGCAGGTGAGCCCGGCGTGAGACAGAGTAGAGGTGCGGTGTGAGAGAGTGAAGAGGACCGATGAGCGGCGAGGAGAGGAGGAAAGGAGGGGAGAGGAGAGGCGATAAAATGAGATGTCATGACATCGCTTGCCATTATCACTTGATAATTCTGTGAAAATAAATCTTAATCTACAACAATAATAATAGTTAACTAGTGATTATGTCTGCGGTATTTTATTTCGTCACAAGACCCTTTTGATGTCACACATATATGAAAAAACCGGTCAAGTCGATCTGGAGTCGTACACCAAGGGATACATACTACTATGTGTATATGTTTAAAATATATATTATTTGAAATTATATTTGTATTGTGTATTTATAACGGGGTAGCCGTTAGGGTTACAGTGTGAGGATATGTATGTATGTATTATACCATTCTTGGTTATGGAATTTTCTGATGATTATTATTTGCACATCATGTTAATTTTTCACACTTTTACAGCATGTTATATATTCATTTGTTAGCTATTATCAATATTCTCGATTAATTGTTCTAATCATAATCGTTAACAAATGGCAACACTGTTTTTTTGAAAGTGTTGCTACTTTCATAATAACGTGGTATTTTTGAATGTCAGAAAATAAGTCAGTTGAGAAATTCACGAGTTAGCGAAAGCACGTCTTTTAATTATATCTCCTCATCCTACGTTTCCATCCAAGTCAACATCCTGGAAGAACGAATAGTTTTACACATTACATCATCTTTGTTTGGACTTGATCGGTAGCTCTTTTCAAATACTTTTTAAATTTTCCTTATACCTCTCCCAAAAAAACTTGTCTTCACCCCATCACATCCTTTTTCTCTCCTCGTTTTGTTTTTGCTCTCTCCAAAAATTCTCTTCCATTCTTCCAAAAATATATATTCAAACTTTTAACTTGGCAGTTCTACAATTAATTTTTCTGACAACCTCTAAGCTCATAAAAAAGGTAGAATAGGAAAAAAATTTTACAACATGTAATTGAGGGTTGAAAAAAGAAATTTCAGTGCATATGAGCTTGTGAAGTATCTTCGGGCAGGGTGCTGTCACCATCTCTTAGCATTACTGTTTAAATGTTACTTGACTTGACTTACGAGGTAGTTAGGTAGGCTGGACGGCTAAATATCGCGGTTCATACGTATTTCTTTCGCCAACTTATGACTGATGTCGAATGATAATTCTAATCACTAACCTACTCTCAGAATTTCGAGCTTTGTAAGTCAAGTAACATTAAATTAATAATGCTATAAGAGATAGTGTTCTGGGGACAGATCCTTAAAAGTGAAAGACGTTTCAAAGTTTCTTCTTAATTAAGTCAATAGTTGCTGAGATATACCCTTATAAAGTTGTAAAAAATGTATTCTCTTATCAAATTTTTTAATAATGTGCTGAGAGTTCTAAAAAAAATTAAATTCTTAGTAGAATTTAAAATGCACTATCAACGAAAGTTGATAGTGAGATATGCGCGTCCAAAATCGTAAAAAATATCCCATCTTTCTAACTTTTCAACTTCGTGGTGAAACACTCCAAAATCTCTATACATATATGTATATATAAATCTAGCATATTTACTCCTTTCGCGATGCAGACGCTTACTAAAAACGGATTTTAAAAAAGTCCAGTCCAAAATGGCTGTGCTACCCGTTCGGAATCGGAGCGAGTATCAAGTAATTTATAACAGTAGAACTTTAAATGTATTTTCATGCAAAATTTTCTGCACCACGTGTAGTTTTTGGGATATGGGGTATTTTCGGTTACGGGCTCAGCGACCGCAGAAATAACGCTTTGAAGTACAAACATTTTGCTGCCTATCAAATAATATTGTTCATCCCGATTACGGAATCTTTCACTGTGCGTGGTCAACACGCGCTCAGCTGGTTTTTAGACTGTTTCAGTATTAATAGTATTTACACGTAGTAGTATGGTATATCCACATGGTATACTGCCGAAGATCGTTAATATTCTTTTCTCCAAACCGTAGGGTACCCTTGTTTGGAATTTATAAAGTAGGTATAAGGAGATACACAGACAAACAGGGAATGCGACTTTGTTTAATGCGATTCTGATATTAAAATACAATATTCAGAAAGCCATTAAATTCATATGCATTTACGCTTCAGTTCTTCGATCTTCTCTGCATATATAAAGATTATTTGAAGCGAAGACTATATAAATACAATAACCACAACCTACAATGGCGAGCTATCTGAAAGAAAAATAAATCGGTTTTACAAGCCTTCAAGTTAAAAATAAGAAGCTCTCCACGAGCGACTCCATTGATATAAATTGCATCGCGCAACTTTTCAAATTAAAACCTCGGCCAGAGACAACTCTTGCAATCAGCCCTCTAATAGGAAAAGTTCGAAGATTATTGCCTTCCAATATGGCACCTATAGAATTGTTTGTTCTCTTTTGTTTTTCTTTCGCGATTCCGAAAACTGATTGCTTTTAATAGAGGTTTATCGATTTTTCATAAAGCCTTTTTCAATTTTTATCAGCTGTATTTAAATTTATTCGTCGAGAAGATCGGCCATCAGCTTTATAGTTCGGGCCGAAGAACGAGACTTCGGTATTCCTGATGTATGAGGCGATTTAAAATGGAGCTACGGAACTATGGCTGATCGAAATGGTCACTACACTTGTTCATTCATGCGATCCAAATTGTGCGCAAGGTCCGCGCTGTCGTTGCGCGATTATACATACTAAGTAAAGAAAATAGCAATCATCCTTTTACATTATTATTCTGGAAAAGTTACAATTGTGCAGATGATTGTCGACAAGTAAAGAAATTTACAATAATTTTAGTCAATATCACAATTATTAAAAAAAAAATTGAACTGTAAATTAAAAAATTACAATTGTATCGATTAGTAAATAAAATTGTAATTTTATTATTCTAGTCAATATCACTGTACAGACGAACCTATCTGTTTGTGTTTTTTTCTACATAATTCGTATTTTATTTTTTAATTTTGAAGTTGTCTTGTAATAAACTCCATACATATCCTTACCATGTTTCCCTAACGGGGTAGTCAGAGAGGATAGAACGTCAAGCACTGCGGTCCTTACATACTTCTTTCACCTTCTCAAATCACTTTACACATTTTCGCTTGGGTATGCGAATGCTTTTGACATTTCCGTCATCTAACACTGGCTATTTGATCTTCATTAGCCAGCCTTGGTCTTCTTTGGCTTCAGCTACGACTACACACTTACACTTTTGATCTGAAGATTTCCTTCGTCTGTCTTTCATCACTCATTCTTTCTATGTACCAGAACCATCTAAGCATTGCTTGCTCCACTTTTACATTATCATTGTCGTCCAACCTTGCTATATTGCGTAATCTCTTCATCGCTTGTCTTGTCTGTAGAGTTGCACCACATATATAAGAGATCGATCGCATTTCTATCATATTTACCTCATTCGAACTTAATGAGTATCTAATTAATAGTTGCTGGAACATAGAAAATAATTTAGATGACTTCTGTGGCGCAACAGCTAAGCGCGTCGGAAAGTAAATGGGGGTTGCGGGTTCGATTCCCGCCCCGAATCTGCGTGTTTATGTATAATATATATTTATTTACAAAAGAAAAGTATATAAGCGCTGTGCTGCTTACTTTGGGACTAGATGGCGCTGTGTGAAATGTCTGAGTACATTATTATTATTATAATTAGAGTTTTGAACCAGTCGTTTTATTTATAATAATAATAATACTACAGTCTACATTATGGAAGTAAGAACATAGTCTTTTCCAAATACGATTATTGATTTAGTTATAATTAATTTTAGAATAATACAGATAGAGACAGGCATACTGATTACCTATTGTAAATAGTGAACGCTGAGTGGACAGTTGAATTTGTTGAGTTGAAAAAGAACTCTACAAAATTATGCTCTTCTAATTATAAAATATTAGCACCCATCCCGACTTAAAGTCAAAGTCAAAGTCAAATCAATTTATTCAAGTAACCCCAATTACAAGGTATTTTTGAACGTCAAATCTACTTTAGTTCGGTTCAAATAGAAAACCTGGACACTGAGAAGAACCGACAAGAAACTCAGTCAGGTATCATTTTTTCAACTTCATTTTACAAAATGTTTATTAAAATACAATATTTTCATTAAGTCAGTAAACGCATGTGCAGAGAACATTATTTCCAGACTATTGTTTTATCTTCAATGAAATCGTTTATTTTATAGTATGATTGTCTAGTCAATGTACGTTTGATAACCAATCTAAATTTATTCTCTGTTAATTGAGTAATTTCTTGAAGAACTTTATTATAAAAACGAATGCAGTTACCTAAAAATGAAACATTTGACTTATGTAATTTAAATTTTGGAATAACCAATTTATCACGACCTCGGGTTTCCATACCATTCATATCGCCTTTCATTTTAAACAGATCTATATTTTTCCTCGTATACATAATAATTTCAAAGATGTATAAGGAGGGCAAGGTAGGACATTATATATGTCTTTAAAACGATTTTTAAGCGATTCTCGTGCATATCCTGTAGATGGCACGTATTGCTCTTTTTTGTAAAATGAAAATGGAGTTAATATGCGCCGCTGATCCCCTTCGCCTGGATGGAGTACCTAATAAATAATCTATGTCCATCTGAAATAATGTATTGTAACTTTCAAGTAGTGAAATAATTTTTCAAATAGGTGTTGTAGTTCTAAAGATATAAACAAACCTACTAAATTCGCTCTCTCTCTTTATAGTACTTGTATAAACTTGTATCTGTTACCAACTGGTAGTGTTGCACGAAAATAATTGTAAAAACAAATACAATTACTTTTTTAATTTTAATTGTAATTATTTGCCTAACAAAATGTGTTCACAATTATATTTTATTTTACAATTGTAATTGTATTTACAATTTACCCAACACTAGTTATGTTTTGTAAAAAGTTTCGACTAATTGTACCAAAATTGTCTCCTAAATTAATGTTCTGAATTAATTCATAACTGATTTTCAACCATTAATCATGGAACGAAAAGTTCATCGCGAGTTCAATTTACACTTCGCATCCCTTTTCCTTGTGTTTTCAGTGGGTGTTTCAACTTAAGAAAATGTTATAATATTATACTTTCGAAAATATACAGTAAAATATCTGTAAACGTCGGTATATATTTATTACTAATATTTTCATGCTATGTTGTTAGCAGAATATGAAGAGCCTTATATTTTGTGTACAATATTAACATCAATGTTATACTCATATTAATACAAATAAAATGATAATTATTATTATATTATGTAGAAAAACCTTCAAAAGCTTGTCTAATTCCACACACGGGTGTAGCTATAGTTTTTACAGGGGGGAAGTTTAGCAATGCACAAAGGTTCTAAACGTTAAAAAAACAATCGGAAATAACATAAACGATCATGCAACATGGGTCACGGATACAGAAGGTGGATATTTTGTGAATATTAGCGTACGTTCAGGGGATATTCGGGCCACCTGAACACCTCCATTGTATACGTCCGTAACGCAGCAATCTATACTACTATTATAAAGAGAGAGAACGAATTTTGTAAGTTTGTTTATATACATACATATCTTCACGCTGTATCCCTAACGGGGTAGTCAGAGTGGACGAAGCGCCAAGCATCGCGGTCCTTACATCTTTCGCTTCCTCAAATCTCATCATTCTTTTCACACAATTTCGCCTAGGTAAGCGAGTGCTTTTGACATTTTCAACTGCTAACACTCTGGCTTTTTGATCTTCATAAGTCAGCCTTGGTCTTCCTGGCCTCTTTTACCACTCACTTTCGCTCTGTAGATTTTCTTGGTCAGTCTTTCATCACTCATTCTTTCTATGTGCTCGAACCATCTAATCTTCTAATCAATTCTTTCCTCATTTTTACGATAACACTTGTTGTGTAGCTCTTAGGGGTCAGTTGTGGAAGCGTGCTCGTTGCGACCCCTGCCAGCCCTTTTCAGGGCTGTAATTCCTCTCCTGTGCACACCATGCGGGACCACGATAGCGATAACGATAGGGCGTCCTCCGAAAGCGACGTACACTGGTTTGTTCCCGCTGGTGTGAACAGAGGGCAGTCCGGCGTTGGGGACTGCCCCCCAACATGCTGTACACCTAGCGGCGGGAAGTGGAGGGAGGAGTGCAGAGTAGCTGCGTGGAATGTGAGAGGCGGGATTGAAATTACAAAATTAATATCGTAAAAAATGTAAACTTGTTAAGTGGCGCTTTAAACCTCGAATACTTATATCGAATATCTTATGTTATAAATATACCGTCATGTTGCATAATTTCACAAAAGAATTTTGTTAAATTTTACGTAACGTGAAATAATCTAAAATTTAGCCTGTATTTGTCTTCACAAATGCCTCCCAAGCATTTATTATTACCATTACACTACAACATTAAAGTTTCAGTGATTAAAGTTATAAACAAAATTTAATGCGAAATTGTTAATTTTGAAGTTTACCTTATTTAGTGGATAAAACTAGTCAATTTATTGCGAAGACTATTAATTCTAAAGTACATGTCATTAAATCAACAGCAGCAAATTTATAGAAAAAAGCATTAATTTTAAAGATCGTGAGTTGTAGATAGATTTACTAATTCGATAGCTTCATTATAGATATCCGATATATTATTATTCGTTAGTTATGGTATTGAGTTCATGCAAAAAACAAAAAAAGCATTCTATGTCCGTCGTTTCTGTCAAAACAGGTCTGGCGATTTAGCTGTGAAAACGTATTAGACAGACAGACATACCTGCATTTATTAAAAAGTAGCCTACATCTCCGTGCACATACACATCAACTGTACAAATTTCATCATAATCGATTCAGTGGGTTAGCATTTATCCCCCTTTTCACCCCGTTAGGAGTAGATTTTTTACATAATAACCTATGTTTGTCTCTGTACTCTAGTGTCACACTATCTCCGTGTCTTTTACCAAAATCCGTCTGGCCATTTAGCTGTGAAAACGTACCAGATATACAGACATACAAACAGACAGACTTTTGCATTTGTAACATTAGTATGTATTCGTAGGAAAAATAGAATAGGCAAAACTTGAACTCCAATTGATCGTTCCTCACCCCTCGCTCAACTCAGAAACTATATATTTCATAAATATCGCACGAAACTCCCTGGAACGCTACGCGCATGAGTGTGTTTTTGGTGAGATATTTGTATTCAGTTCCCAAATTATTCAGGTAGGTGCGGAGCTTCCAGTGTTGAGATCGATATGGATTTATTGATGTAGCGAAGAAAGGACAGGTAAAAGCAAAGTTGTGTCACGCCGCTACGTACAGAAAGCTCTACGTAACCTAATAAACAGTTTTCCTGAAATACGTTTCTGAGTTATAACAAAATAAACATGTGCTCAAACCTCTATCCCAGAAAAGTACGCGGTTATTAGATAAATTTATAACTTTTATAGGTCTATATGCATAAAAAAGAAGCTAACTGATTAGTTGACCGACTGACTGGCCAATAGACTGATTAACTGGCTTAGTGGTTGACTGGTAGAGTGATTGGGGACTGACGTACAACGCACACGAAATATTTAGTTTAATAATTTAAAATCATAAAGTTTCCTTATATATGTCATACGGGGAAGTATTTTTCGAAATTCAGCCCCTAAGAATCGAAAGGAGGTAGAAATTTATTTGAAAATAATATTTATTAAAAAACATTTTTTAAAGATAAAGTTTTACGAGATTGTATTGTCATTAGGCTTAAAAGTATGCGCAGAATTTCATATAAATCTGGTCACTACAGTTTTATAGTGGCCACATCAACGCATATCTATCAGTAGTAGATCTGTGCAATATACTCGTAATAATGTTAATTTATAATAATAATTTGTGTCATATTTGAAATGTCAATTATTTTAAGTTACTTTAATTGGGTTTTTTAATATAGTGTGTTCAATTTCTGATAAATTAATAATAAGTTATATAATGATTCATGACAGGGAACCATTTCTATGCGCGTCTGACTCGCACTTGACCGTTTTTTTTAAATCTTTTTTTTGTTCGAAATTGTTCCGCAATGTCAGTGTGTATGTGGCACGCTGTCAGATGGTTCTTTTCGATAATAATGTTAGAATGGCCGCAATAAACCAATGTGCAATCTTACAATCTACAAATCAATTAATTGTATAATACGCACATATCGATAAATAAAAGTTATTTGATGTACATTACGTACGTTATACTATATACTATAGATGGTGTATAGGAGTTGTAAAATGGTTTATGAGTTGTATAGAAGTTTTATCGCATCGGAGCCTCAACTTGGACAGAATATTCCCCGAAGGCATAAAGTTTTGATGGGTCGGTATTATGAAATATAGCCGATGACCTCCAGAAGCCAATCTAGATAATGCTTTAGTACAATAATGACATTACGCGGTAGTCAACTAATGAATTTATTCATAACTAATGGACGAAGTACGTATCGGTTTCGGTTAGAATATAAACTGAACACTGTTATTCAGTTAAACACTTTAAAATATTCGTATAACGAGAATATATTCCTATATACAATCATGAACAAGTCTAAATTCATATATCATGGTTCTATATCTCAAAAAGAAAAACAAAGCCTTTAATTGTCTTTAAAGACGGTATAGAATAGTTGCAGATATGAAACTTATATTTGACATTATTTATGTATATACAGGGTTCATTAAAAAATATGAATAACCTCTTAGTGCAAAATTCCTGTCATCATATTGAACAACTTTTGATCTACGACTTCTTCCAAACTTAATACGTTCCTCAAAAAATCCTCAAACGGTCACTGTTTAAGTATAGTTTCAATTAATAGTTAATAATAATGACAATAATACTCCAGACAATTACACAGATTGTGTGACCCTAAATTAAGCAGTAAGCTTGTACCACATAACGAACTCTGGGGGAGCTCCCAGTAACATCCAGACTCCAAGCCAATGTAGAAAAGTTCGTTTCCTAAATTGACCAGACTGGGGATCGAACCCGGGACCCTAGCTTGGAAAGCAGATGTATATGCCACTGCGCCAACGGGCCAGTCAATAGTTAAATCAATGATAAGTTTAGTTATTACTGAAGGGACAAATTGGATATTCAAGCTCATCTCATTGGTCATTATTCCTTATTTTTAAAACTATCGGACTTTAAAAATTAATAATAAATGGCTAAATATTATAGGAATTCATCACATGGAATGAATTTTCATTAAGTAGCACATAAGTCTATACAGTATATAAAAACTTTATTGCTATACTTCATGTTTATTAATTATTGTTATTGTTTTTGATATACAAAAAAGTTAATTACTATTGTTATGTTAGACTAGCTCCATTTGACTGCTCGAGGCGTACGTGACGGCTCGAGGTCAAGAACATTTAAACCTAATGCTCGAGGTAGACTGCCTCCACACAGCCCCAGTAACTCGCAGGCAAATTATTTTACACCCACTTTTGATTGTAATGTTAAAAAAACATTAATCACAGTAGCTGATTAATATGATTAAGTTTATCGTGAAGTTAACAGTCTTCGTAGAAAATAATCACATCTGCACTAATAGTTCTTTTATAGCTATTTCTACTTTACCGTGGTAAAAGCAGGTCAACAATAAGAGAAGCAAACAATACAGAATGCCGCCGTCCGAGTCTAAATAAAATACATCATGGAGTCGGCCGACACAATGGCACTTGTTGCGTTCTCCGTTGCATTCGTTTTTATCATCGCAATGCTACTCCAGTTACTTTTATCGTGCTTATTATTTTCTAGTGGATTTTAAGTGGAAGGCTTTGTTCATCTTGAGAGCTTGATATTTTTTGGTTACGTATTGGCTAAAATGGAACCTGTTCGTATTTCCTTATGTCACACCCAATTTCTTTCGGCATCTTTACAAACAGTGGACTGAAATGCACGTGATTTAAATTGGTTACCCGATCTTTAAATAATGATAAAAAAACACAAATTTTTAAATAATGAGAATAAATAAAACGAATCTTTAAATGAGTGCTTCGGAGAGAATTTTCTTATGTGGTCAATTCGTATACATCCTTATATGTATATAATTCTTCTGTGCGTGTGTTTGTCACTAACTCCTCCTAAACGGCTGGACCAAATATTGATAAAATTTTTTGGGTATATTTGAGTGGGTCCCAAGGTTTAGATTCATGATTGGAACCGGTAGGTGGCGCTGGAAGTAAGCCAACGTTCGGGCAGGACGATGTCTGTCGGGTCCGCTAGTTTTTTGTAATACTCATCCTTAGGAACATCCAGAGATTTCCTGAGGATGCTTTGTTGAGAAGCAAAACATGGGTCGAAAAAAGATCGAACTAAACAAATATATACAAATTGACCACTGGTTGAATCTCCGCAAAGTAACAGCTGAGTTTCTACAACCTACAATTTCTTTATTTAATTTCTGTCTGAAATGTTACGGAACCTTAAGTTCCTACAATATATAAAAATCAGTGTTAGTTTATATGTTGCACATAACCTCGAATATCATTAGATCGATTGAGCTCAAAGAAAATTGGGGGATTTTATATAGAATGTAAAACGTTATATACACAGAATGGTCAAAGAAGCCATTGAAATCTCTCGGCACAAGAACTTCAATCGAGGGGACTGGTTTAAATTGTCCAATATGTGGAATCCAGGGATCGCCTTAAAGACAATAGCGCCCGCGAATACTAAAAATCGTGACGTTATAGTGAGTGTGTACTGTCGGAGGAAGTATCGAGTGAGCCCGTGACCACGATCGATGCAATCCGGTCGAAACGTCGGGATAAAATGGGTAATTAGCCTTTAAGTATAAACGCGACATAGACCCGTGAGCAAATACTGTAAGATGTATCGAGTGAATTCCGGAAGTGATGGTAAAATATAACAACTATCAGGTAGAAAGAGGGTAGAGTGAAATAGGTGCTCTCCTGCAGTGTCGCCAGTTAACCCATGATGATCAAAGTGCTTGCAGCATCATTGAGATATCGAGAAGCTCAAAAATATTTAGTATACCTAGTGGTAACAACTCGTTTATTTTATTGTTACAATGGATACAAATCGTGAGTCTAAAAAGGTGTATTAAAGTAACTGTAACGTTTTCATATACATTCTGTATGTTTTTTAATCCAGAGTAATTCTAATTATAGAAATTATGAGAAAAAACTTACTCTAAGAAGGTTATGTTAGTATCCGCATAATAGGTGGGGAGAGTTATGCTTTATGTATAATGTACTCTGTGGTGATGCTTGTTGTGAGCAAAATTCTTTTTGAAGTGAGAATTTCTATAGGCGCGTTGGGCGATTTTTGGATGGGTAAAATCCCTTAGAGTGTTAGCTGACGGAAATGTGAAAAGCACTCGCATACCTAGGCGAAAATGTGTGAGGAGAATGATGAAATTTGAGGAAGCGAAAATGTGTATAAGGACTGCGACGCTTGGCGCTCCGTCCTCGCTGACTACCCCTTTGGGGATACAGCGTAAATATATGTGTATGTATGTAAAATCCTTTACGAGTTTGAGTCACCGACATGCCACGTAATTTTTATTTATTTTTATGTTTGACCTCTGGTATAATTATGTCATGCAAAGAGTATTTCATAGTGGCTTAGAGGTATCGTACTAGCGTGGCAAAACTAGTTCTGAATTTAAAATTATAAACTCGATAAAGTTTCATAATATTTTTGATTTGTGTGTTCATTTCGGAAATATAATTACTAATACATAATTATTGTTCATTAGCTTACATTATCGAAATTTCGGATCGAAACATTTCCAAGAAAGGTCTTAAATTTTGAAAATCAAACCTGAAGATGCAAACTGATTTTTATTTCAAATTTAGGGCTTACTAGCATATACTATCGTAATTTCAGGTTGAAAAATATACATATATTAATAATATACTCGTATATCGACACGACAAAATATTTTTTACCTTATTTCATAGTTTTAAGGTTTCACTTCTGTCGGCAGTCTTCAATGACTGCCTATTTTTATTTTTGACGGTGGTGTATGATTAGACTATGTGGAGAGGTGTCCCATCCAGTGCATTATTATTATTTATACAGCTTAATTAAATTGAATGTAAGCACAGTTCTCTTTGCAAAAACAAAACGGTGTATATTTCACATTGAGTGTACTTAACATTGATTTAAAATACGAACATAATGATTCACAATATAAAATAAAACAAAAAACCATAAAATTTGTGTGACATAATTTGAATACCCATTGAATTGTTATTTAGGAAATAAAACATTTTTTTATAAATTTAAGCACTTTATTGTACCTGATTACAAAGTTGTCTAACTAAGTAGCCGGTGTTGTTATAAAGTGGTTTCTGTGTCTGGCAAAGCCAAGGTACAACAAAATAGGTACTACATATGAGCAACGGCGATTGTTCTTTTACTCACAGCACAGTGAGAGCAGCATCATATTGTAATACTATAAAATACAAATTGAAAACAGCAATCATATTTGACGCAAAACTCGTAAAAATTCTGCATCCGTCAATGTCTTAACATTAACATTAGACATGTTCTACTTTTAAATTTCTCTAAAAACTCAGAAGGTCCTATTTTAAACACAACTAGAGAGCAACTGAAACACCCCATCAACGTCACGAGCGTTTAATTATTACGATATACGTTAATTGTATTGTAATTTCTAAACAATCTTTAGTTTCATTCGATTCCGGACTTTTAAAAGAGTAAAATCCTTTTTAGGAAAACCGTACGTATGTGCATTTAAAATGATATGAATCTAGTAATTTAACTGCTCTCGGTTAATTTTTAAATACTTGGGTTGAGCCTAAACGTTCTGCTTTATGGGTTATATTCGACATATTACGGTAAAGTTTTAGAAAGTCTAACCAATTTTCAAGTCAATAGTCGCGGGCGTAAAGCTAGGCCTAAATAAATGAAGTCCGAATCAACCATTTCACTGTGATCTGCGAATGCCATCTGTTACGCAAAATTATGTCACCATCGTGACCATTTCCTTTGCACCGTGCCGCTCGTTCACGGATCACAAAATCAATTGATTAGATGCAGCGCGAGTTGAGGTCACAAAAATAATTAGTAACATTCGAGATTAACGTTTTTTTTTACTTTTTATGACTAGTTTATAAAACATTTAAACTGAAAAGTGTTATATCGACAACGAAGTGACGTAACTGAATGATGTTGAAAAAATTACTAAGAAAATTTGACAATTCCAGTCGCGCACAGAGTAGGTACCGCACAATATTCATGAAATGTCAAATTTCAAAATTTTATTTCTGACTGTGATCTATGACTTTCATTATAATTTTCTTGTAAAATTTAAGTAAGACTTAATATTTCCATAATGTATAAAATTCTATGTGCCGTCCGTCTGTCTGTCTGCCAAAACGCTTTTTCTCATGAACACAATGAGATATCAAGTTGAAATTAATATCAAATACTCAGGCCTGCAATCCCTTGGAGCCGTGAAAAATCAAACTTCATTTATGCCACATGTTTTGCTTCTAAGGGTATCAAAATCTATACGGTACTTCTCGTTGGCCTAGATTCATGAAATTTGGCAAGAAGCAATGTATTATAGCACGAGTAGAGGGAACTATCCGAAAACAGTAAATTCGTAGTTATTTGCTATTACAAACTTACATTTGCAGTTGATGAGTACGGGAGAACGTGTTTTTCAACTGCAAAGTCAAGTTTATTTTTGTATTCGACTTATATTTTATCGGTGAATACACAATTTACATTGTCAGATGGTACGAAACCTCTATGCGCGAGTACGACTCGCACTTGGCCGGTTTTTCTAGGGTAAGGAACTCAAAATTGGTAATACTTTTTCTAAAGTATTACTGTATTACTTAGATGCGAAATTCCTAGTTAACACTCCTATCGCGATAATTTTACTCATTGGCAATATAATATGACTACCCCGTTAGGGATACGGCGTAAAGATATGTATGTATGTATCAATATATGAGAGAGAGGCATCTTTGTGTGTGTTCTAACATTTGTATAATGGATTGCATTTCGAAGTTTGATATGATGTCCACTGTAGCTTTCCACCATAGCATTGTTTGCCGCCGGCAGAGAGCTCATCCTTCACACCTTGGAGTTTGGAAATGATCGCGCGAGGTACGACATCAAAAAAGTTTATTTTCTTGAACAGTTTGGTTGTGGAATAGTTCCTTTTTGAGATTTTCCCAACAGACTACAGCATGAGATTTTTACAGAACTGTCATCACTCAGATGAGTGTTGCAGGCCTCCGTAGGTAACCGCCTACTATCAAGTTGGTCGTATGTTCGTACATATGTATTATAACTTCTTGACATAACTGTAACTTGTTGATTCGATAGCAAACGTTCCAACAAGTTTCCAATAAAGTTCCCAACATCGCCCATAGCTCCCTACGAACTGTAGTTAAGGGGTAAAAGCAATCAAAGGCAAGATGTCGCATTTGTAAGACACCGATCTGTCCCTTGACACAGAACTTGTCTTATTGCACTAACTGCAACTCGATTCAAGTTTGTGTCAGGATTTTTATTGGCAACTACAAACAGCACTTGTTGTTTAACAGTTTCGTGTGACAAGTAATAAAGAAAATTAATACTCGATTTATTATAAGTTGAATAAATAGGCAAAATGACAATGACATTTAGATGTCCATTGTCGCATATTGAATTGAATTTGCTCATTCGGAGCGACGAAACAATAGCACTCTCTCTCTTTTATTTACGGCGAAGCGCCACGGGTTAGAGGAGATAGAGCAGTAGCTTCATGTTCTCCCAGCGCATGAGGTTTTGATTTACTGTTCAAATGTAATGTATAATTCAATGTTTAAAAGTTAAAAGAGGCAGACATACGTACGTAAAGGTCTACATGCACATACTAAAATCGTACTAAACGTAATTAAAATCGTTGTGTAAAAAATTAGACTGTATCGCTTCAAAAGTAAAGCAACAAAATAAGTCGGAACACCTTTGAACACGATACACTTACACTAAATAATCCGATTGGTCGACATTTCAATAGCAAATAACGTATGAAACCCTGATTGCAACAATTGCGACGCTTTTTCAAGCGAAATGGCTATTTGTTAGCGAATTGTTTGCTTCGTTTAATACTGATTTCAACTAACTTTGATAGATTTTATTGTAAGGTGTATCCTTGTTGTTGTAGCTATTACATTTCTCAGTTATGTATGCGATATAAGCTAGGTTAATTTAAAAAAAATTCAAAATAATATCTGTAGTACAACGACAAACTCCATCGTGATGAATATAAAAATTTAAGAGCTTGGAAAAACCTTTGAAAAATACATAGCATATGTGGCGTGACAAAACGTGATACAAAGCAATATTTTTCGCATTAAAAAAATATGCCTACAGTGAAGAACACACTGCTTTGGAGTATTTTACAGTATTCTAAGAGTCCGCCTATGTATGGCCCAGTGCAACTGAATTCGTTCATTACCCCCGAGTCCTATATAGTGATAACAATCGCAGTTACGGTTGGATCATATTTTAACGCGGAAAAATTCTTTACATTTGTTTTTGCACATAATTGTAATTTACAAGAAAACTACCTTACTCATTAAAATGGTTTCAATTTTAGAGATTAGAGATATTATAACAGATTAGAGGTATTATCTATTGTTATTTCCACATTAATTTTAATCACATAAATTACCCACGTGTGACATTTTGTAACATTTTAGTAACAAGAACGAGGGTAGAATGGATTTCCTGCGTCTAGTGGGGCTGCATAAAATCTTGATTTTGGACTTGTAAGAGTTCAGTTGTTGAGAAGTCGTCGAATAGTCAAGTACATAATAGTTGTGATGAAGAATTGATAGCTATTCATAGTGATCAGTGCTTCTGTTACATTTCATATTTAACAGAACGTTTTTATTAAAGTAGCAATATTTGATTGCACTGAATTATATTTTTTCATAGCAATGAATAACATTTTTCAGGTGTCACAATAAAAATACTGAAAAGTTAAAATAATTATCCTTTAGTAATCAAGACTCAAGTACAAAAAAAGACTACATAAATAATTACATATACATATCGTCACGCTGTATCCCTAACGGGGTAGTCAGAGAGGACGGAGCGCCAAGGATCGCGGTGCTTACATACTTTTTCGCTTCCTCATATCTCATTATTCTCTTTGCACACATTCGCTCAATTATAATAATAATAATAATAAAAAATATAATAATAATCTTAAGAAGGAGTCAACTTCATAATTTTAATATAAATAGCTGTATTTAAATTTGACGGTTACTGACGTCGGTGCCAAGAGGTGCCAAGCCTACCAGTCTAGTATTTTCTATTGTTTATATTGATTTGGTCCCGATCAATAACTGTCAAATAATTTAGTTATACTTACATACATACATAGTTACATAAATACATACATACATATCTTCACGCTGTATCCCCAACGGGGTAGTCAGAGAGGACGAAGCGTCAGGTGTCGCGGTTCTTTCATACCTCTTTCGCTTCTTCAAGTCTCATCATTAATTTAATTATATTGGTATTTTTATTTGTATCACATATATCCAGCTATTTTTATACTCAAGTTTTGATTAGAAAGGGATAATTATTTTGAACTTTTCAGTGTTTTTATTTTGAAGTTGGTTTAATATTTTTTATAAGTTTGGCCGCTTAAAAGGAATGTTTGTGTTTCATCATGTCTGCCCTTTTGGTCTGTCCATTTACGTTCTTATCATTATTTATTCTGCCGTCTTTATATCCTTGGAATTAAATTTTTACTTCGTTCGAAAATAGTACAGCATCCTTTAATCGATGTCTGAATCGGAAGCTAATACGATACGGTAATACGGTACGATGAACTGCGATGAAATTCACGATGAGTTAACAGAGAACAGTATTAATTTAATTTACAGGCGATTACGTTAGAGTCGTGACAATATTTCAAATGTTTTTCAAACATTTTGTAAGTTAGCGCATTCAAAACTGAAATGCAATTTTGTTTTGTCATCAAACTACTCCAGAGTTACTGCACGTTCTTGGTTACTACATCCATTTCGTTACCTAATTTGTGATGAGAACAACATGCAACTGGCTATTAGTACAATATTTATTAATAATTTTATTTTCTTTAGCATTACAGCGACTTGGAGATGCTAAAGGTGCTGAATTGCATTCTTGTAGAATATATAGAATATAGAGTAATTTGAACGCGTGGCTCGTGGTGCTCACATACTTCTTTCGTTTCCTCAAATCTCATCATTCTCCTCACACATTATCGCTTATATATGTGAGTGTTTTACACCTTTCCGTCGGCTAACACTGGCTATTTGATCTTCGTAAGTCAGACTTGATCTTCCTTGGCTTCTTCTACCTTTTCTTCTACTTTCGCTCTGTAGATTTTCTTCAACAGTCCTTCATCACTCTAATCAACAATTAAGCATTGCTTTTTTCATTTTAACAATAACATTGTCGTGAACTCTGTCATACTGTGTATCTCTTCCTTGCTCATTTTGTCCGCAGGGGTGACACCGCACACATTTCTAAGAGCTCGCATTTCTACTACATTTATCTTACTTTCACTCGATTTCGGATACAGAAAATTCAACATACAAATATATACATCTTTTATTATATTAACCCTTAAATAATTCAAGTATAATTAACAATTCAAGTAGGTCTGCGACTTTGTAATTAATTGAGGATTTACACATAGAAAGTTATAAATAATGTTTTTTGAGGTTATCATGTGGGAAAGCTCTGTAAATCATTTAATCGCGAATTCAAAAACGCGTATAACACGTTACTTAGATGGATTTTGTTCAGAGTAATTTGTGTCCCATCAGAATATATTACGTAATTTAAAGTCTGTCTGATTTATTTTTATGTAATAATTGAAAAACGTCAGCACATTTATTCTAGTTTTTTCCCACTGACACTACATACCCACATAACATATATTATAATATAATACTTCTACAACATACTAAAGATATGCTCTACAAAGTATCATACCAATACATACATATATACATATAACACTGTTATAATCTGTTTTCTTTTTTAATCAATTTGACCTGTATTCCTGAACGATACTAAGTATGAATCTCTAACTGAGAATGGTTAGAAAGAAAAGCCGCTTTTTATTATAAATAACGTTTTATTAAACTCACGCAATCAGGCCCGTATTCGGTAATACGGGCCTAATTGCGCAAGTATGACTTATAATAATAATATTTCTTTTTTTGTAATATAGTCGTTCGTTATTTTGTTTGTATAATTACGTTGATATGTGTGTTAATATGAAGATTATATTGAGCACAAAATACAAGTATATGCGAAACTCCTAAATCTGACTTCACCTGCATAAGCTAACCTAATCACTGTTATGACTGTTGATTAATCCTGCAAAGTTTCACGCCTTAAGTACAGCCTACCGCATTATCGTTACTTACCTCTGTGCAATAATTATCTTGTAATTAACCTTTAATTACCAGAGTTTAATTAGCGCGAAGTTCTCCCGACGTATTCGATGATGAGGCGGGTTTAATTCACGAGTACATTTTGGTATATCATGGAGTGTGTTGTTGATTAAACCGCGTGTTCAAATTTAAATTCATACTTTCCCTACTTTACTTTTCCTTAATACTCCGTATAATTAACGTTAGGTATATGAGAAATTATCAATGTTTATCTGTCTGTTACATATTGGCGGATAAACCGATTTTGATGAAATCTTAGCATTAAGATAGTTTCAATCCTAGGGAATAAAATTTTTTTTAGAGTTCCGTATCTTAAATGAAAAAAAAAACTGCTTATCAAATCGCTGATTCATCCGTGTGTCTGTGTGTAAGTCACAGACGTATCTGAAATATGTGTACGAAATAATCTATCTATCTAAAAAAATACTCCGCGCTTGGAAAAAAATTTTCAGATTCCATTTATTTTATTCAAGTGTCCATTGTTTACTAATGGAGATATCGAATCACTCTAAACGAGTGCTTTTGAGACGTCTCTTATAAACTATTTATAGAGCCGGAGCCAAGACACGAGATAACGTCAAATTTCCAACAAGAGCTTGTTGTTAAGTCGAGTACGAATTTATTTATATATTTATTCGGACACTTGAAATAAACATTAATAAATCAAATGAAAAGCCTTCATTTCCTTAAGTATGTACATTTTTCAATAACATGAACAAAAATACCGTGTAATGATTTACAAACGACTCGCTCAGCTTAGTCAAAGTCAAAGTCAAATCAATTTATTCAAGTAAACCCAAATGCAAGGTATTTTTGAACGTCAAATCTACTTTAGTTCGGTTCGAAAAGAAAACCTGAATACTGAGAAGAACCGACAAGAAACTCAGTCAGGTATCATTTTTTCACCATCATTGTACAATAGTTATTTAAAAATACAATATCTATAAAGCCAGTAAATGCATACGCAGAGAGGATCACTTCCAGTTTATTGTTGTGTCTTCAATGAAATCGCTAATTTTGTAGTATGCTTTTCCAATCAGTGTGCGTTTAATGACAAGTTTAAATCTGTTTTCCGTTAATTGAGTAATTTCTTGAGGAATTTTATTATAAAAACGAACACAGTTACCCAAAAATGAACCACTTGACTTTTGTAATTTAAATTTAGGAATAACTACTAACTAGCTTATTAACTAACTAGCTTATTATTTATATAACTATTTATTTGTATTTGTTATTTATATTACAGGGATATTTTGAAACGTTAATAATTCTTCATTCCTATAGACTCAATGTGAATGTGTTGTACATATAAACTATCCTATACTTAAATGATCTAGGCGAAGGTGTGAACCGCATTGAAATCCGCTTAGAGGTTAAGAACTTATAAATAAAATACACAAATAGACACGAGTTGCGACTTTGTTTTTACTGTTTAAAGATGAAAAGAAATGATGGTGATGTAGATACTTAGGAGTCGCACTATACGACCATGTATACGACTGATTGTGTTCGCAACTTTGGCTAGAGTAATAGCCTAATCACGATAGTTATTGTCGAGCGAGCTACGATATTATATGCTAAATCAGTGAATTAAGAACTACTTACATCCTCAAATCGTCTTTGGTAGTTCGATGACATATTAATAATGAAAATCTTTTTAAGAAAAATTGAACCGATTTCTACGCATGGCGAGATACGCAGTATGACAGGGTTGCACGACAGTGTTATTGTAAAAATGAAGAATGGAAAAGAGATGCTTAGATGGTTAGGGCCCTTAGAAAGAATGAGTGATGAAAGACTGACGAAGAAAATATACAGAGCGGAAGTGAGTGGTAAAAGAAGCCAAGGAAGACCAAGGCTGACTTATGAAGATCAAATAGCCAGAGGATTGGGGATATAGCATGAAGATATATATGTATGTATGTATGAATAGACTTCGAAAAAATCACAGAAAAGTACAAAATAACTATCTTAAATTATTAAAACTTTCGTGAGACATTATTAACGCACTAATTATTGAATACGGCTTTACCACGTATAATCAGTATTGGTACCGACTAGTTTCGGACCTCCAATGGGTATATCAAAATAGGTATATCAAATAGGTATATCAAACAATAATCAAACGTATAATATTAAATTTGAGAGTTACTGAAGTCTTACTACTTATATTAGAAAGTGTAAACGACTTCTGGTAATCAGGTTAGAAGTCAGGAATAATCGCGAAACTCTGCGGAGTTTTAAACATCGTAGTTAGGAATTTATATTTGAATTACTATTTGAATGTTTTTTCCTTCGATCAATTACAACATTTGATCGAAGGTTCTTTCTAACAAAGGAGAAATAAATTAAACCGACTTCAAAAAAAAACACCGTAAAGTAAAAATTAATTATATCCTTTAATATGCAAATACCCGGATACTAACGAGTTTTGCAAGATAACATTAGAAAGAGCTCATTATGTTTACAGATGACACGGTCATATTTTTCCATGGTAGTACCTGGGAGGAAACGCGATCTCTCACCGAGAATGGGATGGCACTTGTAATCCACTGGTTGGAAGATAACCTACTATCCCTGAATACGTCAAAGATAAAATATCTATTGTATAGATTCAGGTGTTACTTTGCGGAAATCCATCTCATGTGATCAATTCTTAAAGTTTTTAACTATTTTCCGCTCAAACTCCAAAAACCACCAATCGACACGTGTTTCGCCTCTCAACGAAGCATCCTCAGGATATACCAGAGATAGCCTAATCAGCATCGAATCCTATCTCTGGTATATCATGAGGATGCTTCGTTGAAAGGCGAAACACGTGTCGATTGGTGGTTTTGAGAGTTTGAGCGGAGAATAGCTAAAGATTTTAAGAATTTATCACATAAAATATCATGTTTTAGCAAAACTGCAGCTTTATGTCCTGACACTAAACTAAAGGTGAAATTACACACTTACCCTTGTAATAGGCTCTCTACGGAAACCCGTTCTCAATGCTTTTGCATAAATTTAATCAGAACAACATCAATTATATATCGTGGACTGGCCCGTTGACGCAGTGGCATATGCATCTGCTTTCCAAAGCCAGGGTCCCGGTTTCGATCCCCGGTCAGGTCAATTTAGGAAACGAATTTTTCTAAATTGGCTTGGAGTCTGGGTGTTACTGGGAACTCCCCCAGAGTTCGTTGTGTGGTACCCTTAGTACAAGCTTACTGCTTAGTTTGGGGTCACACAATCTGTGTAATTGTCTGGAGTATTTATTATATTATTAGGAGTTCAAATAGATCTATTTACGGTGGCACTCTCAAACTTGCATTGTTTAATCCAGAATAGGACGGCTTATATATGTATTTAAAAACCTCAGGCAGGTAGCTGAAACTGAACTACTCTTAAGGGTGTATGGAGCTCTTTGCGAATCAATCACCATGTACTGTATTTGCTCTTGGGGAGATGCTGTCAAATCATTATCAATAGAAGCAGAAAGAGCGCAGAGAGGTTTTGAAGGTTTTGCTAAAGCTACCCTATACATTTCGAACTAATGAACTGTACAAAATTTCCAACACTCTTAGTGTAAGAAAGTTATTTATCTAGTGCCTACGTCGATTTCAGAAGTATACTGTACCTAAATTTGAGATAACTAACAAAAAACGTAATTTTTGTCCAGTTTGGTTCGCCAAGAGTGCCTTTGCACGAAGACAGTATAACTATGTAACACCACGTATCTATAACACATTAAATAAAAAGATAAAAAACCTAAGTATCTATACCCCCCATAAATTTAAAGAAAAAATTAAGGTTACTTTAACTTCATACGACTATGAAGGCGCGAAAACTTTTTGCAAATTATAAAATGAAAAAAAAAAAATCAAACTTAAACATAGTGTATTATATAATGGCTTACTACAAAATTAAATATTATCGTACGCTACACACTTACTTAAAACATTTCAATACCCATCCTACCCACACATACACAAACACACACGCACTGCGCACACACTCACACACTGTGCGCACACACACGCACACATACACACACACATACACACACTTCTTACTTTATTAGACTATTTTTCTTTCACATCACTTAACAAAATAGGATCTACACAATGCTAATGGGGGTGTGAGCCTGGTGCTCTGTAATGCAGGTTATACCTAGTATAGACTGAGCCTGACCAGACTCTCACAAAGGAAACATGTTATAACCATTGAAATTGTGAATTTATTAAATGATCATTGTTTAATTTGTGAGAGAAATAAAGTAAATTCTATTTATTAATATAAATGTTTATTTATTATTATTAAAGAAAAGACAGTTACTGAAGTCGGTGCCAAAGATACCAGACTAGAAGACTTTGCGCAGTTATTTATTGGTTTGGCACCGAATTCAATAAATGCCAAATTTTATAGTATTTGTATCGTATTTATGAAGCTATTTTTGAGTTTTGATTAATAAAGGATAATAATTATTTTGTATCTTTCAGTGACTTTATTTTGAAGTCAGTTTAGTCTTATTCTTAAATAGGAATTTATTTTCTTTTATGAGTAGCTTTGTCCTAAATAAATATCTAAGGTAGGTCTACTTTTTTCGGTTTTGAAACAGAACCATAAATTGATCGTCAATAAATATAATAAACTGTTTAGCTAAACTATGGGACTATTGCCCTTTCAAATAAAAAAAGAAACAATAAAGTTATAAAAGCAAGGCGTCGATTATAGAACTACTTCCTTTTTTGAAGTCGAAAACAAGTTATATAAATAACACCTAAATAGTGCCGATATATTATACGTTACTGAATAGCACTTAATGTATAAACTGTAAGCAATTTCGTACATTTTTCGAAAATATAAAAAGTGGACATAGTCCTTATTATAACGCAGCAAGATGACGCCACTGTCACCGGGTCTGCCTAGCTGACATCACATCCTGCCTGCCACATCTGTTGTCGCCAAGGCGTGGGAGAAATGACGTCAGCAAGTCTATATAAGCCGATGCGTGCCAAGATATGGATCATTCTATATCATTCTGCGGCTTTAGCTGTTGATTGTTCGTCGTCGGCTATTCGTGACGTGTTATAGTTGGTAATTTGTTATTAATTATTGAGAAATAAAATGTGAAAGTGAATATACGAGTCTGTGTTCTTAACGCAACATTATATAATATTCAAAAAGTTATTGAACGCGTATATGCAAGAATATTCCCAGAATACATTACTCTCATTCTAGCTTGTCTGTAGTCGGGTAACAGACATACTGTGGTTAGCGTAACGCGTTATGTGTGACGTATCGGATCGAATACAACTATATGTCTTAAAGGCATCACTCGAGCGTTGAAACTGTAATTACATTTCACCGCTGCGTCACACACACCTCTAATAGAATCTGTAATCAAAACCCGGCAGCATATAGGTTCATGACATACAATGCGAAATAGTGAGTTATTTATACTTGTAATAGTAAGCTGATTCAATTATCCAGACTACACATTTAGTTTAAAAAAGTGGCAATAATGATATGAATATTTAAAGTCATTGAAAACTTTCTATTACTGTTTCTAAAATAATACAAAAATTAAATAAATATTTTGTAAGCATTTATGTATGTTTTCATAATAGAAAGTTAAATAATTCATGCAATGAAAGGACAACCTCGATGGCGCAGTGGTTTAGATGTTGAACCCAAACGCGGAAGGTTCCAGGTTCGATTCCCGGTCGAGTCAATTTAGGAAACTAACTTTTTTAGATTGTCTCGGGTCTGGGTGTACTGGGAGACGACGCCAGTAGTCGTTGTCTGGTTGTCATAGCACAGGGAATACCCTAGTTTGAGATCAGATGAGTGGTGTGTATTGTCTGGCGCATTATATATATTATAAAGGAAAATAAATTTGTGTTCTTAATGTAAAGTTATTGAACAACACTGTTCTGAAAATCTTACTATAAGAGTAACGATTTCGTCGCAGACAGGAATACAGTCTTTGAATAATCTCTGCATGTGCGTTCATGTATGTCAAATTAACACATTAAAATTCCGGTTTCATTTGAAAAAAAAAATTGAAAAAACCGCACTACAATGGTAAATCATTATACATAAAATTTTGCTGCTGACGTGCTCTCATGGAAACCCTGCATAATCCGTCAGAGATACAAAGAAATCTTTCAGGTAAGAATTGTGGACAACTAAATCATCTACATACAAGTCAGCGGTAGCATATTATCAATATTTTAAGGAGAACTTACTTCAACCATATTTATCTATAAAATTACATGAAATATTATGGTTAATAACTTTCCAGCAATTTTGATCAATTTACTATAAATCCTTATCAAATCAAACACGTTATCACGTTATCCTTTACATAAGATCTTTATCCTTTACACTAATCTATTCAATTAAATATCTTAGAAGATATAATGAGTTTAAGAAATATTTGGTAAGATACGTACAGAAAGGTCTGCGATGGTATATTAAGTAAAAATTATGACTATTTGCGAAGCTACTTTGACTAATATAGTATTAATCCTTATCCAATTCAACATATTAGTTACATTGGGCACTTATTACTTGGGCAAGATATCATAGATTTATAAATTACGCGCAACAAAAAGGCGGCGAGTACCTATAAACAGCGTACCGCAGGCCGCGCTTCGCCATATAGCAATTAGCAAAGAAAGATTTGTAGCAATCACACATACATACTCATATATCGGAGCTCGTATATAATATCAATGCGCCAAGAAGATAAATTAAAAATTTTAAAATACTTCGACTGGAAAAATAATTAGCAGGAATCCTTAAAAGCCAATAAATAATTATATTCTATTATTACATTATCTTTTCTTTGGAAAACTCATACTTTAGCAGTAGGGTTAGTAAATTAATAAATGGGTCCGGGACAGTTAAGATTTCTTATAATTGTTTTGTAGACTATTGCTATAATAAACAAAGGAAAACAATATTATGAGTGATCTTAGCGGCCTTTGACGCATTTATTAATATTCTGACCATACCATTAAGTCTTCCAAAGAACAGACAATATAAATATAATTATTTTTCTGTTGGGGATTTATAAATTTTTAATTCAACGTTAATTTCACACTTTTTAAAGTGACATAAAAGACTAACCTATTTTTAACAATAGGTACCTCAAGCTGTCGTCATCAGACCTTCGATTGCCACTTGAGATCAATTTTGTCGTTTTTAGCTGCCAAATGCTTAAAATTCCGTCACATAATATACAATTCAGATCTGAATTAAATATATAAAATATAATCAGTATTTCTGTTTGTGCGTTTAGTTCTAAGAAACTACGCACAGATTTTAATGCTGATTATACCATCATTTAGAGAGTTTCTTCCGAAAGGTTTAATTATATTGCAATGGATCACAAACGGGCGAAGACAAGGGTCGCTAGTATGATATAATAGTTATATGTATAATTATAATTGTGTGTGACTGTATGAACAAACGTTTCATCTATTTCTCTGAATTGAAGCATCAAAATAATAAGGCGCAGTGGCATGAGTGACGTTGAGTAAGCTCTTAAATCACTCGATGTCTAAGAGTCCCTATTTTAAAACAGGAAAACGCAAGTCTTTCTAATTTCGCCAAACCCGACTTCCTAAGAAAATTTGGGTCGCATTGGGGACACAATTAGCGCCCCCCGTCTCTCGCCCTTTCGTCGTTGAGATGAAAGGAAACCATTAAATGACTCAAACCGTTTCCATTGTCTAACGCGTAGTTCGGAGTTTTAGCTTTATTCGGAGCGGGGCATTGTTTTCGGAATGCTCGGTGCGTCAGTAATTTTCGTAATTCGGTATAAATCAACATTAAACACCGAGATACGCCGCTTTCTGAAATTAGCTTGGCAGCTCGTCGCTCGAATAATAGATTAATGATGGTGTTAAGATCTAAAAATGAAACGTAATGAAATGTATTTACATCTTTTTAATCTCCGTCGGAAAGACTTGTCTGTGAATATCTCTAATATCTTGAACTCTAATATGTATCTAAGATCTTGAATGATACAAGTATCTATTACGATACCATACAAATACATTAATATATTTAGGTAGATTTGAAAGTTATTGAAGTCAAACGAAGTCAAATCTATAAACAACTACAGGAAGTTTACTAGTTCGGTAGGCTTGGCACCGACTTCAGTAACTGTCAAATTTAATTATATAGATATTTGTATCGTATTTATGAAGTTATTTTTGTACTTGAGTTTTGATTAGTAAATAATAAAATTGCTTGGTACATTTCTGTGTTTGTATTTTAAGTTGATTTAATTTTTGGTCTTCTTATGTTTCTTTTTCCATCACGAGGTATCCATTCTATCTATTATTTTCTTTTTCCGTCGATCGTTTTCCATTCTACGCACATGTCATGCACATTTACCTATTTTTAATATATCTCTGTCTTTCATCCTTTTCCTTATTTCTTCTTTCGAAATAGACAGCAGATTGAAATTTTCAAAAAATGTGTTATTGTAGCGGATATCCTTAAATAATTAAAAACGGAAGACAATAAAATTCAAAATGAAGGTGTTCTTACACAAGAAACGCGTTTTTTCAACGTTCTCTTGTTTTTGCTCTATCGTAAAAATGGTTATAACCATAATTCATAATAATAATGAATTATTTATTATTCTTCTGGTAACACATACAGTCGTCAAACTTGGTGTGATTTTAGTGCCAACTATAGAATAAAACGATGAATGATAAAAACCAACCAAGCGTGATATTCGTGCTATAAACATTTACATAAACACAATTTTTTTGATAAATACACAACACACATATTTATGTGGTATGTGGTATATCAATATATTATGTGGTAATATACACGGTTATTTCTAAAGAATGGGTAAATGCGAAAGGGTCTTAAAGTACCCATGGCAACGAACAACTTGCATTCTGCAACTTCCCCAAAAGTCTATAGTTGTAACACCTCAAAGTTAAAAAAAAATAAAGGTGAAGCAACCCCAATATTAGCGTTTTTACGTCGCTAGCAAACTTTTAGAACATAGTACATAATTATAGGGTTGTACTTTTTTTTTCTATCAAACGAATGTTTTTTTATGGCAAACAAAATAAACATATCTTTTATCAATATCATATCAAAATAAACATTATTTCACCTGCAATATAACAGTCAACAGTGACACGTTGAAACCCCGGCAAATTTATACCACCTTTCACAATAACCTTGTACATGCAAGAATAAATAATGTGAAATATATTATGTATATAAACAGTGACGTGTCACCCCTATCTTTTATTGAAGTGTATCTATTAGTTTCGTGACACGTTCAATTCCTCTTAAACCCAAATAACGCCATTGAGGGCGCGTTAGCTTGACACCGCGGTGATATCTTGACAATATTCGAGTGTTCTGCCAATGACGGCAACGTACCAGACTGAGCCAGTGTTGCTCAAATTATTTTATATCATTGTTTGGGTGTCAACATTAACATTATAAAATCTGCCTACTTTTGCCTGTAGGTATCATAAAATAAAAGATAAAAAGACGTGACCATCTGTTTTTCACATAAGTAAATTTTGTACATGTCATACTTTCCGTACTACTGGAGCGTCGAGACGAAGAAAGAAAAGAAAAAACAGCAAGCGTCGCCGTCGTTACGTTTCTTCCGACCCCTCAAATCACATCATTGTCCTCACATACTTTCATATAAGTTTGCGAGTCCTTTATCATGGTAACATTCTAGTTATTTAATGTTCATAAGTCTGCCTTAGACTTCAAACCAGAGGCCTGAACTCTCTTCAGGAAGACGCAGTCCACCCCAAGAAGAGTAAACACAAAAATTTTCAACCCAACCTCAGTGACCTTCCCGCGGTAGTGGGAGGTGAGAGGAGACCACCGGAGAAAGGCAAATAGCCTTGAAGCGGTTTTCCCGCAGTTGCTTGGCGGATGCAAGAAGTACCCGAGTACAATAATAATTGGACTTCTTATGCTTCTAATACTTACTTATTTTCTCTCTGTACATTTTCTGCATTGGTCAATCATTCTTTTTATAATATTAAAAAGGTTGAAAAAACCTCCAAACAATTACACCAAATGGATTTCAAAATTTAAATGAAACACGTAAATTTTATTATGGATGCCTGGAAAAATATACAAATGTTAAGGTTCCGTACCTTAATAATACAAACGGAACTCTTATAAGTTATCTGTCCGTCCGTCTGTCACAATCGATTTTCTGGAAACTATATAACTTCCGATGAAATTTAGCTTAGCGATACATCTTATTAAACCATATATTTAGCTTCAGTTAGAATTAGAGCAGAATCTATGTGTATATACAGATACAAGTATAAAAAATGAATGTTTTTTTTATATGTTTGTCCTCTATGCGTTCCTAAATCTGTCTGTTTGTTTATGGATAATTTTTTTTCCCCTTTATCTATTTATTTTCTAAACGTTTCTAAACCATTCATCCGATTGCGACGGAAGTTTGGTTACTTGATCTGCGTACGCCCGCTCAGGTTTCCGAACTAGTAAATAAAGACTACGCGAAATAGTACAAGTTTAAGTGTTTATTTCTATAACTTACAACTATCACTACAGTTTTACCCAATTCGATAAATGTAATACATCCAAATAATTAAATTACAACAATTTAATCATTAAATTACAATGTTAAAATAATTGCATATTAAAAGTATATTGAATACTGACCAATAATAATACCATTACAAACAAATAATATAAATTCAATTACAGTTTGGTAAATAAGCTTTCATAACAAATAATAATTAACAACAATTTAATTACGATTTAGTAAATAAACTTTCATAACAAATAATATAACATATAAGTTAGGTATGAGTATTAGTGTGATATGAGTATTATATAGTAGTTAGGTATGAGTTTAACTCGCGTACAGAGCGTTCCTTACGTTATTAACAAAATTGTAAACATCTGTACTTAATTTCTAAAGATCTGTAACACAGAGGAATTATGGCTAAATTTTTTCTTTATAAAAATTAAATTACGATTTTCCTGTAACGTTTCACATATTTCAAGGATGTCGTCAAATTAAAAAAAGTTTTTAGAAAAAAAAATGATCAGAGTTAAAAAACTTATGTTGTATGCACTCATGTACGCACGTAAGAAGTTATACTTCTTTTACATTTTTAAGCAAAACTGGCCACATATAAAAAACCTAGTCGCTTGAAATAAATTAAATAAAGAAAAACCTCTGCGGTTGGAGGACCCCCGTCAGGAATGAAGTTCCTTAGTTGCAGTTTCCATTTCTCAAAATTTAAAACAAAAGCAAAAAATAAAAATTTCGGTACTCGTACGCACACATATACTCGTATATAAAATAGAGAGAGAAACAAAGAGAAATATTATTGTGTTTGTGTATCGAGTCACATATAGAGCTAACGAACCTAGCGCCACGCGACACCCGGGTCGGCCCCACGTAACGATTTTTCCTTACGTGACGATTTCTACTAAGTCAAATCTTCCGCAAGCAAGAACTTCGTTCCAATCGTTCCAAGAACGGAAGTAATGAAATCGGCGTTATATTTAGATTTTCTATTTTTTGCTTTTTTGAAAGTTATAAGGTGGAAAAGTGATAGCATATTTTGTGTTAAATTTCTGTGCAAGTGTTGAAAATTAGAAAATTTGAAGACACGACATAAACATATAATATATAAACGACTGAAGTTTTTGCGTTTTCCCAAGAAATCCTTTTTAACTCCAGTAAAGTCTACTATCACTTTACTGGGCAGAGTTAGGGAGTGGGTAATAAGAAGACAGATATTTTACAAATATGAAACGAGTTGCCAGTATTTAAAACAGAAGAAGAAGGAGAAGAAGAATGAAATAAAAAATAACAAATTATGTGTTACGTCGGCGCGCGCAACTTCGTCACATGCTACATAATACACTCTAATCGGATTTTCCCTACGCGCTAAAAGAAGTATAACTTTAAAAACACACTGTAAGTACATAAATAACTTTATAAATCAGATTCGGACAATACTAAGGTTCTGGTGTTTGAAAGGGAAACGGTACAGACGAAATTTGAGATTTGGGTACATGGAAAATGCCTAGAACAAATGAATGAAATTGTTTATCTAAGGGATATCTTTCAAGGGATGGAAGATGTGAGTTGGATGTGGAGAGACGGGCAGCTGGTAATAAAGTAAACGATGCTCTGTTCGCATTAGTAGGTGTTGGTTACAACTTTATTGTACGGTAGTGAGGACTGGATATGCCCGAAATCGAGAGAAAGTATGATTAACGCAGCAGAAATGCGATCTCTTAGAAAATGTGCGGTGTTACCCTTGCGGACAGGATAAGCAATGAAGTGATAAATTCCTAAAATCTTTAGCTATCTTCCGCTCAAACTCTAAAAATCACAAATCGACACCTAACCAGCACCGAATCGGTGCTGGTTAGGTGGCCGAATTCTATCTCTGGTATATCCTGAGGATGCTTCGTTGAGAGGCGAAACACGTGATTTTTAGAGTTTGAGCGGAAGATAGCTTTATAAATCAGATTTTAGGAATTTATCAGATGCGATGGATTTCCGCAAAGTAACACCTGATTCTATACAATAAGCAATGAAGAGATACGCAGTATGACAGGGTTGCACGACAGTGTTATTGTAAAAATGAAGAGAGGAATGCTAAGATGGTTGGGACTCATAAAAAGGATGAGTGATGAAAAACTGACGAAACAAATCTACAGAGTGAAAGCGAGTGGTAAAAGAAGATAAAGAAGACCAAGGCTGACTTATGAAGATCAAATAACTAGAATGTAGCCGAGGCAAAAGTCAAAAGCACTCGCATACCAAGACGAAAATGTGTGCGGAAAATGTTGAAATTTGAAAAAGGGAAAAAGTACATAAGGACCGCGACGCTTGGCACTCCGTCCTAATCCTGTCTCCGTCCTAATCTCCTATTCTCTATTTCTAAGTGTATTTTAAACAAACAAATTTTTACACATCATCATATCACGTTTGAATTTACGGTGGTTTTTATTGAAGCACACATACAAACGAAGAAAAATTCTAAAAATGTTTGTTTTAATAACAAGTAATAAGTGTGACAATTGAATAAATCATTTGCGAACTAGCCCATATCTAGGTATGATACAAATATCATAGTCGTCAGATTTATTTACATTAAAGACAAAAATGAATAAAATGGGATACAGATGATTATCTTATCATTCTCCTCACACATTTTCGCCTAGGTATGCGAGAGCTTTTGACATTTGAGGAAGCGAAAGAAGTATGTAAGAAGCGCGACGCTTGGCGCTCCGTCGTCTCTGACTACCCCGTTAGAGATACAGCGTGAGGATATGTATGTATGTACACATTTGCATCCTATTTATAAAGTTACTTTTGTATTTAAATTTTGATTAATAAAGAATAGTTACAAAAAGAATTATCGAAAAAAACGTATCGGTTTAAGAGTTACGACCGTTTTAACTTTCAAGTGTTATCCCCACCATTTCTCGTAAAATTGGGTTGATCGTGTACAGTTACAGATTTTAAATCTTACGTGTTTTTTTATTTTGTAATAATTTCATCCGTTACTGAAATACAGCCTGAAAACCATTTTCGAAAATAATGCGTATACCCCAATGGGGGTTTTCAGGCTGTATTTCAGTACTGAAACACAGTACAGTTACTGAAATACAGCCTGAAAACCATTTTCGAAAATAATGCGTATACCCCAATGGGGGTTTTCAGGCTGTATTTCAGTAACGGATGAAATTATTACAAAATAAAAAAAAACGTAAGATTCAAAATCTGTAACTGTACACGATCAACCCAATTTTACGAGAAATGGTGGGGATAACACTTGAAAATTAAAACAGTCACAACTCTTAAATGGATACGTTTTTTTCGATAATTCTTTTTGTAACTACATACTAAAGTTATGCCCTTTCATCCATAAAAGTAACTGTCCCGTTTTCATATACACCCTGTATAACTCAAAACAATTTTATGATTTTTCCTAATATTGTCTCGGTTTGCGCTGCAATTTGTCTATGTATTTAAAGAGAGAGAATTAAAGAATACGCACGCATGCGCGGTTTTAATAAATTATAATAATATTTTATTATATGCTTTATATCATGTGCGTGGGGTTTATATAAAGCTGTGAATGCAACTAAGACTTAAGTGTCCATAATTAGGTATTAAAACACTAATTTGATGACCTTGATGACATGTCGTCGCAGAGGTTTAGATGTTGCATCCAAGCGCGGAAAGTTCTGGGTTCAATTCCCGGCCGGGTCAATTAAGGAAACGTAATTTTCTACATTGTCCTGGGTAAGACGCCCCTAGTAGTCGTCGTTTAGTTCTCGTAGCACAGGCATGCCCTCTAGTTTGAGGCCATATGATGGTGTGTATTGTCTGGCGCATGTATCATTATCATGTAATACTACAACCGAACTCACCTTCGTTTCGCTTGGCTTATCCCATAAACTCAAGCTAGTGTTTGAATACTCTAATTATACGCCATTTGTATAAAAAACTGTCATAGTTTTCCAATGCGTTACGATATTTTTTCAATGCGCAAATCTTCGTTTTTTGGAGTTTACTCCTTAAGAATCGATTTTCATATAAGGCCCCCGGTATGAAAAAAATATGAGGAGTAAAATCTATTCATCGAATGACCGCGTTACGTTTTTTGTGCGCAACCTATTGTGCACACCTTTCACTTTTCAGTCGTGAGTATTAAGACGTACATTGGGTATGCTGCGGGGCAGCTTACGCATGTAAGTATTATGTGTATATAATATACCTATATGTTATTTCTATATAAAATATATAGGTATATAATATATACTCTACATCTACAGCGTCTCTAAATGATGAATATATACTCGTATTATAATATATATCTAGGTTTCTCGGGGTGCTGATTACGAAAATGATGTTCATTTTCAAATCCAAGATGGCGAATATTACTTTTTTTTGGATAAATCGATATGGGTATCAAATTCTAGGTTTTTCGGGGTGCTGATTACGAAAATGACTTTCATTTTCAAATCCAAGATAGCGAATATTACTTTTTTGGATAAATCGATATGGCTGTCAAATTTTAAGTACCTCGGGGTGCTGATTACGAAAATGACGTTCATTTTGTAATCCAAGATGGCGAATATTATTTTTTTGATAGATCTACATGGGTGTCATGTTCTAGGTTTCTCGGGGTACCGATTACGAAAATGACGTTCATTTTCAAATCGAAGATGCCAAATGCTACTTTTTTTATATCTATTAATATTGATATTTAATATTATTGTATACAGTGAAGTGAATAAAAATATATAAAATTTGGAAAAAACCAGTAAACTCCAGTTGTGCGTCGGAGCTGACACACACCCTTTTTTTTTATTTGAGGGAGACTCAATTGACATGCACCTCTCCGAAAATGAAGACATTTATGGCTCCAAGTGATTTTCTTCAATTTCATATATTTAATAAATTTCTCAACATAATTATCATTCTAAAGTCGACACTATCATTAGTTCCGAAAAAAACTGCTTTGAGGAGGACTAACAAGAAATACAGTTTGACTATTATAGTTTCCTCTAATCCAAATTATTAAGGTAGCGTCAAGAGAGGCTAATGGCATAAAGTTATGTTTGCATCTAAAGCCTAATTCGATTTATACGGGAGTCGCCAGTTGTATAATTCATTTTATTATATTTAATTACGGGTCTATGTCGCGTTTATACTTTAAGGCTAATTACCTATTTTATCCCGACGTTTCGACCGGATTGCACCGATCGTGGTCACGGGCAGACTGATAAGGATGAATGTAAAAAAGAAAATGCGTTGAAAGAGTGTGGGTAGTTGCAAGAAACCGCACACTACGCAGATGACATTCATCCTCATCAGTCTGCCCGTGACCACGACCGATGCAATCCGGTCGAAATGTGGGGATAAAATAGGTAATTAGGTAGTCATAAAGTATAAACGCGACATAGACCTGTAATTAAATATTATAAGATGTGTACAAGTCGTGAAAGTTTAAAAACGTATAATTCATGTTTGGATTTATCTACATTTCATCCGATCATGGAGGACTAATAGTCTATAGAGTGACAATGTGATTTATTTTGTATGAAAACAATTTACGTCTAAAGACTGTTGCGATTACTGAGTTCTGTTTTATAGTTTGTTTTTTTTCTGTTTTTGTCACACAATCGAATAGAACAATAAGCCATTATATAAATATTGAAATATCTGTCGGAATATACAGAGATGTACACACAGGTACAGTATTGGTTATGTACTGTTAATGCGAGTGAGAGTTGATACTTGTTATTGTAAATAAACTGAGCAGTGATGAATAAGATAGTCCGATATTTCGTCTCTATAGGTTGAGTGCTCCATGCACTCTGTAAACGGTATTATATACTGACATGAAAAAAACAAGAACGTGCCAGAGCATTTACTTAGGATTCCTTAGGAATTTTGAACAAATTAGAAAATAAATAAAAAGCCAGTCTATTGCACGGCGGACCACACATAATGATTGATTCCCTAGTCGGGAGACACAATATTAATTTGAATAATTTAATTTTAACTAGGATACCCCACAAGCTTATGGGTACTGGAATATTATTTCATCCCCAGTTACATATATGAAATGCTACCTCTAATTTTACTTTTCTTTAAATTTTACTGTACAGTTTTCACCTATATTGCCAATAGGCTACAAGTAAAATAGCTGTTATATACAGACAGACAGATAGACAGGACAAAATTATAAAGGTTCCATTTTTATCTTTTGAAAAAATTTGATCAAAAATAATATTATATTTTTTGTTTGCAATATAGTATTTTTTTTATAAAAAAAGATGAAAGCATTGTCGTTGTAAATCACTATTATGATATTTCTTGATCTAACATTATTTCTCATAATTATTGTATGAAATCATGTTTCTTGTTAGGCGTTTCATATCTGTTACATATTAGGTATATTACTGTTTCATTTACAAATAAGAGGCTGAAAAAATTTGTGCTTTTCACAGTCGAACATTATTTCAAGAAATGGAACATAGAGCGATAATGTTTATTAGGTGTTCAGTGCCACAGTCACCCCGTTAATTTATGATTGTACAAAGGCTACGATAAATTGCGGAGATAGCCCCACCCCGCTACTAAACACTTCGTAACGCGGCCATTAGCAGAGCCTGCGTTCCTAATGTCATTTTTAGAACAATTTTAAAGGTGAAATATGTGATATTTTTATCTCATGAAGTTGTTCTGTGTGAGAAATGAAAATATTTTCTGCAGAATTTTGTAAAATTCATTTTCTGCAAAATTAATCGTGATAACATTTTGGCCATGAGAAGAAACGCTTTTATTATTGAAAACGGCTAACACGCGCTAACCTTAATTAATACTTTTATTACTCTTAGCCGGTCTTATTTTGTTGTCTGTGAATCTGAACTAATACGAGTATTAGGTCTTTACCTATGAAATTGCCTTTTAGTATACAAATAGTCAAAATATTTTTATTATAATTTCTTTTTATTTCTATTAATCAAAGTATACACCCATGCTATCGATTAATCTCTGCCAGCGCAGTGGTAATTTTTCAATGCCCTTCTTGAAGAAGTCAGGTGTACGGAAGGCAACAAACTCTTCAAATGCATTTTGTACTGCCTCTCGGGTATAGAACTTTTTTCTGCCGAGAAATTGTCCAAATTTTGGAAAAAGTAGAAGTCTGTCGGTGCAAAGTCTGGTGAGTACAGTAGATGACACAAAGCTTTTAGCCCTAGCTCTTGTACCTTAGAGACCGTCTGTTGTGCCGTGTGAGGTTGAGCGTTGTCGTGCAGGAGCAGTGGGAACGAGCGATTAACCAAGGCTGGCCGGAGATTTGCGAGCTTTTTCATCATTGAGTCCAGTTCCTCACAATATACAACCGTAGTAATGCTCATACCATTTGGTAAGAAGCTGTGATGTATTACACAGGCACTAGACCATCAAAACGGTAACCATCACTTTACTAGGGGTAAGTTTTCGTTTGAGGCATTGCCTATGTGCTGAACCAGGGTCTAACCACGATGATGACTGCTTATGATTGTCAAAAAGAATCCATTTTTCATCGCAAGGGACAATGCGGTTCAAAATCCCTTCGTTTCTCTGTCTATTAAGCAACGCAAGGCGTACCTCAATGCGCTCGTCGCGCTTTCATGCGGCACCCACTTATCAAGCTTTTTTACCTTGCTAATTTGACGCAAATGGACCAATATTGTTTTGATGCTAACATCGAAAGCTGCTGCTAACTCAGCAGTAGATTGAGTATCGTCAGCTTTCACTATCGCCTTTAATTCGTCGTTGTTGACTTTAGTTTTCGGGGGACCACGGGGTTCATTTTTCAGATCAAAATTTCCATGTCGGAAGCGTTCAAACCAATAACGGGTCTTGCATTCGTTTATAGTGTTCACTCCGTACCTACACGTCGTTAATGGTGCGAGCCGTTTTGTCGCATTGCTACCGCGATGGAACTCGTATTTTTATCGTGTCCATACTGATGAAAAAGACAAATGTAACACTAATCAATAAACAAATGACTGAATTTGAAAATAAAAGTCCATATTGTTAAAATAAAGTTCTTTTGAATTTAGAATTTATTTGTGTCATACACATATTACATTTCAAATGGCCAGTATTGTAAAATGGCAACTTCATAGGTAAAGACCTATTATTATAAATTTTAGAAACACTGACGAATGAAGGATAAGAGAACAGTAGGGCCCTCTAGCAGACCGCGACTGTGTTCGTGACGTCATCAAGAAGAACGATCGATGGCTTGTTCCCCACTACCGCTGCGAAATTATATAAATCAAACGCGCTACCGTTCTCTTTTGCTTTTCCCTTCACGACTGCACCACGAAGTGTGCAATACAAATTAATTAATTATTAATTGATAATTGAAGTAAAGTTTGGGGTGTTCCATTGCTATAAGTATCTAAATTATTATCTAATTCTTTCGCAGATAAAATAAAGAGGTAAAGTTTGTAAGATTAGAAGTAGGAGGTAATCTCCGAAATTACGCATCTGATATCAGAAATTTTGTCACCAATATTTAGAATGGACCTTCGGGGTGGACTAGGGTTTTCGATTTCTCAACATATTTTATTTCTCGAGTTTTGAGAATTTTCGATAGTCATTTCTCAAGTTTCTCGAGTTGATTGAGAAATTAGAAAAAATATATTAAATATAAAAAAAAACCGAATTAAAAAATCAGCATAATATTTATTACTTGTTTATAAGATCAACTTTTACCTCAGGTTTAATTACCAAATCTTTTTTTAATTGTTATAATTCTTCGGAACGCTTAAAACAATGTCTTTAAAGCTAAAATACAATACAATAAAACATTCATTGCTTTATCAGTCAATCTGTTCATCTGTTTTGTAATTTGGTAAAGGTAAATGGAAAAATTGTGTTTTTAATTTAAATTTAAATATTTCGCGACATTTCTCTGTGAATTTTTTCTTCTCGACTTTGTGTGGATTTCCGGTTTTGTTCGACTCGAGAAATCTCGAGCGAATGCCTTAGTAGACCCAGGCCTTATATTAACCAGTTTCCAATCGGACGAAGTCGTGGGTAATAGCTAGTAAGAATTAAATTACAAAAATAGCACTTTATATAACACTTTATTTGTATCGCTCTGAATGATCTGAAACGACGAAATCTTTCATTCGGACCATACGGAAATTCCAGTTATATTTGTCCAATCGAAAACGTGATAGAAAAACAGACAACCTATATTTCATTTTTATAGCCCGTTTTTCTCATGTGGAATTTAGAATTAAACGCACGGATCACTGAGTAATCTCTGACAGAGATGAAAAGTAGAGCTATTTCTATGTGTAATTCATTTTAATCCGGTTTTGTAAAAAAGTAAATAAGACTTAGTATTAGGTATATTTTATTCTTTTTTTTTTAATAATCATCTGATCTCAAACTAAGGTATCCCCTGTACTATAAGAATCAGATGACGACTACTGGGGGCGTTCCCAGTACACCCAGACCCGAGACAATCTAGAAAAGTGAGTTTCCTATATTGACTCGACTGGGAATCGAACCCGGAACCTTCCGCGCTTGGATGCAAAGTCTAAACCACTGCGCCATCGACGTCGTCATATTTAACAAGATAAGAAAAATTAAAACATAAAAGAGTTAAAAATTATTTAATAAAAATAAATCCGATAAATATTTATACATTATTATTATATGTTATTATATGTATATTATATTTATATAATATATAATATGTATATAATAATTATTATTATATGTATATAATAATAAAACCGTAGACTTCTTGTGTCTGTACATTGAAGATTTTTGCCAAAAAATAATTGGGAAACGTGAAGAATAAGCAATAGAACGTATAAAAAATTATTTTTGAAATGTTTATCGACTTGTTCGTTTGTACACGCATTACGCAAATTTTTGCGCACTAGTTTAATTCAAAACCTAATTTCTAAAAAATATAAACCTTCCGTCAGAATAACATTTATTTCTTGGAAATCGTCCCAGTGAATCAAAATATATTTAGTTTCCAGGTTAATTACAGTTAATTTTCAAGAAACCTCGTATAGTGGAATCAAATGGCCGCCCGTGCCGCCGACGTCAAAAGCAGTTCTTATATTATTTACAAACTTGTGCACCATAAAACAATTTCAAGAAAAAAAATAAACCGCCTAAAAAAACACTCAAAGTCAAAGTCAAAGTCAAATCAATTTATTCAAGTAAACCCAATCACGAGGTATTTTTGAACGTCAAATCTACTTTAGTTCGATTCAAAGAGAAGAGAAAAGAAAACCTGGACACTGAGAAGAACCGACAAGAAACTCAGTCAGGTATAATTTTTTCAACATCATTTTACAAAAAGTTTATTAAAATACAATATTCAGAGAACCAGTAAATGCATGTGCAGAGAAAATCATTTCCAGACTATTGTTTCATCTTCAACGAAATCGTTTATTTTATAGTATGATTGTCTAATCAATGTACGTTTCATAACTAATCTAAATATATTTTCTGTTAATTGAGTGACTTCTTGAGGAACTTTATTATAAAAACGAACGCAGTTACCCAAAAATGAAACATTTGACTTATGTAATTTAAATTTTGGAACAACCAATTTATCACGACCTCGGGTTCCCATACCACCAATATCGCCTTTTTTTGTAAATCGATCTATATTTTTCCTCGTATACATAATAATTTCAAAGATGTATAAGGACGGCAAGGTCAGTGAAAACGGCAAGGACACTGAAAAGTACAAAATAACTATGCTTTACTAATCAAAACTCAACCACAATAAAAATAACTATTAGTTACGATACATATACCTAATATAATTAAATTTGACAGTTACTGAAATCGGTGCGCAATTAATGTGCAACAACAGAAGTTTATTACTTTGTTAGACTTGGCAATTAATAAAAAGCAAATTAAACTCTCACAACTAAAACGGTTGCCGTCGACTTATAAATTATAGAAAACAGACTAAGAGTGCATCAGTTACGCATTAACTTAGGATTCTATAATAATTCCGGACATACTATGTCGTAATGGAGCGAGATGACTATCACCGGATCTGCCTACCCGACATCACATTCGTACACTTATTACGTAACTTGCAGACAGCCAATATCGTGCGATATCTGCTGTCAAAACGAGAATTTGTGTAATGTTAATTGTATAGTGGCGCTAAATCTACCGCGAAAAGTGCATTTTACGGTCACACAATAATAGATACGCAATCGTCATACATGATACTAATTTTTTATTACAATTAATCACCCGTCGCGCAGTGATCGCGTGGCTGTCGCTGTCTTCAATTTTTTAGGTAATAACCCCGCGGGTCTGCCTAACCGACATCACATCCTGCTTGCCACATTTGTTGTCGCTAAGGCGTGGGTGAAGTGACGTCAGCAAGTCAATATAAGCCGATGCATGTCAAGAACTGGATCATTCGCGACCTGTGACGCTGTAAAAGCCACTAGGGCTAACAGCAAAGAGGGGTTTTGTTTAGTCGGTTCTAGTCCGACACTACCCAGTCGGCGTAGAGTCCGGCTGGGTGTCCATTGGGGAGTTCATTTTGACTCTCAGACACAAAAAAAAAATCTGGATCATTCTACATTATTCTGCGAGATTAGCTAATTAATTATTCGTCGTCAATTATTCGTTATACTTTGTAATCCGCTATTAATTATTGAGAAATTAAATGTGAGTGACTACACGAGTGTATGTTCTTATTTGCCGCAACAATGTATAAGTTAATAAAGAAATTATAAACTATGTATCAAGAACAGGTTTTGGATGAATCTAAGAGATTCATCCTTTGCATACGAGGCCCTCATCCATTTAGGCATCTAATGTTTCTTGTGACTATGCACATTTTCCTTTTCTTTGAGTGCTTGCGAGCGTTTGTAAGCGATGTCGGCACTCTGCTCTACATATACAGTTACAGCATATGTTCTAAACAATATGACTGCGTAATGTAATATAGATACATATATATCCTCATACTGTGTCTATCCGTAACGGGGTACAAAATCCCCACAGTAAGTCACTGTAGTGACGATTTCTTCGAGATTCACACAGACGAAGTCGCAGGCAAAAGCTACTTACATGAAACTAATTGCGAGCTTCGATTTATTGAAACATGAACATAATAACACCATTGTTTCCATCTCGTGAGCCTTTAATTACTTTTATTTCCATGCCTTTGTTTTACCTCTTAAGAGTTATTCCGTTACATACGTACATATATACATACATGCCTTCACGCCACACTATTTCTACTTCTATCCATACTTTATATTATATATGTTAAATAAATATTTTTGTCTATTTGTCTGTTACGTTTTCACAGTCGCAAACGGAGATGGATTAAGTCTTAGGGAAGAACGTGAGCTACTTTTTTGAAATCTTTGCGGATGAAGTCGCTGGTAACAACTAGTCTAAACTAATATTATAAGGAGATAGTTTGTAAGTATGGATGTAAGAGGTAATCTCGGAAACTACTCATCTGATTTAAATCAAAGTCAAAGTCAAATCAATTTATTCAAGTAAACCCAATCACAAGGTATTTTTGAACGTCAAATCTACTTTAGTTCGGTTCAAAGAGAAGAGAAAAGAAAACCTGGACACTGAGAAGAACCGACAAGAAACTCAGTCAGGTATAATTTTTTCAACATCCTTTTACAAAAGGTTTATTAAAATATAATATTCAGAGAGCCAGTAAATGCATGCGCAGAGAAAATCATTTCCAGACTATTGTTTTATCTTCAACGAAATCGTTTATTTTATAGTATGATTGTCTAATCAATGTACGTTTTATAACTAATCTAAATATATTTTCTGTTAATTGAGTGACTTCTTGAGGAACTTTATTATAAAAACGAACGCAGTTACCAAAAAATGAAACATTTGACTTATGTAAATTAAATTTTGGATCAACCAATTTATCACGACCTCGGATTTCCATACCACCAATATTGCCTTTTTTTGTAAATCGATCTATATTTTTCCTCGTATACATAATAATTTCAAAGATGTATAGAGGACGGCAAGGTCAGTACATCAATCTCTTTAAAACGATCTCTTAGTGATTCTCGTGCATTCATACTGTAAATAGCACGTATCGTTCTTTTTTGTAAAATAAAAATCGAGTTAATATGCGCCGCTGATCCCCACAGCAAAAGGCCATAGGACATTAGGCTATGAAAATACGCGAAGTACACCAACCTAGCCGTATCCGCATCCGTCAATTGCCTAATGCGTCTAATCGTATATATCGCGATAATAATTCGTTTACTAATATTTAGAATGGACCTTCAGGGTAGACTAGGGTTTCCGACTTTTGATTAAATTAACGTAATTTGTAAGAAAGATAAAATATTTTTTATAATTTATGTTTTATTGCCTTAAATACATACTTTGTTTTCGCTTTTTCCCCTTTTGGCACATGATGAAAATTTCCTTCTCGAAAACACTCAACAACGCAAATTGGTTTATAACGGAAACCGATACGCACGAATTATCATCAACACTTGATGTCGACGATGCTAATACCCGACACCGCCTGAAGAAACATATAGTTTTGACTAGTAACAAATAATAATTATTAATCGTATGTATCTCGATTTCGGGCATATGGCCTAGATATGCCCGAAATCGAGTGAAAGGATGATAAATGCTGTGGAGATGCGGTCTCTCAGAAATATGTGCGGTGTCACACTTGCGGACAGGATAAGCAATAATGAGATACGCAGTATGACAGGGTTGCACAACAGTGTTATTGTAAAAATGAAGAAAGGCATGCTTAGATGGTTCGGGCACTTGGAAAGAATGAGTGATGAAAGACTGACGAAGAAAATCTACACAGCGAAAGTGAGTGGTAAAAGAAGCCAAGGAAGGCCAAGGCTGACTTATGAAGATCAAATAGCCAGAGTGTTAGCGGACTGAAATGTCAGAAGCACTCGCATACCTAGATGAAAATGTGTGAAGAGAATGATGAGTTTTGAGGAAGCGAAAGAGGTGTGTAAGGACCGCGACTCCTGGCGCTCCGTCCTCTCTGACTACCCCGTTGGGGATACAGCGTGAAGATATGTTATGTTATGTTATAATAAATCGTTCGAAAATTACGCGTAACAGTGTTTGATTTTGCGCATCTCAGAAAAGATTTGAAATAAAGTATTTTCTTTTACTTTATTTTTATTAGAAAGTATATTAACCAAAAGTGAGGCAGGATACGTTATTATAAACTATGGTTGGCAACTCTAGGGTGTACATAGGCTGTGTATTCATCCACGCAGGCGAAAGCGTACAATAGTTTGAATATCTTACAGAATCCATGTGCCCAATTATATCTGGGCACATGGATTCTGTAAGATATTCAAAATCATCAAATGATTTGCATTAAGCCATAATATGGTGGATATTAGTTAGCCGTTGCATGTAATGATGACGTATCCCGAAATGCCTGGGTACATCAACACGATCTCTTCAATTCTACAATTGTACTTTGTACGATGACATATTACAAGACAGCCTATGTCAGAGGTATTTTATGAATTCTTGTAATTGACAAGCCGAGAGTGCCGACAGAACTTTATAAAGTGCTCGCAATATTGCGGCTCAAGTAGACATGTTACATGCCGACGCAGAACATGTTGCGACAAGTTGACGTCCGTAACAGATTGCTATTTCATCAACGTTGTCGGTGTCACCGCGTTTATAACACTGTACTGTCTAAAGATTAACATGGTTTGAAGTGATATTAGTTTCACGGATATCATTAGGAGATATAACACAAACAAATATATTTACCTATGCGATGTGTATTACGCATGAATCATGTTTAAATGCATAGTAATAGTGATCTGTCCTGTAATACGATGTGAGGCAAATAAATTCAAATAAAATGAAGATGTGTGGGTGATGTTTTCGTTAGAAAACAGCACCCACACATCACAAATCACACGAATGGCAGCCGATCAGCTTATTTGATGATAAATGTGTGTCGTATGTACAGGTGAGTCACCTTATTTAATTTCCCTCACCGTTGCTGTACTGAACATGGCGTCTGGAGTCGCTTCATTTTATCGACAGCAAAAACAAGTTTGTATTTCATAGCATTACTCAAGGACACTGTGCAAAGAAGCTATTTCTCTAGTTGTGGATTAAATTGGAAGTAGTGTTGCATAAAAACACTCAAGCATTTTACCATTTTTATGTTTCATTTCTCTATAACTTATGACAAAATATAGCTTAGGTAAGATAATGTCGTAAAGAATGACGGAAAGCGAATGATATGGGTTTTGACATAGTGTTTTCAGTTTACATAGGCTGGTTTGATGGCACTTCCTTTTATAGCTAGGCGGCAGAAAGCATGGCAGTAAAGTAACATCGGTGAGGTTTATTTGGCTGGCGAGGCAGGTTAGTCTGACTTGACTCACGGGACTGGATAGTCCGGCTTGGCTGGCGAGGTTGGTTCATCTGACTTGGCTCGTGGAGCTGGCTAGTCTGACTTGACTGACGAGTCTTGATAGCCTGGTTTGACATCGGTGATGCGATTTCTGGCTTTGTTACAATACCGTATAACCGAAAATATAACGTAACCGACACAACGAATTTTGGTTGAAATTGGTTATTAAGGGCTACTAATTTATGTTTTCATAATTTTCCTCACCTTAGTTAAAAAGTTAGAAGGTTGGGCACACTTTTACCAATTTACAAACATATCTGACTAACTATGGGATCGGCATAAGTCAGAAATGAAAAATAAATACTCGAGTACTAAATAATGGGTGTTTTGAATCCAAAAATTTATATTTTGTAAATGTAATTTTTACTCGTCCGGAATTACTGCTGAACCCTAATTTCATTATTGCCGACACGCTTTGAAGAAATTTTAGTAAAATCTCGTCATAAACTTTTACCAGTTTATCATTCCATCCATTTGGACTGATTTCCTCTCATAACTACGTTTTTGTTGAATCTGATTCATTGCAAAGGATGCGGTGAAACCGCACACTGGTCGTGAGCCGCAGGGCTGCTTTGTGGGCTTAAACGGCTTAGACTATTGAAATATCTATTAGAAATTCTCTCTGACATATCTAAAACTGCGTTTTCAGCTTTCAAAGAAAACGATTCCTTTGAGTACTAACATTTCTCCGTACAGCAAAAGGATAAAGAGAATAACAATAACGAGTTTTATGGAGAAAAATATTATAGTCTGAAGATGATCGTTCTGTATATGTGCATATTCTGTGTAAATCTTTCATAAATAAATAATTGTTATCGAAATTTTTTTGTTGGATGCTAATGCAAAAAAAATATGATAGGTCGATTTCTGTCAAACCGAGCTGAAAAAATTGTAAAATATTGTATAGACTCAGGTGTTGGGTACTTTGCGGAAATCTATTTATTTATTTTTTCTACTCAAACATTTCTCACAGCACCATCTAGTCCCAAAGAAAGCAGCACAGCGCTTGTGTTATGGATATTAGACAACTAATATACTACTTATATACTTTTCTTTTGTAAATAAATACATGTTATACATAAACACCCAGACTCGGGGCGGGAATCAAACCCACAAGCCTCGTTTACTTTCCGACGCGCTTAGCCGTTGCGTCACGGAGGTCGTCAAATATGATGAATTTCTAAAATTAGTAAAAACGATTCGGTGCTCGTTAGCTGGCCGAATTTGATAACTGGATTATCCTGAGGATGCTTCATTGAGAGGCGAAACACGTGTCGATTGTTGGTTTTTGGAGTTCGAGCGGAAAATAAGTAAAGATTTTAGGAATTCATTACAATATTGTAGAAAACTGTGGCTTATGAACAAAACATAAAACTGTTTAATAGCATGTAGACTTCGCATTAACCTCCCGAAAATAAGGCTACGTTATTCCCCATATGTCTTAAGAGGCAATTAAAGGGGCCTTCGGGGTCGCGGCCAATCGGAGCCCCTACTTTGATCCATACAATCGTGTTTCCACTTGATAATGTGTAGGACGACGTAGCGTGTTGCCTGCTCTATCATAGCACTGTGAGGTTGCATGGAGGGCTCTGTAATTGCCACCCGGAGAAGTGTACTAAGGCACTCAGTGGAGAGGGGCTCTGGTTGCGTTTCTTAGAAGATCCCTGAGCTAATGTGACCACTCTGAAGTTTTAAAGGGTATACTCAGTCCAGAGGAGTCCCGCGTACCCTCGCCACGGCCCTGCAAACAAGACTGCTATGCATAAAGCATTTTCTCATGTTAAAAAGATTGTAGCAAATTCAGACGTAATTTAATTTTGGTGTCATTTCTAGGTTTGGGTTTCCAATTTATATCACTGTACCAAACAGCTTAATACGTGTACAGACGACAGATTAAATTAATTGTGATATACAAACACAATGACAGACAAACGTGATGAAACTACAAGGATTCCGTTTTAATCAATTTGGCTACGAAACCCTAGGCTTTGAATATATTCTCAATATAAATTTTTCCCAACCGGTGACAGATGCATGTCATAATACTTCAACGAAATATTTTGAATTTGAAGGTGTTATAATTCTATGTTCTTAACTGTATCCTTCAAGAAGTAATTCATCATCATCATCTCAATCGGAAGTTCTCCACTGCCGGACAAATACCTCTACAATAGATATAGGTACCTACATATTATGCGGGAGGCATATCGTCGGTCAAGTCATGAGGCGTATCTAACAAATCCTTGATTTTGAGTTCGAGTAGCTTCACCATCGTATGGAATGTCACAAAAGGTCGTAAATAAAATCTTAATGCAACCTGAAGTATAGATAATTTGATAGCACACTCACCTATTTCTCTTAAACTTATAAATGTCACTTAAAGTCATATTCCACCTTTTCATGACGATAATACTTTTTAACGAAAAGACTTACTAAAAACCTACTAAATTAAGTATGAACGGTAAATCACTAGATATTTTTTAATAAATCTCTAAATTAAGAAAAACACAGTTACGCCCCCTCGTGATATCGCCGACGATATGTCCGAAAGTGGACCTTGAATCTTCTATCATTTGGATCCACTACTCCTCGTGATTTGGACTAATCTTAAGTCCACCTGGTGAGAGGCGGTCTAACGCTGCGTCTTAAAATTTGTAGTCGCTAGAGACAACGTTAATTCTCTAGTTGTTCTCGCTTTTTCGTACAAAGCGTACTCTTCAACCCTACAGCTTACTCACTCTCAGATTTATGTCAGTTTTACTTATGTTATGAAATAGAATTCAGAACACCAACAATTCTAACCATTTAAAGATGAAGAGTTGCTTATTAATAATTCAAACTTCCTACCCCATTTGTGAATGTCATAACCATTGAACACTTGAAGTGTCCTACAAAAGCTGAAACTTGTTCTAGTCTCTTTATACACTATCACTTTGCAAGCGGAATTATTGTCGAGAGGAAATCCTATGATTTCGTACAGAGTTGCTAGTCAAAGCTGCGTAGTGTAGAAATGAAATTAAGAAGTTTCGTGCGTTTCCAAGGACTGCGCTAAGTTTCGCCTACAATAAGTGTCTTCACTGAGCCCTGCAATACGGTTATTATATTCAGATCTTCAAGAATGACGCCTGTTTAATATTGGTTTAAGTTAAGTTCTCATTTTAGGGTGCGAACATCCAACTGTCACAAAACATTTTCTCAGAATCTACGCAAAATAAAGACTTGAAATTTGGCATAGTATGACATCCTGTTATGTCATCCATCCAATACTTTACACTAGATAGATATCACTTTAAAATATTCATAGAAGAATCAGAAAGGCTGCAAATTGGGTGCTAGAATCCGCTACAAAATTACATAACTGCAGCCAGTAAATGGTAGCCAATTCTTTTGCGATCGATCGCGATATGTCAAATCGAGACCGATATAAAGTCACAAATGGCTATGTTGCCTCTGTTGATTAATCAGTGAACTAAAAACTACTTCTAACGACCCTATTTATGCCACGAAATGTCATTTTACCACATGGCACCGTAATTACCAAATTACTATGGTCGGGAGACTGCGGCCCACCTGTCGTTCTTAACGTAATAACTCAGCCGATCTGATCAATGCTTCTCTTCCCATTTCTGAAACTTCTAAAGCTGGAATTTAAAAAACTTCAAGGAATTAAAAGTTTACATTTCAGATAAACTAATACTTAACCTAATACTATTGTTTTGACGATTTTCCAGTCAATATTTCATGTCTGGACAGAATCATGCTAGATGTTTAGGAATGTAATCTCATGATTGATAACGCGATTCTTTAGCTAACTTATTCTGCTAAGTAAAATTTCAAATATTTTACTAATTTTTATGTCTTCGCAATAAAAACTGTTCTATTTTAAATCTTATTAGCTGGATAATGTTTATGTGGTGATTGTGAATCGGTTATTACTCAGTTGCTGTCGAAATGTGTACAGATTCAGATCAAAGTCAAAGTCAAATAAATTTATTCGAGTAAACCCAATTAGAAGTGTTTTTCAACGTCAAATTCACTTTAGTTCGGTTCGAAAAGAAAACCTGGACACTGAGAAAAACCAACAAAAAACTCAATCATACCTGATTTTATACTATCATTTTATATCCGTCCATCTGTAATCCGTCATCTGCATTTGTTTGAAGTCGTAACCACTGGCTAAGCGTTGTTTTTTAACCATTACTTTATCAAGTGACCTCTACAAAGGTTTTCGAAGTCAGTTGTTATTTGTATACGTTTGAATTCGTAATCAGCAAAGAATAATACGGGCCCGTGTTTATAGCGATCCCCGGAGACTGTTTGTCTTAGCGAATCCACCTGTTAGGTAAACATCATCCTAAACTAATACCACTTAAAGAAAACAGAAATATTGTAACTAGCTTCCTCTAGTGACTTCTGTCATGTATTTTAAATATTTGATACATTTTTGTAAGTTAATTTAAAGCTTAGGTTCTATGGATTCTATTTTTTATTCGAAATCAGAACAAGTTAGGTTAGATTTCTCCCTAAAAAAACCGAAGTTGCTGCCAATCCTACTTAATTAGTAGACTCAGTTGTTGCACATTGATTTGGAACCGACTACAATAACTACCTATGCATAAGTATTTGCATCGCATTTATAAAGTTATTTTTGTACTTGAGTTTTGATTAGTAAAGGATAGTTATTTTGGACTTTTCGGTGTTTTTTTTTTTAAATCGATTTAAATATTTTCAAATTTTTTATTTTTTCCTTTTGAGTGACCTTGGCTCGAATACATATTATCTTAACATAGTAGGTGAACAACTAACTTCTTTTCTAATTTTGGAACGGAATAATATACTAAAAAATCATCAATATCAATAAAGGTTATAAGCAGTTAGCGTTAATTGGTATATCTTCGAAGTCCAAGCTTCAATATCAGTGAAATTTAAGTAAGACCACCTTTGAGCTATACTGGACCCAATGAGAAAAGAAACATTGAAATCTATCCACAATTGACGAAGTTATGAGTGAACATACATAAAAAAAATACACAGAGATGAACGTAGAACCTCCTCGATTTAAATTTGTTAATATTAAAAATGGGCAAATCGGCTAGTCAAACGTGACTAGACCATTCCCTCTCTCAGAAAATACTGCACTCGGAATTTTGAAAATTTCAGAGAAGATAAAGCTTTATCTAACGTTAATAGGAAAAAATTAATAAAAATCTTACGTGTTGATTTTCAGAAATCAAGCTTAGAAATTTACTATTTTAGAAATTTCTGTGAAACCCTCTGGGCGCGAGTCCAACTTGCACTTGACGAATTTTTGTCTCATTTCGCTTCAAAACATTAATGGAGCACTTAACCCAATTCGAAATATTGAACCATCCTGCTCACCACTGCTCAGTTCTTCGACACTAACAAATATCAACTCTCGTTCGCATTAAAACAGTAAATAACCAATACTAGATCTGTGTATTTTGGAATATACATTTCTGTATACTACAAGTCGCCCTGTGGTCGAAATTAGACCGTAAATATAACCTTATAATATAAATTCTTTGGCGACAATCTCTTGTGCGACTGTTTGATCAAAGAAGATTACGTACATTCAGTCAAGAAAGTATCGGGAACAAGTGGTACAAAGCGTTCAAAAGCGTTCGAGATGTTATGGAAGATTTGCCTCGCTCTGGTAGGCCATCAACGTCTGCAACTGAAGTTAACATCGCAAAAGTGAAGAAAATAGTGACTGAAAATCCTCATTCAAGTTTGAGAGAGATAGCCGTCGAACTTTCTGTGTCTCACGAGTCGATCCGTACCATTTTAAATAATGACTTGGGTATGAAACATGTTGCCGCTCGGCTAGTCCCAAAAGACCTGAATTTTCTTCAAAAACTCAATCGCATAAGAGTCGCTGAGGACATGCTAGAACGAGTCAATTCCGATCCAACATTCATGAAACGCATTGTTACTGGTGACGAGACGTGGGTTTACGAGTTTGACATGCAAACTAGTCAACAAGCTTCGGAGTGGCGCCTTCCAACTGAACCGAAACCGAAAAAACCACGCCAAAGTCGATCAAAAGTCAAAGTCATGTTGACTGTTTTCTTTAACTATCGCGGTGTTGTGCACTCGGAATTCTTGCCGGAAGGTCAAACGGTAAATAAAGAATATTATTTGGGCGTTATGCGGCGTTTAAGAGAGCAAATTCGACGAAAAAGGCCAGATTTGTGGAAAGAAAATTCTTGGATTTTGCACCACGATAATGCACCTTCGCACAAGGCCATCATTGTGAACGAATTTTTGACCAAAAACTCAACAAATACCATCGAGCAACCACCTTATTCACCAGATATGGCTCCAGCCGACTTCTTTCTTTTTCCTAAACACTTCAAACAAATTACCACTTCGAGGCACCCGTTTTCATTCGGTAGAAGACATAAAGGAGAATTCGCGGCGAGCACTGAACTCAATTCCGGAAAAAGCGTTTAAAAAATGTTTTGATGATTGGATTATTCATTGGCGTAAGTGTATCGCTTCTGAAGGAGCATACTTTGAAGGTGATAAAATAAATTTGGATGAATAACTAACATTTCGTGTATTATTGCTCTTTTCCCGGTACTTTCTTGACAGAGTAATATATTATGTGATCACAAACTAAGTATTATATCTTGAAATTGACAGTATTTCTGACATTGGCAGTATGAATGGCATTGGCAGTACAAAGTTTTTTCTTTACGTATGTTAATATATAATCGTAGATCTCTGTATATTCCGACAGATATTTAAATACTGACTTTTTTAAATTTAAATTTATATTATTATTATTTTAACGTTAATATTTATTTATATAATGGCTTACTATTTTATTCGGTGGTGTGGCAAAAACAGCAAAAATTCAAACCGTAAAACAAACACATTTCATCGTTAAGTAACAGTAAACATACAATTTTCAAATTAAATTCATTTTATCACGGCTCAAGTCAAACTATCCGTCCCGCTTTCCCTTGGTTCAACCTCTATTATGTTATCTTAGTCTATTCATACGCACATGTACCTACACAGTTTTTGTTTCATTTTAGATTGACCAATTCATTCATTTTCAATTGTTTCCAAAAGTGTATTTACTTAAACAAGGCATACATATTTGTAGTATATATGTAAGTTAAAATTAAAGTTTGATATTACAATAAAATAAACGGCGCGTCATACCTGTCTGGAAGAGATTAAAGTCCATTTTTGGCGTTTTCAACATCCATTCACAGGCATTTAGTTCACAAAGCTCGCTAATAATATTCGCTGAGAGAAGAACGTTTACAAAGCTGTATTATGCGTCTAAACAATGAGGGAGCCTGCTGAACAAGAATGGTTTTATTTCAACTTTACAACTAGGCTAATGGCTGTTCTCTTTATACTCTGTCTTGAGATAGCGACCACGTTATATGCAAGATAAACTACTTTTCTAGAATCATTTATTGAAACAATTTCTTATATTTGTAATTGCTATGCATTTCATTTTTCAACAATTTCATTCGTTATAATAAAATTAAATCGTGATAGGACAAATTACAATAGGAACGAGTGGTATTGGTACAAATAAAAATGAACTTTATCGGAGTTAGCAATAAAGCGCTTTTTTGTATCAATAGACTTATAAAAATATAGATTGTATGTAGTGAAGCCGTGTCGTTGAGTGTTGAGCTCACAGCGTTGTATCCGGCTGAATTTTGTATAAAACTGAACCGAGTTTACGTAAAAAAATATTTGGTTAATGTATGTTTATAAAAAGAATTACTTAGTCATAATTTTTTGGTTAAGTTTGTTAAGTACCTACAAGTTGTACTTATAAATAAAGAGTTAGTATTAATATAAAGAGAGAACGAAATATTACTGTCTATTTTTTTCTATGTTTGTTATGAGTAGTGACCTACCTATGTTATGAGTAGTGACCTAGTGAGGGTTTGCAATAGTACGTTTAATTAGACATTAATGATTAATATTATGTCTATATCGAAGAAAAAAATGGTTACTGTAAACCAACTTGGAGGCTGACTTATGTAGATTAAATAACCAGAGTGCCAGAGTGTTAGTAGATGGAAATGTCAAAAGTATTCGCAAACTTAGGCGAAAATGTGTGAGGAAAATGATGAGGTTTGAGGAAGTGAAAGAAGTATGTAAGGATCGCTACGTTTGGCGCTCCGTCCTCTCTGAATACTTCGTTAGGGACACAGCGTGCACATATGTGTGTATTTTTTCTGTAATTTATGCTATGACTAGTGACCTACCCCGGGTTTGCACGTGTGCAATAATACGTTTAATTAGACATTAAGGATTAATGTTATGTTAATATCAAAGAAAAAAATGGTTACTGTAAATCAATTTTTGGAGGCTGACTTATGAAGATCAAATAGCCAGAATGTTATATGTACAACAATGTTAAATGTTAAAAGCACTCGTATACATTGACGAAAATGTGAGAGGAGAATGATGAGATTTGAGGAAGCGAAGGAGGTATGTAAGGACCGCGACGCTTGGCGCTCCGTCCTCTCCCGTCGTTACTGACTACCCCGTTAGGGATAGGGATACAGCGTGTATATATGAATATATGTATGTAACTTTTGGAGATAGGCACATGACGTCTTAGACTTTTCTGTAGTCCTTTTAAAACCTACAAGTCTAACAATTCATTTAGATGTGCTTTATAATATTTATTTACCTAGCGGAAGCCTTGTAAGCGCCTGAAAAGCTTTTTTTTGACGACTTAATTACAAAACATCGACTTCTCTTCTATTTATAAAAAAAATAATGTATACTATAAATACATTATAAAGAGAGAGAGCTCTCTTTATAATGTTGAATTTGGTTTGATCTCTTTATGATGATTGGATGTTGTAATTTTGTTTATATGTGGAGGGTAATCTCACCTCACCTCACCACTGCACCTAGCTACATTATTCTAGATGGAGATATATTATATATTCAACCCAGGCAAAGACGGGACGAGCCGGTAGAATATTATACATATAAGCCTTCTTGAAAAAATTATCTGTAATAGTAAAAACTTCACCAAAAAACGTTGCGTAGTTTAGAAGAACTAAGCGGATTAACAGACAAACGCGGATAGCCACTTTCTACATTGTAGAAGCTCCGAATGAATTATGTACTATGTATGTATGTATTATTATTGAAAAAATAATTATGTACCTTTTTTATTTTTTCAATATTGGTTACGCAAGTTATATTAATTATGATCTATGTAGCTAATGAGATTGTTAACATGTTTAAATGGTAAAATTTACCATTTGAAAATTTTAATTAAATCTAAACATGTTATAAAAATTTAATCGCATTTGCAAACCCATAGAAATAAATAACTAAATTTTTTTTTTGTTTTTTGCCTCAGTGTATTCGGAAAAAATGCATTACGAACTGTCACACAATCAAATCAAACAAAAAACAACAACAAATCAAATGAGTATACATGAACATGTTGCTTGAGTGTCATAAATCGCGATATATGAACAAAAAGCGCCGCGAGTAGTAAATCTTAGCAAGGCGTCGGGCGATAAATCAGCACGATCTCGCTGATTTTATCAGTTTAATTCACTTTAGAGCAATTAACTGGGATACGACCCCCGACATACGGGCCGTGCCCCGCCACCGGCCTGACAGGACAGCCACACGCTTGTTAATCTTGGATATAAGCGAGATTAATTTATATCACTTTTACTAAATACCCTCCTTAATTATTAATACTCAGTATAACATGTACGAAATTATGCAAAATAGTTACATTAGTGTTAAGTTTGGGAATTACATAAATACATATCTTCACGCTGTATCCTTAACGGGGTAGTCACAGAGGATGGAGTGCCAAGCGTCGCGGTCCTTAGATACTTCTTTTACCTCCTCAAATGTCATTCTCCTCACGCATTTTCGTCTAGGCGATTGCTTTTGAGATTTACGTAAACTATTGATCTTCGTAAGTCAACCTAGATCTTCCTCGGCTTCTTTTACCACTCACTTTCGCTCTATAGACTGTCACCACTCATTCTTTCTATAATATGTGCCCGAACCATCCAAGTATACCTTTCATTTTAACAATAACAACGCCGTACAACCCTGTCGTACTGCGTATCTCTTCATTGTTTATTCTGACTTAAGGGTGACACTAACACGGCACATATTTCTACTGCATTAATCTTATTTCATTTTAGTTAAAAGTTTTTGAATTAATTTTAAAATAATAAAAGTTGTAGAACTAAATCTGAGTCCGAATTTCATAACAGTTGTAATCAACACGAAATAACTTTGGCGGAGTCGGAGGCCATAGCACGGGAAAATTTAGGCCGCCAACTCCGGCAAAGAATTCGAGAAATACTAGTTACTAGATTTTTGCCAGCGACTTCATCTGCGTGGAAATCCCTACGCCTTCCCTGCGGCTCAATCTATTACCATTCTCAAAATCAATCCAGCGGTTTAGCAGTAAAAATGTAGCAGACGACCAATTTCATACAAAGTTCAACCCCCCCCCCCCCTTCCCAAGTGGAATTTTTGAAAAATGTGACACACGTGTCTTATTACTTTTATGAAGCAATATTTCTACTCGATTTCATTTCATTTCGAGTACTCATTCCGTTCCATGTGAAAGTTCCATACTAAGTTCAACCGCCCTCCCTCTCCTCCATAAAACTATTTTGCACAAATTATCATCACACCAAATTTTATGATTTTATGATTTTAGATTTAATGCATAGAAACAAACACATCTTTACGCTGCATCCCTAACGGCGTACTCAGAACATGGAGCGCCAAGCGTCGCGGTCCTTACATACTTCTTTCGCTTCCCCAAATCTCATTATTCTCCTCACACATTTTCGCCTAGGTATGCTTGTGTTTTTGTCATTCCTGTCAGATAACATTCTGCATATTTGATCTTACTTAGTCAGTCTTAGTCTTCCTTGGCTTATGCTACCACTCGGATTCGCTCTGTAGATTTTCTTATCACTCATTCTTTTCATATGCCTGACCCATCTAAGCATTCTTTTCTTCATTTTACAATAACACTGTCCTAACCTATATCATAACATGTATAGAATGTATGTATAATTTATAAAATACATTATTTATAAATAATATTTAATGTACACATATAATATAATAACCTAGGTTCTGTAGTTTTTGAAATTTCATGATTAATCAACCAGCCAAGTCAATCAATTAGTGAGTGAGTGGTGTTATAAAGAAGGAAGATCAAGGCTGACTTACGAAGATCAAATAGCCAGAGTAAATGTCAAAAGATTCCGCATATCTAGGCGAAAATGTGTGAGGAGAATGATGAGATTTGAAGAAGCGAAAAAAGTATGTAAGGATCGCGACGTTCGGCGCTCCGCCGACGTGTAAATCCAATACACTGTATCTAGAAATACTTGAATTGGAGATAATTTTTTTTTAAGATTTTAACAGTCTTGCTGTTTTGGGTATTAATTTATCAATGAAATAACTACCTATGTTTAGTACTCATATGATAGATAATTTTATTTTCTATTCAGCATATACATTTTTTTGAAAATACATATTCTATTATGAAGACATTCAAGTGAGAGGTAAAAGATACCAAGGAAGACCAAGGCTGACTTATGAACATCAAATAGCCAGAGTGTTAGCAGACGGAAATGTCAAAAGCACTCGCATATCTAGGCGAAAATATTGAGAGGAGAATGATGAGATTTAAGGAAGCAAAAGAGTATGTAAGGACCGTGACGCTTGGCGCTCCGTCCTCTCTGACTACCCCGTTGGGGATACAGCGTGAAGATATGTATGTATGTACATTACAATAAACTTGTATTATCAGGGCACAACCTAAGGATTTGTTTGAACGTTGTTATGACAAGAAACTGTTATTCAAATTACAGTGTATTCGATTGACTAAACAACTATGAATTTTAGCTACCTATTTATAATACTTAAATTCTCTCTAAGAACTGTAGTATTACTTTTAAATCCCGTATATTGACATCTCTATATTTTCATGTACTTTTTTAACGTTTTGCACAATAACATTGAAATCACATTGAAATGAAACAAGAAGGTATCTCTTGAAGATTTTAGTTTTTTAATGAAATTGTAACATGAAAAAAGTCTGCAGTCATGAGTATGTTGTATCCAGGTTCAAAACATTGCATTGTAAGTGTTTACATTTTTGTAATATGACTTTCGTGCCAGACTATGCACATACGGCTTCGTAAAAAGCACTAACTTATCTATCAACATAGCATGAACTGATCTTTTTACTTCATATTTAGCAAAACTTTCTCTGATCGCCTTTGAATGTCTTCTAGAATTAGCCTTGAAAATGGCCATAGTTGCATGTCCTGGGTTAATGCTGTTTGTTTGTATTTCATCATTTTTATATTTTGCACATATTTCACGAGCTGATTCTACTGTATGTTGAACTGTTTATATTATGAAAACAGTTTCACTATACTCTTTGCTACCTCTGTCAATGCAGTGTTCTTGAAACTCTTTAGTAAAGTTTACTTCTACAGGCGAATATTTCCTACTTGACGCATGTTTAATATTGCGAATGTGATTGAACGAGATCACAATTCAACATAAAGTTTTTGATTTCAGTCTTAAATTCTTCAGAAAATGCAATTGAAAAAGTGAAAAAAGTCGTCAGAGATAGAGATCTTAAAGGATGTGATGCAGCACACGCTTCCTCTTCTTAAAACATTTTCTTTTACAAGCACGTGGTAATAAAATAGGCAGCTTCTTCTTGTCTTCTTGTTTTTTTTTACCTACTCCTTTTGCTTTGGACTTTAGATTACGGTTCTACTGGCTTGATGGCCGATGTGCCTGTTTTGGTATGTATGCCAATGTGTGATTTGGGAGTCTGTCTGTGAAAAAATCTGTGAAAACAAAGCTCGTGTCAGTTAAATTGTTTTAAGGGACATTCAAAGTTGAGCAATTGTTTATAAAACAGCGCTATAATAATACAAGGTAATGCCTGTTTGGGGTAACACGATGTAATAGTTTGGTGTATTTATTTTGACTTGTGTCAATGTTTTAACATTCAGATGCCTAAAATGTTGACATGCGCCCCGTTTCCTGTCCTCGCGGCATTTACAGTTGTTTATTTGTTGGTTTTATCAAAAGAATAACAATATTTGTGTTTATACAGCCGACCGTCGAATAGATGGTTTCAGTTTACTTCCATTTGCTCTACAAGCAAAAACATTAGATTTGCCTTTCAGGAGATATTTAGACCTTTGAAACTGTACTTACTATCCCTTTATGCTATTTCACTTTCAAGGTGTTTTAGACGATGCATCAAAACGCAATTTAAATTATATTGAATCACTTTTGACAATATTATTTAGGCTTACAGATGGTAAAATGGAATGACAGGGACATGTCGTTAGTCCAACGCGTATACAAGTTCCTAGCCCTTTCTCAAGGCAAAAATATGACGATCAGCATCAATCGTTAATACTACGTGATCTATAATTGGCATTGTTCGTTCATGAAACCAACTGAAGTAATTATGCAATGTTATAAATAGAAAACTAGATATTTATGCATTTACGGTTAGACAAGGTAAAGAAGTGATTTAGAAGTGAACAACTTCGTTATCATACGAGGACACAGAAAAACTTATAATGTTAGCGAATATTAACTTACTTGTCCATATAAAAGTATGCATATACAAATATCGTACGGTTTATAATACATGCTATGCTACCTTTATATTATTTGTTTGTTGGGCATTGTCAACTGCGACACAGCTCTTCAATTAGTGCAGTTGTCATCGTTACATCTGATATCATGTAATGTATAGTTAGTTCCTGTAATATAAATAAGTAAATCAATTGAAGCAATTGTGAATCATAACTTTGCGATTAAAAGCGATTTAATAAAGTTTTAATCGATATTCATATGTGTTTAATGAATACAGATGATTTAATTTAATTGATGAATTATTCCGAAAAGTTACAAAAGTTGACTAGACATTTTAAGTAACTGTGTTCATTTTTATGTTGATTTCTCAAGAAGCCACTCAATCAACTCAAACTATTATTCAATTAAAATGTTATAATAAGAGATTTTAGAAAAAATCCCGTGCAATTTAACTGTGTTAGTACGTGCGAGGCAAATCTCGGAAGCTAAATTAGAACCACTTTCTAACGTTCAATTGAGCTCAAATTTGATATACTTACGCACCTTCGGTGACAATGCAATGATATGGTACCATAGAGCTGGTCTGATGATGGAGTCGGAAGATAGATATAGAAACTCTTAAACTAAACAAGATAAACCCATCGATTTTGAGCTCATTTGTTTTGTCTTGGCAAACACTGGTGCTACATGATATCCAGGGTCTGAAGATGGAGACGGTAGGTGGTCATAGGAACTTCCGAATTAAACAAGATACAGCCATCGTGTTTGGACTCGTTTGATTTGTCTTGGTAAACACTCTAGTGCTACATAATATCCAGCGCCTAAAGATGGAGCCGGAAGGTGGCCAAAGGAACTCTGTAATAAAACCACGCATCCTTATCGAGTTTGGGGTCATTTGTTTTGTCTTGGCAAACACTCTGGTCCTATATAATATCTAGGTTCTGAAGATGGGGATGGTAAGTGGTCATAGGAACTTCTGAACTAAACAAGATAGACCCATCGTGTTTGGGCTCGTTTGATTTGTCTTGGCAAGCACTCTGGTGCTACATGGTATCAAGGGCCTGAAGATGGAGCCGGCAGGGAGCAAAAGAAAGTCTGTAATAAAACCACGCATTCCTATCGAGTTTGGAATTATTTATTTTGTCTTGGCAAACACTCTGGTCCTATATGATATCTAAGTTCTAAAGATAGAGACGGAAGGTAAACATAAGAACTTCCGTCCCGTCGTGTTTGGGCGCGTTTGATTTGGCTTGGCATGTACCCTGGGAACACGCCATCGTGTATTTGGGCCCTAAACTGTTCGCCGTAGGGCAAGTTTACGTTGACCTTAGCCGAATAAAACATTTAGAAGGACTCCTCCTCGAAGAATTATATATGTAGTTCGAAATTAATAGGAAAAATACTTTGCAATAATGATGCATTACTAGAAATGCACAAATTAAGACAGAACTAAAAAGTTGAAAACAAAATTATTAATTAAAAAAACTAAAAAAGTAACCTTATGTTTAAAAATTCTATTGTACTAAAACAAAAATAATAATTTTATGCAAGGGTTGTGCTGATGAATGTTATTTATATAGATGAATATAATGCAATACACCGATCGAAATCCTGCATAAAACTATTTACTTATATAGGCACGATGTTAGGATAATCACTGAAAAAATAAATATCCATAATTGTTCCCAATATACTATTAAGTAGGTACATCAAATAATTTCAAAATCTTGTAGCACAAATAGAAAACTATGAAAGAGGAATTTAAACTAAATAAGTTACTTGCGCGGTACAAGCTTTTGAAATTATTTCATGTAGTAGAATATTAGGTATAATTATGGATATTTATTTTTTCAGTGATTATCCTAACATCGTGCCTATATAAGTAGATAGTTTTATGCAGGATTGCGATCGGTATATTTTATTATATTCATCTATATAAATAACATTCGTCAGCACAACCCTTGCATAAAATCATTATTTTTGTTTTAGTGCAACTGAATTTTTGAATAAAAACCTGTTTTTAATTATAACACAAATAACCTTATAACTTTTATTTTTGTTTTCTCTCATTGTCAATTAATATATCGTATTCTTTTGTAATTATTTTATGCCATTTTTAACTTAGAGTAGGTAGTATGGGATCTTACCTATCTCCTTTGTCATTATATCATTACTGTGTAGGAGTTGACTACCCACATAATAATAGGTTGTAAGAGTAAAAAAGCGAGATCGATTCTTTCGTCGTATTCTAATTATAGACATGCTACAAATATAATTTTGAAATTGTTTTATGTCTTAGGTAAGTAATGTACATTCTAGTAAAAGGAAAACGCAATTAGATTTTATGCGATAGAATTTTTTATGAAAGCACTGTTTATCCAAACTTTCACTTACTTTTTCGAAATAGGGTTGGCTTTATTTATAATTTTTTTTGTTTACTGAAATATCACAAACATTAGAATAATGTGATAAAAGAAAATATTATATTGTTCATTCGCTTTTATTTTCTAGCAGTTTTATGACGCTTACATAGCTTAATGCGCTACTTAAGGCGCACCTTCTTGCTTTCTCTTTTTCTCACATACAAGTGTAAATAGTGCTCCCATTTTCGCAATTTCTTGTCAGTTACCGTTCATGCAGACCCATAAGCAATTTTTTTTAATATTACTTGTGAGTAATCTGTGTAATAATGTTATTAGTTTAATAAAATACTATATTTAAATGAATGAACTTTATTATGGTTTTTTTTTCAAATCTACCAATAGACATTAGACTACATTAGGACATAATCACTACATCGTCCATCACTATCCATAGACTACCTCACAGATTACTTTTCATGTACTTACCATGGACGTATCAGTAGTACATCCATGATACTTACTTATTCTGGTCACAGACTACTCTAACCTTTGACAATCTGTGTCATTCTCACACGGGCACGCAGCAAGCAATATTTCTGTGGTAATTTACGTTTAGGAGAATAAGGCTTCAATTTTGCGACGATTTATTTAGAACAAAGCCGAGTCGGCGGTGACATTACGTGTTATCTGTGGTTATTTATCGGATGCGGGGCCCCGGTAACTCGTTAACACGATTTACCTGTCCTGTTATAACTCACCCGTTATTTTACGGCCGGTCTGTGTTAACCCGCGAATTAATGTTTTAACTGCGAACGTTTATTGCTTAAAATAAACAAACTTGTACAACAGAGGGTCGCTCTCATTCGAGAAGTCCTTTTGGTTTAAATGAGTAAGTCTTGCTTCTATGGAAGTACTTTTCATTGAATATAAAACGAGTATATAGCCTGTATATATTTGTGCGTTTATTTGTGTTTTTTTATGCGTTCATCGATGATTATTTGTACTGATAAAGTCATTATTTATGCTGGTAGATCTAACAGCAACTGTTACTGTTATATGTATTTCGATAAAAGTGTTAATTAAATACTCAAGGTGAAGGTCGTTCATTTTTGAATTTATGAGAAAAGAAAGAAAACATTTCATTTCAAAAAAAGTTTTTTAAAAGTTTTGTTAATTTTCTAATTAACTCTCCAAAACCAAACACTAAAAGTCAAAACACGATTTTTTAAGTTGACGTTTGGCTTTCGGCCACTATTCATTATAACCGTTCCTAATTTCAGCTGTTAAGATCAGTCTGTGAAACAAGGGTTGTGACAAACAGACAGACGAATACCGAAGTAACCTCATAAGTCTTCCTTTTTCCCAATTTTAATAGGAAACATTAAAAAATTATGGGTTATTTATTAATTTAAAACAACTTCAGAATTCTTTAAAAGAATTTCAAAGAGAAAACTATTCGTATTTCTAACTGCCTAATTGTGATTTCAAACGCCTTTCCAACTACCTTTTGGGAGTCTTTTCGAGAAAGCGTGAAGGTAAGCATAACTGCTAATAAGACGTTGTATAGAAGCCCTTGGTTTCATAGCGTTATAGAATGACTCAAGCGGGGAATATTAGTCGGGACGAGCAATTGTCTTAAGTTTCTAGGCTGCCCTACAAGACGCTAAATTCGTTGTCTCGTGTGTCTAGTTGGAAGGGTATCAAGTAATAACCGTGGATAAAGTTAGGTTATCAGACCTAAGGGGGACAGGCCAGGGGGCTGACGCCCTAATGTAAAAATATAGTCATTGCAAATGTTCTTATTGTTAATTTTTGGAATCACTTAAAAAAGATAAGTATTCCCCTCATTATTTATTGTTATCCGGTCATTCGGATCGAATCATTCGGTGTATGTATGTCTATTAACACAGCTGTTTTTGATGTGAAATATCTTAGAGCGCCCGAAGACCTGGAATTTCAAATTGAGCAATTATCGAGTAACTAAATCGCATACGTCTCCAATTTAATCGCCCAACTATCACGTATCACGTGTTATACCGCAGAGTTTACCGATACAGTCGACGCAGTGTTGCTAGCGCGGTGACGTGTACGTGAATATGCAGATAAAGAACATTTTAATTGAATTAATGATAAAAAGAAGAATACAGAAGAGAACATTTTTAGTTTCATCATTATATTAAGTAATAGGGTAATAGTAACTATTTGCGAAATTTTGTACTTTGCATTCGAAGCTTTAATTTTAATCAAAAGAAGTAATGCAGATATTTTTTTGCATTCTACGGAATGTCTGTTTCCTCCTTTGATAAATTTGGCTCACATATCAAGCCAGTAATAATTAAACAGGACGTAACAACTGCGCGGGAGTGAGGGGCGAAATGGTGCGCATGAGTGTTACCTCCCTGCATGTTGCCCGACGACTGACCAACTAAATTGCATAGTGTGCAAACTCGCACAGCTCTCCATGCTAATCGTCTATCGCCTGATAGTTAGCCAACTTTTTAATTGCACGTAATCGGAAGGGAATCTCGAATCTGATGAGATCGCAATGCAACTAATTAGTTGGATCCTAAGATGTGCGAGCTCTCATATATCGCCATACCTATTGAATACTTAGCGATTTAGTTGGGCACCTTGAAATTGCAGGTCTGCGGGCGCTCTTATGTGGTGGGTGAAACCGGTTGTTGAGATTATATTCTCGTTGGTTGTTGGTTGGAGTGGAGACGCGAAGACGCGGTCACGCGCTTGTTCTGAGCTTGCATGTGTACCTATAGCATACGCAGTGTTGTTATTCACTTCGGAACACGTTACCTGTGTTTTTAAATAAAGATTAAAAAAAAAACTTAATATTTTCGTTTTGATTATGCCATATTTATTTCCTTTTATAAACCATCCTCTCATGTACATTTTCTATACACAATAGTTTCAAATGTTTTACACCTGAAGCGTCCTGCAACGACTCATTTTTTCAGAGACAAAAAAACAGCTTTTTGGAACAGTTATTTGGCTACTTTGACAAATGCGAGTTTCAAAAGTTTTTAATTGTGGGGGTTATTTTTGAGGGCTTCAACACAGATAAAAAAATTGGGGTCATCGTGTTGGGTATCAAATGAAAACACTTTAAACCCCGAATTCAAATATGCATTGAATTATTTTTTTTGTTAACACATCCAAGAAAATACGCGTCAAAATTACTGTCCCCCTATCTCTGATTTAACTAAAAATTACCCTATTGCCAAAAGTATCACACAAGAAAATAGAAAAAAATCATGAACATGGAGATTGAGATGTATATTGAGGGAAATTTATAAGGATTGCGTAATATCGTAATAATTTTTTACATGAGGAGAAAGTCCTAAAAATAATTTCGTTTTGTTGGCTGTTGGTAATAAAATAACCGACAGTACAGTACAATAATTCCTTAAGTGTGATATACGCGCTTCATCGGTTTTTTATATTAACTACATATGTCAGAATATTAAAATTTTTTTTTGGTTAGCTAACTCAGTTTTCAAGGGATCTTTGCTCCCCCAAGCCCTCTCTAACTACGTCCATTCCTACCCGTCCTTCAAAGCTTAAAGCTGAAAGGTCTGTGAATATCCCTGCGGAAACGAATATAGAGTAACCGCTAGATACTACATAATATATTATATTGTTATGTAAGCAAGGACTCAAGAGGTTTATTCTCATTCAAACAGCAAAATGAATACAGAAATTTTAGTGTCTAACATCGGAGATATCATGGGAAGTAACCATGATGGAAAACAATACTAAATATCACCTTTATTTTATATTATCTCCAGATAAAATTAATTGTTGAGCCCCAGGAAAACAACACCAAATATCACCTTTATTTTTTTATAAAACATAACATAACATATCTTCACGCTGTATCCCCAACGGGGTTGTCAGAGAGGACGGAGCGCCAAGCGTTGCGGTCCTTACACACCACTTTCGCTTCCTCAAATCTCATCATTCTCTTCACACGTTTTCGCCTAGGTATGCGAGTGCTTTTGACATTTCCGTCTACTAACACTGGCTATTTGATCTTCATAAGTCAGCCTTGGTCTTCCTTGACTTCTTTTACCACTCACTTTCGCTCTGTAGATTTTCTTCGTTAGTCTTTCGTCACTCATTCTTTCCAAGTGCCCGATTTTTTTACATATCTCCAAAAAATTAATTGTTGGGTTTAAAAGCTCTAAGTACCTATCTGTTACCTGTAATATTAATTAAGACCCGGAAGAACCTGGATTTTTGTCTTGGTCAAGACTGAGATCAATAGCAAAATAATTTTTCAGCCAACGTTGTGGCTGACTATTTGGCACAGATACGTAAATTTGTAATCGAAAACCGGAATGGAGAAATAAAATGTGATGCATATTTGGGACCCGATATTTTTTTGTTAATTTTACTTCTAATTTGTGCGAAATTGCTACGGAATTCTAAGTTACTGCGCGTCCTTTTGTACTGTACGCTCATGACCTTCGGAGACTTTCGGTCTTAAAATGAAAAACGGAATCCTTTGATCGCTCGTGCGTTTGTCTATCTGTCCGTCTGTTTTGCTTTTCTCAGAATATATGTGAAGTTTATCATGATGTTAAATCTTATTAACCAAATTATTAAATTAATTAAACGGATTAAACGAAAGGCAAAGTGGTGTCCAAACTCAACTCGACTGAACCCACTCTTTTCTCCGAAACTGAAATTATGAAAAATATAAAACCATATAAATATACAGAGCGTAAGTGAGTGGTAAAAGAAGCCAAGGAAGACCAAGGCTGACTTATGAAGATCAAATAGCCAGAGCATTAGCAGATGGAAATGTCAAAAGATCTCGCATACCTAGGCGAAGATATGTGAGGAGAATGATGAGATTTGAGGAAGGGAAAGAAGTATGTAAGAACCGCGACGCTTGGCTCTCCGTCCTTTCTGACTACCCCGTTAGGGATACAGCGTGAGGATATGTGTGTATGTATGTATGTATGTATAAAACTATATCTAAACTTCAAAAGAAAAATACAACGAAAGTTTTAAAAAGTACTGAAATATAGTCGAATTCGTACCTGGACCAATTATTTAAATAGTCTCGTTGCAATTGTTAAAAGTACGCAGCAATCGCCCACCAAACAATGTTTGACTATTAAAAATTCAGAATCAATCTCCTACTCTAATTACAATCGTGAATAGCACACGCCTCCACATGTCATCACGTAATTTACATAATTTATCTTTACATACCAGAACTCACTCATTAACAAAAGCGGCGACCTTGATTAACGCGAGCAATTCATTTCAAATTCAAACAGAGCATAATTAAAATGCCGTTAAGCAAACACACAACGCGATTGGCTGTGGGGCGCTGTGTCGCGTAATTCGAAACTATATGCAGAGTACGCAATTAAAGTTCTGATATAAAACCAAATTTCTACGTAGCAATAAAAAGAGACGGATTGAAATTGTTTCATTGAATAAACATCAATTCTAACGCACTACTTCTCTATTTTGTTCTTACAAATAAATTGTTTTGTAATGGTTTATTTTTATGTTTTGAAAATTCAACGAAAATGAAAATGTCTCAATTTTTCTTTGGAAAAAAGGAATACGGAATAATCTCAGTTCTGTCTGTCACAATAAGAGATACATTTATTTATATATTTATGTTATGTTCGTTTATATTTATGAAGACTGGTAAATTGTAAATCAAACCTATACATTCCTGTGATCAAACCTTTGTCACAGCGCAGAACACATTGTCGCGGCCCAGGTGTGGGGAGCGAGATAGCGGATATTGCATGCCGTGTCGTGAAGAGTAAGTGAGAGGGATATATTAAAAGACGACTGCACCTGTTTTTATTTTATTCTAAACATAAAAACCATTTTTTGTAAAATATTGATATTAGTTATGTAAAATGAAGCTTATAAACATTGTACAAAATAAATCCATTAAAGAATTAACACTTTTTATTTCAGTAAAATATTTATCAACTAAATGAGTTATTGCCATTTGGCTCCAAACAAGTGAGATTTCTCAGTGCTACATTGCTGACACAAGGCCATTTTCTCACAGATTATTTGAAATAAATAGCTGTTCAGTATAATTTATTATAGTTAATGGTGGCGCAAAGACATGTTGTGTTAACTGTACCAAACCAGCTTCTCCTTTTGGGAGTTTTGTATTGGGAGCTTAAGAAGAGAAAGCCAAAAAAATGTATAGTCATCCTGTGGGATGTCAAATAAAAAGCTCTTTCATTACGAATTTAAAAAAATATAACACTTTTTATTGAGGTTCCGTAGTAAAACGAGAAACCATTAGAGATACGCCAAGTCCGTCTGTCTGTATGTCCGTCTGTCTGTCCACAGTTTAACTCAGAGACTATAATTTGGCGTAATTATACATATCAATCACGCCTACAAATTTGTAAAATAAAATACTGAAAAAATATTTATTTTGGGTACCTTCCTTACACGTATAGCCGGGATAATCATTTTTTATTTGTCTAACTGCATTGTGTGGGATGTCGTTGAATAGGTATTTACAAACTATTGAGGATATGTGATTACATTTTTTCGATTCAAGAAATATTAAGCTTTAAAGTGATCAATTTTGTTAGAATCCGTCTCCCCTCACTAGCAATTAAACTTTTTTTTTCAGATATATGAAAATTATTCACCATTGTAGCATATACAAAGGACAACTATTACAGTTAAGTGGGCTAAGTTTGTGGTGAACACAATGAAACGCCATATGCGGTCCCGATGCTCAAGAAGCCCTGGCAGCACGCAAACGCCACATCGGGGGCGTGTTCCTAAAGAAAAAACTCCGAAAAAACCATTCTCGTGAACAATTTGTGAAAACACTTTTTTCTGTGCCCTCTCAGCGAATAAACACGTGTTGTCTGTCCAATTATTTTTATTTAATTACTATCGGTAACGAATAGTTAGAGACTACAAGTTGAGTATATATATATATAGAGTAATGAGTAATAGTGCAGGAACAACTTATAAAATACTCAAATACTTAGATACTATTTGTTCTATCTTTCGCATTATAACTATTCAATTTTCAATTTTTTCAATTCAATTCAATTTATTCACTTTTATAATTTTACATTAGGATGCGATATGGTCCTCAAACTAGGCAAAGCCTGTGCTGTCCTAACTCCATCTTCAGTTACCATCGTCATATGTGTGCTCGCTTTTTCACTTTAATGTACTCATAACATCAAAAAGCCCCCTTCTAAATACGCGTATTGTGACGGATAACTACGTAACTATACACCCGACACGCGCAGTTTCTTTAAATACCTTTCGAAAATACACACAGAAATTGCTGTCCCCTCACATCATCTATGAAAACATTTCAGATAAATCTCAAAAAAATTATAGATATAGATAGTAAGCTGCAGATTTACTTTTTACATCATAAAAACAGCTTTATGGTTACGTTTTGCGTTTTGGAGTATAGAACGAGCAAGCAAGCAAAGGCAAGAAATGTTTATAACGCAATAGGTGCCATAATTTTTTTCTACAAAAGAGTTGGTAAAGGAGCAAGCGGTCACCTGATGGAGAGTGACCAACCACCACAAATGGACTGCCGCAACATCCGGAGAATCACGGGTGCGTTGCCGGCCGTTAGGGAAATAGGTAAAAGAGGGAAAAAAGAGGAAGAGGGTGATGGGCCCCACCGTCACTCTCACTCACCGAACGAACCACAACAGCAATAGATGCTGTTATTCTACGCCAATGTTCTGTGAGAGGGTGGTATTTCACCGGACGAGCCGTTCCTATCCATGCTGCAATGCAGCACGGCTCTATACCACTGTAAATAATAATGTACTTACTAAATTAATGATTTCGTCCCTCATTGCAATTTAACTCAGAATGTAATAATATAAGGACAGGACATGCAAAAATAGGTACTATACCACACACATATTTTAAGTTACATACAACCGTCGCGAGCCGTATTTGTAATTACGCGATAGACAAATGTAAATTGGAAGGCAACCAATGAGAAACGAGCGTTGTATAAACATGTAATGATATTGGTTATTGTCGACTGCTGTCACCGGATGCGTCAAGCGGAATTAATAAAAACACTAATTAGCACAAGCAAATATTTATTCATCAATTTAATCAATTTTATGTAAATGGGCATAACGTTTCATAAGATCAATAAGTTGGTATTTGACAGGTAGTCAAGTTAACTCCTTTTTATCAACGAACGCTATGTTCCACTCAATGCGGGGACGACACCTAACTCATTTCAATTCGACTCTTGTACTGTGAACGACGTACTTCGTTTAATTTTTTTTTTAGATAACTAAAAACGTTAAACCATTCATTTTATATTAACAAACTATTTTTGATGCAATACTTGACGTGTCTGTCTACCCGCTAGAAATGTAACACGAATACAAAATAGAAAATCTCGTTAGGCAATTTCTGTTGCAGAAGTTACATAGTGTTCAAAAGGAAGCTTCTTAATGAGCGTGAGTTGTTTTCTTTATCATGCAAAGCTTTTCGTTCGTTGTAGCGCAGCCAATTTGAGGCGGAGTAAGCGCTAACAATTTCCACATAACCCCAGTTTAGGCGCTTTAAGCTAACTGATATCGTTAGCTTTTCAAAGATGTATTTAATTGCGTCGCGGAGGCTAGGGGCCGTACCCTCATTGTATACAGAGCGTTTCTTACGGAGTATTCATATCTACAGACACGTAGCGGGTCCAGCACGTATATATACCATGTAATAACTGCCCAATGTGTGTTGGTCGTGGGATCAAGCACAGCAAACGGTTCTGTATTCACAATGCACATTATCGGCATTAGGCAGTATATGAATGACGGTAGTCGGAAAAACTTTATAAAGTTTATGTACTACCGACCGGATATGTTTATTATTGTAATATCTTAGTTGTAATAATAAATAAAAGAAAAAAAAACTGTGTTTAATAAAGTTGCTTAACATTGGAAAATTTGACGGCACAAATCTCAATTTTTCTAAGTGACTATAAAACTTATGAAAGTGATATTTAATGACCTGATTTTTCATTGTATTGACTTCATTTTGCCAGTTGCAATAGACGATTGGTTTTGTAACACAAAAAAAAATCAATGAAACCTCTTTTAGAACATAGATTTACATTTTTCGGAACAACGAGACCAATTTATGTTTCAAAATTTTCTACATAGTTTAATCTAAACATATTCTTCAAAATAGCTGTTGGATTTTTAAAAGTTAGTTATAGTTTTTGGAATAAATGAAAATAACTGTTTTTTCGTATTTTTCGTAAGCTAGCGCGCCCACGTTTGCATAGAGCAAAAGGTCTATTTTAGATTAAATTATTGTTTACCAATGCGCCTTAATGGAGCTGTGAAAAAATATTTCTGCGGAATATGCGTAATATGTTGTTTGGTGCTGTACATAATTAAATATCTTAAATCAAATGGAAGTCGATTTTCTTCGCACGCTTCCGATAACTTTAGAATTTCTCCAATAAATTGTAAGTTTTCTCAAGTTTCCGTTCATGTATTATTCGCAATATTCCGTAATAATTACCAGCACATACGGGGATACGGAGTGTTGCGTAATTCGCGAACTGTTCTAATATTCCGCCCGCGAACCTCCGCTGGCAACTTTGCCTGAATTTAAAATATTTAAAGTAAGAGCTCACGTTTTGCGCATTAAACGCTTCAAATCTGAATGGTGGCGTCTTGGCTGGAGCATCTACTAGATTTAGGAGGTTGGAAACTCATAAAAGAACCTCAAAAGTTGTTGGCTATCTTCATAGTTTTGTTCAGAACTTATATTTAGGTACTTATCGTTGCCTGTGGCTTTGCTTGCATTTTTCAGCTTCGTCGCAGCATGAATGAAAAACATATAGGTAATGACATAAAGGATCAACAAAATTAATAATTTGAACATAAGCTAATTATGAGAAAATATTTAAAATTAATAGTCTCCACTATAAATTTATTATTTCCGATAAAATCATATGCAATTCGAAATTAATATTTTCACAAATTTTTGCTTTTAGGTTCATCATTAACTACTGTAAATATTAAAATTGATAGTTTTGAACTTGTATTTTTAGTAAGTAAATTAAAGTAATGTAAACGATGTACAGATGAAGATGACAGGATAAATAATTTAAAAAAATCATGAAGGTACCGATTTATATTCTAACCTTTTTACTTACAGCATTAGCTAAAATGTGTTTTATCTCATTCATTTCAAAACAAAAATCAATATGGAAATAAAGAGAAAACATATTTTCTTTAAAAAGGCTTCGAATTTTTTTAAGTTCGTAAAATTTAATGCAGTGGTAAAATATATATTTTCATATTAATTTTTTAATACGAATAAATATTTTCGTCTGTTTTATATTAACTGTAATATATTAAATGTTATTAGTCTCTGAAAATAACATCAGAGTGGGCTATTGCAGCCTAAATGTACATACGTAATATTATGTGCCTGAAGTCGTTTAAAGGCAGTCTCCGTCTAACTGGCCCCATGTAATTCAGCGATAGTTGTTACGTCTCAAGGGAACCTTCACAGTAGATAGTAGATTGTTGCACCCAGCAGGTGTTATATTATTGCACGAGTGTTAGTTTGGACCCCGAACTTAATGAAGACTGAAACACGAGTAAAGTGATAACATACTCAGTAAGATGCACTTTTCTTACAACTAGTTATCAAGGAAAAAACCTTTTAACAATTAAATTTAACCGACTTCAAAAACGCACTGAAAAGTAAAAAATAACTATCTTTTACTAATTAAGACTGAAGTACAAAAATAAGTTTATAAATACGATACAAATATCTGTGTTATAAACAGTTACTGAAGTCGGTGCCAAGCCTACTAAACTAGCCATAAAACTAGTAGACTTTCTATGTACATACATGTCTTCACACTGTATCCCTAACGGGGTAGTCACTCTGACTACCCCGTCAGCCGCTCCGGCCTCTCTAGACCGGAGCGCCCATCGTCGCGGTCCTTATACACTTCTTTCGTTTCTTCAAATCTCATCAATCTGCTCACACATTTTCACCTAGGTATGCGAGTGTTTTTGACATTTCCGTCGCCTAACATTCTGGCTATCTGATCTTCATAAGTCAGCTTTGGTTTTCCTTGGTTTCTTTTACAGTCACTTTTGATCCGTAGATTTCTTTCGTCTGTCTTTCATCACTCATTCTTTCTATGTGCCCGAACCACCTAAGTATTCCTTACTTCATTTTTACAATAACACTGTCGAGCAATCCTGTCAAACTGCGTATCTCCTCATTGCTTATTTTGTCCGCAAGTAGACTTTCTGTTGTTGCACATTGATTAGGCACCGACTTCAATAACTGTCAAATTTAATTATGTAGGTAGGAATTTATATCATATTTACAAAGTTATTTTTGTACTTGAGTTTTAATTAGTAAAGAATACTTTATTCTGTACTTTTCAGTGTTTTTTTTGTTGTCGGTTTAATTTTTATAATTTTTATTTCTCCGTTTTGAGTGACCAAGGCCTAAGTAAATATCTAAGGTGGGTCTATAACTAATTTCTTTTCTATTTCTGGAACGGAATGACATAAAAGAGTCTTTAATATAAATGAAGCTTATGTAGGTATAAGCCATAGCATCATATCTCCGAAGGTATAACCCATAGGCATCATATTGTGTATCTCCAAAGTCCAAACTCCAGTACCAGTGAAATTTAAATGGAACCGCGTTGGCTAAACTGAACCCAATGGAAAAAGAATCACTGATATCGGTTCATAATTTACGAAGTTATCGGTGAACATACGTAAAAAAATACATACAAACGAACGTAAAACCGCCTCCTTTTTGAATTCGGTTAAAAATACGATGTCTTTACACGTTTATCGTTTCTCCACGTCAGGTTCATTTGCCGTCTAATACGGATTTGGGATTTTCGGTGGTAGGAGTTTGTCAATTATCTAATTCATGTTGTTGTTTGCAAGAGTCTCCCTTGAGAGGGAAGGCAAAGAGATATATATACCCATACAGCCGATGTCTTCAGTAACAATACATAAATCACATGACTGATGTGTATTGTTCCTTTCTCTATTCTATTTCTCTATCCTATTACTATTTCCCTAAAATTCTTAGAAGAACACAATAATTTCAGCTATTCATGTTTATTTAAGTATTTTTCAGTTTTTTTTACATGCACAGAACTTAATGCACAATGGCACGATATACTTATCCTTTGTATTATTTTAAATCTTCCAAAAATGCAAAAAATAGAATATCTAAATAATAATAATAAACTCAGACATTTCACACAGCGCCATCTAGTCCCAAAGTAAGCAGCACAGCACTTGTGTTATGCGTACTAGACAACTGATATACTACTTATATACTTTTTTTTGTAAATAAATACATATTATACATAAACACCCAGACTCGGGGCGGGAATCGAACCCTCAAACCCGTTTACGCGCTTAGCCGTTGCGCCACGGAGGTCATTAAATAAAATGTCAACTTCTCTTTCCCGCGAAACTTGATTTATTTTATTTTATCAAAAGACCAAAAGGAAATTCTTCCTTTCTGCTGAACTAGTTACTAAAATTCATGTTAAATACATATATTAAATAGCATTTCTTTCTATTTAGTCACTTCATTTAAAGTATTTTGAGATAAGTATACATTTCTTTGAACGTGCGATTTTTTGTTTGTTTAATAATAATCCAAGATTTTATATAAAACTTATAATAATCTTATAGCGATTTATTATGTACTTAGCCCATACCATACATGCATATATGTGTATCTGCATGTTGGATTCCTAACGTAGTAGTCAGAGAGGGCTAAGCGCCAAGCGTCGCGGTTCCATTGTTTAAAAATAAAGAAAACAAACATTACTGCTCAGTTTAATGAAAACAATGGCAACTACAATTATTGCAGTTTTTATTAATTAAGAACAGAAAGTGCATCTGTTTCTTGATTTTTAGACAAATAATGATGAGATTAACACGTGGCCGGAAAAAATATTTTGTCCAAAATTGTTTTTGATGAAAATTCTGTTAAAAGCAATATCCACGTTAACGTTCCTGTCACGATAGTCAGCATCGCGACCTGCATATCTTAAGATAAGGAGACAAAAGTATCCTCAGATCGACTTTAGCTGAATTTACCATAGGATATAACTACCTACATATTTACATAACGCTATTTCTCTTTTGGAGTAAATTGAGTAGCATAATACGAAATATACTGGCTCATATTTAACGATAGTTATTTAGGATTACCGATGATATAACACAAATAAATAATGTTCCTTGTCCGTTTTTCTGAGATTCTTGTCGGTATTTCTGAGTTTCTTGTCGGTTCTTCTAGTGAAGTATAACAGATCTATTAGATTTGACTTTCAAAAATAAACGAAATAATTTGACAGCAATATTTGCCTGATTCGATTGTATATACATCTTCATAAGCGAATAACAGTTAAACATGGTGCAATTATCAAACGATAAGTCCGCCACGAACGCCATCTATTGAAAATAATCCGAAGTGGCAAAGCAATCCCAAGTGACAATTCCAGTATAAAATTACAATTTTAGGTTTTTTCGATTTTTCGTCTGTTCCTTTCGTTTTTCCTCATTTTCTTTTTTCCTAAAGCACCCCAGTATTACGGCGATAAAAAAAAAATTCAAATCGGTCGACCCATTTTCTAGTTTTTGCGAGACTAACGCACGACAATTCATTTTTATATATATAGATACGATATTGGCGCGATTTGACCAGCCCCATGAAAGTATAGCAAGGAAGTATAGTATGATATAATAACGACACTACCTGTCTATTCTTAAGCAATGCCAAATTTAAAGTCAATTTATTCAACTATTGCGAAGTATTTTTGAACGTTAAATTTACTTTGAGTTGAGAAATCAGTCTGGTATTTTACTTCGTGACGATAACTAACAGTAACATAAATCCATATGGAGTATGGCCCAAGATGAGAAGTATTTCTTCAACTTATCATCTAGAAGTCGTATGAATATCTGTCAAATGAAAGAGACAGATGAGTGAAATGCAAAATACACAGCTATACTCGTACGCATTTGTTTATCGTAATTCGCAAGAATAAAAAAGATTTAATACTCTTTTTACAAATGGATTTCATGATAACATTGGAAAGTTCTGTCGATTTAAATTTTTTTTGTCGTCTTACTGTCTTTCCATACGCTTAATCCTTAGAACAAAATTGCGTTCAATTATCCAAAACGACCGATAATAGATAATCAGTTTTTTCAATTCTTTGTGGGGCTTATAATAAACACTGAATTTTGAGAAAATTATATGCATTGTAAGTAAAAAAGATTAGGTATGTATATTTTAAATGCGTTTCGAATTATAATGTATAAGTATATCATGACAAGTAAATAATCAAAGTATATAATATTTAAAGGGACTTTCTGCGCTTTGACACAACGCCTAAAGGTCAAGGAATGTTGAACGTATCACTAAAGTAATCAGAGTCCTTCGATCACAAATAAAAAGCTAGATACACAATCAACGTTCCAAAAATGTACGAATCAAATATGCACTCAAACGAGTATTTGAGTGCACTTCTGTTTTAATAGTATTCGAAAGCACTAACAGCGAACATGTCAGTGCTCCTTCAAAAATTGCAAAAACAACACATCAAGGACGCTAAAAAAAGACGCAAGTTCTTATTTTCGGTTAATAAATAAATAATATTAATTACGTGTATATTATTTTAATTTAGTAATAACGTTACATAGCTCTTTTTTATTAAATTCGTAATCATATTTTTAAATATTGCCAGACAATATATGTCTTATCCGTATCACTTTCACGTAACAAATCAAAATGATAGAAACAGCAACGCAAATAGATTATTTAAATTATACTCTACGCACGAGACGTAAGGTTGCATTTTAAATATTTTATTTAACAAACTTCGTTTCAATGTCATGCAAGAATCGTTTACGAGCGTTTATAACGTTATGGTTTGACAGTAAGGTCTACTTTAGATTAACACAATATTGCCGATAATACTATACGATATTAAAAATATATACGACAATTCGGACAATAATTTGTTTAAATTTTATACAATGATGTTATATTTACAAAAGAGGTAGATGAGTTATTGCGCTCGAAAACTGGCACCCTAAAACTTTGCTAATTAGCCAACCTGGAGCTCATTCGTGTAACAACGTGACAGTGTCAAAAAGTATGTGCGTTCCTAATATTAATATTAAAATGCCGTCCTGTGTTATTAGATACTGCAGAAACTATACTAGCAAGACTTCCAAAGGTTCACGAATCACGTATCATGCGTAAGTGTACTTACTTATTTCATTTGTGTCACCATTTTTTCCAAAATCTAAAATATCAGTAAAATATTAAATCATAAAAAACTGAAATGCGATAGGTATATTATATTTGGATATTATATTTGGATAGAATATATTATATTTGGTCAAAGAATGTAAAAAGTTATGTTACAGAACCGTCAATGTCATGCAGTGCCTATTAAACATTTGATTACGTTTATTTATTTGGTATATAAGATATAATATACGTATTTTTTAAAACGAATCAGAAGTTTTAGCAGTGAGTCTAATATCCCAATAATCCCACACAATAAAAAATATTTTACATGAAAATACCTAGTGTTTTATTTTTATTATTTTCAAATTTATAACAAACGTGTTTTATAAATGTATGTACTTAAATAATTCTGTTTCCAAATGTACATGACTCAAGAAAAATTAATTTTAAAAATCAAACATAAATCCTTTTTTACTGTCTAAACCCATTAGGCATCAATCATATTTTTCGAAAATGTCTGTTCTGTGGCATTAATTACTAATATTCTATGAAGTAGTCACGGATTCGCTTAAAATGCAGTAAGAAAGTGAAATTGACCAATCGCAATGGTTTTAGAGAGCCGTATGATTTGTTAGTTTGAAATGCAATTGAAATCTTACATTGTATAGCGACGCAGTGCAATGTATATTTGTTTCACTTTGCTTATGGTAATTGTCATGCTATCTTATTTACACTTGATCATTTTATTAGTGTGTATAAACAAAGTGTGTGGCTTATGTGTGTGCGTAACCGGGACAATATTTTACAAGCATTAGTACTAACGTAACCTATCTACCTCTTTTTTAAATACAACATCATTGATTTTATAGGAGATTGTGAATCTAGTTCTTTGTTTGTGATCGAAGTCAGAGTCAGACTTATTACGTATGTGTTGTTGAGTGTGTGTTAATCTTTATGTTGGCACTAGCTTTTAGCTTGGCGCCTAATTCAATGAATTAATTTCATGTTTACAATGTATTTTAAACGTCCTGTTGTTTTTAGGCTTTCACAGCACAAATCGCGAAGATGGAACATTAATTGTTTCGTCACGTCTATATCATAGTCCTTTTATTCCGCTATCTTTACACCTAACATACACGAGACATTAATTATTTAATTACACGATACACAATTAATTATAATTATAAATCGAGACTCGAAGCCAGAAAAGAAATACAAACAATTAAATAATGGATATTTTGTCTTACTTTCTTTTCAATTTATCTGCTCTTTGTTCGAATTAGTTACAGAATCCTATATGTTATATGTTACATATAGTATGTGCTACAGACGCTGTGTTTTTAGTAATTACTTCTTTCTTTCCTTTTTCTTTCAATACCTAGTTTATATCGCTGTCGCATTGATTTTTCGTTCGACGTTTGAAATAAATAGAAATCGATTTGAAATACATTTTCTTATTAAAACACCGAGTAAAATTTAATTTTCATAATCTAATTTTGGTGTTTTTTGTCCCATTTTATGTCAAAACTCGCCGTCGTTGTTCGCCTATTCATTCAGGTATTATGAGCGTCAGTATTGGGCTCGTTATTTTGTTACGTAATCGAGCTCACTAAATGTATCCACTTTTGAAAATAAAGTAAAACAAACTATAATAGTTTATCATTGAGGCAAAAACTTCGATAAACAGTATTCATTGAGGGTAGCTACGTAATCCCAATATTTAGCAAAACGTCTGTAATTGGATTGAAAAAAGTTTTATTATTCTGCCGTTTCAAATAACAGGCTACGTTTTTGAGGTTCCATGTTTAAAAAAAAAACAGAATCGTTGTAAAATCACATTGTAGTCAATTTTCACAGAAACTATCATATTATTTCGTAAATTTTTGTAATGAACCGTTACAATTATAATCATTAATAGATGCCAACACTGATACTTTGAGGATGTTGCTACTTAATAATAACTTATTTTTGGATATGAAATTTGAGATTATTGAATGTCAAAAACAGTCAACCGAGAATTTCGCGAGATAGCGAAAGAACGTCTTTTCATTATCTGTATACATATATACCAAAATATCCCACATTTTCATACACATCGATATCGTAGAAGAACGAAAAGCATATCTAGGATGTGAGATTGTTTATACTACACATATTATGCATATTGTATCCGCATATTTTGCACTAGTGAATATTTTTTGAGTATTTGCAAGTAGGAGAATTCTCCTGCTTGCAAATTGCCCTATTATAGAATTATAAAACAGGGCAAATTGGGTAGGCGCTCGTGTTCGACTAGACTCACTATAGACTATGCCTTAAATATAATGCCATTAACAAAAGATACTAAAGATACTAGCAAAAGTCCTAGGTCTTATAGATACCCAGAAATAAATTTGTAAACCCGTATTATAAATATTGTAGACCGACCGAAGATTCGGATTCGGTTTCAGCAAAAAATCGGCCGAAATTTTGATAGCGCCGAAACTCAGCGTTCAGAGTTGTCGCGCGTCGTTCGGTTAACTTCGCGTGAGTTTGTGGCTTGTGCGCGATCGTCAGCTGAGTTAGATTGTTGGGTTGAGTTTGTGTTTTTTTTGCTTTCTGTTACATACTTCAATTATTGTTTATTATTTCGTTTGACACGAGTTAACTTTGAGAGTTAAATGTATCAAAATACACTAGAGTTTAGTATACAATATAAATAACATGCCTAAATAAGTTTCAGTTTCGATTTCGACTGAAACTGAGACAGAGGCCGAAGATTTGGTTTCGGTAGAAAATCTCGTCTCGGTTGAAAATCTCGTTTCGGTCGAACAACGTTAAATATCGTATGGAATCGTCTGTGCGCAATCGTCCTCACACGACCGATTTTTGTCTCGAACAGAAATATTCGTAATATGTCTTCATACCTATAAATGTGCAATCCACATCACAGTCTAAGAAATGCTAGTGTTCGTGCGATGCTGCATTTAGATCTTAATTAAAAGCGGTGTTGGAATGCAGGCAATTTGGTAAAACATTTGCTGGTGCACATATAAATTATACAGGTGACGTTCGCGTATTTTTAGAATTATAAAAGACTTTACTAGAGGCGAAACGAATGAAATAATTATGTACTGAGTTATCGTAGTTCGTTTATAGTACGAACATTAAATGATAAACTCGAAATATATACATACATACATACATACATATCCTCACGCTGTGTCCCTAACGGGGTAGACAGAGTGGACTATAAACTCGAAATATATATGATATATCGAAATATATAATGATAAGTATATGAGTCTTCTTAAAGGCTTCGCTTATCGAGCAAACACTTGTCGATAGCTCCATCTAATACAATTGCGAGTACGTACATATTTCTTTTTATTTTGTTTTTACAATGTATTAACAGACTAAGCTGAATGGTCCTTGATCTTTGACTGTCCTTTAGAATAAATTAAAACAACAACAACAATTTCATTGAACAACAAAATAATCAGAAATGAACTTAAGATTTTTCCGTTTTATTGCGCTGTGAGACAAGCTTCTTGCCGAATTTCATGATTTTAGGTAAACAGGACATGCCCTATAAATTTTTGCTTAACTACATAGAGGGCCGTGTCTTTTGATTGCGTTGTTTATTTCAGAAGCTTGAATTTTTACAACTCCAGGGACCACAGACTTGTGTTCTTGAGATAAATGGTCTAGATTGGTCGGACAATCGGACGACGAAGTGTTCCTAAAGGAGTCCGATTACTGGTTTTCAGATTCGGAATCTAAAAATGACAATCTGTGTAAGGAAATGATGTCATAACACATTATAGAAGCATAAAATCGTATGTAATATCACACTCCACGAGTACGGAAACTAATACTAAGTACACTTCATCATAGTCATCATCGATATAGTGTTTGGACCTTGTTTAAACCAGAAAACAGGTAAAACTATGCAGAGTCCAAAACGGTGGTATGCGATTTAGTTATAACATCCGTGCAAGGATCACATCACTCCACAATTGATCTATAATAAGATTATTAACATGGTAAATCGAGGACTTTAAAATATGCTTGCTTTCTACACTCACTTTGTAATACTGGGGCGCCAGCTTATCTGTACCACATACTGACGTAGAAAATGCAACAACCTAGGTTGAACTACCATCAGCGTTTTTTAGCTATCTCCGTCCAGTTTATTTCACGAACAATTAGCTGCTTTAAATAAACTGCTTCCAAAATTTGGAACAACCTGCCACTGCCGGAATCACTCTGAACACAAAGTTAACATTATGTTTCAGCCGCAAATGTGAGGAGCGACTACTGGCTCAACAATACGCAGCTTTTCATGGTACTCTAAAAAATACATCTAAAGCTTTCTTTTAGTTCTATATAGAGATTTTGTAGTCACATTGTAATAATTTATGATTGTGTAATATATGTATATGTATGTATCTTATCACATTTTGGTGTATCCTTTTTAACCGACTTCAAAATAAGGAGGTGGTTCTCAATTCGTCAGTGTTGTTTTTTTTTGTATGTTTGTCATACTCCATCATTTATGAACCGATTTCAAAAATTCTTTTTACGTATGGTAGGTAATACTTCAGAGGTGGTCCCATTTAAATTTCATGGATATTGGAACTTGGACTTCGAAGATACACTAGATAACACGACCTGGTTATAACCTTTATTTATATTGATGATTCTCTTGTATATCGTTGCGCTTCGGAATTAGAATGAAGTTAATTGCAGACCTGCCCTAGATATTTATTGAAGTCAAGATCACTGAAAAGGGAGAAATAAAAAATTTTTATTAAAAAAAATTAAACCGCCTTTAAAAAAAACACTGAAAAGTATAAAATAACTATCCTTTACTAATGAAAACTCAAGTACAATTAAAATAACTATAAATAATCTTATTTACACATACCTATATAATTAAATTTGACAGTTATTGAAGTCGATGACAAATTTTTTTGTTTTATGGTTCACAAAACTGGGTATAATTCAAGTGTCTAATCCGTGGAGTACATTAGTGCCAAGAAGTGCGAAGGAATTGCACCCTACTAGATGTGAACACGACATGCAAAGTTTACTTACTTAAGAGTATAAAGTTATTAAAAAGTGAGTTACAGTAAGGAGCTTAAAATTGTTTGTTTATGTATAATATTAATCTAGAAAAGATGCATTAATTAGTTTTTTGGCTGAGACCTTAGAAACCAAGAAAATATCTAGGGTTGTTCTAATATTATTATAGTACGAATACATTCAAAATATTGTGCAGTGTCGACCGAGCCTGATTTTATGTGAGGGAAGGGCAAAAGTCATACGATTGTGCAACCGACTGCCCGAACGAGGAACCGAGAATGAGATCTATCATTCCCTGGATAAGTTTGTACAAGAACATTACATCAAGAAGTTTTCTGCGGTTGTGTAATGATGTTATGTTGTAGTGAGATATGCGAGTCGTACGAGGTAAGTTGTTTTCATTTTTGGTTATTGTATGTTAGATGGTACACGAAACGCTTCTGGACTCTTTCAATGCGGTTTGAGTGCACCTGATAGCCTGGGTTCCAGACAGTTGAGCCGTTAAATCAATGTGCAACAACAGAAAGTTTTAGTTTGATTTGTCTTTGATTAGTAAAGGATAGTTATTTTATACTTTTCAGTGTTTTTTTTAAAGGTGGTTTAATTTTTTTTAATAAAAATTTTACTGATCGACATTTGATACTTCGTGAACTGATAATTCTGACAGAAAAGATGATATTATCACGACACATAGGTATCCTTATATATGCCTATAATAAATATCAGTTCAGGACGTGTCATCCCTCAATTACAGGATGTGATTGTAAATGAGCGGTTGCGGGCTCCTCTGCAACTATTGCCGAGTCACAAAACTCTTTGTCCTGTGTTTAACGTTTTCGTTAATACGATAATAAACGATATTATTATTATAAGCATTATTATTCTCAGACTAGTTTTTTTACGGAACATAGATCTACTTTTAGCCACTAACTCACTTATTGCTAAGCAACGGAGTGGCCCGTCGATCTAGAAAATATCTATTCACTCTATCCAGTCTACCACTAGTCGTTGCTCGAGGTTTTACCCACGTTAAATTTAACATTTTATGGTATAAAAGTAATCTTGATTGTTATCTGAAAGTTCTTCTAACTGCCAATGAAAGCTCCGTCACAATAGGCTTAGCCGGTACGGAAATTAGCCGGGCACACAAAGAGACAGACACAAAAATTCGAAAAATCTGTTTGAATTTTGGTTTCATGCAAATAACCACATAAGCTTAAGAAAAGTCTTCATTTCATGAACACAGATAGATACTTCAATTTTATTTATATGTATAAATGTATATAGATGATAAGTAACGTACAATTCGAAGTAAGGGAATTAGAAAGATACCAATTTGACTCGCGACTAACTAAGATTCCATACAATAATTATAATATAAATCTAAGCGACGACGTAGATGGCGCAGTGGTTTAGACGTTAACCCAAGCGCGGAAGGTTCCGGGTTCGATTCCCAGTCGGGTCAAATTAGAAAATGTACTTTTCTAGATTGTCTCGGGTCTGGGTGTACTGGGAGACGCCCCTAGTAGTCGTCGTCTGGTTCTCATAGCACAGGGAATACCCTACTTTGAGATCAGATGATTGGTGTGTATTGTCTGGCGCATTATTATTATTATTATTATTTTTTAAATATAGTAGATCCGTAAAATTAATGTCTTAAAACAGGTTTAGAAGTCCTAACGCTTTCATTGTGATTATCCTGTAAACTTCAAATATGACGTATTATTCCCTGAATTTTTAAAAATTTGTGGAGAGTATCGTACATTTTCTTTATATTTATCTGTTATCTAAACTTGTTTTTCAAAATGTATTCGGCTAAAGATTTTTGACTTTGAATTTGAATACATTTTTGAGTATTTCGCTTAAAGCTTCAAGCTTGTAGATCGACACGTGTTTCGCTTCTCAACGAAACATCCTTAGAAAATTCCAGCATTCAAACTCGGCCAATTAAACCAAGTCTGTAGTTGTCCAGTATAGTGAGAGCTGGGTAGCTAACCGATTCTGATCTCTTATAGCTATAACATACAAATTGATCACTTCAGATGGATTTTCACATAATATCACCTGGATCTGTACAATATACTTAAGACATTCATTGTATTTTTCCAACAATACTTAGGTAAGGCTAATTATTCGAAAATTTTGATTTAATTACGTTTCAGACAGTACGAGTACAACTAAATTTAACAAATATTTTTTTAGGAGCGTATTGAGTTTTGAAAAAAGTCGAAGAACGAAAGTTGTTACGTATGTTGATAGGAATTTTGCACTAAGAGGTTGTTAGTATTTTAAATTAAACCTGTAGTAAGTATAACGAAAGTCTTAACAGATCGCGAGAAGTTAAGTTCAGATTTTTACCATTTAGTAATAGTGCAATTTTGAGCGAGGTTGTCGAATTTTTCTCTTCTGGATAAGGAACTCTAAAAATGAATCAGTGACAAGTAAAGAAGCCAACCGACGTATCAGAAAGTGACACTGCTGATTAATTCGGCGGCATCCCGGGGCGAGGTGTCGCGGGGGGTCGATACGCCTCGCAGGCGTCGAGTGACTAATCAGATGTGGAGACGCCGTCACCCGAGCTGAGATTAGATCCGGTATCGAACGAGATTTATGGGCTCAGTTACCGGGAAAGAAGCGATATTCAATTATTTTTAGTTACTTACCCAAGTTATTTATTGGGTTTCCCGTTGAAAAGATTGTAGATGATTAACTTGAAGTCGGTGCCAACCCTACCCAACTAGTAGACTTTCTGTTGTTGTTTATTGGTTTGACGCCGACTTCAAGAATTGCCTAAAATTACATGGGTATATGTATTGTATTTATGAAGTTATACATGTACTTGAGTTTTGATTAGTATTTTTTACTAACAATATAATGTAATAAAAAAAAATTAATCTTTAATAATCGAAAGTACAAATATAACTTATATATACGGCCTGTGTGCAGGAGCACACAGGCCATATACCATTCCATATAATAAAAAAAGCTGCAATCAGTCTATGTGATAAAGAATTATCGCTGAAAATACATTAAAAAATCCGACGAATTGAGAATCTCTTCCATATTTTGAAGTCGATTATAATAAATAGAAAACTATAACAAAGATGTAGATATCCGTGGAATACATACTATATACTCAACCACATACTGAAATGATTGCTACGAGTGTTATTGTAAAAATAAAGAAATGAGTGCTTAGATGGTTCGAGCACATAGAAAGAATGAGTGATGAAAGACTGACCAAGAAAATCTACAGAGCGAAAGCGAGTGGTAGCAGAAGTCAAGAAAGACAAGGCTGACTTACAAATTTCAAATAACCAGTGTGTTAGCTGACAAAAATGTCAGCTCGCACTCGCGTAACTAGGCGAAAATGTGTGAGGAGAATGATGAGATTTGACGAGGCGAAAGAAGTACGTAAGAACCGCAGAGCTTGGCGTTCCGTCCTCTCTGACTATCCCGTTAGGAGAGTACAGCGTGAAGATATTTATATATGTACGTATTTAAATATTTTTTAGTTTCCGTGCTGGTTAGCCAACAAAGTCTGATCTCTGTAATATCTTGAGGATGCTTCGTTGAGAGGCGAAACACGTGTCGATTGGTGGTTTTTGGAGTTTGAGCGGAAAATAGCTAATGATTCTAGGAATACATCACATGAAATATTTTTTTCTTTTACATTAGTTCGAGTACCTAGTTGTCTCTTCTTTAATTTTCTTGAATATTTGTTAAAGAGATGCGTCACTGTGCCAAGTTCATACGACATGTAATTCCTAAGAAAATCAATTGTGAGAGAGAGTTTTGTTTTTCATTTTTGTTACGGAATCCTAAAAAACACATAACATCCAACCGGAAGAGTAATACTTCCGTTACGACATAAGTAAAAAGCTCTACAGTCTACATTTGCTATGGGCTGGTGTCTCGACGTCTAAACAAATGCGCTGAATAATACATGGACCACGATGTACGGCTTGTTCACTGAGAGGATGGCCCTTGAAATATTATTATTATTATTTACTTTTTGCTAACTATAAGTTTAGTTCGCGGCGTCTTTTGTAGAAGTTACAATGTCGAATATTAGTAACGCCTTTTCAAGGTAAATTGCAAATCTTTCAGGCGTTATATCAAAATAATGATTAACATTTATTATTGGTTATTTATACAAACATACATGTCTTCACTTTGCATCACTAACAGGGATAGGCAGAGAGGATTAAGCACTAAGCTTCGCGGTCCTCCCATACTTCAGAAGATTTGTCTAAGTAGAAACCTAGACAAATCTCTTCAATCTCCGCATGCGTCGCAGACTTAGCATATAGTTTGTGGTTTGTCTGGAAGTTACATGTGGAATAAATACAATTTAAAGTTTAGAGAAAAATTCTGATGTAATAATTAGGTGCCTTGTCTGGGTACGGACAAAATAATTCATTAATTTTGATATTCTCATTGTAAAAATACAGCAGATTAATGTTCGTTTATCTAAATCAATGCAAATTACGCCAAGATCAAAGAACACTATCCTGTGACACAGAATAACCTCCACCAGACGTATGAAGTTACTAAAGGAAAGGCGGTACCCGGTCCGTCGTAGAAAGATGACAGCGCGTGTGGTCCGCATTATCACAGAATTGCGAGAGTACTGTCGAAGAAAACTGCGTGAGTTTTATTGGAAAAATACCCCGCATAATTCAAAGTCGGTGCCGGAGGCTGGATACCTTCTGAAGAATTTCTCCCGTGTTGTCAAAGAAAAGGATTGAGAAGTTCATAGCATTAGTTATAAATACCTACTTAACAATTTTATAGAAAAATTGAAACACTCACGGCTTCGGTGTGCACAGGGTGTACAGCGAACAGTAAGCCCGCGAGGGCCGCAAATGGGCGTTGAAGTCTCGCGATGACCGCCCCGGTCCGTGTCACAAGCGCGCTACATGCTGCGTGCAGCGCGACATTACACGCATGCCACCACCAAGGCGATAGCCCGGACAACGCGTAATTTAACCTGCAAGCAAACATTTTTATTAAACATTTTTTTTTTTATATAGGTATATATATATATACACATGATCTACTTTAAAATAAATATTTTGTTATGGCTCCAAACACTCACTAATCTTAGTTAAAAGTGAATTGTTACTATTAACATACATGGTCCCATTCAGTCATTTGTTGTTCTTTTTTCTAAAAGAGATCGTAACATTATTTGATGGGACACGCGTAATAAATTGAATTTTTGTGTGTTGAGTTCACGAGATATTTAAGAATAAAAACGCGATTTAGGTTGCATACATAAAATAAATTTGTCATGGAGCCCTAATTCACTCATTTTTATTGCCAAATGTCTTGTAAGGTCTGCATATTAAAATAATATAAGTATGTAGATACTCACGCTGTATCCCCAACGGGGTAGTTAAAGAGGACGGAGCGCCAAGCGTCGCGGTCTTTACATACCTTTTTCGCTTCCTTAAATCTCGTCATTCTCTTCACATATTTTCACCTAGGTATGCGAGTACTTTTGACATTTCCGTCTGCTATCACTCTATTTTATCTTCATAAGTCAGCCTTGGTGTTCCTTGATTTCTTTTACCTCTCACTTTCGCTCTGTAGATTTTATTCGTCAGTCTTTCATCACTCATTCTTTCTAAGTGCCCGAACCATCTAAGCATTCCTTTCTTCATTTTTACAATACAGCGAGAAAATATGTATGTATGTATGTAGATATTTTAATATACGCATCCCCTATCGATTAACATAGGTTTGATGGTGGTCCACTGCGCTTTAGGAAACAATCGAAACAAACAGATTTTCCAGATCGTCCATCACTTATTCTTTCCATGTCTCTGAATCAGCTAAGCATATCTTTCTTTATTTTTACAATAACATTGACATTCAACCTCGTCATACTATTGTGGCGGCTGGAGTCGCGCGGTCAGGGGGTGTCAACTTTGTATGGAGCTATTGCAGACTTTATATGGAAACAAAATGAAAGTGACAAGAGATGTAGAAAGAAAGAAGATAGAAAATACCAGGGATATCATTACAAAATATAATTTATCGATATTATTTATCAATGTACTGATATCGATTATTGATATTGAAATTTTATTTATTTTGTTAATTTATTATAATTATTTGAGTACTGCATATGACAATAGTCAAATATTTTACTTCATTAAACAAAGATATTTATAAATAATTTGAACAAAATTAACACATTTTGCTATCGATATTAATAATTGAATAAACTACTAATTGAATTCAATAATAGCAACCCTGTTTGATGAAATGTCAAAGACTTTACAAATCGAAAAATTTTCTTCATGACGGTCGATTATTTTTTATATTTGTTTTTAGCTTTTCTGTGTTTCGCGTGAGCTATTCTCCCCCTGATCACTTGAGGAAACTCGCATTGGTGTGGTTGAGAATTGTGGATCAAGGCAAGGCACTTTTGATAGGATTGTTGTTATTATATCCACATTTAATTGTAATCAGAACCCGTGAAAATAAAAAAATTATCACTAATTCTGTTTGTTTTATTAACTTTCCAAGTTCCTTTACCTTGCTATCCGTTGAACTAAATAAAAATAAGCGAAAACTTAATAGTTGAAACATTAACTTTGTCAAGTAAAGTTTACGCTAATTTTTATTTAGTTCAGTCATCTAAGAAAACACGCTCAGAGTACAATTTAAACTTCCGCCATTTTAGTTTATGGAAGCATTACCAGATGGCGCATAGTCTACTCTTTTTTTGTATGAAGTTGTAATTCTTCTCCTTGGAGTATATGTGTTCTGTGCGCGCGGTTCAGCAGTATACACCCGACAGAGCAGGTGTCGGGGCACTACTGAACCCGTACTAAGGACCCCAATTAAGTGAGGTAATAATTATAATAAATATTTCCACGTAATTACGTACGCTGGAGAACGAAGAAAATAACGATCAATATATTACGTATTGATTATTATTTTTAAATATTCTTATCAAAACAAACAAAGCGACAATAACAATTTTTGAGCACCGTCAATGCATTCAGATTGTGTCGCGCGGAATTGCAAAAACAATGGCGGTAAAATGACTAAGTACCTAGGCGCATAGCGAGCGAGACGAAGTACTGTCGCACAGATTACTCGTATTTTAGTTCAGAGACAAATTTATGTATTCTATAATAACTAATATATATTTGATTATTATATTTGCTTGTTAAAATAAACTTTGTTAACCTTTTTTATATCAAAATCCAAGATTATATCACCAAAATTAAATTATTAAATAAGATGTACGTTATTACGTTACACTATTCGTACATAGAAATAAATGTACATCGAAATAATGTAGTAACAATGACATCTCGTAACAAAACGCTAGTGTTTCAAACGCTTCTCAGAAATGTATGCAAGCCGCTAAAAGCTGGCATATAATTGTTTCCGCGAAGTACTGTACAAAGTCTAAAGATATCTTCCACCGTTTGAAAGGCAAGTACGATGCAGGAATCGCAGGCGCTCTGGATGGGCTCGTATTGTTTGAGACGTGTTGGGAAAAGAGTATGAGACGCAGATGTGACTTTTACATCACACAGACACACATATACACAAAAGTATGTCACATATAGAGACGAAACTCAATATTTGTTTTTTTTTTAATTAATGATAATTTTTGGCCAATAATTAGTTTGGATAAGACTTCGGTCCAAGTATCACAATGGATGGATTTTTTGCTCTGAAAGCATGATCTTAAAGTGTCCTTTTTTGTCGACCGACTTTCTACATTTTTGCTAACGTGCGTGACAAGGGAAGTGCAACGATACAAAGCTTTTTATTTTTGTGAGTACTAGTACATGAAACACTTAAGATTTACGAGTATTTTGCAAATAATTATTTCATTATCGACTCATAAGTTGACACGTACACTGACAGTGCGAGTTGCCATACTTACTATAGCTGTTTTTCTTGTGGTTACGCTTAATGACATAGAAAGAGACAGGACAATTCGTTTGATCCACGGTGGTAAAAGCGGAAAATTATTATTAATACTCCGCCCATTACTTGACCCAATGATAAGACTAGGTACAGTATGCTAGAAATATTACTATTTGTGATTAAATGTTACAATTGTAATTACTGATTGATGGCAACACTGTCATTTCGAAGGTGTTGATACTTAATAATTTTTATTTTTTATTTTGTATGTTTGAATGTAAAAAAATGAGTTAAAATTACACGAACTAATGAAAGACGACGATTTTGCTACTCAAATAATGTTATGTGATTGAAAGTGCTTATCATTTCTACTAGATTTTTAAAAAAAGCGCCCCACGCTTTTGCACTCGAATATTGCACTTAAGTACAAGCATGGCTTACGCTTCGGCCTTTACGGGGTAGACTGTAGAGTCTGGAAATGATCTTCTCTGCACATGGATTTACTGGCTCTCTGAATATTATATTATAATAATCCTTTTATAAAATAATGTTGAAAAAATGATTTCAGGTTGATTCAGAAAAAAGGATGAGGTTGAGTTTCTTGTCGGTTCTTTTCAGTGTCCAGGTTTTCTTATCTCTTCTCTTTGAACCGAACTAAAGTAGATTTGACGTTCAAATACACCTTGTATTTGGGTTTACTTGAATAAATTGATTTGACTTTGACAAAGAGGGATAATTATTAATTTTTTTGGTTTTGAATGTAGTAGGTACTTACAGAAATGTTTTTAGTTTTTTAAACTATTAATTCTTAAAATTGTAAGTCCAGTTTTAAAGATCAGAGGTCAGATATGCGGGGTTTAGGGATGTATCGCTTTGTTATTCTACTATGACTTTTTAAAATTTTTTCTTTTTACGTGCAACATAAATAAGTTAACAATAGGTGTCACTATACCTTTCAAGCAAGGCTCGGAAACCAGTTTTTCCAGTTTGGTCACAGGTTCATAAGAACTTAATATTTGATACTGCTCCTTGTTTTTATCATATTTATTTACATTAACAAAAAAGTACATACATACGTTAATATTTACAAACTTAAAACTACACATTCTCTCACTTCCTCAAAGTTGCTCCTTGTTAATCGGTACGGAACTTTAACTTGAAATAATGTTCTCATTAAGGTTAGTGTTCATTAAACTATTATTAACCGATATTTGTTTCGTTTCTTGAGAATTCTGGCACTTCGGTTAAGAATAACTTCCGAGTTTAAATTGAACCGGTTTATTTCGGTTATAGAGCGAAATGACAGTTTTGTAGAGTTGTTTTTATCAGAGAATTCCAGGTTCGAATCCTGGCAGGTCGACATGTATTAGATATATTAAAATAAAATATTATCGTTTGACATGTCGTTTGACATATTGAAGCTCTATTATGAAGCTCTATTTATGACTGTATTAGTACGAACAAAACATAGATTACATGCATACACTACATGATTATCGATCACTTTCCAAACGAAAATTCTACGCGAAACTGTTAAAAACCTTTTCTAAACCGGTATTTTTCAAACCAGTTCCGTGCCTTACTTCAAGTTTATATTAAGTCACAAGTCCAGTGGCGTGCCTAGGGCTTTACAATAGGGCGAGCTCGACATACATGTTCTTCATTGTTTTCATAAAAGTATAGGGAAGGGTAAAATATTATAGATTGCTGTACCTCCTAGGTGCTCCCGTTTTAGATGACTCCATACCCTGCTTTATCGATGATCAAATATAAAAATTTAGCCAGTCTTCAGACAAACTTTTCAAAATTAATTCCCACATGGCTCACAGATTTCAATTCCTATTAAAACTTGTATACACTTTAAATCCTCACAATGAACTTCCACCTATGATGGAAATGAAAAAAAATAGTTATCACTCGTCCACCGGCTCAAACAAACAAAATTGTAAACGACGAAGTTGAATTGTATTCGTATTCGTGTCGTATCAGATACGAGGGCTGCTATTTATGTATCCGGAACTGGCCAGTTACAGAACGATATTAAAAAAGTAATTACAACATTTAAAAATGGAACTTATTGGCTGAAGAATACAATTTGTTTCATGTAGCTGTCATTTGTTTATCCTTTGTAGCGTCATTTTGAAAATTGCGAGTCTTTATCACCATAGATTTAAGTCGTGAAGATTTTCGTGCTATGATTTATTACGATTTTCGGCGAGGGCTAACTCAAAAACAGTGCATCGATCAACTCACTTCGACTTTTGGGGACGAAGCACCATCGAAAACCACTGTGTATCACTGGTTTAGTGAGTTTAATCGTGGGCGGTCTGAGCTCACGGACGAAGTTAAAGAAGGTCGCCCTAAATTGGTTGTTGTACCTCAAAATATTGATGCTGTGCGGGAACTAATAATGCAAGATCGTCATGTTACATATCGCGAGATAGAGGCGTCTCTGGGCATAAGTATGACGTTTATATATAAAATATTACACGAACATTTAGCTGTAAAAAAAATTTGTTCACGTTGGATTCCGCACAACTTGAGAATTTTCTATATTTATCTTTGTGTCTATTTTATTTTATATTTTACATATATACTACTCTGTCAAGAAAGTACCGGGAAAAGATTAATAATACATGAAATGTTAGTTATTCATCCAAATTTATTTTATCAGCTTCAAAGTATGCTCCTTCAGAAACGATACACTTACGCCAACTAATAATCCAATCATCAAAACATTTTGTAAACGCTTTTTCCGGAATTGAGTTCAGTGCTGGCCGCGAATTCTCCTTTATGTCTTCTACCGAAAGAAAACGGGTGCCACGAAGTGGTAATTTGAGTTTAGGAAAAAGAAAGAAGTCGGCTGGAGCCATATCTGGTGAATAAGGTGGTTGCTCGATGGTATTTGTTGAGTTTTTGGTCAAAAATTCGTTCACAATGATGGCCTTGTATGAAGGCGCATTACCGTGGTGCAAAATCCAAGAATTTTCTTTCCACAAATCTGGCCTTTTTCGTCGAATTTGCTCTCTTAAACGCCGCATAATGCCCAAATAATATTCTTTATTTACCGTTTGACCTTCACCTTTCACACAACACCGCGATAGTTAAAGAAAACAGTCAACATGACTTTGAGTGTTGATCGACTTCGGCGTGGTTTTTTCGGTTTCGGTTCAGTTAGAAGTCGCCACTCCGAAGCTTGTTGACTAGTTTGCATGTCAAACTCGTAAACCCACGTCTCGTCACCAGCCATACCAACCATAATATAAGACTGAAAAATATAGAAAATGAATAAGAACAAGGAATGTATCTAGGGATGACTGAATGCGAATATGAGTGAGCAAAATTGGATAGGGACGTATTTGGCCGAAATGTTAGAGAGGAATATATAAGAATGGTAAGGATGAAAGATAAAAAGGACGATATGAGAAGACGAATACAATTTTCAAAAAGAAAAGCTCTGACACAAACCACGTCGGGGGATGCGGATTATTTAAGAACGGTAAACTGCCTGTTATACGCTGACGATGCTGTGCTTATAGCACCTTCAGAAGCGGAGTTGCAGACACTAGTTTACGTGCATGAAAGAAGACTGTGAAGTGAAAGAATTGAATGTGAATAAAACTAAGGTTCTGGTGTTTGAAAGAGAAGATGTACAGACAAAGTGTGAAATATAGGTAAATGGAAAATGTCTAGATCAGGTGAACGAAATTGTATATCTGGGGAGTGCGTTTTCGAGGGATGGAAGATGTGAGTTGGATGAGGAGAGACGGGTAGCAGCCGGCAATAAAGTAAACGGTGCTCTGTCCGCATTAGTAAGCAGTATGAATATATCTAACTCAGCCAAAATGGCCATACATAAGGCGGTGTTGGTGCCAACTTTATTGTATGGTTGTGAGTCCTGGATATGCCCGAAATCGAGTGAAAGTAAGATAAATGCAGTAGAAATGCGATCTCTTAGAAATATGTGCGGTGTCACCCTTGCAGACAAAATAAGCAATAAAGGGATACGCAGTATGACAGGCTTGCACGATAGTGTTATTGAAAAAATGAAGAAAAAAATGCTAAGATGGTTCGGGCACATGGAAAAAATGAGTGATAAAAGACTGACGAAGAAAATCTATAGAGCGAAAGTGAGTGGTAAAAGAAACCAAGGAAGACCAAGGCTGACTTATGAAGATAGCTAGAATAGCTAGAGTGTTAGCCGACGGCAATGTCAAAAGCACTCGCATACCCAGGTGAAAATGTGTGAGAAGAATGACGAGATTTGAGGAAGCGAAAGAAGTATGTAAGGATCGCGACGCTTGGCGCTCCGTCCTTTCTGACTACCTCGTTGGTGATACGGCGTGAAGATATGAGATGAGTGATCTAATAGGGGTTCCATTGTCCCTTAAAGGTGATATCGTACTATTAGCATCCGACCTCACCATTCATAACTTTACTTTACCTTTAGGTGGATTATTGGTTCGTTTGTCTGGCATAAAAAAAACTTTATAAATTAGCGCAGATCGATGTAGCATAAAAACCTTTGTTAATGGATATGTAATCCGGATCGTGTTCTCACTGTTTGTTGTTTTTTTTTGATTTCAGGTTCTATTTAAGCATAACTTTTAAGAGTTTTGGCTGTAAAATGTGCAATACAATACGTAGAGAGCAGTAGACTGTATCGACCACAAGTGTTTGGCAGTCTCGGTTGGCAATGCGGCTAGCTGGCGCGAGCCCCACTTTTAAATATATTGTAGCTGTAATATCAGCCAAGTGTAGACCGCCACTGCACTTGTTATTTATGCATTATGTTAGAAACTATAAACAAGCAAGGTGTGGTGGACGAATTATATATAACCAGATATCTTTTGATGACGTAGGTGTTAGCCTTTAGAAGGTGGACTGGTTTATGTGGGGTGAGTACTATATTCATTGATGTGGAGATTTTACTTCCGACTCGAGGGGCTTCGAGGTCTCCAACGAAGTGTACCTCTCTAGAACTAAATACTAAATACAGTAAACCTTGAGGTTGGATTTGCAATATACTCAGACATTCAGACATACTCAGACATTTCACACAGCACTATCTAGTCCCAAAATAAGCAGCACAGCGCTTGTGTTATGAACTAGAGAACTGATATACTACTTATATACTTTTCTTTTGTAAATAAATACATATTATACATAAACACCCAGACTCGGGGCGGGAATCGAACCCGCAACCCCCGTTTACTTTCCGACGCGCTTAGCCGTTGCGCCACGGAAGTCGTCACGTCACGGAGAACTAAAACTTCAAGAGACTTCAGAGAGAGACGCGCTGTCATCCTCTTCAGGGTCTGGTCTGAGACTGAAGCGTCCATTCCGATCGATCGCGACTTCAGTCCCTTGAGTCGAAAATTATAACAGATAGGTCATACCATAGACTTATTCTCCGGCCAAGGTTAAAGGGTTGTATAATGTACATACTACGGTCCTAAGTCATTATTTAAAATTAAACTAAAATTATTTAATAAACACGCCATAAATAGTAGAAATGGATTTAGTTAATGATTCTAAATAAAGGAGTTCTGCATACTGGTTAATTCTATTACATGTATTTATCTAAATAAAGCTGTCGTTGTATAAAAAATCTTACTCTTTGATAGCCGCAGCTTCTTTGAAATCTTGTTAGCGCCCCTACAAACGATACCCAAGTAAGAATAATGTTCCATTCATAATAATCAGATATTGTATAGACTCAGGTGTTACTTTTCGGAAATCCATTTCATGTGATGAGTGCCTGAAATCGTTAGTATTTACCGCTCAAACATTTTAGCGGAAAAAAGCTAAAGATTTTAGGAATTCATTACATAATAATCGGAAATAAATCGGAAAAAAGTAGACTACTCGTATATTATGTTTCACACAATAGTAAACATTTTTATTTGTATAGCCTCAGTACACAACGATTTCTTTAACCATACTTTTCTTTTAACCCTTAACATTCCTTATAAGGTCTAAAAGATCGCTGTTAAAAAAACGCCTAATTTTTTTTTAAATTAAATTTACGTGCACTGCGGTCCTGAGTGCTTCGCGTTTTAGGCTAGAGATAATTTTCCGCCACTCCCGCATTCTAATATGCATTAGCGTTCAAATTGTAAACTGTCCTACATGCATGTATGAATAACTTCACCGGACATATATCGTAATCGAATTATTGGTAGAGTTATTTTTTATGACTCTAAGAGTTCAAAGAGCTCTGAATTTGGATATTACAAAAACATAACATATAAAGCTTCGGCACGTCAAGCAAAGGATACTTTTGGCAGCTATTTGTGCTGGACTGCTTTGATCTTTTTATGCACATTCAAAAACATTTAATTAACGAAGACTGGAAATTATTGACCTAAATGTTTTTTTATTATATTTTTCATGAATTTTATCAAGTAATAGGTTATACTTACTGCAAAATATGTATAGACACAAAATACAAACGTATATATTAGCTAAGCTTTATAAACTTATTTATATGCCACACTGTATTATTGATGGCAAAAGCATGACGTTTTAAGAGAATAATAACAACATAGTATTTAGTTATGGGTCTGTAAGGCCCGTTAGGCATATTGTCTGATTTACATTTTCCAAACACGCTAAGGGTTAATAAATTCTAACGAAAATATAAATATGAGCTTCTATTGCTTCCATGAGAAAGAAAGTAAAATGTAGGCAATGGTAACTGTTAAAGGATAGGACTTATTACAATTTATAAGGAACTGGTAAAGGCTGAGATTTGACGAGGTGAAGGAAATATATCATGAAAGATAGCGAAGCTTGGCGCTCCGTTCTCTCTGATTACTCCGTTAGGGAAACAGTGTAAAAATATGTATGTATGGTAAAGACGACGAAGATGTTTTGATTTCTTTAGCTTTTGAATACGCGAAACGAAGTCTATCTTTTACGTTAGTACATATTTAATTACGATTTGTTATTTTTAAGCTCAAATATTTATTGCCCAAAAATAATTTTGGTCAAACAGATTCGACTTGCTTTGAAATTTTGCTTTGCCTATTAAGGTGGATTTCCACGCAAATGCAAGCGAGTTTGTTATACCAGTACCCCTATTATGAGTTTACAAAACTATACTCGCTATCGCCTATATTAAATTCATTAATCAGCGCCTCTGGCGGTAACAGCATAAACTAACTATATAAACTATATGTAAGGACCGCGATGCTTGGCGCTCCGTTCTCTCTAACTACTCCGTTGGGTATACAGCGTGAAGTATGTATGTATATATCCACCAAATATAACAAAGTTTAATAGAGCTCACACACGATGCTGGTAAACCTGCGTTCGGTTACAAAGATGGCATTACCACGGCAAGACAATGACACGTTAGCTATGGTAGATTTTGTGTTCGATATTAATAGCCACTAACGTCAAATAGGCGCTCGTAAAATTAGGCTAAATTATTTTAATACAACGAAAACAATGTATTCACTTCAACTTGTAGTTATTTCTTTGTTTTAGTCATGATAGTATCTTCTGTCTCAAGAGTGGTAGAGCCATGCTGCATTGCAAAACGAATAGGACCGGCTCGCCGGTGAAATATCATCCTCTCATAGAATATCGGCGTAAAATAACAGCATCTATTGTTTATGTTGTGTTTCGTTCGGTGAGTGAGAGTGCCGGTGGTCCATCATCCCCTCCCCTTCCTCTCGCTCCTTTTTCTATTTCCCTAAAGGCAGGCAACGCATCCGTGATTCCCCGGATGTTGCGGATGTCTATGTGCGGAGGTTGGTCACTCTCCATCGAGTGACCCGCTTGCTCATTTCCCCCTCTGTTATAAAAAAAAAAGCTACAGCCAAAGTTATGAATAAACTATTGTAAAATTACGTTCCGCGTGCGTCTCTATATTTTTTAATCCATATACGACAACACAACAACTCGTGAACCTTTTTGTTCGGCGGACACGGAACAATTGAGATCTGCGCTCGCTCAAGCTCAGATGACTTATACAAGCGTACCGTCAGGTAAAAAAGACAGAGGGATATTAATGGAGCTATAGAATTAGTAATTTTATGTACAAATCTCAATATTTTAAATTGACAGTTTTCTCTATAAATTTGCTACTTTTGATATAAATCACATCTTCTGTAAAATTATTGGTCTTTGCCATAAAAAAATGGTAAACTTCAAAATTGTGTGTTTTCACAATAACATTTTGATTACAACTTCAGTCACTGAAACTTTAATGTGGTTTAATTGTGATAGTGAATGCTTGGGAGGAAATCGTGAGGACAAGGCAAGGAAATTCTGAGGAAAAGACAAGCTAAGGTTTAAATTTTTTCACATTGGGTAAAATTTTTCAATTTGTTTGTATTTTTGTACAAACATGACGTTGTATTTATAACACTTTTTTTGGTTAAGTTAGGTCTTTTTACCACAACACGCGAGCCGAGCGAGCGAAGCGAGCGTGCCGTGTCAGCGGCCGGCGATGCGTCAGATCGGAATCCGCTTTATACATGGAGCAATATCGAAACAGCAGTCCGCCTTCTAAAGATATAGTTGAAGTCGAGAAACTTAATTTTGAAACATATCTATAATCCTCTATCTCTTTTCATCTTTTGCTGTTGGTATATTTTCATAGAGCAATGTTATATATTTGTGTATATAACATTGCTATATATAGAAGTGGTGTATTTCTGAGTTATTTCCAAGTGCAGTATTGAGACAGGAGTCCGCACTCTAAAGAGATAGTGAAAGTCAAGAAATTTAATCTCGAAACATCCCTACAATACTCCATCTCTTTTCATCTTTTGCTGTTGGTATATCTATATATAGCAATCTTATATAAGCTAGTAGGTGTATTTCCGAGTAAATTCCAGGGGCAGTATTGAAATAGGAGTCCGCACTCTAAGGAGACAGTTGAAGTCGAGAAATTTAATCTTGAAACATCTCTATATCATTCCATCTCTTTTCATCTTTTGCTGTAAATATACGAGGGCAATTCAGAAACTAACCTCCGGTTGATTGAAAAAAATACACCAAGTTAAGTAAAAATATTTTAATATATACATCTTACAACTACATCTTTGCACTATTTTTCGACATAGTCTCCATAACGATTGAGGCACTTATCGTATCTCTTCACAAGCTTTGAAATTCCTTCTGCATAAAAATCACCCGCTTGTGCCTTGAGCCAGCCTGTGACCGCATCTTTGAGCTCTTCGTCGTCATCAAACCGCTGGGACCCGAGCCATTTCTTCATATGCATGAAGAGATGATAATCGCTTGGCGCCAGATCTGGGCTGTAAGGTGGATGGTTGAAAACGTCCCACTTGAAGGACTCAAGAAGGGCTGTTGTTCTGCGAGCAGAGTGAGGACGGGCGTTATCGTGCAAAAAAACGTACCCATTCACGGACAACTCCTTCACTCATAACTTTTGGTCCGTACACGGCACAAAGCTCACGATGAATAGCTGCTGCAGAGTATCCTTTGGCTGTAAAAAACCTTATAACAGCACGCACTTCACATTTGGCGGGATTTTCTATTGCAGCACACATTTCAAACTGCCACAAAAACGAAACTAGCGCAGGTACGATGTTCACTCGACTACGGCTTGATGCCGACTGACCTGCTGAGCGCGTGAATGCACAGATGGCGCGCTACTCCCCCCACTACCCGCACTGTGACCAATCGGAGGTTAGTTTCTGAATTGCCCTCGTATGTGTATAAAGCAATTTTATATATACTAGTATTCCGAGTTATTTCTAGAAGTTAGGAAGAGACGTTGCGCTATCGCACCAACTCCATCAATTAATATAATAGTCCTCTAACTGCATTCACTGCGCCGGATGTGTCGGCCATTGTCAAGGTGATAGCTTGTCAAGTTTCTTTATCTATTTAGTTTATAGAAAATGTTATTTTACATAGCACAATCTATTAATTTAAATAACTGTTTTTTTTTCTTAAAAGTTTTGAAAGCTAATATCGATTTAATGAAGGTGTAACATTTTATTGTATGACATTATACTTTTTATTAGGAATTTATAGCAATTTTGTCTATATTTTCCCCAATTTTGAAGTGCCGTTAAATGCATCCCAAAAAGATAAAATCTCAGTTAGGTTCACGTCGACTGTACAGTGTACAGGTAGTTAAACACCTGTACAGTTTCATCACATACATATGAAACCAAATAATACTGAGTTGAATAAATATGAAAAAGGCTATTAATCAGGCTATGTTCACTTGTAAGTCATACGGGTATAAACATATTTTAATAAAACGAAAGATAGGTTTCGATAAGGCAAGACGGTCTGGGCTTAACTTAATATGAAAATAAATAATTATTCAGCAAAAAGGGAGTCAATGATTCTACTACAGTGGTGTTGAGGAACATGATCCTCAGTGTGACTTACAGTTAGTGCGCGTTCATCGCGGCGAATAACCGAGGCAGCATCTGTCTCGTGGCGAACTTATCGGCCACTAGAGGTAGACCCGACTGAGGGTCTTGTATGGGCCTATATAAGGCCCAGGGTGCATTGGTTTCTTGGTGGCCTACTAACACCAAGTAACCAAGTGCAGGGGATTGAGTAAATGCAGCTCTACCCCTATCGCTGCTTCACTGAGTAGAAAGGGACTCCCCGATTTAACTTCGCAGGATGATTCCTAATATGCGTCCAGACGAGCAAATTTTGTTAGCGCGATTCAGAACTTTGCCTTAGATATTTTTTCGTTATTGTTGATGCCTTATTACCTGCTTCCCACAATAGAGAACATTGTTGTTTGTATGCCCTTTTCTTAATATTAACAAAAAATACTCTAGTGCCACTGTCTAATGTATTTTACGAACAGGAAATGGCGCGTAGTTATGTTTATTTGTTTTTATTTTTATTTATTTATCTTTCACCCCCAAAAAGAGGGGTTAAAGAAGTTTGACGTGGGTTGATTATTTCTTAAACTGATGAAACGATTTCGATTTAGTTTTTTTTATTGGAAAGGTGAATTGATCGAGAGTGTTCTTAGCTATAAATCAAGAAAATATGTTCAGCTGTTTGACGAACATCAGCTCTTTTCTAGTTGTTGAAGGGATGAGAGCAACTTCTACTGGTTTGATCGCTTCGAAATGTAGTATCCTGAAACTTCAATATGATATTACGATAACTTGGCAAACTTGACCTAATGCGGTAGCATCATCGCGAATCTGCAGGCTACCCAATCCCTCACCAACTTACAGCAGAAGTATCATACTTGAGTTCATAAGAATGGTCTCAATAAATAGATTATAGATAGATAGATAAATGGATAATGATCAGGGTCTGATGATGGAGCAGACAACTATTGTCAGAATGCTCAGATTTCGGTGAGGCAAAATCTTGTGTGGCAATTATTTCGTGTCTCGTCCCGGAAAGTATTTGTGTGAATGTGAGGATAGAGATAGCGTGTTGGAAAGCATCAAATAAAACTTAAATTAAATATTTAAAAAGCCTTCGACTCAAAAAAAAACCTCTAAAAAGTAAAAAAAAAATACATGTGCCTTTTGGCCCCATAAATTTATGATAAGTTGTAACATAAATAGTTAGTAGTAATAATATATCCAAGCGTCATCGCGTCGTGAGACCGCTAAGTTAGTAAAATGAAAACAAAATACAACTAAAAATGATGAAGTAGGTATGAAATTTAAAAATAAGTAATTTACTAAGCGGTGCCCGCGATAGAATTTATTGCTTACTTACTTATGTATTTATATGCATATTATGTACGTTAATACCTGTCTCAAGCGAGGTTAACTCTACATACATTGTCATCAACCATTATAAGGCGACGCATTGATAAACAATAATTTAATCTAAAGTAGATCTTCTGCTCTATGCAAACGTGCGCGCGCTAGCTTACGAATAATACGAAAAAACAGTTATTTTCGTTTATTTTAAAAACTATAATTAATTTTGAAAAATCCAACCATATTTCTTTTTTGTGTCACAAAAGTTAACCAACCGTGTATCGCAACTGTCAAAATGGAGTCAATGAAATGAAGAATCAGGTTACCAAATATTACTGTCACACGTTTTGTAGTTACTTAGAGAAATTGAGATCCCTGGTGTCAAAATTTCCAATGCGTCGCTATTGATACGCCATTCGGGTGTCTTTTAATACTAAAGAAAATATAATTTTTGACTTACTGTTAGTACGAATTTTAAAGATCCAATACACGCCATTCCGGTGTCAGTTTGTCAACAATTCTACAACTTAAACACTTTTGAGATAAGGGTAAAACTTTTATGGCAAGAATAACATTTCGATTCGGCGTCATTGAGCGAGTGATTACCTAAGTACCTTTATTTATAATATATTTTCGCTACACCAAATAACCAAAAAAAATGAAATTACTAACATAAAATAAGTATAATAAAGAAAATAAGATAACTATAAAAACTTAGTTCAACAAAGAGTAGGTCAGTCTTCCACCACACAAGATAGGAATTTTCGCTTTCATTCGTCTAAAATTATTCATTTCGACAAAAAGTAAGTCAGATAACCGTTAAGCAAGTGTGGCTTGCACTCTAAGTAAAAAATAATATTTGGTAAAGTGTACATTCATTCGCACGGAAAAGATTCCATATAAATTCTAGTAAAGATTTTGTTTCTCCATGTAAAGTACAGAACTCCAGAAAATTATTTGTTCGAACAATTAGGAAGGTTATCTTTCAGGCGAAACTGAGACTAAACATACTATCGCCCATTCAAGTAAAAAAATATAGTTGAACAAAATGATCGCTAGTTGTTAATCAGGCGAAACTGTGGTCCTTTTAAAAAAAAATTAAAAATTCATTTATTAATTTAGAAAAAAGGGAGTCAATGATTCTACTGCAGTGGTGTTGAGGACCAGATTTCCTCAGTGTGACGTGCAGTTGATGCGCGCGCGATCATCGCGGCAAACAACCGAGGCAGCATCTGTTTGATGGCGAACTGGTCGCCAGTAGAATAGACCAACTAAGGGTCTTGTATGGGCCTATGAAGGCCCAGGGTGCAATGGTCTCCTGGTGGCCCCACGTTAACACCAAGTAACCGACTGCGGGGGGACTGAGTAAAGGCAGCTCTACCCCGTATCACTGCTTCACTGAGTAGAAAGGGACTCCCGACGTTATTACGACAGGACAGTCGTATTTATGCTACCGGATGAGAAAATTTCGTCAGCGCGATTCAGAACTCCGCTATCGAACTTTTACGTTATTGTTCAAATGTTATTCTGTTAACTGAAATAAAACTTTTGTTCAATTTTCACTTTTTAATAAATTGCATCTACAGGTAGTATGATTTCGTTTGATTTTGAAATTTTGGTTAGACTGATAAGGGGTATTTTCGAATAAAATAAACCGTATCTACAATTTTTGACAATTACTTATCGTTTAACAAACAACTAAACGATGAAAAGAGTTTCACCCTTACGTCATTGCATTCTTTTCCCTTTCGTAATACTACGCGACTTACGTACCCCTTTTTGTTACCTCGCTTTTTTGCCATCTCGCTTGCACCAATGATTTAATAGTTGGTGCAAGCGAGATGTCAAATCCTTAAATCGAGTTTAAATAGTTGGTGCAAGCCACCCTAACAATTGTTTAAAATCCAATAGTAGAAATCCATCGGTAAAAATATACCACCATTATTTTTCAAGTTATCTTTATTATTGTTCATGATAATATTCTACATCTGAGTTCTTACCCAAAACAATTAATTCACAATTAATATGTATTTATGCAGTATAGTAGCTATTACATTTATAAATAAAAGCGAGTTATTTTAAACAAAAAATTAAAAAGAATTTTAAAATCAGAATCGTGTAATGAAAATTTTCTCGTAGGTATAAAAATATACTTCATTTAATTTTTTTGAAAAGAAAAACTCTACCTATTGTAATTGTCAGTTCAAAGCAAAAAAATACTTATCTAATAACATAACATAACATATCTTCACGCTGTATCCCCAACGGGGTAGTCAGAGAGGACGGAGCGCCAGGAGTCGCGGTCCTTACACACCTCTTTCGCTTCCTCAAAACTCATTATTCTCTTCACACATTTTCGCCTAGGTATGCGAGCGCTTTCAACATTTCCATCAGCTAACACTCTGGCTTTCTGGATTTCATAAGTGAGCTTTATTTTTCTTTCTTCCCATTTAATAAAAAATGGTAAGTACAGTCAATAACGTGTTCTCTACTATTATTTACGCAGTCCTTTTGACAGAGTTTAAGGTAGAGCAACAATATTTTAATGATGTAAATAACTAATATGCAATATTAATTTATTTGTAATCGAAAAATCTTACGTTCTTACTACAAACAATAATTCATCAATGTCTAGATGAAATTGTTGAATCTGAGATTTAGCAATATAAATGTTTGGATAATAATTTTACTTTGTAGAGATCAAATAGGTATTTTCAATATACCACGTCGAAGTACAATCCGTATAATATGAATAACAACAAATGTTTATTTATAAAATGAAATGTATTTTTCTTATTTACTTATTGTTTTTTCGTTCAATATGAAAGTGTGCGTAGAAAACTGAACTTTATTAACTTATAATTTCCACTTATTAATTTATTTCCTTTTATATTTATAAAAACGAAGTGAATTCGACATCTTGGGCCACAAACTACAATGAACCGATGTATGACGTCACGTATCCTTCGCTACTTGTTACGCTCGATTATTTCTCATTCTAATGATACCTTATGTACATGGATATAAGGATTACAGTTATTTAAGTTATATGTGATAACATGTACACAGTAAACACATCAATTAAATACATTATTATGTAACTACACTGCTTCGGTTTTGTATTTTTAAGGAAAATAAATATCATTATAATATATTTAAATCTTTTGGAGAATTAACCTATAGGCGGTGAAATACGTACCTAGATTACAACAATATCCGTTTCATTGTATAAGTATAAATTAAACTTTAATTGCACTGCCTTACTTTCACTACAATCGGTACATATAGGTAATATTCCAATAAAATACATTGTTATCCCTTTAAATTCGCTGTGGTAGGTTTAAATAGTTATTACTAGCGACACGTCTCGGCTCCAGTAACTAATTAATCTGTGTGCCAGCCTCGCAATGGGGCATTACGAAAGTATGAGACGTCAATATTTCTCTCCTCCAATAAACCTATGCTATAATTGATGTTTGAAAACCGTATTGAAACACATTTCAAAGTTTACAAGTTATAAAGTGAATAGAGAGAAGCGTTTAACTACCCAAAGTAATAACCCAATACAATGACATATTAAATTTAAATATAAAACATGGATACACACTATGAGTATTATAATGAAAAGACGTTATTTATTACAAGAATGTTTGACATGATTTGGAGATCATAACGGATTTTGAATTTAGAATTGCGATTGTAACGCTGTTTGTATTTTGCTTAGAATTCGTTGTTTAAAGAGAGTCAACGGACTCTACCATCTATACCATATGTCAACATCTGTACCATATCCATACTAATATTGTAAAAAGAAAAAAAAGTTTTTTTTTGTATTGGATAACTCAAAAACTACTGAACCGATATCAAAAATTATTCCACTTAGAGAAAGCTACAATATTAGCGAGTAACACGGGCTATATTTTATTTAAAAAAATATTATCTGCCCGTGCGAGGGCCGGGGCGGGGTTTGCTAGTTAAAAAGAGAGTCAAAGTTTCTACTACAGTGGTGTCGAGGACTAAGTACCTCCGTATTGGACCTATGTTGGTATTGTTTCGACCAACCATAAGACTGTTCAATGGATTCGATAGCGCCGGTTCGCTACGAGACTTAACTGGCCGCATACGGGCCGAGAATGGGGCACTATGGGCCCCCCTGGATGCGAATTCCCGTGATGCCCCCCACACTAAAGGCACCGGGCACGAGTGGGTTAGAATTAATACAGCTCTTCACCCGCGTCACTGTTTCACTGAGTAGAATTGGGACTCCCCGCTCTGTGAGTATTATCAGGCGTATATATGTTACAGGACAACAAAATTCTGTTAGCGCGATTTAGGACTTCCGATCACTTGAAATAACATTTTGAATTTTTCCTTTAATATTTGTTTTTATTCTAAAGCATATTTAACATTAAGTAACGCTAAAATGTTTAACAAAAAGAAACTTAGATAACGATATATCAATTTAATAGTAAAAGGGACCGCAAGATACTAGCTTGTATAGGAAAGACATAGATAGAGACAGCAACTGATAAACGGCAAGCGGCGATGGCGCCATCTATTGGCACATGTACATGGCACAACTTATATTCGCTACATATTTATGTGAAATTCCATTGAAAACAATCTATTTTAAAAACGGAAAACCTAGATTACATACGCAATTTGAAAATTCTACATTTATTTACATCTAATAAAACATAAAATTTCTTCACGCTGTATCCCCAACGGTGTAGTCAGAGAGGACGGAGCGCCAAGCGTCTCGGCCCTTACATACTTTTTTCCCTTCCTCAAATCTCATCGTTCTCCTCACACATTTTCGACTAGGTATGTGAGTGCTTTTGACATTTCCGTCGGCTAACGCTCTGGCTCTTTGATCTTCCTTAGCTTCTTTTACCACTCACTTTCGCTCTGTAGGTATTCTTCGTTAGTCTTTCAGCTAATATATTTACGATATTATCCTTGTGTTACAGTTAGCAATATTATTATCACTTAATTTAAAAGATAAGAATATTATCATTATATCACATACTACGATGGTTAAATTAAAAAAAATTGCTATGCGCCTAGTATAAAAACTTACGAAACGGAGTTATTAATAGTTTAGTAATACGTGTAAGATTTACCTTACATGAGATATAGTTTAAATGTATGCATTGTGAGCTTCTGATGTATTTGCATAATATAAATACGAATATATAGTTAAAATAGATACTTATCTGCAGAAGGCGCCATAGAGTCGTTTAAGCAATTTATGAATGTTATATTTTCAAACCTCAAGTAACGTTCAATGTTTAAGTGTTTACATATCTCAGGTTTTAAATATGAATTTTATGCTCTACCTATACATACTTATAGCTACCTAAATACTGCAGCAATTGATACAATATAAAAAATAATACATATATATATTGTATTAACATCTTTTTAAGTTAATATAAAGTTTATACAGATATACGAATTTACATGCAGATATATTCATACATTTTATATATGCAATTATATAAATGTAATCTTCAGCGAAATTAAGTACTTTTGTACTTAATTCGTTAAGCAAAACAATGCAACATGTTAAGTGTCAAGAGTTGATCTTATCCGATAGCGGGCTTCTCGGAATAAAGGAGACATTAAATATGTTAATGTCCCTGTTTGTTACATATTCATGACTAAACCACTGAACCGGTTTTGATAAATTTTTCTATGGAGATAGATTGAACTCTGAAGAAAAGAACATACTTAGATTACTTTTTGAAATTGCACACGATGTCGCTAAAACAAGCACTTTTGTAAAAATGTATAAATAACGCTATGTAATTTTGAGGGTATAAAGTAACACAATGTTTCGAGAACGTGAAATAATCGAATTAATTAGTTTAAATCTCGGTATCATATTGATACATACATATCTGTATCCTTAGCTCTATCCTTAACGGAGTAGTCATAAATGACGGAGCGTCAAGCTTCTCGGTCCTTACATACTTCTTTCACTTCCTCAAATATCATCATTATCCTCACACAGTTTCATGTTGATACATAATATGCATGTAATACATATACATAAATTCACATCACCCGTAATTTCTAAATCGGGGTATTGAATTATTACCGGAAACACCTTCGGATATAAACCTTTACCTGTAACAATAACAAACAAAAATTAATAATAATACATTCTAAACATAACATAACATAACTTCACGCTGTATCCCCAACGGGGTAGTCAAAGAGGACGGAGCGCCAGGAGTCACGGTCCTTACACACCTCTTTCGCTTCCTCAAATCTCATCATTCTCCTCACACATTTTCGCCTAGGTATGCGAGTGCTTTTGACATTTCCGTCTGCTAACACTCTGGCTATTTGATCTTCATAAGTCAGCCTTGGTCTTCCTTGGCTTCTTTTACCACTTACTTTCGCTCTGTATATTTTCTTCGTCAGTCTTTCATCACTCATTCTTTCCATGTGCCCGAACCATCTAAGCATTCCTTTCTTCATTTTTACAATAACACTGTTGTGCAACCCTGTCATACTGCGTATCTGATACATTCTATTAACAAATAATATAACAAATGATTTATCTCTACACAGATTCCTCGTAATATTATGAAATCAATGTCTCTATATTAGGGTAATTTAGAATAACCGGTTATACAATAGGGCGAGTTTTTTCTTAGATAGGACGAGCAGGTAGAATATACATTGGAAATGTTGTGAGCTTCCTGGGGTAATTTTAACTATGAATTATTAAAGTTAAAAGAGGTAAATGTAATGTCTATGTATGTGTCACACATGTGCATGTATGTACGTGTCAGTTATTTGTACGATTAAATATTCGATAATTTAAATGTTTTTGTTTGTCAATTTTCGTTTATTTGCTGACATGAATACACATTACAGACTGATAATGCATAATATTTTATATACAAAATACAAGTGTGTGTGTGTTCGTAATTCTTGTGCTACTAAACGGCTTTATCGATTTTGATGAAATTCAGAATGGAGATAGATTAAGTCTTGAGAAAGGACACAGGTTATTTTTTTAATTCCACTCAGACGAAGTTTAGCCCAGTTCGTTGTGAAAAACTTATAGTAGAAGCCCAGTACTTTGTTTGGGGTCACGCAATAATAGTCCGGACTGGTGTATTATTATTTATTAGTTATGCTTTACATTTCTCTTCATATATTATACTTCTTTTAACGCGTTAGAATAAAAATATTAGAGTGCAATTTCAGCAGGCAAGGAAGTTACATCATCAATGTTGCATCACCATGAAATTAGCAACGAAAGTTATGTGCGTCGCGCGTTGATCTAATACTACAGGAAGTTGGCGATGAAGAGTTTATTGAAGTCATACTTTTTTTGGCGCGTTTGGAAAACAGATCGAGTGTATTTTTCAGCGTGTAACAAAGTTGAGCACGCAGACGTAACACATAATTTATTATTTTTTATTTCATTCACTTCAAGCGGCCAGTTTTATTTTTTTATATGTGGGCAGTTTTGTTTTTTAATTTTTTTCAAGTCGAAGAAGTATGTATTGACTTCTTATATACGTATATGAACGCACGAATTCTTTTCTTTAAAACAAAAACTAATATACATACTCTAGTAAATAATTAAATTGCTACGAAATTTGGAATTAATACGTGCCATTCGACACGCATTTGGACCGTAGATAAAAAATGACAATGTAATAAAATTGTAGGTACATTACGTGTACACGGATTTCAACAATTTCACATTTCGTGCTAGATACATACGAGTACATATGACATACGGTTATTCAGATGGAACAAAGCGGAGATGAACATAGGCGAATGGGTCGTTCTAAAAGACATGTCACAAAATGTCGTTTCGGGACAGCGTGACAGCATCCTTTGTTTTACAGAATGCGCCTGCGGTGATATCTGCAGTAATAGTGAAACGAAAAGTACAAAATATCAAAAAACGAAATGCGTCCTACAGTCTGCGTCCATTTTCCAGAAAGAAAATGTAAAAACCGGCCAAGAGCATGTGAGACAGTTAAAATTGGAGCTCCGTAGCAATGTCATACAAGCAAAATTGTCTTAAAAAGAAATTTAAAATAATTTTTTTTTCTTGCTTGTCATTTCTGGTTTTGTGTTACCAATTTATATCTGTGTCCAATTTTAGCACAGAAAGAGTAAAAAGGACGGAACAAATCAGTTGTGATCAATATCTATGTAGCACTAGATCGTTTGTTTGAAAGCAACACTATTTTCCACTTCATTGCGGTTAAGGAACCATACATAACTCAGATACACTTTGACGCTTGTACAGTGAATAACGTAGCATATTCCACTTAATTTCGTACTTACAACTATTAATAAGTAAACAATCTAATGACTTTTAATGATTGAAAAGTATTCAATATATTTTTATGGCAAGGAATAAAGAAAATCGATACTCGATTTAATATTAGATTGCATATATATACGTATATACATATCCCCACGTTGTATCTCTAACGGGGTAGTCAGAGAGGACAGAGTGCCAAAATGGCATAAATACCCAAAATTAAAACGTCTTGGATTCTCGCGCATTGAATTGAACTTGCCCATTCGAACATTTTAGAGTGATAAGAGATCTATGCTGCATTGCAGCACGAATTGGGCCGGGTCGCCCGGTGAAATACCAGTCTCTCACAGAATATAGGCGCTGCGAGGTGACCTGCTTGCTCGTTAGTTCCCACTTATATAAAAAAAAATTGTAGCAACGAAAGAACACTGTCTCACTTTTACTAAAGGCAAAGCGTCATGCGTTGGAGGAGATAGAGCTACTTCCCACGTCACACTCTACCGGCACGTGTTGACACGATCTTTGTTTTGATTTATTTTCAAGTGTATCGCATTATTTAATGACTGTGATATACGGAGGGATAGATGGACAGATCGAAGAATACATATACAGCTATTAACTAAACCATAAATATTTAATTTTTGCCATTATTTTGGTTACGAAGTATTAGGTGTTGATATGTGTATGCAGATTTTGGTATATTTGATGACTTGCAGGAAGCTAAGTGTAATATACACAACTTAAAACCATTCTATCTTAATCCTGAAATCTTCAAACGTGAAGACACGTTTGGAGAAAAACAAAATCTCAGTTGAAAAATCTCTATTTTGCATAAAAAATTGATTGGATTTCTCAAATTCTACAAAATTACTAAGTGATTTTTACTGCAATGGATACGTAATTATAATATCCTTAATCTCTCATATGAGATTTTTAATTGGTAACGTGGTTTCCTTGCAAATTACATCTATGTACAAAAATAAAGTATTGAGATTTTTTTGCGCTAAAATATGATCAAACCTCAACAGCGAGTATCATTATTACTGCAGTTGCTACCATTAGAGCAAGGGTGAAGGACAAGTTCACTTGCGCCGGGCTGCATAGGCAGGCTCTTCAAAACCGGTTATTTGCTAGTCGTAATAGCACAAGTTAGTGTTTCATACCATCAACTGTTACCACCTAACTCAAAACAAACTACTGAGATTTTTTGGCGGGAACGGGAGAAGTGAGGTTGTCATTTTATTTAGATTTTCAATTTTTTACATTTTTAGGAGTTTTAAAGTACAACAGTGATAGTATATTGTGTTTTAAAGTTCTGTGTAAGTGAAAAGAATGGAGGAGATCTAAATAAACATGTGTAGCTGAAGTTTTCGCGATCTTCCAAGAAGTCCTTCATAACTTCAGTAAAGCCTACTATCACTTTACTGGAGGAGTGTTGGGGAAAGTTAATGTTACTCCAGAAGTTTCGTCATTAGGCTGATGGTTTTGTTACCAATGTCTTAAGAAATATAAATAAATAATAAAAACAAGCTACTTATGTCATTGACCTTTCTTTTTATGTTTAAAAAATTCTACCTAATGCAATCTTGGACACATTTTTCGTAGACTTTATATATTAACTCCAGATACGAAGTGAGGCAAATACAATCAAAATGTGACCTGAGGATGCTATTTTCTATCGAAATGGCGGCCGATCAGCTTATCTGTGTAGCTGTAATATGTGTCGTATGTACTAATGAGTCAGCTTATCTGATTTATCTCTCTGTTGCTGCTCGGACACTGTGTCTATAGTTATTTATATAGTCTATGCATTTTTCCTTAAACTTGTTGAAGATTCAAGAATTCATTGAAGAAAAATAAAATGATACACATTTTTTAATTCGAGATTTAAATTAATATCGATATTATTATTACTGGTTGATAACGACGATAAAAAAAAATTTATTAAAAAAAATTAAACCGCCTTCAAACCGAGTTTTGACTAGTAAAGGATAGTTATTTTATACTTTTCAGTGTTTCTTTTGAAGGCGGTTTAATTTTTATTAATAAAATTTTTTTATTTCTCCCCTTTGAGTGGTCTTGACCTAAATAAATATCTAGGGCAGGTCTGCAATTAACTTCATTCTAATTCCGGAGCGCAACGATATACAAGAGAATCGTCAATATAAATAAAGGTTATAACCAGGTCGTGTTATCTAGTGTATCTTCGAACTCCAAGCTCCAATATCGGTAAAATTTATGTGGGACCACCTCTGAAGTATTACCTTTCAAACGAAAAAAGAATTTTCGAAATCGGTTCATAAATGACGGAGTAATGAGGTAACAAACATACAAAAAAAAAACAACATGCAGACGAATTTGAGAACCTCCTTTTTTTTTAAATCGGTTAAAAATATCGACATTGTTACTGTACGTGTCGATGTGGATAATACCGGTGACAAATGATGCTCAAAAATTATCGGTAGCGATATATACTTAGTATTGTCGTAATTATATGTAATCAGTAGAACAAGACTGTCGATATTATAAATGGCGTGATAAAATACACGTTCTTGGTTTGTTGAGAAGCTTCATTACGAAGTGAAACTCGTGAGAATTAACAAGTTTGAAATTTCAGAGGAATATAGAGGAATACATGTATAGTTATTCTCTAATATATTATGAAATGAATAACCTTTGAGTCAATAATACAATTTATACGTGTCGATAATATTAACGTCGTTATCGATTTACGAATCAACCACAGATAGTAGTACTCTCGATTTTTCCGCAATACTATACCTGTTTTCAGCTAAAAAGATTTCGGTGACGTTTCACGTTTTTCCGTTTCTTGCGTACTACCTTTAAATAACGTAAACAATTTGGTGCCAAAATAATTTATATTATAACAAAAGTACAATAAGTACAAAATAGTCAATGCGTAGAATGAAACTTTTACCCCTAGAGATTGACACTACATAATTGACAGTAAATCGATGAATCGGTGCAGGCATCTTATGAAAACGTCACCATCGCGTCAGTCAAGTTGTGGGAAAAACCAATAAAACTATATTGATAAAATAAATAAATAAAAAAAAATTAAAAATAAATAAAATAAAAATATTAGAGGTCTGAGATAGGTATATCCGCATAAACCGGTTAATAGATCAAGAACTTATCATCTCTATCGGCAGTGAATTCGATTCAACAAGTGATGACGATGGTGATTCTTCTGAAATCGCCGAATAAATAAATAATAATTTTGAAAATGTATTGCGTATTCATTTTACCATAACTCTGTATTATCCATACTGCTGAGTAAAATTAAAATATTTAAAAAGTAGTTCTGAAAAATTTTTATTAAAAAAAATTAAACCGCCTTCAAAAAAAACACTGAAAAGTATTAAATAACTATCCTTTACTAATCAAAACTCAAGTACAATTAAAATAACTTTATAAATACGATACACGTACCTATATAATTAAATTTGACAGTTACTGAAGTCGGTGCCAAGCCCACCAAACTAATAGACTTTATGTTGTTGCACATTGATTTGGCACCGAATTCAATCACTGTCAAATTTAAATATATAGGTACGTGTATCGTATTTATAAAGTTATTTTAATTGTACTTGAGTTTTGATTAGTAAAGGATAGTTATTTAATACTTTTCAGTGTTTTTTTTGAAGGCGGTTTAATTTTTTTTAATAAAAATTTTAATTTCTCCCTTTTGAGTGGTCTTGACCTAAATAAATATCTAAGGCAGGTCTGCAATTAACTTCATTCTAATTCTGGAGCGCAACGATATACAAGAGAATCGTCAATATAAATAAAGGTTATAACCAGGTCGTGTTATCTAGTGTATCTTCGAAGTCCAAGCTCCAATATCGGTGAAATTTAAATGGGACCACCTCTGAAGTATTACCTACCAAACTAAAAAAAAATTTTCGAAATTGGTTCATAAATGACGGAGTTATAAGGTAACAAACATACAAAAAAAAAACAACACAGACGAATTGAGAACCTCCTTCTTTTTTTGAAGTCTGTTAAAAATCAATTAATCGAGAAATAAAAAAATCAATTCCATTTCATTTGCAAACGTTCTCGACACTAAAAAATAATCGATGGATTTAATTAGGGCACATCACTATAGTTATCAACAGTGAACTGTCACCGATGTCTTCTTAGCTGAAAACAGATATAGTCTACACTGAAAACGCAAACATGCGGCCGATTCTGTGTGTCTTCAATTATTTCGTCACATCGTCACAAATACAAAAATGTCTAAATCGCTTAAACGAACGTATAATAATGTCCTTAGGTGCCTAAATAATTTTAGTTATTCGAATACAGATTTCATTCGAATCATTATTCAACATAAGAAATTAAATTTAACAAACATGAAAACATCCGTATACATTGTTTATTATTATTATGTACTAAATATATAAATAAACTACCTACATATCCGATCGAGAGTAAATGATTCCATTACCCATGAGGCGCGAGTCGGCCTTTTTTTCTACATATTCTACGGTTCACGCAGTAATATTCTGTTAATACTATTGGCCACACTTAGTGAAGGATAATTTTCCGAAAAATTTCAAAAATGGAAAAATATCGGAAAAATAATTAAAAAATACGAAAAATTTCAATGACCCATCATTAGCTCTCACTACTCCGTTAGGGACCGCTCGCTCTTGGCATCTATTCCGTCTTCTGTGCAATAATCTTACCTCAGCTTTTGAAACGGCTTTGGAAACGTCGCACTGCATTGTGATTGCATATTTATGCAAGGTGTCACATTCGGGTACTCGGCGGAGTCCGATGAATGTGGCTGCTATGTTCGATTACCAAGTCACTACGACGTAAATTTGGCAACTCAATTCCGGTGCAATATGGAGCTGGCTTATCCCCACAAACCTAAATAAATTAATAAATATTTTACGCAATTTCATTCATAGTTAGAAGGCGATTTAAAGTTACCCAAATTGACTGTAGGGGACGGAGGGCGTAGTGGGGTAGCGGAGCATAGTGGAGAAGGGACAGTATATCGTGAAGTTGCAGTCAAACGGCACGCTGTGATTGGCGATTAATCAACACATGACTTTAACGCCTGTTACTTGCTAACGAAACGTCTGTATATGCGCTACGAGCAATATTACTTAAATCCGTATTCCAGTCGTACGGTGCGTACTACTTACACGTATTACGTTTCGCGCTCTTTTTCGAGTTGTCGCGTTATTATTGTCTAAATTATTTAGATTTCTCTTGCGCTCGCTTCATAGCGGGTGCATTTATTATTACGGTTGCTTAGCGAGCGTGCTTCTCAGCGCGCCGTAATCGCAAGCACCGTACTTTCGCTCCCCCCGTACCTTGCGACCTTCTGTCCGCTCGGTACTTTCGCTCGCCTATACGGCACGTGTCGGTTCGCGCGACGCACCGTACTACACTCCCGCTCGTAATTATCATTACGCTTCGCGGGGGTGGACAGTCGGTGTTTCTTTTGTAATAAACACGTTTTACGACTACATTTTTTAGTCGTTTTTTCGACCGGGGGATCCCAACGGTGCCAACGCACCCGGTCGAGGCCTTGTCCCGGTGGGCCGCGCTTCCCCTTCAGGGAAGCGTGAAACCGGAAGCGTTCGGACGCTCGGTGCGGTCAAAGGTGTAATTCGGGTAATTCCGTGTCCTTCGGCCGAGCGCCGTCCTTGTGAAGTTAGTTAATACTTAAGAGTTTTTAGGTATTCACCCCGAGTACATTAAGACTGACTCGGGACACATTTTAGGGAACACGTAGGTCACTCCCCCCCCTGCCTACCCCGGCGGGGAGGGTTAGGAAACACGCTCCTTACACACCGTGACGACATCCCGCGTCATGGAGCTCACCGACTCAAATCGAACTAGGTTTTTGGAGATTGCGTTTGCATATATGTGCAAATCTAACCCGGAGTTCCTCTCCGAGTTGGAAAAAAATTGTCCCGAAGCGCGCCCCGACTTGCGGGGCGCCGTTGCTCTTCCGCTACCGGAGGTCGCGGTTGAAGTAGAGGCCGAGGCGGAAGCCGAAGCCGAAACCGAGACCGCGACTACCTCTTCGGGTTCCCTCTCTTCCTCCTCGTCGGGAGAGTCGGAGTCGGAGGAGGAGGAGATGGAGACCACCTCTGTCTCCTCGAACGCCGAAACCATCGTTCCCGACGCGGGGGAGGTCATGGACGCCGAGGAGACCGGCGAATGGCACACCGTTGCCAACGTCAGAAAACGCGCTGCTTCTCAGCGCGGCGACTCGGACACTGTGCCAAGCCCTCCCCCCAAGGCTTCTAGAGTCAAGGGTGAGCGCGTGCGCAAACCGGCCACGCCCGCCCCGCGTCCACCGTCCCCGCGGCACTCTCAAGCCGCCGCCTCCTCCTCTGGCGCGCAGCCGTCCCCGGCTGCTGCGCCTAAAGGAACATCCCCGCGGCCATCACAAGCCGCCGCGCCCGCCCCTCAGGCATCGACTTCGGGCGCGCAGCCTTCTTCGGCCGCCGCGCCCAAAACTAGGGCTCCTCCACCCATCTTCGTCCGCGACGAGGACCAATGGGTGACGCTCACCGGCATCATGGCGCGCAGGAAGATTAACTTCCTGCATGCCAAGTCTATGGGCACCGGTATCAAGGTGCAAGTTCAGACAGTTGCCGACTTCAGGCAACTCACTGCCCTTCTCCTCGAGAGGAAAATAGGTTATTACACCTATGCCCTCGAAGAGGACCGCCAGCTTCGGGTCGTCATTCGTGGCGTCCCAACTCAAATATCCGAGGAGGACCTCCTCAAGGACCTCCGCGACCAGGGCATTCCCGCCCACGAGGTCCACCGCCTATACAAAGGCAATTCTCCGCGCGTCCCATTTAGGCTCGTGCTTGTGGTTGCGGACCGCTCCGCTGAGGGGAGAAAAATCTTCTCCCTCAAGACCGTTTGCCAGTTGTCTGGCATCAGCTTTGAAGCCCCTCACAGGAAGGGCAAAATAGGGCAGTGCCATCGCTGCCAACTTTATGGGCACTCGGCCCGCAATTGTCAGGTTCGCCCGCGCTGCGTTAAATGCGTGGGCGACCATGGCACTGCGGACTGCACCCGCCCCACCCCCTGCGACGAACCGCCAGCATGCGTGCTCTGCGGGCAGGTCGGGCATCCCACGAACAATCGCGGATGCCCGAAGGCCCCGCGGAGCACCCGCAAGCGGACGGGGAAGCGCGGGGGGCGGAAGGTTGCGGCCCGCAGGGCTGTGGCGTCCCAAGCCCCCTCAGCGCCGTCAGTGGCGCCCTCCCCTATCTCCGCCGCTCCCCCCGCGCCTTCTGCGCGCCCCGTAGCGGCGAAGCGCAACGCGGTGCCTTCAGCGCCGCCCGCCCCCGCGCCTTCTGCGCTTCCCACTCCCGCGCCCACTTGGGCAAAAATCGCCTCCAGCAAAACGGTGCCCCTCAGGCCCGCGGTGCCGCCAGTGCGACCCCCTCTCTCAAATCGTTCCCCCCGCACGGCCGCGCCGACTAGCGACGCGACCGGACTCAAGGAGGACTTGGCGTTGGTGCGAGACTTCGCCTCAGTAATTAATGTCCATGAGGTTAGGGAGCTAGCCAGGTCTCTGCCCGAGGCCGGTGATGACTGGGGAGCACGTCTCCAGATCATCACCGATCACGAGCAGCTTTTAAGCGCGATTAGCGCATTTAAAGTTAAATGATTCCCTCGCAGGCGAGAATCAAACCCCGAGCGCTATCTATCGCGTTTTTCAACGCCCAAGGCGTCCGCAAACAGTTAGGCGAACTCATCGCCTTCGTTCAGGATCACAGCATAGACGTTCTCCTCCTCCAGGAAACGCTTCTCAAAGCGGGCACGCGCAATCCGCGTCTGCCCGGCTATGATATAGTTAGAAATGACAGGCCCGCCTCATCGTGGGGCGGAACCGCCATTTACTATAAGAGAGGTTTGCACGCGACCCCTCTGGACGCGCCCCCTCTCACTCATATGGAGGTCTCCGTATGTAGGATAGCTATGACCGGCCATCCGTCGGTCACTATCGTCTCCGCTTACCAACCCCCCAGTAAGCGACTAGTCCCTAGCGATTTAGAAGCCCTGTTCGGTCTCGGCGTTTCCGTGATCGTAGCAGGTGATTTAAACTGTAAGCACATCAGATGGAACTGTAGTGTTACCACCCCAAATGGTAGGGCCTTAGATAACCTCGTCGACGTCTTAAACTTCGACGTTATCGCCCCCATAACACCTACTAGGTTTCCCACACAGCATAACCATAGCCCGGCAGTGCTAGACATGGCGCTTCTTAGGAACGTGGCACTCGCGCTGCGCTCCATAGAGGTGCTAGACGAACTCGACTCAGACCACAGACCTGTAGTCTTAAAGTTAGGCCCCGACTCTGATGTGCCGCCGGCGGGGCGGACCGTGGTCGATTGGCGTGAACTAGGCATTACGCTGAATCGCGTCGATCACCCGCGGCTCCGTCCCATCCCGGCAATAATCCAGTCGGCCGAGGACACCCGCCTAGCCATCGATACGCTCACAGCGCACCTGACGGAGTCCATCCGGGAAGCTTCAAAGCAGGTCCCGGTGAAAACTCGCTGGGATCTCCCGGGGCCCCTGAGGGATCTGTTGAGACGTAAACGTGCGGCCACGCGCGCCTTTGCCATCTTCCCGTCCGAAGAGAATCGCAGTCACATGCGTGCTCTTCGGCGGGAGGTGAAAACTGCCTTTTCCGCCTTTCGGAATAGCGCATGGGATGATCGCATTTCGGAGATCACCCCCTCCCACTTGGCTTACTGGAAAGTAGCCAGGTCACTAAAGACCGATCAGGTGACAGGCACCCCACCGTTAGTTAGGCCTAATGGCCTCACCGCGTTCGAGGATGAAGAAAAGGCCGAATGTCTCGCGGACAGCGTGGAGGCCCAGTGTTCCCCCAGCGTTTATCACGTAGACGTCTTACACGTAAACGAGGTGGACGCCGAGGTCGAGTGCAGGGCCCACATGCCCCCGCGGGATACGCTGCCTCCAGCCACCCTCACCGAAGTTAGATCCCTCATAAAGGGGCTTCGCCCTAAAAAAGCCCCCGGCCCTGACGGCATCTCCAACAGGGTCATCAAAAATCTACCGGCGATTTTAGTTAATCTCTTGGTGTGCATCTTCAATGCCGCCATGCTAAACTGTATCTTCCCCGATAGCTGGAAGCATGCCACCGTCATCGGCATCCCAAAGCCTGGTAAGCCCCGTACGTTACCCACCAGCTATCGTCCCATTAGCCTACTAAACGGCTTAGGTAAGCTCTATGAGCGTATCCTTCTTGCCCGCCTGCGGAGCCATATAGACTCCAAAGGCCTTCAGATCCCCGAGCAGTTCGGTTTTCGGGCTCGTCACTCCTGCGTTCAGCAGGTACACCGGCTCACCGAACACATCCTCGCCGGCCTTCAGCCGGCCGTAGGGAAACCCACATATACCGGCGCTCTCTTCTTTGATGTAGCGAAGGCTTTCGACAAAGTCTGGCACAACGGCTTGCTTCACAAGCTGTACCAACTAGAGGTGCCAGACAGTCTCGTGCTCATCTTGCGAGACGACTTGTCGCACAGAAGCTTTCGCTTCAGAATCGACGGAGCGTTCTCCTCTCCTCGACATAACCGCGCAGGGGTCCCCCAGAGCTCCGTGCTCGCCCCCACCCTCTACACGTTGTTTATAAACGACGTCCCCCGCACCCCCCAAGTAGAATTAGCTCTCTTTGCGGATGACACCGCTCTATACTACAGCAACAGTAGTCTCCTCTTCATTATTCATCGCCTCCAAGCCGCGGCCGCCACCCTCGGGGAGTGGTTTCGCCGCTGGAGGATCGAGGTAAATCCCGAGAAGAGTGCCGCCGTCCTATTCGGGCGGTACTATCACAATTCGCTCCCGTCCATATCTATGTTCGGCAGTCCCATCCCTTGGGTCCGCGAGACCAAATACCTGGGTGTCACCATGGACCGCTCCATGTCTTTCGGCCCGCATATAAAGCGGGTGCGTGACCGGGCGGCTTTCGTCCTCGGCAGACTCTACCCACTTCTTTGTTCACGTAGTAAGATGTCCCTTCGTAATAAGGTGACTCTTTACAAAACGTGCATTCGGCCCATTTTCACCTACGCAGGCGTAGTGTTTGCTCACGCCGCTAGGACACATCTCCGGAGGCTCCAGACCCTTCAGAATAGATTCATGCGCACCGCCACCGGAGCCCCTTGGTTTGTGCGCAACGTAGACCTCCATCGCGACTTAGATTTACCTACCGTCTCCAAGTGCCTCAAGGAGGCGTCAAAGCGCCACTTCGAGGTTGCTTCTCGCCACGCAAACGAGCTTATTGCTAACGCCGCGAAATACTCCCCCTCAGGGAGTTCCTTACCCCACCGTAGACGTCCTAGGGACTTTTTGACGGACCCGGACGACATCATAACAGCGGCGAACGACGCCCTGTTAAACAGTACATACAACGATGCGACATCACACCGCCCCCTTCGGAGGGGGCGTCGACGTCTTGCGCGTTAACACTAGGGCCTCTCTGTAGGTTCTCTTCGACGATTACATCACTCACTCACAGATAGGGCCTCACTTGAGCGCGGGCTTTCCGCTTGCGCTGAGTTACAAGATAGGCACACACCATTTCGGGCCTTCAGCCGATTGTACGCCGGCCGGTCAAAACCACTCTGGGACCGGCCCTCACCCGTATAGGTTTCTAGACGGCACGCAGGTGCATATTTTTCCCGTCGACGCCGAGGTTCCGTCCTCCGTCCCGGGTACCCCCCGGACGGAGGGGCCCTCAGGCTTTGTCGACCTCTCTTGGGGGAGCGCCCTCCGCGCTTCCCCGCTACGCGTTCGGCTCGCTACGACGGCCTGTAGGGTCAAGTGGCGGTGGAGGGTAGTTTTAGCCGGTTCGAGCCCCGCACTACCCGGTCGCGCCCGACGTTCTCTCGTGAGGCGTCGGAGGCGGTTGGGTGCTCGTTCGGAGTTTCTTCCCTTCCGATAAACAAAAAAAAAAAACTTAAATCCGTGATTTCGTTAAAATTTTTGCAGATATTAATTTCAAAATATCAATTTGAAATATTGTTATTCAAACTGGACAAAACGGACCTAGATATTACCTGGGTAAACAGGATCCTAACAGACGTCTCGAGATGGTTTGCTATTAATTTAATACTGAATCCACAAAAAACCAAATGTATTAAATTTTCCCTTTCTCACGTACCCAGAATTCATGATAAAGTAGAACTGGGTGGGAAACAATTAGAAATAGTTTGCAAGTCTGCCAGTTTTCTTGGTTTAATGGTATAGTAAATTGCAGAGGGCGGACCATATCGGGGCATTGGGTGGTAAGCTCGTTTCCGCGATATATGCCATTAGACGCATTAGGGTATTGACGGATGTGGATACGGCTAGGTTGGTGTACTTTGCATATTTTCATAGGCTAATGTCACATGGCCTTTTACTGTGGGGATCAGCGGCGCATATTAACTCCATTTTTATTTTCCAAAACAGAGCGATACTTGCCATCTACAGTACGAATGCACGAGAATCACTAAGAGATCGTTTTAAAGACATCGAAGTACTCTCTTTTACTACTCTTTGAAATTATTATGTATACGAGGAAAAAATATAGATCTGTTTATAAAGAAAGGCGATATTGGTGGTATGGAAACCCGAGGTCGTGATAAATTGGTTGTTCCAAAATTTAAATTATACGACTAAAATATTTCACTTTTGGGTAACTGCATTCGTTTTTATTATAAAGTTTCTCAAGAAATCACTCAATTAACAGAAAATAGATTTAGATTAGTTATAAAACGTACGCTGTACCCCTAACGGGGTAGTCAGAGAGGACGGAGCGCCAAGCATCGCGGTTCTTACATACTTCTTTCGCTTCCTCGAATCTCATAATTTTCCTCACACATTTTCGCCTAGGTATGTGAGAGCATTTGACACTGGCTATTTGATCTTCATAAGTCAGCCTTGGTCTTCCTTGGTCCTTCCTTTCCTTCTTTTACCACTCACTTTCGCTTTTCACTTTGTATATTTTCTTCGTCAGTCTTAGGGATACAGCGTATCCCGTTAGGGATACAGCGTGAAGATATGTATGTATGTATGGTTAAAATGTACATTGATTAGACAATCATACCAGGAAATAAACGATTTCGTTGAAACTAAAACAATAGTCTGGAAATAATCTTGTCTGCACACGCATTTACTGGCTTTATGAATATTGTATTTTAAGACCCGGCTGCCAGAATTTTGAGCGTTTTTAAATAAATTTGCTGAGGCAGGCACACGTTTAATAAATGTGAAATTTAAATATATACTACTTCATACATTTATCTAGCGACTGCCTAAAACCATTACACAATTTGTGAATTTTCGTTCGATACTTTTTATTCTGCAATATGATGCCTTTTTGAGAGATTTTTAAGTATTTTTCCTAAATTACTTGAGTAAGTTACATAAAATTATTGCTAACAGGAAGACGATACATTTACTAAATACTGGCTAAAAGATATTTTATTATATGAATTAATGTTCCAGTTATTACGATAAATGTCGCGTTCGGGTGGCGGAGTGTAAGGGCGGAGCCTCGGCAAAAATCATTTTTTGGGAGCTTGCTCTTAAACAATTATTGTAGAATGATGTTGAAAAAAGGATACTTGACTGAGTTTCTTGTCGGTTCTTCTCAGTGTTCAGGTTTTCTTTTCGAACCGAACTAAAGTAGATTTGACGTTCAAAAATACCTTGCAATTGGGTTTATTTGTATAAATTGATTTGACTTTGACTTTGACATAATAAATGTTGTTGCTACAACTAAAGTAATAAAATAATAATAAAAATTGTTGTACCAAATCTTGCATCATATACCGAACAACCAATTATGGTTTAAACCACCCTTTCCCAAAGTGGGCGATAACGCCCCCCTGTGGGCGCTGCAGGCCTAAAGGGGTGCGGTAAGAGACCAGAAAAAAAATGGGGGCGTTGTGTAGAGGCCTGAGGGGTGATTTGTAATTTCATTTAGCTAGGAGGCATCTTAGACAACGACTGCATGAGCTCTCGACTCAGTAGACAAAATAAGTTTGGGAACCTAGAGTTTAAACAATAAAGAAAATATATTTCTATTCCGAAATAAAACATTTCAAACCTCAGATACCCCACTATGCACTCCTCTGCCCTACATGTCACAATATAAAATACAACACAAACATAATAAAAATTATGTGGATATTTTTATGTTTGGGCTGGTACGCGTTGGACACGAGTTGGAAGTGAATGGTTCTTTAACCAACACCACGTCACATGTCAAGACGGCTCTAGGTTGTCAGACTGCCTCGCGTACATCAGTTACCGCCCGTCACAGTTCTAAATATATCAGGGCTGCCTTCACGAGAAGTCGGTATATTAAGACAAGGGAACGTAATATAAGTAAGACAAGGGGACGTGGGATTATTTCGTATCACGTGAAAATTGTGATGATAGCTGAGAAATAAGGTTACTGCATGCTTTCTGAATCAAGGTACGAATTTAATCATTATTTAGGTTCCATAGTTTAAGGCGACGCATCTATAAACAATAATTTAATCTAAAACAGACCTTCTGGTCTATGTAAACGTGCGCGCTCTAGCTTACGAAAAATACGAAAAAGCAGTTATTTTCGTTTAGTTTAAAAGCTATAATTAATTTAAAAAAAACCAACTGTCATTTCAAACATTATGTTTAAAAATAAACTATACAGAAAATTTAGAAACAAATTGAAACATAAATCGGTCCCGTTACTTCGAAAAATGTAAATCTCTGTTTTAAAAGAGGTTTTGTTGATATTTGTGTTACAAAAGTTAACCAATCGTGTATCGCAACTGGGAAAATAAAGTTATTGAAATGAAGAATCAGGTTAATAAATATTACTTTCATGCGTTTTGTAGTCGCTTAGAAAAATTAAGATCTCAGTCGTCAAAATTTCCAATGCGTCGCCTTAAAAGGAAAAATGAACTCGTAGGAGTTCTCTCATTTGTTTGTCCGTCATACTTTTACAGTGTAGTTGGCAAAGTAGTAAAGATGTCGAAGATCATTTTAAGAACAATAATAAACATAAGAAACCTTAGCAGTTCTCAATAATTTCTTAACTTGCTAACGCCATTGCTATATAATAAGTCTTCTAGAGGGCAGATAAAATAGTGACATTTAATCGGTTATCGCTGTTTAAAGGTAATATGCTTATATGTTTTTATGTCACGAGTTATTTGAATTCAAAATTTAATTACAATAGGAAAGCCGAAATTAATATAGTATTTTTTATCCCCATATCCAGTAAACGAAAAATGCACGAAACTGGTTTTTATTCTATACTAGCGATCCGCCCCGACTTTGCCCTAACTGGATCTGTTATATATAATATATCTGTATAAAAAGCTTCTAGAAGAAATTCTCTAAACGATAGTATAAACCACATTAAAATCTATTGCGTATTTTAAAAGAACTAAACGCAGAAACAGATAGCAATCGCGACTTTATATACACTAGGAATCCGCGGGGTTATTACCTAAAAATTTGCAGACAGCGACAGCCACGCGATCACTACGCGACCGGTGACTAATTGTAATAAAAAATTGGTATCATGTATGATGATTGCGTATATATTATTCTATGACCATAAAATGCACTTTTCGCGGTTGATTTAGCGCCACTGTACAAATTACATTACAAGAGTTCTCGTTTTGACAGCAGATATCGCGCGATATTGGCTGTCGCATGCTGTCTGCAAGTTACGTAATAAGCGTGCCGCTCTGGCTGCGCAGGGGAGAAATTTATTTGAAAATAAAATAGAGCCCATGTTACTCGCTGATAATGTAGCTGTCTATAGGTGAAAGAATTTTTGAAATCGGTTGAATAGTTTTTGAGTTTATCAATACATACAAACAAAGTTTACCTCTGTATAATATTAGCATAAGATTACATTTTATATTACATAATTAAAAAAGCATAATACAATTGCGAAAAAATTAAATGAAATTAATTGACAAAATAGGAATTACTCGGTTTTATACCTCATTAGTTGGAATAGAGAAAGAGAGAGATAGTGTTACAGAACTGTGACATCCTTAACAGGCAATGACATCTTTGTTATGCGTTAGAAGTGATAGAGACGGAATTTATCCCCACTCCCCACTTATGTTTTACATTATATTTCATTTTTTTAAGTTTTTTTTTCAATTGCGTGATTACTTAACTTGACTTTGTATTAGTTTATTAAGAAATATGTAATCCAATAACCCATGGCCTATTAGGCCATTTGAGTTTGGAAAGTCTGAATGTTAACAAAACTTCCAAGTTAGTTCGTACGGCTTAAAGTGAGTGATAAATATGAGCTACGTAACATACTTATTTGGGTCACATTACTAGTGTGCTTTTCCGGCGAGTTATTTTTATTTAATGTTTGGAGTTATCACTGTGATCTGGCTATAACACTAACTTCTATTTAACTTAAACAGAATTTACCTAGTATACAGTGTGGACGTCATTCTTTCCCGTTACAAAGTGGCGAGTACAAGAATCTTATTGTAGAACGTATTGAAGCGCTTTGGGAATTAAAATCCAATTGTACATTTTTCAAATACGCTGCAATGTGGATGGTATTAACGCCATGGAAGAATGAAACCTTAACGAACTATGTAGTTGTTACAAAGTATAGAAATCAAAGGTAATTTTCAAGACTACAGATAATGTTCATAAACTTTACGATAACTAATAATTACGATTATAAATAACAAGGATATAGCTATATCGTGTTAATATTTACTGTAAAGGTTAGCCCTAAGTAAATATTAACACGATTATTTGTATCGCTATAGAGGAAACAAAGATAGACATGATAAAAAATTAAACCGACTTAAAAAAGCACTGAAAAGTACGAAATAACTACCCTTCGCTAATCAAAACTCAAGTACAAAAATAACTTTGTAAATATGATACAAATACCTATATAATTAAATTTGACAGTTACTGAAGTCGGTGCCAAGCCTACTAAACTAATAGATTGTTTTTGCACATCGATTTGGCATCGACTTCAATAACTGTCAAATTTAAATATATAAGTATTTTTATCGTATTGATAAGATTATTTTTTATTTGAGTTTTGATTGGAAAGGATAGTCAATTCATACTTTTCAGTGTTTTTTTTTTAAATTCGGTTTAATTCGGCCTCGGCTTAAATCAATATTTAGGGTAAGTCCATAATTTACTTATTTTCCAGTTCTGGAACACAATAACATACAAGAGAATCGCAATATAAATAAAGATCGTAAGCAGTTAGCGTTATTAGGTGTGTCTGGAAGTACATCCTTGCAAATAAAAAAATAATTTTCCAAATCGGTTTATAATTGAGTTCTGGAGTTCTGAGGTAAGAAACATAAAAAAAATGATGCAACCGAATTGAGAAACTCCTCCTTTTTTTGAAGTCGATTAAATATTAGAAAACCTCAATAGCGCCGTGGTCTAGGTCTTGCATCTAAGTGCGGAAGGTTCCAGGCCGGTTCCTGGTCCGGTCAATTTAATAAAACAACTTTTCTATATTGTCTCGGGTCTAGGTGTACTGTGAGACTCCCCTAGTATTCGTCGTCAGGTTCTCATTGCACACGGAATGCCCTAGTTTGAGACCAGATCATCGATGTATACTTGTTTTTTTTTAATTAAAGAGGGGGACAAACGAGCATGTGCGTCACCTGATGGAGAATGACCACCACCGCCCATGGACACCCACAACGTCCGAGGAATCACGGGTGCGTTGCTGGCCTTTAGGGAAATCGGGAAAGGAGGAAAAGGAGAAGAGCAGGAGGGGTGATAGGCCACCGGCACTCTCACTCACCGAACAAAACACAACAGCAATCGATGCTGTTATTTCACACCGATATTCTGTAAGAAGGTGGTACTCATCGAGCGAGCCGGCCCAATTTGTGTTGCAATACAGCATGGCTCTAACACTCGTACTCGTACTTACTCATACTGTCTGACGTATTTATAAAAAAAAAAATATAGGGGTTCCATTTGTGTTATTTTGTCTATCGAAGCCTAAAAACAAAAAAAAATACGAGGTGTTCATGATGGGTGAAGTTATAATTCAAGAAACATAATTTCAAATTACATTTAGGCATTTTCACATAAAATATGTTTATCTAGCAACGAAATAAACTTGTAATGTAGTGAAATATTCAATGTTTATAAGACAAGAAAAACACGAACGTGCCAGTGAACCGAAAGGCGAGCACAACAAATTCTCATACGAAAGGAAATAACACTGTAAATGTATTTCTCTAAAACACGAATACTGGTAATAAAATTTTATTTGTGGCCACCGGGGGGTGTATTCTGTACACACTCGTTAACGAAACGACCGCCGTGAGGGGGATGTGATTTAAAAGAAAAATTTGCCATTCCACGGGTCGAAGCACAATGTACAGGAATAAGATAAATAATATATATATTTATTACTATACTAGCGACCCGCCTCGGCTTCGCACGGGTAGAATTTAAAAAAAAATACGGCCCATGCTGCTCACTAATAATGTAGCTTTCTATAGATGAAAGAAATTTTGAAATTGGTTAGGTTATTTTTGAGTATATCTTTACATAAAGTTTACCTCTTTATAATATTAGTATAGATACTGTTACTCTATGCTCATATTATTGCTTGTACTTCAACCTTTTAATTTTAAATTACATTAATAATTTTCTGACGTTTTACTTTCTGTGAACTAACACTGACTCCAATGTCACTCGCGGACAAGATAAAAGATACGCAATATGATAAGGTTGGACGACAGCATCATTGGAAAGTGAAGAAAATAATGTCTAAATACTTTGAGTATACGCATAAATACAAAGAATGAGTGACGAAAGATTGACGAAGAAAAACTAAAGTGCGAAAACGAGTGATAGCAGAAGTCAAGAAAGATCAAGACTTACATATGAAGAACACATAGTCAGAGTATTTCCTTTCTGAAAAAGCTAATAACACTCGAATTCCTAGGCGGAAGTGTATAAGAAGAATTATGAGATTTGAGGTGGCGAAAGAGGAACATAATTATATGAAAATCGCGATCCTTGGCACTCTATCCTCTCTGACTATCCCATTAGGTATACAGCATGACGATATGTACCATGTACTTATGTATAAACCTACTCATAAAGTCAAACAACGAATAATATTTTTTGGTAATCGTTTGGGGTATCAAATAAAAGCTATTCAAAAATGCAAAACACATTGCTTTGAATAACTTTAACCACTTTTACGACAGCTCTTACGTAACTACTCTAAACTTCCCTCAAAAGCATATTCTAAAATATTTAAAAAAAACATGAACATTGTCCACAATTCAGTTTCCATTCATAAGAAACGTAAAAAAGCATAACAGATATTAAAATAGTTGAAATCGATTCTGTTACTAATTCTGAACAATATCAGCTTTCTGGTTAATCCAATATACTTTGCAACAGATAAATAAGACGTAGACTTTATATTTTATTATTAAAGTTAAAAATATACTGTGTTAAATTATGATACATAGTTTATGAAAGAATTGCAACTCATAAAAACAATTTGCAATAAATTTTATTTCAAGCTAACAGAACTCTTTTTTTTATATTGCTCGAAACTATTTTCTAAATATTTTCAGTATTGTGTCGACTATTCTACCTATAAAGAATTCAATTGATCAAACAATATTCTAAGTCACACGCAGACTAAAATTGGATTACATATTATGTACATATCACATGATAAATATTGTCTTATTTTATCAGAACCAATTTATGTGAAAAAATATTGAAAAGAAAAGGATCTAAATGGATTAAAGAGAGGTTTACGTACAATGGATTATAGACCTAAAATGAAAATATAAATACGCTTACTTTGTTTCTTTTCTGTATTTTGAAGTTTTGTAGTTGCCTCTTATGATACCCATAGGAAAATGCTGTGAAGGACAATTCCAAACCCTTATGCACAGGCCATTACATAAGGAACAAGAAAGAGCATTCAAGTTTAACACGTGTTTTATGTCAGTTTTTGTGAAAGGGTGTGAGATGTCAGAATAGCCCTCCGGAGATTAACAAAGTGTACTAACGTTGCGGGCAACTATTGCCGAAAATATTCACGAAAGGCCCTGCGGTTTTGCGGGGATTCCATTTGATATCGCGCTAAATGTTTAGTTCTGTGTACTAGTTTGTGGTAAATCTATTACGATGATATATACGTATTTGTTGCTAGCGTAGAATATGTAAGTATAAAAGAAGGTCGACTGCCACCTCACGCGTTACGGAATTCATTATTTTCGGCGGAATATGTAGGGTTATTGTACGTAGGGAGTTCGATGTGGACAGCATCTCATTTATCATACATACATATTTGTACATTTAAGTTCATAATAATACAAAACCAATGGACAGAGATACGTTTTTCCTACTATTATAGTTGTGTAATTTCATGGAGCACTCAACCTATAGAGCCGAAATATCGGACCATCCTACTCGCCACTGCTCAGATTTTCGACACCAACAAAAATATTCAATTCTGGACCTGTGTGTACATCTCTGTATATTCCGAAAGATATTTAGACATTTATATAATGGGTTCCTGTTTTGTTTCCTGACTTCTATTCGGTGGTGTAACAAAAACAGCAAAAATCAAACTAAGAACAGTAATAATAAAATTTTCAAATTGACATTCATTTTATCACGGGTCAAGTTAATTGACGGACTCCGTGATATCTATACATTTCGCTTTCACCGGTGCAACCTCTATTACGTTATCTCAGTCTATTACGTTTAGATTTTGTAATAGTGTGTGTGTAGTCAACCAATCGGAGCGCAGTAACCGCAGCAGTGATTAGACGAATATTGATTTCAAACAAAATAAAGGACATTTCTTCTCTATAGGTTGAGTGCTCTATGTGTAATGTACTGAAAAGCTTAGTGAAAAGATCACGTGCATTGTAAGTAATATTCCATGTTGTTAGTGATTTATTGTTATCTAACTTGATATATTTATTATTCTGATCTAATTATCTAATTACTAAACGTATTCACAATTCCCATAATATAACGAATGTGTTGGAATTACTAATGTACAGTAAACACAAACAATGGCCATTAGTGAGTTATATAAAATACCATCCTCACCCTACGACAGTCAGTTCTGCTCTGACGATCCTAGACTTGAGTACTCTGTACCTTTATTGTTATCAATACAATAATAGATAGGTACACTATAACTGTCGCTAAAATTATCGTTCATCGTACTGAGAATAATCACAGTTGACATCTTCCACGAACGCGCACATAATAGACGTAGACAATATAATAGTGTCAGTATTATAGTAAGTACCTGGGCGACCGAGCTTTGCTTGGAGTATTTAAAAAAAAAGGTCTGAGCACATTGCAAGATTCAAACCCGCTCGCTTTGGCGTGGTAGACCTACGCTCAAGTCATTGTGCTATTGAGAACTTAAACTTTGTTGCGAAATTAAGAGTTTAGAAGTTTTAAGTATGTGAAAACATAAAGAAAGCGAATTTCCTCAGAATATATTTGACCACCGTAAAGCTCTATATTGTAAATTTCATCGAAATCGATAGAGCCATTTTCGAGAACGCGATTATAAATATACAAACATTGCTTGTACTCGTATAGTACTACTCTTTTAAATAACATAGTATCTTAAAATAAAGGGAATCCATGAAATTTAACATTAAATTCATTGTTCAGGAAAATAAATAATAGGTTTTTCTCCATGAGTTTTAGCCATAGACTTTATAAATGAATGCTAGAGCCAGACGCCTTGTCCGAGTAGCAACGGTGAGCTAAATCAGATATTTATTATCAAATAAATCCCTCACTTCGTAGTATGGGCTGTCTGAATATAAACTTTTAAACTTTGGCGTTTATTTCGCGTTTACTTTACATACATACATACACACACATACACACACACGCACGGACGCACGCACACACACACACACACACATACATACATACATAATACATACATACATATATATCTTTACGTTGTATCCGTAACGGGGTAGTCAGAGAGGACGGAGCGCCAAGCGTCGCGGTCCTTACATACTTCTTTCGCTTCCTCAAGTCTCATCATTCTGCCCACACATTTTCGCCTAGGTACGCGAGTGCTTTTGACATTTCCGTCATCTGACACTCTGGCTATTTGATTTGGCTATTTGATCTTATATACTCATTATATATAAAGAGGTAAACTTCGTTTGTATGTAAGAGATAAAGTCAAAAACTACTCAAATGATTTCAAAAATTCTTTCACCTATAGGAAGCTACATTATCAGCGAGTAACATGGGTTGTATTTTATGTTCATACAAATTTCTACCCGTGCGAAGCCGGGGCGAGTCGATAGTACATAATGTACATCTTATGTCCATTCAGAATAATGTACCTTTCAAAAAGCGAAACAATTTTTCAAATAGATGCAGTTGCGTAGATTACTCTCCACATGTTAACAAAGTTACAAAACCTGCTCTCTCTTTATGATATTAGTGCAGATAATATTAACTTTATCAATGAAATTTCTAATTTATTCGAAATTGCTACCGAATTCTATTTTAATGGATGTATCCAGGCATTTGGTCAGTATGACCGTAATCCACCCAAATGTATCATTAATACAACCACACATAACTAGATGCCTTTAATGTTGCTACTAGTGGATACTGACATCTTATTGACATTTTTGTGAAAATAAATCTCAAACATTTTACACAAAAGAAAGGTAGATAGAGAAATACATTTAACTGACAAAGAATAAAAATCTTTACTTTCTTTTTATCATTCTAATGCTCAGTTCATTGAACTGAATTAAATGTTCGCTTAGGAATTGTCAAACTATGGTACCTAGTATGTTGTTAAGTGACGGTAGCAGTACGATTTTGTGCAAAAATAGCAAATTGGGCAAATTTATTTGTTTGTATTTTGTCTATAACTATTGTCTGGAAATAATCTTCTCGTCACTTCGCAATTGTTTTAGTTAAATCAATTATTATTAACCATTTGTGACAATTTTACAAAATTTTATATACTTCTAATTTGTTCAATTCGGTATAGAACCGTAAATTGATGAGTGTCTGACACATTCTTCAATCTTTTGTGCGAGAAACTGCGATTAAAATATAAAACGATATAAAAAAATCCCAAACATCGCAATTCTAGACAATTAATAACAAAGACATTAAAATTATAAACAAGTCCAATGACCTAATTGCTTTGTTTGAGAGACTCCTTTGACTTTAATAAAAATCATGAGCGGAGGGCATCGCAAAATCTCTTGCCCCAATTCATTAAGTCCTATAAACGAAATGAATATAAAACAGCAGGAACCCGCATTGCTTGTATTGTTGCCTTCCACATTTTTTCCTTTGTTTTATTATGAATTTGAAACAAATGTAATTTGTTTAGAAAATAACAAAGGGGAAACTGTGCATAACGTCAGTGGCGAATACACCTGAAAGTACCCAAAACATAACCGTGGACCAATAGAACACGCTGAGTAATTTTATGGTGAAAACAATCGTCTCAAAAACTTGCGGGGTGCAAGACGGCCTGTAATTATCTGATTGGTCACATCAAGATCGGACGTCGAATATTTGAGAGCAGATAAGAGGAGTGTTGTGGGTGTGGTCGTTGTTTAAGCAAAATAGATCTAATCTACCAACAGTATAAGTGTCGCCTAGGGTTCACTGGTCTCAACCCTGTAGCCTGGGCCAAAGAATAAAGTTACGGTGCTCCCCGCCGTTGTAACAGCCGACTAAAGGAGCCTTCGGGGTTGCGGCCGATCGGAGTGGGGCATCGGCCGTTCATTTCATTTACCTCTGTGTAATATTAGTATAGATAACAAAAAAGAAATTATGTTCTCCTAGTCTCTCCCCCAGCGGCTGGGTATCTGTGTGCAGATTTCTCCAGTGTAGCCAAAAAAAGGGTTCACTGGTCTGTACTGTAGACACGTTATAGTTATTTTCCTCAAAGCATTACTCTATTTTTGGGGCAGTCATATTGTGATTGTATATTCGAAGAGTGTGTTGTCCAGGGATGGAAGATGTGAACTGGATGTGAAGAGGTAGGCAGCAGCTGACAATACAGTTATCGGTATTAGATAGCGCTAGTTAGCAGTACCAATATAATTGAATCTGACAAAATGTGAACGCTTATTGTGTTTTTAGTGCTAAGTTTATTCTAAGATAGTAAAGATTGGATATGCTTGAAATCGAGTGAAGGTAAAATGAATACGGAGGAAATGAAATTTTTCAGAAACTACTTTCGACATTCCTGACGTGGACAAAGTATCTAATTGATGACATTATTTTGTTGTGAAGCTAATCACTTCGGAGAAGACCTGTGCTCAGTAGTGGTAATATAGTTATTAGCAAACTCAACTTGTTGTAAGTTCAAACGCAATTACACGAGTCAAACGCTCTTTCCTCTACCTTACAGTAAAAGCGAGGTAATTACGGACAGAAATGGACTCCTGAATTTTTTGTCCATATTTCCTTCCTCACAAACGTAGCGACGGAAACTTTTTGTCTAAGAGATGTAATTACTAAACTACCTTTGCTTTTTGACTACAGAAACTTTTAACCCCTGACGAAAAAGAGACGTTTTTTAAGATTGATGCCGTTGCCTGGTGTTCGTCTGTGACCACAGACCACCTATAAGACAAGTAATTATACGGAATTCTAAGCAAACTACTCTGTCAAGGTTACGTATGGGAAGCGGGCGCCGCGTCGGTCAGTACGAATAACTTCATGTACGAGAGTACGAAACATAATGTGCATGTCGATATAGCATATATCAAAAACCATAGGTACAAGATTTCTTTTCATGAGTTTCTTTAAAAAAAAGAAACATTGTAATGAACAAAACAAAACCTTGAAATAGTAATACAAATTAAAAAGGTTTTTGACACATTTTTTTCATTTACAAAAATCATTCCAAGATAATTTTTTTTTATGTTATCTATATCTATACTAATATTACAAAGAGGTAAAGTTTGTTTGTATGTAATGGATAAACTCAAAAACTACTCAACCGATTGCAAACATTCTTTCACCTGTAGAAAACAACATTATCAGCAAGTATAAACTTTTAAACTTTCGCGTTGCATTATAAAATATCTAAAACGGGAAATTTAACGCGATTACCTTTTTATTCGGGCTTGACGTTTCGACCGAGTTGCATCGGCCGTGGTCTCGAGCAAACAAAAAGCAAACTAGTTTACTCGAGACCACGGCCGATGCAACTCGGTCGAAACGTCAAGCCCAAATAAAAAGTTAATCGCGTTAAATTTCCCGTTTTAGATATAATCAGCAAACATTTTATTTAAAAAAAATTCTACCCGTGCGAAGACGGGACGGGTCGCTGCTTTGTAATTAATTATTTAAAATCTTGTTGCAATAGAAAGGAAACAAAATAATGTGGAACTAGTTACATAACTTCAAAGAATGATAGCCATTATATGTAAATTATTGAAACAATATTAACATGTCACATCACGTATTATTTTTACACATAATATCATTTTGTAAGAGTGAGATGCGACATGTAATAATCGCAAGCGCCGCAATGAGACGTAATAATCACGAGTTGTGTCTCTACCATGAGTTAATGACGTCGATACTCGCTATCGACAATGTAAAAATTTGTATGAAGAATTGGGCAGCGCCCCTAGCGGTTACTATAGTGAACTAAGAATCGTCATACAAAACTTTGACGCGGTCTCTATCGTGTATCGATGGCGTAAACTCATAGTAAGGCTATTAACAAGGACAAACACGAATTTGAGCCTTAGCAAAACCCGTTACAACAGCTGTTCCTTTCGGCTGTTACGTTAAAGCGGTTTCTGGCAAAAACCAATATAGATACCAAGGCGAATCCATTTGTTTACATTTTGAAACGTTACACTGAAAATGCTCTGCAATCCAATGTATTTAGCTAAAAGTGTATTGTTAAAATATCGCACACATCACGAGGGTCTAATTTAATCAACACGGACATCTTACAAACAGTCTTATAAACATGTACAGCGGCGCTCATGAAAATTAATGCAGCCCCGCATAGATCGTCATTTAACCCAATAACAGCGGTGGAAGATTATTTTCCCTACAATTAGTTGGGCAGGGGTCGAGGCGACCTTCTGTTGAGCGTTTAGCGTTTATTTATTAATTAAACCTAGCATTTTCTGAATATTATTGCTTAAATTTCTAATTCACAATTGTGATGAATTTATTTAAATAATATCTAGTACTTATCTAATGACCTTTTTAGATTGCTACGAGTCTGTCCATCTGGACGTCTGACTGTAATAGTATATTTTACCAGAAACTGTACAATACAATATAGAGATACAGTACATAATTTTAGAGTAGGAATAGCTGTATCTCGCGGTTTTATATGCGTTAAATTTAGTATTTTTCCAGTATATAAAAAGTAGCTTAGATTACTCTTAGAAAAATCCACCTCTACCTACCAATTTTTCGATTGTCATCAAAATCGGATCGGCCGTTTCAGATAGACAGACAAAAGTGTATAAGAATGCCGTGTAAATTTCCATATAAGCTTGAGAAACGGTGTTTACTTTGAAATCACAGACAAACACTTCAATTATATTTATATGAATCGATTATAGATTAACAATAATCACTGTACCGACAAGCCTTAAACAGACAAGCTAAGAGAATTATATTATGTAATGAAGATATTCTAATAATTTTGCGCAATTAATTTCAACGTAAATCGTCTTAACTTTGACAAGTAAAGGGATTGTTGTATCAGTAACGAATATTTAACTAAATGAATAAAGTTAACGTAATAGTCGCAATATTACGAACAGATGCGAAGAAAACGACGATTTGAGATCTTCCCCCTTTTTTGTAGTCGGTTAAAATCAAGCTTTTGTTAACCACTTCGATAACAAGAGGATTTATATTGTCGTGTTGATATCACGAAAGCAAAATTAAGCAAGAATGCTTGGCGCTTGGACTTTTTAAATTGAGTGGGGCAATCACAACGAAGATCAGTCGTAATCCAAGAGATATCTACAACATAGGCCCTACGTAGGCCTTCCACGAGATTTTTATAAAACGCTTTTCTAAATTTATGAAGATTTAGGACATTCCAATTTCCAATGCACATTACGACCTCGATATCGCAATGGTTCAGGTGTTGTGTTTAAGCACGGAAGTTCCGGGTTCGATTCCCGGCCGGGTCAATTTAGGAAACGAACTTTTCTAGATCAAAGATCAAATAGCTAGTGTTAACCGACGGAAATGTGAAAAGCACTCGCATACCTAGGCGAAAATTGTGTGAGGAGAATGATGAGATTTGAGGAAGCGAAAGAAGTATGTAAGGATCGCGACGCTTGGCGCTCTGTCCTCTCTGACTACCCCGTTGGGGATACAGCGTGAAGATATGTATGTGTGTATGCATATATGTATCTAACTTTTCTAGATTGCCTCAGGTCTAAGTGTACTGAGAGACGTCCCCGGTAGCCGTCGTCTGGTTCTCATAGCACAGGGAATGCCTTAGTTTGAGATCAGATGGTTATATCTTTGTTTTTAAATAACACGTAGTATAAACACCAGAGACCATGACTTCGCTCAGCATGCGCTTAAGGAGTATCCTGCGTGAGACTATAGGGGCGTCGAGTTCTGGTCAACCAGATCGAAAGAGACCTCTCTCCGCCGTCCATAGTGGCGGCTATAGTTGCGGATAAAATCTCTTGGAGGGCAGTAGTCTCTTTCATGGAGAAAATAATGCTCCTCAAGGGGGTCGCCGAGTGGGATCGGGAGGGGGCCGATCCCGCCCGAAGGCGGCGATGCCGGGGAGCGGCAACAAATGCCTCGGCACCTTCGTAGTCACTGTCCGATCAGAGCGGGGGTTCCAATCGTCCTTATAGCGACGACGAGGAGGAAGACAGGTTGCGTGGACCCACTCTGTCGTGACCGTTGATGGGTAAGGGGAGAGATTTGGCCTCTCAGGGTGCCGGGGGCTCCGGTTGTACGCCGCTGGTGATCCCGCAGCCCTCCGAATTGCGCCGTTGAAGGCTACCGTAGGGATTTGGTCAGTAAGGGTCTGACATAACCGCTTCGTCACCTCCGAGATGAGGCGGTAAGCATGATGCGTTGCCTACGTAAAAAAAGGATGTAAGTACCTTCTAACTATGCAGGTCGTCAGTATTTTACTCTTGAAAAGTAACCTAGTTGCAAAAATGTATGAAGTTCCGGAAGTCGTTTTTCGTTTGTCATGTCACGTCCATATCCATATTTTGTTACGAATAGATAACACGTAATATAAACATCGTTTGAAACAGAATTTGAATATTTGAAACAGCATATTTCAAAATTCCGGAACCGTGTGTCTATACCTATCCTATCAACGTATAAATTCCTTCAAACGAAGTAGCTCACCTGGACTTTTTGGCGGGAACGGAAGAAGTGAGGTAGACATTTTGTTTAGATTTAATATTTTTTACATTTTTGGGATTTTTAAAGCACAATAGTAATAGATATTGTGTTTTAAAGTTCTATGGTAGATGGAATGGAGTAGGTTTAAATAAACATGTCTAGCTGAAATTCTCACGCTCTTCCAAGAAGTCCTTTATAACTTCAGTAAAGCCTACTATTTGGGGGTCAACTGAGGAAGCGTGCTCGTCGCGACCCCTGCCAGCCCTTTTCAGGGCTGCAATTCCTCTTCTGTGCATACCATGCGGGACAACGGCAATTATAATGTTAGGGCGTCCCCCGGAAGCGACGTACACCGGTCTGTCCCCGCTGGTGTGTGCAGAGTGCAGTTCGGCGTTGGGGACCGCCACCCAACACGCTGTGCACCTAGCGGCGGGAAGTGGAGGGAGGAGTACAGAGTAGCTGCGTGGAATGTGAGAGGTGGGATTGAGGAGAAGATGAATGAAGTGATTGATATTATGGAAGAGAAAAGATTGGATGTGCTATGTTTGAGTGAAACCAAGCGAGGCGGCAGTGAACTTGCCGACTTGCCCGGAGGAGGCATCGCTTTGTGGTCAGGGGTACCACAAGGAGATAGGGGATGCCAAGGGGTAGGCGTTTTACTGTCCTCTCGTATGGTTAATTGTATGACTGAGTATGAATGTATAAATCCCAGACTGCTCTGGGTACGCCTCAAGATTGGGTTGACAAGAATTTTTGTTTTGGCAGTATATGCCCCAGTGTCCTCTGTCGGTTTGGCTGAACTAGAGCAGTTCTGGGAAAATGTTAGAGAAGTTCTAGCGACGGTTGAAGAGAACGAAAGAATTGTTGTGTGTGGAGACATGAATGGATGGGTCGGGACAGCTCGAACAGGATTTGAGTCTGTCCTAGGCAAATATGGAGATAAGAGAGTAAATGATGCTGGTAAGATTGTGCTAGGACTGTGTATGGAAAAGGATCTTTTTGTGGCTAATACCATGTTTGGGCACAAAAGGATCCATCAGTACACGTGGGAAAGAAAGGGTGCGAGAAGTATGATTGATTTATTCCTGGTGGATAGCAGACTTAAGAAGCAGGTAATGGACACAAGAGCGTATAGAGGAGCCGACCTCGGGACGGACCACTTTCTGGTGATAACCAGAATAAGGGGTCTGTTCGCAGCATGGCGACATCGCGTAGTGTCCAAACCTGCAGCGGTTAGCCGTATTAAAAGCTGGAAACTGCAGGATGCGACCACCAGGAATGAATATGAAAGGGTATTATCCAGTAAGCTTGATGATAGATTGAAAGTGATGAGCGAGGATGTTGAAGAATGCTGGCAGAACCTTAGAGATAGTATGGTTGAGGCTGCGAAAGAAGTGTGTGGAATGAATAAGATAGGGAACGGCAAAAAGCGTGATGTGTGGTGGGATGATGAGGTGAAAGTGGCTGTGTATAAGAAAAAGAAAGCATGGCGAGACTACCTTGCTACTAATGACTGTGGTATGAAAAATTTGATGAAAGACAGGTATAAGCTGCAGAAAGCAGAAACGAAGGCACTAGTGAAAGAGAAGCGTGAAAGGTGTAGGGTGTTAGATGAAAACAAGATGTCGGACAACTTCGAGGAAAATTCCAAATTATTTTGGAAAGAAGTACGTAAGATCCGAAGTGGTCCGGCACCTTGCAGAATGAATAAAGTGCGTTCGAAAGAAAACAACCTGCTTACAAATAAAAAGGATGTTCTGCAGCGATGGAGTGAATACTATGGAGAACTGTATGAGAGTGGCGACTCCGTCTCTGATACTGAGAGCGATTCTAATGAATTGCCACACTCAGGCCAGGGACTGGAGGATGCCATTAGTATGAAAGAGATTGTGAAAGTGATAAGAAGTTTGAAATGTGGAAAGGCTGCGGGAATTGATGAGGTGACTGCTGAGACGATCAAGTATGGTGGTCCTAGGGTCTGGGATGCCTTCTGTGCACTCTGCAACCTTTGTTGGCAGAAGGGGGAGGTTCCAGAGGACTGGCGCACGGCAGTCATAGTACCTCTATATAAAGGGAAAGGTTCCTACCTAGACTGTGCGTGCTATAGGGCCATCAGCTTGGTCAGCTTAGCGAGTAAAGTCTATACTAAAGTATTGACTGAACGTATGAAAGGTGTTTCAGAAAGATATTTGTGGGAGGCGCAAGGTGGATTCAGGAACGGTAGGGGTTGTATGGATCAGATTTTCTCGCTTCGCGTTATCGTGGGAAGGTTTCTGGCTTTAGGTCAGAAAGTTTTCTGCGCTTTCGTGGATCTAGAGAAAGCATTCGATAGAGTAGTGCGGAAGAAATTGTGGAGTCTTCTGCCTGAATATGGCGTGGAGGGCTCCTTACTGCAGGCTGTGAGGTCATTATATCGAGACCACAGAGCCTGTGTAAGGATAGACGGTGACATGTCGCCCTGGTTTGAAGTCTGTTCTGGTGTCAGACAGGGGTGCGTGATGTCTGCCTGGCTATTCGTGCTGTATTTGGACAGTTGCCTCCAGAGATTGAAAGGTAATATGAGTGGTATGGGATGTGGTGACACAGTAGTAAACTGCCTATTGTACGCTGACGATGCTGTGCTAATAGCACCATCAGAAGCAGAGTTGCAGACACTAGTCACGTGCATGAAAGAAGATTGTGAAGTAAAAGGATTGAAAATGAATGTGAACAAAACTAAGGTTCTGGTGTTTGAAAGAGAAGCGGAACAAACGAAATGTGTGATTAGTGTAAATGGAAAATGTCTAGAACAGGTGAATGAAATTGTGTACCTGGGGAGTGCGTTTTCGAGGGATGGAAGATGTGAGTTGGATGTGGAGAGACGGGTAGCAGCCGGCAATAAAGTGAACGGTGCTCTGTCCGCATTAGTGGGTAGTGTGAATATATCTAACACTGCTAAAATGGCCATCCACAATGCGGTGTTGGTGCCAACTTTGTTGTACGGCAGTGAGGCCTGGATATGCCCGAAATCGAGTGAAAGTATGATAAATGCTGTGGAGATGCGGTCTCTCAGAAATATGTGCGGTGTCACGCTTGCGGATAGGATAAGCAATGATGAGATACGCAGTATGACAGGGTTGCACAACAGTGTTATTGTAAAAATGAAGAAAGGAATGCTTAGATGGTTCGGGCACATGGAAAGAATGAGTGATGAAAGACTGACGAAGAAAATATACAGAGCAAAAGTGAGTGGTAAAAGAAGCCAAGGAAGACCAAGGCTGACTTATGAAGATCAAATAGCCAGAGTGTTAGCAGACGGAAATGTCAAAAGCACTCGCATACCTAGGCGAAAATGTGTGAGGAGAATGATGAGATTTGAGGAAGCGAAAGAGGTGTGTAAGGACCGCGACTCCTGGCGCTCCGTCCTCTCTGACTACCCCGTTGGGGATACAGCGTGAAGTTATGTTATGTTTATGTTATGTTTATTTAAAGCCTACCATCACTTTACTGGAGGAATTTTACGATAACAAAAATCTAATATATACTTGCGATTCTACTTATTAATACGTGACATTGGCAAATGCGCTCAACTGTGCGCCATGCCATAAAGAAAGAATAAAGTAGCTCACCTAATTCCGATTACTAATTACATTAGGTATACATTTTTTACGTAAAATCGTAGGCTGTACGACAAAATTTCCTCTGTGGAAAATATAAAATTATAGTGCTTACTTAAGTCACTAATTAGGCAAATACACCTCGTACTTGGGCTATTTTTAGTAACACTCTCTTTTATAATAAGTTTCGACCTTCGGTTCCGTACACGACTTCAATTTTGTGCACTTCGTGAAGCCATCAATTCATAAAAGTTTAATTATCTCGTTTTTACAAAAACATCAAAAGAAATTTGACATAATAGGTATGTATATTGCTTTGTTGATTTTTTAATAATTTTCTCAGTAAAATTTAATATGTACCTACTTCCTATGTTCGTAAATGGAAGGCCCACAACATTTCGAAGTTAGAAGTAAGTAATTAGTTTTAATAAAAAAAATGTGATTATGTCGCGAAGCCCCATAAAGCTACATTTAAAGGAGATTCGTATTGTTAGAGATGTACGGCTACAAAATATCGTATAAATACGTAACGTATCTAAATTAATTTTGCTTTAAAGTAAATCAGATGAACAGCTCGTTATTTAAATTTCGTAAACCTTTTTGTACACTTACGCGCCTTTGGAACGAAACTGACTTAATTCAAAATTTTAAGATTTTGTTTAGGCCAGTTACATTGCATTTAATTATAAAATAATGAACTAGATTTTTCATAAATACATGTATATGTCTACTTATTCTCACGATATGTACCTATTATGTACAGTTGCATACTGTACATAATAGGTACATATCACAACATTAACTACATCCATGACAATAATATGTAAGTACACAAGGGAAAACAGAAAAACAGAATTATTTATTGTATCAATAACATTTATTTTATTAATAACAAAAAGTGCATACATACGTTAATATTTACAAAGTTAAAAGTACACATTATCTTAAATAATAGACTTCCTCAAAGTTGCCGCTTAGAAACCTGTTACTGCTTAAGGCCCAGCAGACTGGCAGCATTACCTCTTTGAATAGTCAAACTAATTCGTTGGTGGAAGAAGCTGCCAGCCCGTAATAATAACAATAATTATTTACATTTTAAACGAGTATGATTATTGAAACCGCGCATGCCATGCGTGCGTATTTCATTAATGTTCTTTTTTTGTAATAGACAAATTATTGTAATAGTGGAGTGTGTGTGGTGGGATTCATGTTATTCATATCAATAACATGAATTCCATGAAACTAATACAATTTTCTGAGTATGCAATAGCTTCCGAAATACTGATCGAAGATATCGAAGGTGCATTGAAAAAATAAGCACTCTCAGTCATTTCACGTCGCAATATCATTCTATTAATTTATCTGGGCTTATAAACTTCAATGCTGCCTGAAAATCATTCTATTAACGATGAGTCTCCACATAAAAGGAAAATGTATGGAGTGACCCCATAACCGAACGCACATTACTAACGGAACCTTGAATGGCTTATGGTTTTATGTTCGCCAATGTTTTTGTTTTGATCAGGTCCCTTTCTTCCGTTCAGTAAAGATTTACGGTTGATTAAATTTCTTCATTCATTAGGCCTTTTGTTGCTATCCATCAATTCCCGAATCTTTTTTCCTGGAATATCGAGTATTTCAAAGATATTTATCCGTGAGATTTTCGAGTGCAAATATCGAACCGTTTTACTTCGATAAATACGTTTTCTTATAACAATTTCTTCGATTTGAACCGATATTACCCTACACGTGTTTACTTTAGAAGCATTTTCAAGGAACAGAAATAAATTGTTTATTGAAATATTTTAATACACGAATAATGATTTCATAGAACGTTGAAAATAAATTGAGTCATTATTTTTATGTAAGTACGAACATTCACTGGATTTCAGTATTTAAAAAAATTATAGTTTAAAAAAACTAAAACACTCTTTAATGGCAAACCGAATTAAAAAGTAGAAAATAATTTTTAAGTATCAAGAGCTTGTGTCAAGCTTGTGGCAATAGAAAACTCCAACAATCAATTACGACTAATTAATTTGGAATAAGATTAAAATAAAACCTAGTTATTAATAAAATAATTCAGTTATAGTAAAAAACATACATACATACAGGTGAATCTAATAAAAGCATGTTAAAAAAACAAGCCATGTGGCTTATTTTTGCAAAACCAGTGTAACATACTACATATTTGTTTTGACCTATCATAAACCGTAAAACAATTGTCACAGAGCTTCGTCTTTATGTAAAAAAAACTGTCAACCGCAAACATTTTTTTCATATCAAAATATGGGTGTAATTTTCAATTCTTTCAATTTTAATCAATTTTAATTACTTACAATGCAGTCCTGATAATTATCATTCGATGCATACTTTTAAAGACAATGCGTTTGGGGCTGTATTTTGACACGTATTTTCGAAAAAGAGTAAGGACAAAATAACGTGTTTAACATTTTAGAATTCGTGATTTAATTTCGTTTTTATTTGTGGACCACACGATGATCGAAAAGAAAAAACGTACAACCGAACCGCTATGGCGTTATTGGCCGTCAATAGTGCCATTTGGTGACGTTTTATGAGTCGTTTTTCACACCATTTTAAAACTTTAAATACACGTCTGTCTTTGGGCCACCATTTACTTCCTTTCAACGGTTTATGTCAATACGTCAAATAGTCTTCGAGAAAATCGGCTATGAGTCACTGAAAGATAAACGCCGAGGTGATTTCATGTTTCTCATTCTAATTAGTGTGTTAAAAAGGTGTGATTGAGGGTTAAAAACCGGCCCGGAGAATTGAAAAAAAAATAGTCAAAATCTGATAATTCAGTTATAGTTTTTCTCATTGGATTTCAGTAAAAGGATCGGGCCAGCTATTTGACATAGATCGTTAGGAGATATAATAAATATACATTTAACTAGCAGTTTTGCTCCATTCTAGTATACGTTTCTGTAGCAGGTCAGACAGTCAGGCAGACGCGACGATGCTCTAAGAGTTCCGTTTTTGTCAATTTAATTTTCAAATCGGGGAAATTCAAACAACATTGTTTTAATTACTATAAATTACACTTTTATCGGGGACGTGGGAGTAACCAGCGGTAACTCCAACATAGGGAAACGAATTGGAAGTTCTGACGGCAGAGATCTCAATTTTTCTGTGATTGCAAAAAGTGATATTTGATAACCTAATTCTTTATTTTATTGACTTAAATTTGCCAGTTGCGTTACACGATTGGTTAATTTTTGTAACAGACAAAAAAATATCAAAGAAATCTCTTTTAAAAGAGAGATTTACATTTTAGGAGTGACGATACCGATTTATGCTTTTAAATTTTCTGTGTAGATTTATCTAAACACACCCTTCAGAATGCCAGTTGGATTTTTAAAATTGCTCATAAATTTTAAAACAAACGAAATTAACTGTTATTTCGTATTTTTCGTAAACTAGCGCGCGCACTTTTGTATGATGCAGAAGGTCTATTTTAGATTAAATTATTATTTATCACTTTGGCAACCTGATGCAGCTTGCACCAAAGCCTGTGAACATGAGCGACTTGTCGTAACGCCGTAATCACGCCGTTACGTGCAGTTTAGGTAGCAGTTAGGTAAATCAGTGAGCGAGCAGTTCACTGCCTGACTCACAATAAATTCACGCGTACATCCATACATCTCCCGACGACTCCTTAGATCAAAGTAACTGCTGCTATATTTTAGTCCGCGCGATATTTCATCCCTTAAGTACCCGGCATAAGAGGGCAGGAGTCCTCCATTTTTAATGCCCTGTTCATAATCAGGATTAAGCAGCGTACCAGATTCTGCTAAATAAAGATTTGGAGCGGCTTCATTAATCCTTTCTGTTAAAATTTTCATGCTCTATTTGAAGGGTTTAAATGGTTTTCGTCCTTTGTTATTATAACTGGCGGTCGTAGCGAGTGGCCATTGATGATTTTATGAGAAATTCTATATGTTCAGAGGATTATACGGATGTTAAACTTTCATAACATTAACATTTTGCCGTTAAAATTAATGTACTTAACTAATCTGTTTAGAAATTGTAAGTATCCAAATAAGGTGGTTAACGGTGGTGTCGAAATCAAAGAAAAAATTTATTGTGCAAGATTCGCGCACCTTTATACTAATATTATAAAGAAGTAAATTTTGTTTATATGTAATGGATAAACTCAAAAACAGCTCAACCGATTTCAAAAATTTTTTCACCTATAGAAAGTTACATTATCAGGGAGTAGCATGGGCTGTATTTTCGGAAATCGGGGCGAGACGCTAATATTATATAAAACGGTAATTGTTAAATCTTATTTATTGTAGTATTTACTTCCTGTTTTTCTTAATTTTCTCCTATAAACTTCAGGTACCTTATGTTTCTTCAATTTACTATAACTAAAGGTAATAGTTATGGAAAAGAGAGAAGGAGAGAGATAGTCAGTCGGTTTTAAGTATCCAATGTTCCTGCTTTTTTATTTTTTAGGGTCTGCACATCACTGAATAATTCTTAAGTTTATTGTTTTCTTACATAACTTTAAAATTAAATGGTTAGTTTATGGCCACACAATTGGTGTGATAGTGAAGTCTCATTATACATATTTTAAATACCTGATTATATTCCATCATATTCAAAACGAATGTGTAAAAATTAAAATAATTAAATGTGATATAACTGCATTGGAAATTTTGAGGGCAGGGATCTCAATTATTCTAAATGATTATAAAACGTATGAAAGTGATATTTGGTAACCTGATTCTTCATTTCATTGACTCCACTTTGCCAGTTGCGTTACACGATTGGTTATCTTTTGTAACAGAAAAAGAAGTATCATAATAAACTCTTTTAAACGAGAGATTATATTTTTCGAAGTAACAGGACCGATTTATATTTCTAAATTTTCTGTGCTGTATAATCTAAACACACTTTTCAAAATGCCAGTTAGATTTTTAGAATTAATTATAGTTTTTAAAATAAAAGAGAATAACAGGTTTTTCGCTAGCGCCTGAACGTTTGTATAGAGCTGCAGATATATTTTAGATTAAATTATTGTTTATCACTGCGTCACCTTGAGCATTAGACTGTTTCATCGCACAATATTAACGATTGAATCAACTTCATTCAGTTTTAATTCATACATAATATTATAACATATCCACACACTGAATCCCTAACGGCGTAGAGAGAGAGAGAGAGAGAACAGTGCAGTGAGAGAGAGAGAATGGCTTGCCAAGTGTCGCCGTCCTTACATACTTTATTTGGTACTTCAAATCTCATCATTATCTCACATCACACATTGTCGTCGAGGTATGGGAATGTTTTTGACAGCTAACACTCTGGCTATTTAATATTCATGAAGAACCTTGTCTTCCTTGGCTTCTGTTGCCACTCACCTTCGCTCTGTATCTATATTTTCTTTAACAATCATTAATCACTTATATATTTTCTATGTGATCGATTCAACAACATTTTTCCTTTCTTCATTTTTATAATAACGATTACGATTACGAATTACGATTTACAATATCATTTATAAGTGAACATGATAATCTCAGTATATTATTATTAAGAGAAATTTGTAATACAAATTCAAATCACAAAGTGACATTCTATGAATAGGTAACGAAATATACTTTTACGAATATTAAAATTCGTAAATATCACGCGAAGCGAGAACTTCTGCTACATTACTAAGGAATAATTATTTATTACGTCAAAAAACTTTAAGTACAATGGTTCCATTAAATTTCATACTTATTGATTAGTTTCACACGCTATAACTTCACGTTAGTAACTAAGTAATTTGTGCTATTACTACGGTAAATTGAAATAAATAAACCAACTCTTAAAGTAATGAGGTTCTCAATTCAACTAATATTTTTTTGTGTGTATGTTACGCGATAACCTTGCCATTTATGCATCGATATTGATAATTATTATTTTTAATTCAAAAGATATAATCATATTTCCAAGATGGTCCCAAGATCTGATGCTTAACTGTCTGAGAGCTGCTTGAACAAAACAACTCAACAGCTTAAAAATTTAAAAAAAACGTAATAAGGTTTCAAAATTGGAAAAAACTTAATCGTGGACGTTACTGAGATTTAGGACGTAACCACTCAAAAGAGAAAAGTAAACAACTTTTAGGAAAAAAATTAATTAGACTTCAAAATCAAAATAGTGAATAGTACAAAATAACAAATTATCGATACGTTTGTTTGTTACGAGTGTTATTATTTTGATGTCGGTATAATTTTTAACTTAAATAGGTAATTTAACTACAGGTAGGTATTATATTCAATAGTAGAAAAATTACAATGTAAAAAATAATAATATAATTACTGGAAACATTACTTTACTGTTTTGATTTATTCTTGTAGGTTGCAGGCTGTAATAATAATTATTTTACACTGTCATTATATTTTTCAAATCTGTATTAGTTATGTATTTTTTAAATGAAACGGTAGCACTTTACTGGGCAGGGCATTATATTTTTTAAAGCGATAATTATCATTTTTATCTTAATTTTTGCGCCCAAAGCCGATAACAGCTCTACCTGTTTCTGGCACCGACCTTGGCCTTTATTTTCATATTTATTTTATGTTTTTGATCGAACTAATAATAATCTCTAGACTAGATTGCTTGTTAAACTTTTCTTAAAGAAACTGAAAAATAGGTTTGTTTATTAATCAAGAAAACAGCTGTGACAAAATATTTAAACAGTTATTTGTGTTGAAAAATACTAAAGTTATTCTTTTATAACGGTAGCTTTGACTCTCTTACACTTAGCGGGCCCTAAGTTTGTGACGTTACATGCCTATAGCGTTATCTCGCTCTAGCTTATCTTCACTACAACTGTATTATTTATTAGCGAGATTCAAATATTACTTATAAAATTATACAAACATTTTAGCTTTTTTTGTCTATTTTTAAACGGTTTTATAAATAATTTTTATTATGGAATTTTTAGTTAAAAACGATAACAATAAAAGTAAAATACAATAATTTTCGTATTTAAAAAGTTTCATTTAATTTAATTTCCTACCTGCCTAGTGTCATATAGTCCGATACGGTTAGTTTATATTTGTACACCAACGGGCAACTTAATGATAAGGATACAAAAGGGTCCTGAATCGCGCAAACGATATTTTTGTGTCCCGTCGCACTAATACGATTGTACGCAACTTACTTTCGGGGAGTCCTATTCTACTCAGTAAAGCAGTGATTTGGGGTTGGAGCTGCTCTCAATTCCACTCCACTTGAACCTCTTAGCCAGGTCATGATCCGATGGATTCACCGTCGCTCTCAATGCGTGCGGTTAAAGTCTCCACTCTCGGCCCTCGACAAAGGCCAGTCAGATACGAGCCACGAACTATGAGATCGTCGCTCGATTCTCTCAATGCCGGTTGTGCGCTTACGTGCGCTCAGCGCGCGCCAACCAGGTTCCCTTGATTGAGGTATTAACGCCTCGTCCAAATACTGTAGAAGAAAATTTGACTCCCTTTTTTTAGGGTATTTTTAGATATTTTGAGTTTTAAATTCCGCCTATTGTAGTATGTACTTGAGTTTTGGTTAGTAAAGTATATTATCTATTTGGTAATTTTTAGTATTTCTATTTCAAAATTTTTTCGGTTTAATTTTTTCTTCGAAGTTATTTATTTTTTCGCTTTTGGGCGGGCTTGTCCTAAATAAATATCTGGGGTACTCAAGTAAAAGGGTAGGGCTTACAACTAAGCTTTTTTCCAATTCTTTAGCGGAAGATTGAATGAAAGCATCTTCAAAATATATGAGCCGTTGAGAAATTTTTTTGTAAGCAGTTATTCATCAAGAGATCTTAACCAGATTTCTATGGAACCACCCTGGACCCTTTCAAATAATAAAAAAAAATTGAACATACGTGCAAAATATTCCAACGTATTGAAAACCTCTTCTTCATTGTTTTTTTTTGTTTTGTTTAATTGATTAATAAGTTAAAACAAACTGATAACAACAACGAGTACTTTCGTTGGCGCGGCTAGTCGCCCGTCCAGCCATCCCAAACATTACTACAGTACTGGGCGGCCGAAACAGCAAACATCAACAATGAAGCTTACAGAAGAGCTTACAGAAGGCCAGAAGAGTGCAGTCATCAAATACCTTACTGTAATTACCTTATTTTCTCACAGAATATGTGTCAAATAAACGTGATCCTTACAACATCCTGTACAGTCTGCTAAATTTTTAAGATAGGTATCAATATTATAAACCATTTTTAGGCAATAAGCTAATAATAGAATAGGTAAGTTATAATAAACCCTCGTTATAAGTAATTTAAGTAGGTTTTTTTTGAAATTACACTACATTCAGCTTTCATGGTACCATTTTTTTGATAAGAGATTGTTCACGCTAAAACGACGTCCTGAGGCCGCTCACAGAGGGTTGCAGCAACACCTGCTATTATAGTACTATAATATTAGGTGTTGGTTGCAGTGGCATGTTGCAGTTGCAATATACGTCATCGTTGTGTGGGTCCCCCACTTCGTTATCGCATTCAACAATAAGCATTTGCGTGAAGTCGCATAATATCAATACTATATTATCTAATTCAATTTTTTCGACATCATACATGTTTCTTGCGTATTTCAGTATAGAAGTTTCGTTGAAAAGTAGTATAGCATTGATTTTTTTATGTTCTAGCCTTGGACACACACGTCTACATACTTTTTATCATTCATAGACCCAAACACTAATTGTTAGAAACAGCATCGTTGTGATTTAATTGTTCTTGGGTGCTCTCTAGATCCCCGAGTGAGAATAAAATTAGTATCGCTGACTTAAAGAAAAAATTAAGTTTAGTTTCTAAATAATAAATAATTCCGTTTAGGGTTTTGCGTATGGGTACGCAGTATGAAAGGTTGGACGACAGTGTTATTGTAAATGAAGAAAAAAAATGCTTAGGTGATTCGGACACATAGAAGGAATGAGCGATAAAAGACTGACGAAGAGAACTTACAGAGTGAAAGTGAGAGGTAAAAGAAGCGAAAGAAGACCAAGGCTGACTTACGAAGATAAAATAGCCAGAATGTTAGCTGACGGAAATGTCAATAACACTCGCATGTTTAGGCGAAAATGTGTGAGGAGAATGATGGGATTTGAAGAAGCGAAAGAAATATGTAAGGACAGCCAGCGACACCAAGCGCTTCGTCCTCTCTGACTACACCGTTAGGGATACAGCGTGAAGATTTATATGTACATATGTATGAGTATGGGTATTTGGAAAGTTTATTATGAAAATCAAGTCCTTAATAAACCAAATAATATGAATTACATGTGTTAAAACGTATTCTATTAAACTGTAAGTTTTAAAAAGTTACACGCTAAATAAAAACATTATGCGACTTTGTTTGTATAAAATGTTTGAGAAAAATGTTTAATCAAATGATAAGAATATCATTTTGTTGAAAAACTGAAAAAATAGCTGTTAGTTGCTTTTATCTCTAACCCAGATATTTATTATATTTGTTAACAAACCCTAGCCTTAAATAGCCTTAAATAAGCAAGACGCCTTAAATAGAAATAATAAGCGAAGTATAACGATCTCACAATATTCATTTCAGTCGTTTGTATGCGGTTGAGGGAATGGTTTGCTGTGGTATGCGGGCTGTGGAGTATTTGAAACATCTTGGATTAGGTTCGACGGTATGTCCAAGAATGCGGAGAAGCCAGCTGATGCGGTTAAATTATGAAACGCGACCATTTCGGGAAAATATGGAAATGCAAATATCGAAATACCGTTGTCCAATATTCCGGAGATCCGCTCCCAGGTATGCATTAAAACTCCTAAACTAGCCCTAAATTTAAAATTCAACTTTCGAAGTCTGTATCTGTTTCAACCGCGACTTACTTCAGAGCGCGTTCAGCGTTCTCTCCAACGCGAGCAGTGACGCAAGGCGACGCATTGGAAATTTTGACGGCAGGGATCTCAATTTTTCTAAGTGACTACAAAACGTATGAAAATGATATTTGGTGACCTGATTCTTCATTTCATTGACTTTATTTTGACAGTTGCGATACGCGATTTACATTTTTAGTTCGTTATTGTAGTTTAGTTTCTAAATTTTCTGTATAGTTTTAATCTAAACATATTCTTCAAAATGACTTTTATGGATGATGAATGGATTTTTAAAAATTAATTATAGTTTTTAAGATAAACGAAAATAACTTTTTTGTATTTTTCGTAAGCTAGCGCGCGCACTTTTGCATAGAGCAGAAGGTCTATTTTAGATTAAATTATTGTTTATCAATGCGTCGCCTTAAGGCTAAGAGTTAAATCCAAAGAGAAGGGTTTTCTACTTTGGTGCGAGTCCAATACTACCCAGGGTAGAGTGGAGTCCGAACAAGAGACTAGTATTTGTTCTCTTCCAGAGTTTAAAAAGCTGCTCACTGTAACATGTCGTGGTTATACCTGTTCCGAATCTCAACTGTTTGTGTTAAATCATCTCTAAAAGAACAAGTGTAACAAACAGACATTGAAATGATTCCGTAAATGTTCCGTTTTTAGGATTTTGTACCCAAAGAATGCTAACGGGCTCCTTTATTACTACGTCGTACGTCCGTCTGCTCTACATTGAAAGGGCTGTATCTTTTGAAGTAATGGGCAGCCGGTTGAAATTTTCACAGAATATGTTTTATTATGACAGATACCTTAACAAATAATAATAAATAAAAAAAAACAAAAAATAAGATGAATACAAGAATTGAGCTTTTTCGTTTTTTTCTTGTTTTTTCTCAATCAAAACGTTAAAGTTGGTCGATTATAGTACAAACACTAAAGTAGGCAAAACAACAAAAAATATAAATTAGTCAAGTGTGAGTCGGATACCAAATTAAATGAAAGAAAGCAAAATTTCTGTGGTAAATACATACATACATAATTATGTTCACGCTGTATCTCTAACGGGGTAGTCACGTAAATACAAGCCATTTACTAAATAACGAAATTAAAATGAATATTATTGAGTGATGAATAATGAGTTTGAGTATTTAAATAGTATTAGGAGTCTAAATGTATTTAAATTTTGAACTCTATTGATAGAGTATTTACCTGTACCTAATTCCAACGTGAACTAATTTCAAAACCGGCGCAACCTCGTTACGGTCTATTTACTGGGGTATAACGTCAACTATCAGTGTCAAGCGTAAAGTTATCGAGCGGGAATGAGTCGACATTTCTGAAGAACGCAAATTACTGGCGAGTTACTGTCGCCAGCGGCGCACCAGAGCTGGAATGTCAAAACGGGCTCCCGTCCCTCGCTACATGTTTCGAATATATGAAAATGGCATTCTACATTTTTGAGGATGTAATTTTTTAAATTCCTTAACTTCTCTGTTTTTAAAAAATAGGTATAGGTCCTATTAACAGCCTTGTGAGATAAACAAACAGGGATTTGAACAATAATAAAATTCCAAGCAATTTTATACACCAATTGTGTGATCGAATTAATCTCTTCGTATTTGCTATGGGTGAGTACCACACAACGGACTGAGATAAATCGCAGTAGCATCCAGACTCCAAGCCAATTTAGAATATACTAGCGGTCTGTCCCGACTTCGCTCGGTGGGGTGTTATCACGTAAAGAACAGTAACTGCACCACAGTCGCGCGACGGTTGTTTTTAATTGATAAATACAGTGCCATGCCGTAAAATTATTTTTTGTAGCATGAATAGAGTCGCTAGTAGTATTTATTTCACTTATTAATCAACAGAGGTAGCAATGATTCGAGGCATTATATCGATCGCGTAAGATTCGGCTATCGCTTCCTATCTATATACGTAATAAAATGTTTTATACAAAGTTCGATCCCTTTTTTCCTTTTAAAATGCAAACCGACAATACTTTCTTAAACTTATTATTATTATTATCTTATTGTTTTTGTGTAATTGTTGTTTTAATATTATAATTTTATACTTAATGGTGTTAAGATTTTGTAGTATTTCGTGAAATAGTGACAATCAATCTTTCTTAACGGATCCATACCTTTCACAACTATCATCAGACCAAATTTCCTGATCTTAGCTTTAGGGCGGAGTTCACCATCGCTTAACTAAGTGTTTAAATATGTAAACAACTGTTTATTTCTGTACTGATGTTCACCAATGCTAACCGGACGATTTACTACTTAATCAGATGATCAACTTAACCGAGGGCATGGTTTAAACTTCGATTATTGACATTTTGATACTTTTACATGAGAAATAGATTGGATTTCTTCTGTTAGATCTATGTACTTTACTATTTTATGTATAAAATACCTAGGGTATTGGGTTTCAGTTTTAAAGTTGACAACTTCAACTGAAAATATAGAAATTGAATGAAATGCAGTTCTACATTATACAACTAGGTGCATATTTATTATGAAGATTTTCACAAAGCGCCACGTATTTATTATTTATTTTGAAATTATATTATTTTTGATACCTTTTAATACCTATTTTAAAAATTTTTAGGTAATATAACATAACATAACTTCACGCTGTATCCCCAACGGGGTAGTCAGAGAGGACGGAGCGCCAGGAGTCGCGGTCCTTACACACCTCTTTCGCTTCCTCAAATCTCATCATTCTCCTCACACATTTTCGCCTAGGTATGCGAGTGCTTTTGACATTTCCGTCTGCTAACACTCTGGCTATTTGATCTTCATAAGTCAGCCTTGGTCTTCCTTGGCTTCTTTACCACTCACTTTCGCTCTGTATATTTTCTTCGTCAGTCTTTCATCACTCATTCTTTCCATGTGCCCGAACCATCTAAGCATTCCTTTCTTCATTTTTACAATAACACTGTTGTGCAACCCTGTCATACTGCGTATCTCATCATTGCTTATCCTGTCCGCAAGCGTGACACCGCACATATTTCTGAGAGACCGCATCTCCACAGCATTTATCATACTTTCACTCGATTTCGGGCATATCCAGGTATTTAGGTTTTAAAATTTTTAGGTAATTTACGTAAACTTATTTAATAGTTATTACATGTACGCACGCAAAACGTACGTACGTTTACACAAGATATGATTAAACAAACATCAATTCCGCAATAACGCACAAAAATCCAAACACATGTGTCGCATTTTGACGACCTCCGTGGCAACAGCTAAGCGCGTCGGAAAGTAAACGGGAGTTGCGGGTTCGATTCCCGCCCTCTGAGTGTTTATGTATAATATGTATTCATTTACAAAAAGAAAAGTATATAAGTAGTATATCAGTTGTCTAGTACCCATAACACAAGCGCTGTGCTGCTTACTTTGGGACTAGATGGCGCTGTGTGAAATGTCTGAGGATATTATTATAATTGCATTTATTGCTCTTCGTTCTGAACTTTCTTCTTAGTCCGTTATTTTTTGAGTACTTTTTAAATTAGATCTTGACCATGTTATACTGTAATGTTACTTTTGTAATCCAAACAACTCGAGAGACATGACTTTAAAATTTTGTCTTTCCTTGTATTACAGAATCGTTTAGGCCCTTTTTTGGTAACTGTTCCTATTACTATATTGTCATTTTTATATAAAAAACGTCAATTCGGTCATTCGTTGCAAAACGCCCGGTTTGTAAACCGTCCATTCAAATAAGCTTTTGAACTCCTTTTTGAAAAAGTCTTGTTTGTATTGTGTTTATTGTTTAATCAAGCGGATTATAAATCGTCGATTATTGTGATATTGGTGAACTCTACCCTTAGTAGAGTGAGTGAATGATATTTAACTTTTAATTATAGATGTATGAGAATTGAATATATTTATTTATTTATTCTTTCAGCACTAAAGATTTAGTAAACATGGCGGACTTAATGCCAAGTGGCATTCTCTACCAGTCAACAATTATTATATTGTTTAAATTATATTATCATTTCAAGTATTTTGTCGATATAGAGTATAGAATCTAGCCTAACGTAAAATCATTTCGTTTTAACATATGGACTAGGGAACAAATTAGCCACAGAATTATTATTGGATTAAAGATATTTCAAAATATTTCTTTGACACTTTTCACAGAAATAAAAATCTAAGTAAACGTAAAGATCAAAGATCCGCTACCTATACGATTTCCTTTTCATAAAACATAGAAGGAAAAATAACTTCAACCTCGATAGCGAACGGAATTTTTCAATAAAACTCCAATAGGACTCTTTATAAAATTATATCAATACAGTTTACACAATTAGCAATGAGCTCCGTTTGATTGAATATATTGGGTAATGTGAATAAAGCAAAAGTAATTAACATAACATAACATAACATAACTTCACGCTGTATCCCCAACGGGGTAGTCAGAGAGGACGGAGCGCCAGGAGTCGCGGTCCTTACACACCTCTTTCGCTTCCTCAAATCTCATCATTCTCCTCACACATTTTCGCCTAGGTATGCGAGTGCTTTTGACATTTCCGTCTGCTAACACTCTGGCTATTTGATCTTCATAAGTCAGCCTTGGTCTTCCTTGGCTTCTTTTACCACTCACTTTCGCTCTGTATATTTTCTTCGTCAGTCTTTCATCACTCATTCTTTCCATGTGCCCGAACCATCTAAGCATTCCTTTCTTCATTTTTACAATAACACTGTTGTGCAACCCTGTCATACTGCGTATCTCATCATTGCTTCAAAGCAAAAGTAATTGCTTCTAATATTTAGTATTAGCATTACCATTTGTCAGTGGCGTGCACTCCATAGAGACAAATAGACTCTGTATACTCTAGCAATTTGCTAATTATTTAATGTAAGAAAAAGAAATAAATCGCAACCGAAAACATTTTAAAAATTCGTATCAAAGGCTGAATTTACACACATGCAAAGATTTTCTGACGTTGTGTTTCGTATAATTACACACGTGCATCTGTAGTGGTTTTGAATGTTTACTTAACCCAAAACACGCACTGAAGTTAAAAAAAAGACGCAGTCTCTAGCCAATACCAGCATCGGACAAAAAAGTCATCAATAGTTTTAATGTTATTAGTTAATATAGTATGCGTCTTCATTTCGCTGAAGGCTTATTGGTTAAAATACGTGCCGTCTTTTCCTGCGGGTTATTCACAAACGTCGGAAACTCAAGTTTCCGTATCCGACAGAAAACTTTTCAATGATTTTGTATATACGCGATTCACGGATCCAAAATATTATTATATTTATATCATCATATTATAAATAGTCGTATTCACAAATCCAAGCCGTCGGATTGAATTTATGCTTTTCGACAATCGGCCTTTCCGCCACGGAAAGTTTACGACGTTTGTGAATAACCTCTGATGTCTTATTGGTTAATATCAGATACAACACTAACTTAATGCACCCGATTTCAAAGTGCGTTCATTTTTATTATCTACGAGATTTAGATTTCGCGATGACTATAAGTTTATATAATTAATTTAAAACATTAAGAAAAGTAACATATTATAACTTAATTAGAAAATAATCTAACTTCTTTGAATGAATAACACGACCCAGCGATCTTTTTTTTATAAGCGCCCTCTAAACTATTTGTAATGAATTTTTCTTCCTTACTTAAAGAATATTTAACAAATAGATAATAAAAATAACAGATGGCGCTCGTCGGCATTCAGATTTAAACGAAATTATTGAATAAGATTGATATAGGTAATGACTTTTCAAATTTGTTATTAAATATTATAAGATAATCTTTTTACAAAAATTATAATAAGCAGTTTTGCTACCGTTGAAAGACGATTCATAGTAGTTCCAATTAATAATTAACATGACTTAAAAAATATTTTCATTTACACACAAACTTTCAATGACGAATTCGGTGTTTTCTTTTTAGGCTACCCTATTGAAATTGTCTGTGCACGTCACTGCCATTTGTTAGTTAGCATAAGCCCTTCTCATAGCAATTGCTTTTGTTAAGAGTCAGCCTATGCAGACTTTGGTGTGTTTTGTGACCTGCCCCCTTATTCACAACGCTTCGAAAACTTTCCGTGGCGGAAAGGGCCGATCGTCGGAAAGCATAAATTCAATCCGACGGATTGGAAAATGCTATTCACAAACTCTATCGGAATCTCATAGGAAAGAACTTTACGAATCCGAAAGAAAATGCATTTATGAACCATGTTACAAAATGGTAGAAATTCTATTCGTTTTGGTAGAAAATATTAGTGTGGTTTAAACGTATGACATTTTGACAGTCGCAATGTATTTGGTAAAATATCATTTTAAACAGACAGAGAAACAACTTAGACAAAGAAATTACTTAGTCTTTTTTAAGATTAAACATTTTTGTAAATTATTTTACTTACATTCGTTGAACTAAACGGGCTTTATAAATACGGATTATAATGTCTGTGCTTATCGTCTGTGCGTTCAACAAGTTCAAATAAATTATACTAGATGTCGCTTAGTAAAAATTAATAATAACTACAATAGAAAGTACAATAGCGTTTTTATTTTTGATTGTTGTAGTTTCTCAAAATACCTCAAATACCTCAAACAATGTTTAGCTATTGATTGCGTAACTAATAAAATATGTTATAAAAATATAAGGCAAATTATTCCTTAGGCATGTATTTAAAAAGAGCACGAAATTTGTCTAGAAGTCTAAATACATACGCGCACGCAATTAGGCTAGATTTTTGACGACCGACGTAATCGATTATACACACATTACATTAATTTATTAGTCTCGGAAACGTTTTCGACTCTAAAAAGTCGTCGGAAGCATCCGAAGGTTTCGTCCCGAAATGAACTGTCAAATCATGTCGTTTCGGAAAGGTTTCGGATTTGTGTAACCACGATTGGAAAAAAAAATCTCGACATAAAAATCCAGAAAAAACCTTGTTTTGCACAAGGATTCAGTTGCATCTCCAAAATTCTGCAGAATTTCAAAACGTTTTTTAATAAAATGGAAAGGTAATTGTCATATCTCAAATCTCTAAAACCAGTTGTGGTTAGGATCTCTGCTCTCGAAATTGTTGATCAGTGATCACTTTGTATACTTAGAAATAAAATTCCGTTCGAGGTATGTTACTTTCACAATAAAATTAATCATATTTGTCGGAGACAACGACGCGAGGGGAGTTGTTCCTGACTATAGACAAACATACGGTAGCTTAGTAATAGGATCTTGTCGTCGCCCTTTGGGTTCGGTACCCTAAAAGTGATACCTGACTGAGTTTTTTAGCGGTTCTTCTTAATGCAGATGGTATATTTGATATAAAAAAACCTTCTTTGTTAATTCTACGAAATTAATTTATTTTGACTCTTATTTATTAGAGTTACATTATATTTCAAACGTAGTTTTGTTCTTGTTATGTATATAAATAGTCTTAAAATGTATCAAATACAAAATGATTATACATTTTCGCGGGGACATTTAGAACAAAGCCAATTAAAAGGTTTCACCGATAAAATAATTACATTACATAATAACTTTCAGACAAAAGGCAAGAAAACTAAATCAACATTTTAGAAAAACAGTGGCTTTCTTGAAATTAATTTAATTAGTTCAGATAATTTAGGTCTATTAAAAATGTGAAGGAGGGAGCTTTCTGTACCTACATAAGAAATATTTATCCAAAGAAATTATAAGATTTCTAGGAGTTTAAATTACTAATTCTTCTGCATATTCACAACATTTCCCTAATCAATAAGTATAATAATATGCTAAATAGTTGCTGTCAAGAAACAACAAGGCTGTCAAAATTTTAAATGTAGTTAGATTAACGTAATAATATTGGCGCATAAAAAACAAGTTTAACGGGGTAAATTAATTGAAAATACTTCGTAAATAGGGGCAAAATGCCGCGTCACGTGATTGACGCAAACGCCCGGCGGGGGGCGGGGGGCGGGGGGCGGGGGGCGTTTGATTAATTCGTTTAATTAAAAGGGGGAGTACGTGTGCTCCCATATTTAGAATTAAAATTATTTTTCGCGTAACGCTCGCGCCGAACGGTTCTGCTGTCGATATAATTAATGGAGGCAACTGATATCTATTATAAATACACACATACCATATATATCTTCACGGAGTGTCCCTAACAGAGTAGATAGGACGTAGCGCCAAGCAGTACGGTCTTCACGTACACAACTCTTTCGTCTCCTCTATACACCTCATTCTCCTCACACATTATCGACGAGGTATGCGAGTTATTATGATATTTCTGTCAGCTAAAACAGCTGAAAAATATTATGAAATGGGGAATTTCTAAATTTAATTTCTGGTCATAATTACTAATTCTAATTCATGTCATTGACAAAAGCGCTAATGTGTGCACGGTGCCATGAATAAAGAAAAAAAAATAGAAGTTAATGACTATCATAAATTGGTAACCTTTTTTTGTGACACAAGATACCCTGCATACAGGTACCCACTATTCAGCCACCTGGGGGTTAGACTGGTTTATGTGGAGTTATAACCTTTAAAAATCCTTGGAACTCCCGCGGTGGTCGCTTCCTGTGGAATAAGCTGAAGCCCTCTCGTATAGTGCCAAAGCACGCTTTGAAGGGGCACAAACCACCCCCTAACACCCTCTCTGTATTACGACAGCTCAGGCTACACGATGTTCATTCTTCTCGAATTCACATGAATGAAAATCGGATCCCCTATTTCGATCGGGGACCCTGAAGGCCTCTTAAAGTCTTTAGGCTATAGGGCATCCGATATTTTTAACTGGTTATGAATTGTGAATGTGAATGAAGATGCGTGAGGAGAGTGATGAGATTCGAGGAGGTGAAAGAAGTATGTAAGGACCGCCAAACTTGGCGCTCCGTTCCATCTGACTACCCCGTTAGGAATACAGCGTAATTGGTTAATTCGTTAATAGGAGAATAATTAGTCTGACCTAAAGACAGATTGAATGAAAGATTTGACTGGCTCGCTGCCGCATTGGCAGAGCATCTGCCTACCAAGCCGAGGCCCTGGTACGATCCCGGTCAGGTCAATTTAGATAATGAACTTATCTCAACTAGCTTGGAATCTGGGTGTTATTGGGTGCTCCACCAGTTTAGATTTACTTGAGGTTTCCAGGATAAATAGAACGATATATCTAGGGTTATTCTCTTTTTATAAATATGGCATAGAACTTTGAGTCGAACTATAACAATTGATAGAATGCTTATATCTTTATTAAAATACACATACAAACATGAGGAAGCGAAAGAAGTATGTAAGGACTGTGACGCTTAGCTCTCCGTGCTCTCTGACTACGCCGTTAGGGATACACCGTGAAGATATGTATGTACATACAAACACTATCGTGCAACCCTGTCATACTGCGTATCTTTTATTTACTTATTTTATCCGCAAGGGCGATTTGTTGAATGATTTCCTAAATAAGAGAGTATTGAAAAACAGAAACAAACTTCGTAAAATTGTATGTGTAAGCAAAGAAAATATTTCCAGACTTATAAATCTTTGTGAAGAGCTTTCGTCTTGCGTATTGTTTGAGAATATCTTGTTGTGAACTATTACGAATCGCGTTAGTCCATAGGGAGGATAAATAAACAGGAACGAAGGCCGCTACTGGATAAACTTTTGGATTTATTTGTTGGGTATCTTATTTGTAAGGAATTTTGAGAGTTTGGCTTTTGGGTACAAAAATAATTTAGGACATTTGTGTGATGTACAGCTATCGGAAATAAAAATTATTCAACATTGGCAAAAAAATTCAGGAAGAAATTTCCATATAGTGTCTTTATTTCATTACGAAAATATCTTACTTAATCATTGATGTTATAAAAAAGGAAAATATACTTACGATATGGACGCTACTGTCAAGAACTTAAATTAAGAGGAAAACTCACGATGCGATATGATATATTTGATGAGTCGCAATTCGAGTGACATTAGCTTGTCTGTCACCTGAACTAGTCTAGGGTTCCACTTATACAGGGAAAAAACCATATATGAGATCACTCACGCATCTGTCAGTCCGTTCGTCTGCAGTAACCGATTTTTTTGAAACTATATGACCTATTAGATCGTATTAGCCCAAATATGTTGTAATTATAGAACGAACTTCTGAAAATATAAGATCAAGAATTTTAAGTTACAGATAATATGAAATGTTCTTATAACATTAACAGCATGATATGTAGGTACTTACATGTATTTACAACATAGAAAGAATGCGTGATGAAAGACTGATGAAGAAAATCTGCAGAGCGAAAGCGAGTGGTAAATGAAGCCAAGAAAGACCAAGGCTGACTTATGAAGATCACATAGCCAGAATGTCGAATGTCAGGAAGCGAAAGAAGTATGTAAAGACCGGAGCGCCAAGCGTCACGGTCCTTACATACATTTTCGCAACCTCAAATCTCATCATTCTCCCCATACATTATCGCCTAGGTACGCGAGCGCTTTTGACATCTCCGTCAGCTAACACTGTCTAAGTCAGTCTTCGAATTCCTTGGATTCTTCTAACACTCGCTTTCGCTCTGTAGATTTTCTTCTTCGGTCTTTCATCATTCATTCTTTCTATGTGCCCGAACCATCTAAGCATTCCTTTCTTCATTTTTACAATAACACTGACGTGTAACCTTGTCATACTGTGTATCTCTTGATTGCTTATCCTGTCGCATTTCTACTGCATTTATCTTACTTTCACTCGATTTCGGACATATCCAGGCATCAATGCCGTACAATAAAGCTGTCGTCAACACCGAATTGTGGATGGACATTTTGGCTGAGTTAATAAGCTAATAGAATGTTTTAGAAATTATTCGCTTTAGGGGACTGTGAACCAAACATCATGGTATCAATACGCTACCGCGACTGAACTACTGACAGAATGTCTCCATAAACAAACACCCTTGAGTCCAACGACCGGAAGCGACGCAACGATAATAACGCAACAATGACATCGTTATTCCAAATCCCGCCGCTCGTCTCGTCAAATTTGACGGCAGTTTCGCTTCGACGCGTGACAAACGGCGTGTGTTGGCGTGCGTCAATAGTGACACCGCTGACGTGTCATTATCGGAATTACAAGGCGGCAAACAAGTGTCTTCGGCTTATGGAACCGCGGCGTAACTCGCAACAACAAAGGGTGAACCCGCCTGATATATTGGAGATAAGTGAGTTACGTTTAATGGAATTACTTGAGCCCGAACGTCGCGTCGTATGTAAAGGATTTACTGGAGCATTTTGACGATGTCAATTTATCAAGTCATCAGCATGGTAAAAAATAAAGAATGCGTTTATTCTGTTTTAAAACATTTATGTATGGTCTCATTTCAGTTACAATCTCATCACAATTTTGTCTAAATAAACATGCATTACAAATTTTGTCGTGTCTCGTCATGAGGGCCGCACACAAGGAAAAGCATGAATATAAGTATTACACCACACATTTAGCAGTAATAACAAACGTTTATAGTAAGAATTGAAGAAAAGACAAAAAGAATATTCTAATCTGTGTTGATTACGAAATTATCTCCGAAATTATTGAGCTTATAATTTTGATTTCGAAGAAAGTATAGCATCTTACATTACGGAAAATTATAAATTAAACTCCCAGCTTTTGAACGTAGATCCTGGAATTTAAATTAACGAATAAATATTTTTTAACATGGGACGGAACCCTTTATGGTATGCCGCAAATTAAACTAGCACTTCAAAAATAATTCGCGAAGTTCTCTTGATACAAATTGCATCTGCATGGTAATTCAAAACGCATTTAAAACTTTCAGTGGCGGAAAGGACCGATCGCCGGAAAGCATAAATTCAATCCGACGGATTGAAAAATGCTATTCACGTACTCTATCGGAATCTCATCAGAAAGGACTTTACGAATCCGAAAGAAAATGCATTTATGAACCATGTTGCAAAATTGTAAAAATGGTATTCGTTTTGGTAGAAAATATTAGTGTGGTTTAAATGTAAGACATTTTCACAATCACCATGTATTCGGTACAAAATCATAAATAATAATTATGAAAAAGAAATTACTTAGTCTTTTTTGAGATTAAACATTTTTTATAAATTATTTTACTTATGTTCGAAGAGCTAAACGAGCTTTGTTAATACCAATCATATTGTCGCGCTTATGGTCTCTGCCAGAATAATAACCTAGTCGGACTTTTTGGCGGGACGGGAGAAGTGAGGGTGTCATTTTATTTAGATTTTCTATTTTTTATATTTTTAGGAGTTTTAAAGTACAACAATGATAGTATATTGTGTTTTAAAGTTCCGTGTAAGTGAAAAGAATGGAGTAGATCTAAATAGACATGTGTAGCTGAAGTTCTCGCGCTCTTCCAAGAAGTCCTTTAAAACTTCAGTAAAGCCTACTATAACTTTACTGGAGGAGTTTTACATTACAAAAAAAAAAAAATTTACTTGTGATTCTACTTATTAATACATGACATTGGCAAATGAGCTAATCTACGCGCCATGTTATGAAGGAAGAAATAACCTAAAGTCGGTCTCTGCATTCAATAAGTTCAAACAAATTATTCTAGATGTCTACAATGGAAAGTAGACAAGTTTGAGCGTATTAGAAGTCGCGTTTTAAAAAGTTAATACAAAATGAATTATTATATTATATTTAATACACTTTAAATACTTTGATACGAGGTCTTAGCCGCTAGAACGTTGGATACAGAATGAATAAAAGCACCGAATCAACAAAAAAAATGGTTAGGTGATCGAATTCTATCTCTGGTATATCCTGAGGATGCTTCGTTGAGAGGCGAAACACGTGTCGACTGGGGATTTGTAGAGTTTGAGCGGAAGATAGCTAAAGATTTTAGGAATTTATCACATGCGATGGATTTCCGCAAAGTAACACCTGAATCTATACAATAGTCTACAACTAACTTACACGTGTCGTTTAAATGTGCAAGCTAGGCTAAACAAATGTTATCTCTGCTGAGAAATGCCTAGGTTTGCACCTTCAATGTGACCAGATACTAGAGGACGACATAACTACAATAGCCTTTTTATATTTGGTTGTCGTTGTGTTTCTAAAAATACCTCAAATATCTCACACGATGTTTTGTTAAGGATTGCGTAGCTAATAAAATATGTTATCAAAATATAAGGCAAATTAATACTTAGGCACATAGTTAAAAAGCGCATGAAAAGAAAAAGGACACGAAATTTGTCTAGATTACATACGCGCGCGAAATTGGTTTAGATTTTTGAAGACAGACGCCACTATATATATGAGAACAGATGTCTTGGTGATGCCAGTGCCTCAACACAGTCCAAATTATTAGCGTTATCTTTTCCTTATGTTTTAAACCTAATTTAAGTAGTAATTAACAACAATTGTTTGCCAAAATTATTAATTTAGTTGTCTCAGAAAGGTTTCCGACACTAAAAAGTCGTCGGAAGCATCCGAAGGTTTCGTCTCGAAATGAACTGTCGAATCATTTAATTTCGGAGAGATTTCGGATTTGTGAATAGCGTTTGAACAAAATCATCGAAAAGTTTCGGGTTGAATACGGAAAGTTGAGTTCCCGACGTTTGTGAATAACTTGTGTTGGTACGTGATACTAGTAACTAAAACCCCTGAATACTAACCAATTATCGAATTTATTCAAATTTGACACTTCAAAACGTAAAAAATATTATGGTATAATAATAATAATAATGCGCCAGACAATACAACCGATCATCTGATCTCAAACTAGGGTATTCCCTGTGCTATGAGAACCAGACGACGACTACTGAGGGCGTCTCCCAGTACACCCAGACCCGAGACAATCTAGAAAAGTTCATTTCCTAAATTGACCCGACCGGGAATCGAACCTGGAACCTTCCGCGTTTGGATGCAACATCTAAACCACGGCGCTATCGAGGTCGTCGGTATTATCAAATAACAAATCGTCTTTACATCGAGTTCTAGTTGTGAATGACACCCTCTATGAGTCAACCAACTTTGTAAACTCAAACGCAAATTTAACCAATTGTTGGCAGCTACATCGAATGTTTTATGAACAACTAGCGACTCGCACCGATTTCGCATGGGTAGCAGAACCGTTTTGGACAGAACTTTCGTAAAAACCGTTCCTAGTGAGCGTCTACAACGCGAAAGGAGTAACTATGCTAAATTTCAAGTCAAATCAAAATCAATTACAAATTGTATATGTATATATATATATGTATGTAGAATATATATGGAAGAATAATATATAGACGAAGATAAGAATAATTTAAATATTTATTATATTATTATTATATTATTATTATATCAATACAATATATAAGAAATACTCATTATTTCTTACATATTGTATTGATATAAAAAATATCAACAGCAAAGTAGTAGCAGCTAAAGAAAGTCAAACAATAAGTGACGTAATCGTCGAAAGAATTCGCTAATCTTTGCGTAAGTGTAAGGAGAATAAGTCCGATACAACAGACATCCGTTTACCACATTGGAGAAATGTATGTCCTGACGATAGGTATGTATAAAATTGACTGCAAAACTTGCACCGACTAGAACGGACAGGAAATTGAGGTTTAATTAGCGAATAAACGTGCTCTTTCTATAGTAACATTTGACGCCTTTATACACCTTATGAATTGGGTGAATTAAATGTATTTGATCATATTATGAAACAATGTCACTTCATGAAAAGACCCGACTGTCATATCGTGATGTGCCCAATGAAAAGTCGTATAAATTGATGAGAGCAATAAATACGTCTGTTGATATTCCGAGTTAAATTCATTAGAATCTGACTACATACAATACATTAGGATCTCACTCTACACGACGTGAGATGGTTACATTTCACATCGCTAGAGATGCTCTATCTACGGTCTCAATTTTACGTGGTTGCAAAATGACTGCATACACGAACTGAGTATCGTGCAAAAAAATTGTAACAATAAAATAATTGATTACAAAAACTCTAAAAACCACATATCAATGAAGCTTTGAGCAGAAATTAAGAGAGTTTTAATGCAAATCACATATTCAACTCGACTTAATTCTCATTTGCTTTCGACATTTTACGAGTTCAGCACATATCTAACTTCAACTGTAGCTGGATAAATCGTTAAATGATTTGCATAGAATGACATGCGTTCGTTCGTTCAAGTCGGCGTTCCTAAAATCTCAGGTACAATTTGTCCAATCAGGAAAGATCCTCTGAGTTCTTTGACGCCTTTGTGCTGGACTCCGTCATCTGTATATGACGCATCCTTTGATCGGAGGAACGTTAAGGTTGTGGACCACAGGGCGTCATTAGTGCTGACCCGAACGAGACCGGTGACGGCGTAAAAGCCGCTAGACATGACAAGAGGTTTGTTTATTTGGTTCGATTCCAATTCTACTGAGTCCGACCGAGCATCGTCGGTCGGGATATTTTCCCTTTTCGGAAACAAAAAAATAACAATCGTATAACCACATATCCACTCTTACAGCTCTCTAGACGACCTAAAGTTAAAGAAAACACTTTACTAGATTGGACGCTCTACGCTAGTTATATCTGTGACTATCACAGTAAATGAAAGTATGTTATGGGCAGGAACGTGAAATGTTGTGTTAAAGGACTGAAATAGTTGTCCCGTGACAATCGACTTTCTCAGGTACTATGTGACGTAACTTTTTCTTTTGGTTAAGCAAAAGAAATGTGCACACAGATACCTAGCCTCCTGGGGGAGAGACTAGATTATGTGGGGCTTTCATCCATCAAAACTCCTGCAGTGGTCGTCCTCAGTCCTGAGGGCATTCTTGAGGGGCTCCAGAATCTCCAAGCAAGAAGATTGACAAGATTACTATAAAACAATCGAGAATTGTCAATTACTCTAGTCCACTCCTTCACGACTACGCTCGTTCGCCGCACAACAGAACGTCTTAAGGCGACGCATTTATTAACAATAATTTAATCTAAAATAGACCTTCTGTTCTATGCAAATGTGCGCGCGCTAGCCTATGAAAGATACTAAAAAACAGTTATTTTCGTTTATTTTAAAAACTATAATTAATTGTAAAAAATCCAACTATCATTTTGAGGAATATGTTTGAAGTAAACTATATAGAAAATTTAGAAATATGAATCGGTCGTGTCGCTCCGAAAAATGTAAATCTCTGTTTTAAAAAAGGTTTCTTTGATATTTTTGTTGTGTTACAAAAGGTAACCAACCATGTATCGCAACAGTCAAAATAAAGTCAATGAAATGAAGAATCAGGATACCAAATATCACTGTCATACGTTTTGTAGTCACTTAGAAAAATTCAGATCGCTGGAAGTTACGACTGGAAACTCTCCAGCATCCGCCACTCACCAGAACTTGCTCCAACTGATTATATATTTTTTCGGAATTAGGATAACCTTTTACAAAGTAAAAACGTCGAATTCGATGAGGCAGTGAAATACCTTTAAAGAGTTCATCGATTACCATGCCGAGGATTTCCATAGTAAAGGTATCAATGAACTTCCAGTAAAATGACGAAAGTGCATCGACAATAATGGCCAATACTTAGATTAATTGAATATACACTTTTCCTTAAAATACATAGATACGCACATACATTTCTTCAGACTGTATCGCTAACGGGGTAGTCAGAGAGGACGGAGCGCCAAGAGTCGCGGTCCTTATATTATATTTCTTTCGCCTATTCGAATCTCATCATTCTCCTCACACGGTTTCGCCTGGCTATTTGATCTTCGTAAGTGTTTCGATTTATTCTGTATAAAACGGCAATTTCGTAGGTAAGGACCTAATACATTTACGTTTAAAAATGAGATATATTTATGTATATGTATATAGATTTTGACGACCTTGATGGTGCAGTGCTTTAGGTATTGTTCCGGTTTCGATTACCGGCCGGATCAATGAAGTAAACGAATTTTTCTAAATTGTCTCGGGTCTGAGTTTACTGGAAAGCGCCTCCAGTAGTAGTCGTCTGGTTCTCATAGCCCAGCGACACTTTAGTTTAAGACCAGATGATTGGCGTGTATTGTCTGGTGTATTCATTATTTATAGATAATACAGATTTTTAGTCTACACAAATTTTGAATTAATGTAGTTTCGCCGGATGTGTAGATGTGCCGGATCTCCGTATCCGTGTCCGCGGATATCCGAGAGGAAAAACAGATCTGAATCTGTATCCGTATTCGTTACATTTTAGCGGATCTTTAACGGATCTTTTATATTAATCAATTTCATTAAATAGAATTTTAAAAATTGATGGCAATAAAGTGTCATAACTTCAAATTGCTTTTTATTTCTTAACATTACAGTTTTGCCACTTTTTATTGTGAAAATCAAATAAATAATTATGATAAACATTATAATAGTGTTACCTCATTATGTTTACATAAAATAGGAATAATTTTATTTGTATCGGGGACGAACAAACGAAGCACGAAAGTTGAAGTCCGGATCCGTATTCGCGGATCTAGACACTAACGATTCGTTTCCGGGTCCGTATCTACAGATACACGTTTTTAACAAATCGGCACATCTCTAACCGCTAGTACTGTATGTTATATATATAATATAACGCATAATATGTACGCAGTGAAAGTAATTGAGACCTAAAACATGAAATACGAGCTTTTCTAGGTTTTAAGGCAACTTTTAGGCAACTGAGGTTCCTTTTACGTCTTATAGCGATAAATCCTCTTTTCTTTGTTTGAACATAAAATTGCTGGAGTGTTTTTTTTAAACCGCCAAGTTCTTTGTAGCGTCACGTTTTATTTCAAAAGAAAAATTCGGCCGCTCGGTCGTCGTGTTTACAAATAAAAAGGTGGGAAAGAACAGGAGGAAGTGAAAAATTATTCACAGCGGGGTAAGCGGTGGCTGATCATATTTTATATAGAATAATTGCCGTATGTACAACAATATTTTATTCGTTCAAATGGAACGGGCTTTGTTCGCGACAAAACAATGTTGCGACGATACACAGATTTTCAATAATTACAAACAATTATGCTCCGACCTCTCTGATTAAGCCATTAGGGATACAGCGTGAGGATATGTATGTACATAAAATTATGTGTGGCACCATAATTAAATTATGGTGCCACAATTAATATAAATCTACTTTTAACTGTTCACTGTTATAAACTTTAAAACTAATTAATACAACGATTTTTTTTACTTGAATCACGTAAACGGTGGTGAAATGTCGTTGTTAGGGTAACAGCAGACATTACGCTGGAAATAATTGTATACAGAGTCATATATTCGTAATAAAAACTATTATTTTATGTAGTTTAAATTTTTTTTAGCTTACTTTATAATATATTTTATCAATATGAATATTATTGTATATTTTATCAAGTACGTGTATTTCTAATAAAGTGGTGAACATTAAAAATACTGTTTAACAATAAAATTTTATTGAAAATTAAAAAAAAAATTTATAGTGTTAAATATTACTTTTAATGTTATTTTCTAAATTGTAAAATGCTTTTAAATGCACCTATTTCATAAATAACGTAGAAAACATTTTGAGTGCAAGTCGGAGTCGTATTTGACCGGTTTATTGGTCGAAAACTAATAATGAGCTGTATTATCCAGAGAGTAGATACCATAAACTTAGTATATACTGTCGTACTGGCATATAGATGTAAAAAGAGTGCGAGTGAGAATGTAATATTTAATGATAGTGGCACAAGTAGGAAAGGGACAGCAAACGAGACGCTATTGTAACCTGTTTTGAACGCAGATCGTCACAAGTCAAAGTCAAATCAATTTATTCAATTAAACCCAATTAAAAGGTATTTTTGAACGTCAAATCTACTTTAGTTCGGTTCAAATAGAAGAGAAAAGAAAACCTGAAAAGTACCGACAAGAAACAGCCAAGTATAATTTTCTCAACATCATTTTACAAAAGGTTTATTAAAATACAATAATCAGAGCCAGTAAATGCATGCGCAGAGAAGATCATTACTAGACTATTGTTTTATCTTCAACGAAATCGTTATTTTATAGTATGATTATCTAATCAATGTACGTTTTATAACTAATCTAAATCTGTTTTCTGGCAATTGAGTGACTTCTTGAGGAATTTTATTATAAAAATGAATGCAGTTACCCAAAAATGAAACCTTTGACTTATGTAATTTAAATTGTGGAATAACCAATTTATCACGACCTCGGGTTACCATACCGTCTTAAATTTCTGTACCATAAGTCGTCACGTTGTGAATGACGCTGTTGACTTATTTTATTATTGTGTTATTCCTGTTTTATTTCGAAGAAGTCCTGTGTTTTTCAATAATGGTTATGTGTTCTGTATGTGAGTGTAATATTACATATCACAATAAACAAGAGAATCATTCATTTTATAGGTGACATTGACAAATTGAAAATCGTCATGTGTCAGCGAGTTCTATGTTTGTCTATACTCCAGTATATACATATGCATACATATCTTCACGCCGCATTTCTAACGGGGTAGTCAGAGAGGACGGAGCGCCAAGCGCCGCAGTCCTTACATCTTTCGCTTCTTACAATCTCATCATTCTCCTCACACACTTTCGTGTAAGTATGCCAGTGCTTTTAACATTTATATCCTAAGTATATACTAAATTCATTTTAGGTACATATGTTTATTTAAAACAAATAACTACACCAATTGCGTTTGAGTCTTCTTTCGAGTAGTACTGCTGTCACGGTAACGTTGATTCACTCGTCATTTATTAGTTGAGCGAAGTGGGTGGATGTATCAGACATTTGATCGTTCCAGTTGATGAATTCTCTAAGTAGACAGGTCCAATAAAAATGACTTTCTATTACGTCTCGTATCTGACTGACGATAAGTTAGAGCACCAGATCGTTACGAAGGTATACAACTACATGAAATGAAATCAGGTTTTTTTTAATGAATAATGGCAACTAACCGTAGCAAATTTTTGCCAATGTCTTGTTTGGATTAGACACTGTGCGGAGAAATTACAGTTTGTAAACTGTGAACAGAATTAATTATGTACATACATACAATCTCTAACGGGGTAGTCAGAGAGGACGGAGCGCCAAGCGTCGCTTAGACGCTTAGACACTAGTCACGTGCCTGAAAGAAGAATGTGAAGTGAAAGGATTAAATATGAATGTGAACAAAACTAAAATTCTGGTGTTTGAAAGGGAAGCGGTACAGACGAAATGCGAGATTTTTGTAAATGGAAAATGTCTAGAACAAGTGAATGAAATTGTATATCTAGGGAGTGGGTTTTCGAGGGGTGGAAGATGTGAGTTGGATGTGGAGAGACAGGTAGCAACTGGCAATAAAGTGAACGGTGCTCTGTTCGCATTAGTAGGCAGTTTGAATATATCTAACATTGCTAAAATGGCCATCCACAATGCGGTGTTGGTGCCAACTTTATTGTACGGTAGTGAGGCCTGAATATGCCCATATGCATTTCATTTATATATATATGAAATATGTGCGGTGTCTTTCTTGCGGACAGGATAAGCAATGAAGAAATACGCAGTACGACACGGTTGCATGACAGTGTTATTGTAAAAATTAAGAAAGGAATGCTTAGATGGTAAGGAAAGAATGAGTGATGAAAGACTGACGAAGAAAATCTACAGAGCAAAAGTGAGAGGTAAAAGAAGCCAAGGAAGACCAAGGCTAACTTATTATGTTGAATGAAATGAAATGTCAAAAGCGCTCGCATACCTAGGCGAAAATGTGTGAGGAGAATGATGAGATTTGAGGAAGAGAAAGAAGTATGTAAGGGCCGTGACGCTTGGCGCTCCGTCCTCTCTGACTACCCAATTAGGCATACGGCGTGAAGATATGTATGTATGTATTTCTATGTTCCTTTTGCAGTCTCTGATACAACGACATCGCTTTTCCTTATATCACGTAGAAGACAAACGAGCGGTTAGTCCTGATCGCTAGTGGAGTGAGGATCAAGGACATTTACATCACCTCATATTGCAAATGCGTTCGCAAACTTGAGGACTAAGATATTGCAAAAATGGTATAACCCATATCACTTCAAAATATATAAATAGCTTAAAAAACCTGAAAAATTATAAATATTAAGAATAAAGTGTACAATAGACCTCATTAAAATAAAAATTTACCGAAGAAGAATACCAGCAATACATACATACATATCTTGACGCCGTATCCCTAACGGGCTACTCAGAAAAGACGGAGCGCCAAGTTTCGCGGCCCTTACGTACTTCCTTCGCCTCCTCAAATCTCATCGTTCGCCTTACGTATTTTCGTCTAGGTATGCAAGTGTTTTTGACACATTACCGTCAGCTAAAATTCTGGCCATTTGATCTTGGTAAGTCAGCCTTGGTCTTCTTTGACTTCTGCTACCTCTCACTTTCGCTCTGTACATTTTCTTCGTCAGTCTTTCATCCCTCATTATTTCTGCCATGTTTCTAATCACCGATCTGATACATTACTACAATGAAATTTTAAAGAAATAATCACAGAATTTTATATATAATCAGTTTTTAACCGACTTCAAAAAAAGGAGGAGGTTCTCACTTGGTCAGTATGTTGTTTTTTTTTTGTATGTTTGTTACCTCATAACTCCGTCATTTATGAACCGATTTCAAAAATTATTTTTACTGATGGTAGGTAATACTTCAGAAGTGGTCCCATTTAAATTTTACCGATATTGGAACTTGGACTTCGAAGATACACTACATAACACGACATGGTTATAACCTTTATTTATATTGATGATTCTCTTGTATATCGTTGCGCTCCGGAATATGAATGAAGTTAATTGCAGACCTGCCCTAGATATTTATTTAGGTCAAGATCACTCAAAAGTGAGAAATAATAAATTGTTATTAAAAAAAATTAAACCGCCTTCAAAAAAAACACTGAAAAGTATAAAATAACTATCCTTTACTAATCAAAACTCAAGTACAATTAAAATAACTTTATAAATAATCGTATCGAAGGCGGTTTAATTTTTTTTAATAAAATTTTTTTTCTTGTTCGTGGTCCTTAGTATCGAATACATTTTAAATAAGGCGATTATAGCAAGACTATTGGTCACAGTATCTGAAAATCCTGCAGAGATATTGGAATATAAAACAATGTACATTTTGCCAACTGTGAAACAAGATTTCATTTTATCCGACATTATAAGCTTATTAAGATTTACGAGAGTTTCCACTTTATTTTCCTCATCCTTAAAATGAAGTAAAGCAATAAATATTTGTGATTTTGAGTAATCTTATTTACAGACATTTGATTTTCAAATTAAAAGTAAATAAATCATTATTCGGGAAAGCTCTAAGCTTTGGATAAAAACTTTTCAAATAAACATGGAGGAAAATTTCACTTGATCTAATCTAATCCTTTAGAATATTATGTTCTCTGTTAGCATTCCATAGAGTGCAATCCCATTAACAAACCCTCATAGTGGCTAAACGTAATCCTTGTAATTTCATTACGTTCGTCTGTTTATCCGTCTGTCCATCTGTCCGTCTGTCTGTGCATTATGGCACGGTTGACTTGTTCCGTCATCTTTACACCCATTGAGCTGAAATTGCGTATAGACATAAAAATTGGTAAACTAAACACAGAAATGAAAAATAAAAAATGAGGTAATAGATATTAGACCTTTTGGATTAACTTTTAATTTGTGAAATTGCTATAGAACATGCGTCTTTTAAACGCTCGTGGTCGGTTTTGGAACTTTTAACAAACTACAAAACACTTAAGAAGAAGTATTACCACTACCGGTTGGATAACTTCGAATAAGAAATATTATTTAGGGTTCCGTACTTTTTGTGGTAGAGCCATGCAGCATTGCAGTACGAATCACGCCGGCTCGTCCGGTGAAATACCACCCTCTCACAGAATTTCGGCGTGAAATAACAGCACCTATTGCTGCTGTGTTTCGTTCGGTGAGTGAGAGTGCCAGTGGCCCATCTCCCCTCTCCCTCTACTATCCTTCCTTTCCTTCTTACTTTAAAGGCCGGCAATGCACCTGTGATTCCCCGGATGTAGCAGGTGTTCATGGGCGGTGATGATCACTTTCCACCAGGTGAGTCGCGTCCTCGTTCGCCCCCTCTTTTATAAAAAAAAAACTTTAAAAGGAAAACGGAGCGGAAAACCCTCAAGAGATATAAACTTTTAAAGTATCGCGTTGCATTATAAAATATTTAAAATATGGGAGATTAATGCAATTACCTTTTATTTTGCCTTGACGTTTCGTCCGAGTTGCATCGGCCATGGTCTCAAGCAAACTGTCGCAGCAATTTTCAGCCCGCGTCCGAGGTAGAAGTTTTTTCATCTACCCGCGATACTTGTAAATAATTTTTAGAACATCTACACACATTCGTTTTCGACCATCTTGACCATCGACGCAGTCGATTTTCTAAAACTAAGCGATGTGTGAATTACATCACGTACACATAAAAATTAGAATTTTGTTAATAAATCATTTATTTATTTATTTAAATTTGCATAAAATATGCATCAAAAACAAACAAAAAATTCTACGTCTGACATACTTAGATCTCATGAAATGGTACTTATGTAATTGTTATGCTGAACCCCCCCTACACAAGTCGAAGTGGCACATAGTTGTTTATTTTTGCGTCTAGACATGAGTACGTAAGATACAATTTAAAAATAAAAACAGTCGGACACAGTAATCGTTCACTGTCTAAAATTATATTTTCGATTCAAGCTTTCGCAGCAGCAAGGCACCACGATCCATCATCCCACTCCTTTTAATTTACAGTGGGGCATTTTTCAACCACTCATCCCCGTGTCGTTTATCACATCAACGCGGAGAGCGCCTTTGTCTTGTGTGAATGTACTGACCTACTTACGAGTGGGAACGTTTTGTGGAAACATTTTAGTTTGCTTACACCACAGCGACAGATTTCAGTTTGCTGAATTGTTTCAAGTGTGAATGCTTGGATGTTTAATGCGAACAAATTACGTGGATAAATAATTTCCAGACGAGTCTGAGCTTAAACCAAGCACTGGATGTATACTGTGTGTGCCACGCAAGAGCTACTGGTATCTCTCATATTTCAAAGTAATGTACAAAAGTTTGCTTCCTATATTAATCTGTCCAGAATTACATTCCGGCTTAGAATACAGATGCCCAGACCAAAATGTCAATGGGTAATGTGTTAAGATAATGTTTCTATTTTCCTTTTATTTATAAAATATCTTCATCAGGTTTACTTGTCGTTCGATGGACATAGCCATCTTTTTGGTGACACGTGAGAAATCTCCAAAAGATATCCGGCCACATAAGAGCGAGACTGGGTTGAAGATAGGATTTTTCATACCAGAAATTTATACATTGTCTCAGAATGGCACCCAATTACCAGATAATAAATTAAAGTAATAAACAAACACTGATTAGGAAATCTTACTACAAGATTAAAAATTTCTTCGGAGGCATGCAAGTATCTAGTCCGGGAATAATTTGAGAACAATTCTCTTTGGACCTGCGTTAACTTCCTTGAGTTAGTTTTGACGACCTCCGTGGCGCAACGGCTAAGCGCGTCGGAAAGTAAACGGGGGTTGCGGGTTCGATTCCCACCCCGAGTCTGGGTATTTATGTATAATCAATTGTTTAGTACCAATAACACAAGCGCTGTGCTGCTTACTTTGGGACGAGATGGCGCTGTGTGAAATGTTTGAGTATATTATTATTATTATATTATTATTATTATTAAATTATGCTTATTATTGTAAAAAAACGTAATGTACAAAACACGTATTTGACTGAATTTCTTGCCAGTTTTTCTTATTGCAAATACTTTTTAAACCGATGCGTTAGAAGATTTGTAGCAGCTTTGGAATTTAACGAGATTACCTCGTAATGTGTCTGTAATGGAATTATGTAACTTTTAATTTAACTTACAAAAATCTCACAATTGACGTTTGTGCCGCATGACGGGAAGCTCCGCAATCTTCTACTGAATGCATTGAAGTTCCTTACCACTGTTTCCAACACGTCTCGGAAAGGTTTACAAATCTTATCCAGCACGCTTGCACCTACCACAGCGAAAACTTTTAAAGATCTAGGTAAATTTGTGAAGATTCAACCAGAGTACTGACAGATACGAATGTCGACGTATTAATACTGCTCTTGTATAACTGATTCCATCCACAAATCTTTACTGTTACCTGCTCTTATGAAATACTCCCTGATATTGCAAAACTACGAACATTACGAGGGTATTTCGTTTAGCATAACCGATATTCTTACAGATGGCGTAAAAAGGGTATTACAGATCAAATAGGAACTTACCAAAACGAAGCGATGTCAGAACAGCTCTATAAAGAAATCACTGGCAGGATATGAGTTTCAATATGGCTTACTTTTTCGGATTTACGACCAACGAATCAGTTTTGTATCCTCTTTTTTACTATAATGTTTAATATCAAAGGGGGAGAGAGCATTGAATGACAACATTGTATTTTCATGTTCTGAATCTGATGCCAAACTATATTCTACTTTATTGCTGTGATTGTAGAGATTGACATGTCTTGACAAGCAGCAGATTACATTGTGTTATAGTTTCTGCGTGGATGAAAAGGGAAATGAATCGTGTGATATGTAGATTCGAGATCTTTTGTAGCTTACAGATATTATTGTGAGTTCGTCATTGTGGAGGAATCGATATGTTATTTCTGTACATTATGTTTGGATTATCATATGGATTACGATGTCTTTATGTTAAACATCTTTTTTAGTTGTGAGTAATGCTTCGATAAATGCTGAGAAACCATAAAAAATTACGCAGATCATGAAGATGAAAGTGAGTTTTGTGGTGCTTTTACCTAATAAACCTTCTGTGGTAGGCCTCCTCGGTGCTTATCAGCTTCGAAATCTACAGAACGCACCGGAGCTTTTCTTGTGGTTTCGAAATCGATTACGATTGATGGACAAACAGACGGATGTTCGTTTTTCTTTCGAGGCAAGGAATCTTAAAAACTGAGAACGAAAATTACGAATAATAATAATATAATAATATCCTCAGACATTTCACACAGCGCCATCTAGTCCCAAAGTAAGCAGCACAGCGCTTGTGTTATGGGTACTAGACAACTGATATACTACTTATATACTTTTCTTTTGTAAATAAATATATATTACACATAAACACCCAAACTCGGGGCGGGAATCGAACCCGCAACCTCCATTTGCTTTACGACGCGTTTAGCCGTTGCGCCACAGAGGTCGTCAATAATGGAAAAATGGATATGCAAATAATATCGAAGGCATCGTTTTTCAGAACATAAAAAGATGTAAAGTAATTGTTACATAAAAGCATTTAAATATAAATATAGGGAATCGTCACCCAAAACTTATGTAATATCAGGCCACAAATTTTCATCGGGCCTTGTCGGCCTCTCAGAAACTTTAAGCAGAAAACAGAAATATTCAATATAAAGTTGTTCGGAAGTAGCACAAAACAACTTACAAATAATATCGCCTTCTGGAAATGCTTATTTGAAATGTTTAACTTCAAATTATCATACTATATTACATACCTCAAGGGAACATAAGCGTAATATCTTTGAGGCACATAAAGGCCTCTTATTCTAAGAAATCTCATTTAAAATTACGCCATATCTTCTCAAAAGGGCTTACCTTCTACCGTTTTATCATACCTGCCATCAGACTTCAAAGAATCCGTCGTGTGTGTACAGCATTATATCAAAAGGCATAAAAGTAAATTGAGATAGGTTGTAACTTACTTAAATAATATCTGAATTGCTTGAATTGATTAACAACATTATAAACACTTTTCACTTTTTGATACATCTATATTCATTCATAAATATCCGTGGCCCCAAAAATATTATTTGAAAATTTTTATTTCATGCTTGTTCTACCCTATCACACTTTACAGTGGCTATTTTTTGGAAGGACTTTAAATTAGTTTTGTCGAAAAATTAATATATAATATACTAAGTGATACCCGTGACTTTGACCGAGCTTTTTATTTTTAAAATAGTCTATGTCCGTCCTCAGGATTTAAGCTATCTTCATATTAAATTTCATCGGATGAACGATATGGAAGGCCATAAAATACGAACAAACACACAAACTATGATTTTTACATATTAGATAACAATTACATTCCAGATTTAGTGATAGTCTAATTTAAACTAATATTATAAAGAAAAAAATTTGATTGTTTGTTTGTAATGGATAAACTCAAAAACTACTCAACAGATTTCAAAAATTCTTTCATCTGTAGAAATCTACATTATTAGCGAGTAACATGGGTTGTTATTTATTTTCAAAAAATTTCTACCCTCGGTAATACATTGACACTGAGGCGTCAAGAATAAAAAACTTTCTAACAGTTAAAAAAATCTTTTCGAATAGTTAAAAAAATTTACTATCGAACTCTTAGGATGTACTCTGTGCTCTAAGGCGATCGCAATGCTACGTTTTGTGATCGCATTAGACTTCTAACCTAAGCGCCAGAAATTGTGTTTGAGTAGAAAGCTTCATGAATTGAAATTTAAAAATCATGAAAAATAAAAATCATTGTAAGCATTCAATTAGAAATATGATGTCTCTACTAAAACAGTGAACGATTTAACCTTAACCATTTTTTAACCGGCTTCAAGAAAAGGAGGTTTTTAGTTTGGTGGTATAATTTTTGTTTTTTTTTTGTTTGTTACCTCATAACTCCATCATTTATGAACCAATTTGGAAAATTTAGATTTTTTTTTATTTTGAATATTCAAACTACTGTTTTACCCTCACTAGTACCTAATGTGTCCAATATGAAATCATTTTCAGCTTAATTCAGTGGTATTTGAACTTATAAGTGATTGTTAATACAGTGAAACCTGGTTAAGTGGGACCTGGCCATGTGAGAAACCTCTGTAAGTGATAATTACACTGAGGTCCCCACACTTTTGCATTAAAACACGTCTGTTACTGGGAATTTTCAAACCTTGTTAACTGAGATTAGATTTCGTAGATTTTTTCGTTGTTTATCTCTATAATTGGGGCTTCGTAGCTCAATAACCCGTAGAAGTGAGACAAATTATCAGGTTTAGACAAGTTATGATACATTTGTTTACAAACAGTCTAAATTCTTCCATACTCGTTTTGTTTATCATAGTGGGACCCTCTATTAATAAGACAACTGTCATTTTAACCTGCCTATTTGGGAAACTGGGTAAATGAAAAGCCTCTATAAGTGATAAAAATTCTCGGTCCCTTGAGATCTCAGTTAACCAGGTTTCACTGTACATAGATTAACACTGTTTTTTTAATGTAGAAAACGTTGCCTATCGTTTCATATAAAAAATACTTCAAAAGCTTATTTACTTTTCTGCCAAAGTGTATTGAAGCAGACCAATTATACTTTGCCAATTATAATGTTATTAAATGATTAGTTATTATCAAAAAGTAAAAAAGTACTAGCGCTGCTTTTGATCGAAATTCGACCGATTGCCTACAACATAACAAAATTCAACTTGAATTTATTTAGAAAATAAGATGATATGTATGTACTCGCTATATTTTACTCGCCTTAAAGGCAACATGTAAACAACTCCGACCGAATATAATTGAAAGACATAGTGCTGCGAATAATGCAGTGTGACCAGGATTTTGTTGTGTTGCACGTATGGCAGTGTTGCAATAATCATTTTTAATATCCGTTCAGAAATAATAAAAAAAACCTGCATTACCATAAAATCTTACAAATCGTTTGTAAAAACTTTTATACTTTAACGAAAATCTTAAAAAAACATTAGCACAAGAACGTATTGATACCAGACTCCTAACAAACTCGATAAGAATGTATCACAGCTCCGAGACGTCGGTTTATCGATGTAAAAACTGATCATTGCGTGATTTGTGGGGGTCACGGAGCCTTATGGAAATCCGGCGTCGACAACGCGGATAAAATAAAAATCGCCGTGATTGAGTTGTTTTGTGATCGTTGGACCGTCATCCATCATTTGTCGGTTTATATCGGCCCCTCAGTTTACACCGGAAGAAGTTAACCGAGCACATAAATATTTGCATCTTATTACTGTGATAATATTTTTATTGGGTGGTAACGGAATATATATATATTTCTTTTGCCCAAATACGTTTGCTTAATGTAAAGCAAAAACTAGGCGTGCTTAATAATAAATCACAATGACAGCGAAAACAGCAGTTGGATGCAATTATACATACAGCACAGATCGTAAAAGTTGACCACGAGATAGAGTTATTGTTGGTAAATGTATTGGTGTTGTTTAGACGACCTCCGTGGCGCAACGGCTAAGCACATCGGAAAGTAAACGAGGGTTGCGGGTTCGATTCCCGTCCCGAGTCTGGGTGTTTATGTATAATATATGTATTTATTTACGAAAGAAAAGTATATAAGTAGTATATCAATTGTCTAGCACCCATAACACTGCTTAATTTGGGACTAGATGGCGCTGTGTGAAATGTCTGAGTATATAATATATATATATATATATACATGTGCGTTTTACTTACGTGAGGCTTCATTGCGAAAAGATTGGTTGAAAATAAATATCTATTTGATGTTTTAGATTCATTGATGAAAGTCAATGGAAGTTACCTAAACAGGTCCACTTATTGAAATAGAAAATTTCAGAAGGGACCTAATCCCCGCAGTAGTACCCAATGCCACTGATATAGTAATACCTAGTTGTTCTTTTCATTGGTGACGAGGAAAAACCTTCGTAAAGGTCTCCGAGGATGAGATTTAGTTATGTGGGAATTTTATCTATAAAATCCAGAAGGTGGTAGTTCTCGGCACATGTCGAGAGCTCTGGGTCTCCTACGGTATGGACTGGAGCCACCCTAGCATTCTAACGTCACATTTAAGGGTGCTGAAGAGTCCCTCTGTTGTACTATGGCAGCACGGACCACATGAGCCACATAATGATTCTCAATTATTTGCTCGCACGAAGGTCGCGTGCCGACATATTTGATAGCAACGCGATAACATTTTGCCGAGAGGCTGTTTTATTCCTTAGTGATTAATTAGGGACATAAAGCAGTATCACTATTTAAAACCTATTTTATCTATGCATGTATGAGTAGCTATATGAGTGATTTGGCAACCGCTGTAAGCTTATTATGTGATTAAATGAATTGAATTGAATTGAAATGAGCTGCTGCTGCCATTTTCCTCAGGAGTGACCTGGAATAGCTGTGACTTAGAAAACTCCTCTTTGGTTGCTTTTTACGTTAGGCGCGTGATATCGTATTCTGTTTCTCGGGCTACAGGAACGACGTGATATGTCCATGTATTAAGAGTCCGCCTATGAAGAATTTGGTGTGTTCGGTGACCTGGATCTCGATATCTATGAAAACTGAGAGTTAGATATTTAATATATACAACTTCAACTTTTTATCCTGAAATCCTTAAACGTGGAAACATGATTGGATAAAAAGTCTCGATAAAAAAAATTACAGAAAAAGCCCTGTTTTGCACAAAGATTCAATCGCATTTCCGAAATTCGAAAGAATTTTAAAATGATTCTTAATAAAATGGATAGGTAATTATAATATCTCAAATCTCTAAAACCAGTTTTTGATTGGTAATGCAGTTTTCTTGCAAATTACATTTATGTGCAAAATCAAGTGTTGAGATTTCTCCGCGCTAAAATATGCTCAAACCGCGAATGCGAAAATGAACTTGTTATTGTTATTGCCATAGGGCGCGGTGGTATTGAACAAATTCGGTTGACTCTTAACCGCTATTTTCCAAACTGATTTAAACTGCTTGCGAATCCTGATCGAGCTTACCTTAGACCAAAAATATAATTTGTCATTATCGACTACGTTAATCAGATAACCCTCAATTAACTGGTATAAAAAACACAATCTGTGCGATGAATTGGACGTCCACTCGATTCAGCGTAGTCACTGTCATTATTATAGTGGTTGGGCGAACCACCCCACACCGCCCCCTAGCACCCCTTATCAGCTGGCGTCATCCATCATGGTATCATTTCGCGCCGTTTGCTTGAGACCGTCGGATTTTTTCATGTCAAAAGAGAAATGAATACAAGATTCAGTTTTCCGACTTATTGCCTCTTAGCGCAGCTTTAGCAAACTGAAAATAGGTGTTTTCAATTTTTTATTGATTGTGAGTGCGATTGCAGCCTTCCTTCCAAGCTGAGGAACCTAGTTTTGATTCCCGTCCAAGGCTATTGAGAATCTAAGTTTTGCAAATTGTCCAGGAATCTAGGTGTTACTAAGTGCTCCCGCAATTTGTTGTGTGGTACCCATACCAAAAATTTGGTGTTTAGCTTAGGGTCACAATTAGCGCAAATGATAATTAGCTGAAAGTAATATTTTCTACCTAAATTTTAAACAAAATAATCAACACGTGTTTCATTTCTCATCGAAAAATACTAGGACAGATTAGAGTTTAAACTCAGTCTCGCACTAGTCGTCTGAAAAATTTGAAATTTTGGTGGAGTACTGGTGTAAAAATAAACATTTGTCAATGCAATGTATTATGTTATTAGTTACTAGCAAACCCGGCCCCTTTCACTGGGCGTTAGTTTCACTGGGCGTAAAAAACAAAAAAAAATTCTACTGATCCGATCGCTACCAAACTTTACAGGATCACCCGCTAGGCCAATCTGAAGATTTCCTGAAAATTTCATCGAAATCGGTCCAGCCGTTTCGAAGTTCATAAGGACCATACATACATACATACATCGCCTTTTATATATATAGATAACTTTTACATGTGTATTTTTGCACCGAGGTTCCATTGTATTGCAAGGTAGAGTTTTGACTTGTCATTAGTATAGATAGCTTTTTCGTTGCCTTCGGTTTAAAGAAGAATCTTTATTTCTCATAAGAAATTTTTCATTTCATTTAAATAAGAAACTTATAAATAAATCTGTACTAATGTTATAAAGAGGTTAACTTTGTTTGTTTGTATGTAATGGATAAACTCAAAAACTGCTCAACCGATTTCAAAAATTCTTTCTCCTGTAGAAAGCTACATTATCAGCGAGTAACATGGGCTATATTTTATTTTAAAAAAGTTGTACCCATGCGAAAACGGGGCGGATCTAGTTACATATAAAATTCCGGTGTGCATGTGTTCCTAATTGTCCTCTTAGACGACTTGACCAATTCTGATGAAATTTAGAACGGAAACAGATTAAGCTCTGGGGAAGAACATAGACTAATTTATGAATTCGCGTCTGCTAGTATTCATCCTCAAAGCAAAATTCATCCTCATCAGTCTGCCCGTGACCACGCTCGGTTCAATCCGATCTGGATAAATTAGGTAATAAGCCTTAAAGTATAAACGCGACATAGACCCGGAATTAATATTGTAAGATGTGTACAAGTTGTGAAAGTTTAAAAACAATAAAGCAAAATTCATTATACATTGAAAGCGTAGCAAAACTAAATTATGTGTATACACCGTAACAAATTGAATTTATTTTAGAGCAAGATAATTTGAAGGTTTACCAAGACAACACCACGTGCAGTCAAATACAATAATAACAATGAATAAACAATGACACAATAGACTGTACACAGATAGGAATATTTTTTTAAAGATCATAGTTTAAAATGTGATGTTTTAGAAGTTTTTGAAGGAGAACATGCTCTTGGCGTCCTTTATTTCTTTTGGAACTTTATCATATAACTGTGTACTTTGGTTTTCTACGGGTTATGTGGATAGTAAAACCATATGCAGGGTCCGTTCGGGTCCCTATTACCATCTACTCGCTAACCCTGCCGTCAAACAGCAGTAGAGCATTGTTATATCCAGTGTGGAGGATAAGACAGCCGGCGAAATTTCTGATACAATAGGTAGGTAATCTTAGGCTACAATCGGAATTTCTAGCCAAGATGCTGTAAATAATAATAATAATCGCGTATCTTGAGAGTGCGTTTTTTAGGGATAGAAGATGCGAGTTGCATGTGGAAAGACGGGTAGCAGCTGGCAATAAGGAAAACGGTGCTTTGGCCGCATTAGTAGGCATTGTGGATATATCTAACTCAGCCAAAATGGCCATCCACGTGTGTGGCCATCAATGTGGTGTTGATGCCAACTTTCTTGTACGGTAATGACGCCGAGATATGCCCGAAATCAAATGAAAGTAAGATAAATGCAGTAAAAATGCGATCTCTTCACATTTTTACTGCACACACATACACACACATATATCTATCTCTTAGATATATGTGCGCTGTCGCCGTTGTGGGCAAAATAAGCAATGAAGAGATACGCAGTATGGCAGGGTTGCATGACAGTGTTACTGTAAAAATGAAGAATAGATGGTTTGTTCGGGCACATGGAAAGAATAAGTGACGAAAGACTGATGAAGAAAATCTACAGAACGAAAGTGAATGGTAAAAGAACCCAAGAAAGACCTAAGCTGACTTACAAGGATCAAATAGCCAGAGTGTACCAGAGTTTTAGCTGCCGGAAATGTCAAAAGCACGCGTGTACCTAAGCAAAATTGTGTGGAGAGAATGACGAGATTCGAGGAGGCGAAAGTAGTATGTAAGTACCGCGAAGCTTAGCGCTCCGTGCTCTCTGACTGCTCCGTTAGGGATACAGCGTGAAGATGTCTGTGTGTTATAGACGTAACAATACACCACCAAACGACAACTTTAAATAAATAATGAGGTAATGTTTAAATTACTTTGAGTTTCAACGTGTTATAGTTATTTTGTTTCAAAACAAACATTACTCTTAATTATTATATTTTAAGAAATTCTACGTAACCCGCAATTTCCAAGATGTTGATTCTATATAAATATTTGTTTATGTACGAGCTTCTTAGAACTATTGAAAAAAAATGTTTACCGAGTCGAGTATTAAAGAAGAACAATATTTAACGGATTTATACACAATAAAAAATATAAAACTGTTTAAAAAGAAGACGATATTAATGATATGGAAATTCGAGGTCGTGATGAATTGGTTATTACAAAATTTAAATTACATAAGTCAAATGTTTTATTTTTGGGTAACTACATTTGTTTTTATAATAAAGTTCCTCAAGAAGTTACTCAATTAACAGAAAATAGATTTTTTGTTACAAAACGTACATTGATTAGACAATCATACTACAAAATAAACGATGAACTTCTTGCACATGCATTTACTATCTTTCTGAATAATGTAGTTTAATAAACCTTTTGTAAAATAATGTTGAAGGAATGATACCTGACTGAGTTTCTTGTCGGTTCTTCTCAGTGTCCAGATTTTCTCTTTAACCGAACTAAAGTGGATTTGACGTTCAAAAATACCTTGTAATTGAGTTTACTCATATAAATTGAATTTTTCAGATTGTATGAGATCCCATTGTGGCGCGTCCCTCCAAATATGCAGTCGCCATGGACTTAAGAAATTATAGGGAATGGTAATGACGGCAATTTTTCAACGATAGTCGAGACCTTTGGACTAGAATTGATATCAGTTCTTTAAAAAGAGGAAGGTCCTTTTGAATGAAAATGAACTAGAGAAAATTGGCCCCCACTTTTGTACAGCCGATTTTCTGTACATGCATCGTGGCAAATATTAAAAAAAATCGTTTATTCAGATTATATTTGACAAAAAGCCAGACCTCGTCCCTTGAAGCACATTTCAGTTTTCTTTAAATAATCAATAAGCTAGACTCTACATAGATGATTTTGCATGTAGAAACTCCATCCTGATGATAAGTTTAAATAATAATATGTACACAGCGAACTGAATTGTAACATAATTAATTTTAACGAGTAGACGTCAAAACTGGAGTGCTTGGGTTTTATTTTTTGTGCGGATAATAATCTATCGTTGTATTTTTAGTGACCCCTACTCCTCGTGAAGGCGTCTCGTGAAGGTGAGAGGACGAAGCGCCAAGCGTCGCGTTCCTTACATACTTCTTTCGCTTCCTCAAATCTCACTATTCTCCTCACACATTTTCGCCTAGGTATGCGAGTGATTTTGACATTTTCGCCGGCTAAGACTCTGGCTATTTGATCTTCATAAGTCAGCCTTGGTCTTTTTTGACTTCTTTTACCACTCACTTTCGTTCTGTAGATTTTCTTCGTCAGTCTTTCATCACTCATTCCTTCTATGTGCCCGAACCATATAAGCATTCCTTTCTTCATTTTTACAATAACATTGTCATGCAACCCTGTCATACTGCGTATCTCTTCATTGCTTATTTTGTACGCAATGGTGACATCGCAGATATTTCTAAGAGATCGCATTTCCACTGCATTTATCTTACTTTCACTCGATTTCGGGCATATCCAGGCTTTACTACCGTACAATAAAGTTGGAACCAACATCGCATTGTGTATGGGCCATTTTGGCCGAGTTTTATATATTCACATTGCCTACTTATGCGGACAGAGCACCGTTCACTTTATTGCCAGCTGCTACCAATCTCTCCACATCCAACTCACATCTTCCATCCCTCGAAAACGCACTCCCCAGATATACAATTTCGTTCACTTGTTCTAGACATTTTCCATTAACCCACATTTCACACTTTGTTTGTACATCATCCCTTTCAAACTTCAGAACCTTAGTTTTGTTCACATTCATATTCAATCCTTTCACTTCACAATCTTCTTTCATGCATGTAACTAGTGTCTGTAACTCGGCTTCTGTTGATGCTATAAGCTCAGCATCAGCGTACAAAAGGTAGTTTACCACTGTACCATCACATATCATACCACTTATACTACCGTTCAATGTCTGGAGACAGCCGTACCAATACAGCACGAATAGCCAGGCAGACATCACACAGCCCTGTCTGACGCCTGAATAGACTTCGAACCAGGGCGACAAGTCACTATCTATCCTTACACAGACTCTGTGGCCCCGATGTAATGACCTCACAGCCTGCAGTAAGGGGCCCTTCACGCCATATTGGCAGAAGACTTCATAATTTTTTTCGCTCTACTCGCATCGAATGCTTTTTCAAGATCTACGAAAGCGTAGAAAACTTCCTCATGATACCACGGGGCGAGAAAATCTTATCCATACAACCCCTACAGTTCCTAAAACCATCTTGTGCCTTGTACAGTGCACAAGGTATAATTAATATTATGCCACAAAGACCGATCCTGCGCTGCCTGTAGCTATACTACTATATAAATCTCTAGCGTCTTTCTGTAATTTTAATTTTTTTGTTAAATTTTGTGATAAATAATCGTTTTGTGACTCACTGACGTCGATTCTATAGTTTTTAAATTTTTGTCAGTCTGTCTGTCTGTATGTCCTTTTATGTCCTTTTATAACTGAAGAACTGTATGGAAACTGGTAAACCGCTGAGCCGATTATGATGAAATTTGCTAGGGTGATAGTTTGACATCAGAAAACGGACATGTGCTACTTTTCTTATCAAAAATTTACACCTAAGAGGATGAAAAGGGAGATGAAATTTTGTATGGGAAACGATTAATGTTGGTAATGATAAAATTTGGTGCGGACTTTTTTATCAAAAATCTATGAAAAGGAGGACGCGAGGGAGGGAGACGAAACTTTTTACGGAAAATGCTAAAGCGCTGGCTGATTATGATGTAACATGGATATAGTTTGGCACCTAGGAACGGACATAGGTTACTTTTTTATCAAACTACCCCTAAGGGGTTGAAAAGAAAAGGGGGATGAAACTTTGAATGGGAAGTGCTGAACCGCCAACCAATTATGTTTGGTACAGAGATAGAATGTGGCCGGAGTCAGACGTAGGCTAGACGTAGACTTTTTTTCAAAAACAATCTTTAAACATATTATGTACATGTACATATAGTTTAACCTAATCCGGGACAGCCACGAAAAAATTTTCCGCGCAGACGAAGTCGCGGGTACAGCTAATTACATATATTATGTTAGCACTAAATTTACGCAAACAAATTAAAAAAAAAAACAAATAAAAACTTATACAGAGATTGGAAACCTTGACTTGTCGTATGACCGTAAAAATAGATTTATAGACCATTTACATTTACTTAAAAAACCCACGTCAACCTCCCTCACTTAGTATTGAGTTATCGCTCGAGAACTCGTCGCATGTGCTCTCTCCTTACAAAGTACCAAAATTTGGTTTGAAGTACGTTTGTAGATATTTATTTGCAATCACTCACGCATTACTACAATTAATATAAAAATAAAAAAAAACACTGACACAGAAAAACATGTCTTATAGGTACATTATACACTGTATTAGGGAAACGCTCCCGAAAATGAAGACGATACGATAGTACTAATGATGATGGGTTAGAAAAAAATCGATACCTATAAAAAATATCAGCTTTTTACAACGTTTAATCAGCATTATTCACGCTCCATCATGTTAATACAGCTAAATGAAACGATAATTTCATAAAAAATACATCACTTTACTAAAAAAAAAACGAGCAGCGAAACACAAAATCAAAAACAGCTGACGCTTGGGTCGAAGGACGCGCGGACGCCGAACTCGCGCGGCCCGCAGCTAGCGATCGCACGTCCTTCATTTGTTTTTCATCGAGATCGATTTTTTACGACATCCGACATCCGCAATATGCCCAATCGACATCCGAATATTGCGGATGTCCATAGGCGGCGGTGATCACTTTCCATCAGGTGACTCGCTTGCTCGTTTGCCCCCTCTTTTATAAAAAAAACACCGAACTAACTATAGTAGTTCCAATACTAATGAACGTGTAATATATAATACAATTTTAAAAATAATGAAATTATGAAATCCGTATATAACAAAATTAAATTATGTGTGAACGTGAATTTGTAATGTACACTTAGACGTATACGTGTAGAATAAATTTAGAAATAAGAAACTTGTATTAAAATTCGTAATTTCCGATAACTTAAATTATTTGGAGATTTGATCATTGATGGTAAGACTAATGGTTGTGGAAAAGATCACGATATGAGTATGAGGGGACATCAGAGTCACTCTTGGTTTACCAGTCGTCGCGGCAACACTCCACAAACGAGCTAAGTAATTTATTTCAATATTATTTATATTAATTTATATTTTTAATATTAATATTGTTATATTTTTATTCAAAATCACTTTCATATCTAGGCGAAAAGGTGTGAGGAGAATGATGAGATTTGAGGAAGCGAAAGAAGTATGTAAGGACCGCGACGCTTGGCGCTCCATCCTCTCTGACTACCTCGTTAGGGATACATCGTGAATATATATATGTATATTTTTATTATAATCCTATTATGTATTATACTATATTTGGCTATTGCTTAAGTTACTAAAATCACTTATTGTCCAGTAATTTATTTAAAATACTGTATAGCGATTAGAATGGCTTTAGTACTGTATTTAGGTATGTCAATACAACTTTGTGTTTGGGAAACAACAAGATAATTTAGGCGTATTGGTGGTAGATGTTAGATGTTAAAAATAGTGATGCAGTTCAATAAACTATAAATTATGTACTAAATAATAAAACTGGATTCATATGAGAATTGGTTTATTATTTACTATAATTACAATACATCTCCATGATAAATGTGGGTAAACCTTAGATAATGGGGAATCTTTTTTTTTCTTTATGGCATGGCGCATAGTTTAGCGCATTTGCCAATGTCACGTATTAATAAGTAGAATCACAAGTAAACTAGTTTTTTCCTATCGTAAAACTCCTCCAGTAAAGTGATAGTAGGCTTGACTGAAGTTATAAAGGACTTCTTGGAAGAGCGCGAGAACTTCACATGTTCATTTAGACCAGCCATTCCCAAAGTGGGCGATAACGCCCCCTTGTGGGCGCTGCAGGCCTAAAGGGGGGCGGTAAGAGACCCAGAAAAAAAATGGGGGCGTTGTGTAGAGGCCTGGGGGGTGATTTGTAATTTCATTTAGCTAGGAGGCATCTTAGACAACGACTGCATGAGCTCTCGACTCAGTAGACAAAGTAAGTTTGGGAACCAGTGATTTAGACCTATTCCATTCTTTTCACTTATACAGAACTTTAACACACAATATACTTTTGTATGTTAAAACTCCCAAAAGTTTAAAAAGTAGAAAATCTAAACAAATTGTGTAATTAAATTCTAACAAACGCTAATGCAGATAAACGAACCTTAAGTTATTATTTATAAATAATGTATATATTTTTTAGCTACCTACATTCCGCTTCTTAAACTTTTTGATTGACACTTGTTTCACCTCCTGACGAAGCAAGCTTGGTAATTTTAGACTCTGTCACCTGCCTCGCGTCTTAGCCTATTAAGTTTAGAAGGAGTATTTACTAAAAAGTAATATCAATTAAATGAAATGAGAAGTTATGTCATATGTCCGTAATGTATCGATTCAAACAATTACATATCGATTAATTTTTACCGATGAAATAGAATGTTTTACACAAATTACACATTTTTTTATTTCCAATAAATTAAAAAAGACCGATGTCTATAAGTGTATATTGGACAAACGGAGCCAATTATAACTCCAAGTAAATTACTTCAGTTTCGTGCGCTTGATCGGTTTCTAAACATTATTATATTATACTGAACCTCGCAATTAGTTCTCTCCATCTCTTCACGAACTTTAAACTTTCTTATTCGTTGAGATGCGAAAGGGCGTGTTTATAATTTACCGTTGAACGATTTTACTGTCCACGATGCAATAGGTAAGCAAAATGCTTCCCTATTGTATCGTAGAAAAAGACTCTTTTTCCATCGACGTTAAGGTCACGCTGTGTAATTTAAAAGCGTCTTCATACAACTGCATACATTTTGCTTCCCGATTGTGTCATTGACGGTAAAATCGTGGCGATAAACCGTTTGACGGTACATCATAAAGCGGCCAAATACATTTCGAATCATATGTCTAAGATATCGCATAGACTCAGTAGTTACTTTGCGGAAATCCACTGAAATCTTGAGCTATTTTCCGCTCAAACTAGAAAAATCACCCATCGGTACGTGTTTCACCTCTCAATGAAGCATTCTCAGAACATTCCACAGATCAGACTCGTTCAGCTAACCAGCACCAAATATGATTCAGTGCTGGTTAGCTAACCGAGTTAGCTTCGTTGAGAGGCGAAATACATGTCGGTTGGTTGTTTCTAGAGTTTTAGCGAAAAACAGTTAAAGATTTTAGGAATTCATCGCATGTTTAAAATTTTAACAGATTTAGCTAATAATATCAACTAAATATATTGTATAGATTCAAGAGTTGCTTTGCGGAAATCCATTAAATGCGATGAATACTTATCTTGTAATATCTCAAAGTTGTTAATCGAAGTGTGTTTCGCCTCTTCAGGCATCAGCATCTTCAGGAAAGTTTGAGATTTTGATGAAAAGATAGTTAAAATATAAAAGAAGACATTAAATGAATTAAATAATTATAATTATGGCAAATGCATTTCCGTAAAACATCACCTTACAGCTATATAAAATAGTAAATAACAGATACCTTACCTGAACGAGAGCGTAGTGAGGGGCCGATATGACTTATGACTGTTCGGGTCAGACATTGGCGTGCCCCAAAAGTCATTGACAAACACTTTCAGCACAGGATTTCCACCGTTCACATCACTGTTAGACACTATCGCCGGGATATCATCATGAACGAACTCCCCGTTCAAACTGTTAGCGTACGTCAACGCACCCACTGAAGCCACTAACACGTACACAGCCCACTCATTGTCACATAAAGTCCGCCATGATTTTCCCGACGCTTCTTCGCGCACCGGTGGTAGGGGACGCCTACGCATGTTGCGTTTGCACTTAGCTCACATTTGAATTCCGAATTTCGATTAAATTTTAGGCACTAAAACAAAGCAAACTTGATAAATCGCTACCGAATTTGAAGCTTCATGCATACTCAATTGGCAAACAATTGAAGGTTTCGCCAATGTTCTATCGGGCAGAAGTGGTCCCCATATGTCCGGACGGTTATCCGGGCCGTGATGGATCGCCGGCGCCGCATAAATCAACATCGCGGGTCAGCGGCGACCGCTGATGTCATATTCATGAGGCCCGGCTATCCGAGTAAACGATAGTCCGGCAAAAAGAGCGATGGTAGCGATGGAGCGACGACCTTTTTCACCTTATTTCGTTTTTTTGGTTTTCACGTCTGCAGATAATATTTGTTTTAGGACGTTATTGTTTCGTAGGACGCCTTTTCAAAACCTGTAACAAAGAGAATTATAAAGTTATTCGTGTTGCTAAAAATAGATAGCCCATTGTTGAAAAAGCTAGTGTTTTTCGTGTAGAAACGAGGATACTTCAGTTTTGTTCCATTTTTAGACACAAACTATTTTTAATTGGGTACTCATCCACTTTGAACCCAGCATAAGTGTTAGTTGATAGATATATTTTCGTTTAGGGGTAGTCAGAGAGAACGGAGCGCCAAGCGTCGAGGTCCTTACATACTTCTTTCGCTTCCTCAAATCTCATCATTCTTCTCACACATTTTCGCTTAGGTATGCGAGTGCTTAGTGTTAGGTAGTTGCTAAAACTACAAAAACACTCGCGTAACATGATGAAATTTTTTTTTGGAGAATGATGTGTATTATATGTATGCATGTCATTGCATGTATGTAATATGTACCTACGTTATTCAAATATTTACATATTTTACATATGTTATTCCAATATGGAGAAAACACCACAGTTTTTGGCCCATACAATATGTAATTATTGGACACTTTAATTGTTTTTTTTCTACGGTGTAGATTTTTTTTTTTAATATATTACAGCCCATGTTACTCACTGATAAATTCAGTGAGTGATCAGTGATAATGTAGCATTCTACAAGTGAAAGAATTTTTGTAATCAGTTGAGTAGTTTTTGGCTTTATCCATTCACACAAACAATCAAATTTTTTTTCTTTATACATACGTACCAACATACATATCTTCACGCTGTATCCCTAACGGGGTAGTCAGAGAGGAAGGAGCGTCAGTCGCGGTCCTTACATACCTCTTTACTTCCTCAAATCTCATCATTCTCCTCACACATTAGCCATAGTTTTTCTTTAACACTGTTAAAAAAAAACCTTACACATTACTATAGAAATCTTTATTTGTAATTAAAGTTTAAACAATTAACTTTGAGAAATTAAAAAAAGTAACAATTTCTAATGAAATCGTCTTAAAAAAACGGTTTTTTAAAATTACAATTGGCCATCTCTCTCGAGGTGTCTGGGTGTGATGGCCATAATTTAACTCTAACTTTACCATAGTTTATGGTCTTATTTTCTATTTTTTATGTACCTATATATTTTTTCTTTATATCATTGTGTATAGGCTTATTTTATTTTATTTTTGAAATAGCCTATGTCTTAGCTCAGGATTCAAGCTATCTCCATACCAAATTTCATTTGGTTCAATCGGACGAACGGTATGGCAGCCCAAAAAATACGAACAAACAAACCAACATTGATTGTTATATATTAGAAGATAAGTATAGAAATAAGCATGCACCAGCACCTTTGTAGTTAAATTGAAAATATAATTGAAATTATTATGTAATGGTAAGTGACGTTCATTCCATAGAGACAAATAGACACTGTCTACCTTGACAATTTACTAATATGATTTCAAAATTCCCGCGCACGCCTTATCTTTATCCAAACGCGACAAGAAAGCGTCACGGCAACCGTTCGCTCGAGAGACAAATTCAAATCTAGGCTTGATTTACACACGTTCAAAGCTTTTCTGACAGTGTTTCGTATAATTATACGCGTGTGTTAGAAATAGGGAATATACAGTTATAAAATATGGGCAATTACTCAAAAGAATTAAATAATAATAGGAATAGAAATATTAATAATAATGGGTAAATGGAAGGAAACACAGCATTAAGCTTGAATCCAATCATTTTTATTCAAGCAAAATCTACCACGGTTCAGAATGAATCTGCACTGAGAAGAACCGGCAAGAAACTCAGTCAGGTATAATTTTTTTAATAAAGTATTGAAATATAAGCAATTACACTTTACTAATTATTATTACAATAATTGTCTCTCTAAAACATTATATTCCATTATCATATTATATTTTATTATTATACACAATAAATATCACAATACTAGGTACACACTTTAACATCGTATTATACATAACAAAAACGAATATGAGTTAATATTCTATTTGGATACTTATCTGCTTAGCTCTAATGTCCCGACAGCAATGTGTCGTTCTGTAGTTACAATCACTATTAGGAACTACCTTCCCCACCACTTTAATCATAACTCGTATCAGTATAAGTTATATTTCTTTTGTACTTTAGAAACATATCTATACTAGGTATATGTAATCCATAATTAATAGCTATTTATTAATATATTATTTATAGTTATATTGATTATCATAGGCAACACATAGTTTCAGAGAGTTATGAAAATAGGGAGCTATTATCACTTTCAATGATCACAATGACCCTTTATTGTTTCATAAATAACTATTCGAGTATTAAATCGATAACTAAAAGTTAGAATATTAAAATAACAATTTATAGTTCATTATTATCAATCAAATATACATTTCAATGAAGTAATATATTATATCTATGTAATAATATATATCTATATAATACATTATTATCTAACACGTGCATCTGTAGTGATTGTAAATGTGCACTCAAAACACGTACACGAGTTAATGAAGACAGTCTTTAGATCTCTGAACAAGAAACATTATGGAAGGAGTCATAATAATAAGTTGCCATTCGTACCACTGTGTGTCAAACTAATTTTCCCGTCTCTTTGGTACGGGATAGAAAGAGTTCTATCTCATTGAGCATAACCAAGTACAACAATTAGCTATAGTAAGTACGACTACCTCTAACTCTCAGAGTACTACAGCTTACGAGTCGGCCCTGAATAGTTATCTGCAAAATACTCTTAAGACGACGCATTGGAAATTTTGATGTCGGGATGTCAATTTTTCTAAGCAATTACATAACATATGAAAGTGATATTTGGTAATAATAATCTTCAATTCACTGACTTTATTTTGACAATAGCATTACACGGTTGGTCAACTTTTATAACATAAAAAAAATATTGAAGAAACCTCTTTTAAAACAGAGATTTGCTTTTTACGGAGAAATGAGACCGATTAAAGCCTCTAAATTTTTTATGTAAATGAATCTAAACACACACTTCAAAATGACAATATGATTTTTCAAAATTAATAGTATTTTTCGTAAGCTAGCGCGCGCACGTTTGCGGAGAACAGAAGGTCTATTTTAGATTAAATTATTATTTATCAACGCGTCTTAAGTATTTTGCGTACTAGAATTCAAGAAAATAAAAATAAGTCATGTTCAGCTGTGTAACGTTATACCGTGACCTTCCCTAGTCACGCACATTAGTAAAAATCTACAAAGACCAAAAATGACGGTCAAAAAAAAGGACATTTTACGTGTACGCTTTTAAAGCAAATGCTTCGTCCATTGTGATATTTAGTCTGAGCTCTAGTCAATAATAGCACCGGAAAAAAGAAATTATCAATTGTTTGAATCTTATTATCATAGTTATAGACTAATTTAACCTATTAGAAAAAATAATATAATAACGTCATAAAAAATTTCACGGCGATATTCTGTGAGAGGGTGGTATTTCACCGGGCGAGCCGTACGGTACATTTATTTATTTTTAACATCCACTACCCTTTCGCAAGTAATGGTGGCGTTCTGGAAAGAAGACGAAGTGAAAGATACTTTCCAGTTGCCGATCTTTTAATTTTCTAAGGATAAAAATGTTTGGGATTAAATTGTATAAACTACCTTCTCAAAAAATGTAATTGAAGATTATTCTTTAATTGTTAATGTTGTAATATATTTAATGAAAACATTTGAATGTCTCAGATAATTTGATACAGAAACGTATACTTTGTCTTTTAAAACATTTATTAATTTTAGTTAGCATTGGAGTGTTGCATAACATAACATATCTTCACGCTGTATCTCCAACGGGGTAGTCAGAGAGGACGGAGCGCCAGGAGTCGCGGTCCTTACACACCACTTTCGCTTCCTCAAATCTCATCATCCTCTTCACACATTTTCGCCTAGGTATGCGAGTGCTTTTGACATTTCCGTTTGCTAACACTCTGGCTATTTGATCTTCATAAGTCAGCCTTGGTCTTCCTTGGCTTCTTTTACCACTCACTTTCGCTCTGTAGATTTTCTTCATCTGTCTTTCATCACTCATTCTTTCCAAGTACCCGAACCATCTAAGCATTCCTTTCTTCATTTTTACAATAACACTGTTGTGCAACCCTGTCATACTGCGTATCTCATCATTGCTTATCCTGTTCGCAAGCGTGACACCGCACACTGGAGTGTTGCAATTTTTGTATACTTGTTATGTTATGATTATGAATATTATTGTTTTTTGAAAGATTTAAAAAATAAACACACGATGCAGAATTAATAACATTATTCACGTTCATTGCGTGGTTGCCATAGTACATGCCCAGTGCTTAAGTTTGGGTCACAACATTTTGTGTCATAAACTAATGTACTATAATAAAAAAGCAGCACTTCATTCCGATCCCTGGTTATTACTAACTAAATAAAAACACTTTAAAAAGAATAAATGGAACAGAAAATTCTTCAATGCTTGTTACAGTAGGAGCAGAGGGAGTCTTCTCAAGCGCGAAGCTCGCCATTTGAAATGCTAATATTTGATGCCTTTATTTTGCTAATGTAACGCGTTTCACTACCACTACGGTAATATTGTGATATAAATTAATAAACAGTCTGCAATGTACATATGTAGGGGCTGTAAATTTCATTTATTTCTTCTCGAAATGTAAATAAAATAATTGGTCTATTAAGAGTTATTCTTTCACAAATAGGCTAAAATTGGCCTAGAGCATATCAGACAAGCATTCACTTAGAATCAGTAGCAATTTAGGGATATAGTTGGATCTAAAACACTCATTATTGACTATCAATCCGTTGTCCGTGTGTCCATTTGTCTGACAATTCATGTGCTTTTTGGTAAAGGTATCAAGTTTAAATTTATATCAAACCATGAGGTCTACGTCCCTTGCAGGTGTAATCAATCAACACAATAAAAAATATGGCCATTTATGTATTCAAATATAAATCTACCTACAGGGTACTACCCGTTAACCTAGAATCATAACATTAGGCAAGAAGCAAGGTCTTACAGCAGTAAAAGAAACCTAGAACGGCGAATTTGCAAATTTTACTCAAATAAAATTCTAGGTCAAAATGGCAAAAACGAAACCTTTTTATCTAACTTTAAGACAGCCTTTCCCAAAGTGGGCGATAACGCCCCCTTGTGGGCGCTGCAGGCCTAAAGGGGGGCGGTAAGAGACCCAGAAAAAAAATGGGGGCGTTGTGTAGAGGCCTGGGGGGTGATTTGTAATTTCATTTAGCTAGGAGGCATCTTAGACAACGACTGCATGAGCTCTCAACTCTCAACTACAACTTGTGAACATCAACTAATATTAATTAAAAGATTGCTCAAACTCTGTTCGATATTTCTCTCCGCGTAGTTCATATATCTGTTCTGTTTTATTGAATATACAAAATAAAAATCATGTCAATCGGTCGTTCCGTTTCGAAATGAAAGTAGACACAAACAAACAAATAAAAGGGCAACAGACACACTTTCGCATTTTAATAGTTATTAGTACTCCCAGATAGGTAATTTTCGTAGATAATAGACCGCGGGCAATCATGTTTTAACAAGTTTTTGTTAAATAACCCGAATTGTGCATTCCTGTATCAATCGGCTGGTTCATAGAATACTTGTTCTGACTTGTTGATTACGATTGAGCGTCGAATGAGATAAACGAGTTTATGCATGTTTGTTTTATTCCTGTCGGTGCGTGCTGCTTATGCAATCCTATATAAACAACGTAATACTTATTTTATTATCATTTGCGGTTTCGCGCGCAATAGATGAGCAGTACTTAAGTTCAACACTTACTTACGTATTTCTCAAAACAAAACAATGTCGGAAGTAAAAAAGAAGAGACGGCAATACTGTGCGGAATATATTAAATTCGGATTCATTGAAAATCCGACAGACCCATCGTCGCCTTTGTGTCTTCTATGTCTAAAAACATTTTCGAAAGAAGCAATGAAGCCTTCAAGACTGCAAGATCATTTGAATAAAATGCATCCAGATAAGAAACACAAGAATGTAGTATATTTTCAAGACCTAGAGAAGAAGCATAATACTCAGCCAAGTGTAGCAAAACTATTTTCGGCGGCTGCTAAGCAAGATGACGACGGACTTCGAGCTTCGTACAATATCTCTTTGTTAATTGCTCAAAAAGGCAAACCACAAAACATCGGAGAAGAGTTAATTTTGCCAGCAATAAAGGAAGTAATAACTACTGTGCTTCATAAACCAGCCGCAGATATTATCCGAAAAATTTCTTTGAGTAATAATTCTGTGCAAAGACGAATTGATGAAATGGCTAAAAACAAATTCAGCTCGATGAGTCCACTTTACCAACTAATGAAGCATTGTTGCTGTCTTACGTGAGGTTTATTAAAGATGAGAAAATATGTGAAGAACTATTCTTTGCTAGAAATTTAGAGACCCATACAAAAGGCGAAACCATATTCAATACATTGGAAAAGTTTTGTGATGAGAAAGAGATTCCCTTAAAAAATATTATATCAGTTGCTACGGATGGCGCTCCGGCTATGGCAGGGTGCCATAAAGGCTTCATAGCGTACTTAAAAAATAAAAATCCAGATGTCCTTGCTGTACATTGCGTTATTCATATATTTGGTTGCTAGAAACTTAAGTGAACGACTATTTCAATCACTGCAATATGTCATCAAAGCAGTCAATAAAATCCGCAACAGCTCTTTGAATGATAGATTATTTCATCAGCTTTGTGTTACTAATGACGATGATTTCAACCGTTTGTTGTTTCATACTGAAGTTCGTTGGCTATCAAGAGGCAATTTTCTGACTCGATTTTACAACCTCTTTGACTCTGTTATAGAGTTCTTGGAAACTAAAGACACAGAATTGCACAACAAGCTCATTACATCAAAGAATGATATAGCTTACATGTCAGACCTGTATAAATTGTTCAACGACATGAATCTCCAACTGCAAGCGATGAACTAAATTTAATTAAAACAAAAAACGTCGTTGCTGCTTTCGCAGCCAAACTGCTTCTACACAAAAAGAATATGGGCAGACGTGAGTTTCACAATTTTCCGAATTTATCAGTATCATGCAGTAACGACGAATTGTTTGCCTACTGCCAACATTTGGAAAACCTCCACATTGACTTCACCGAACGATATCAGGACATTTTGAACTTCGAAATACCAGACTGGGTGTTAGATCCGTTTTCAAATTTCAACACAGCAATGTCACCTCAGCTGGAAGAAGAACTTATAGAATTGACAACAAACGAGGAAATAAAAATCAAGTTCAAAAATGGTTACCAAGAATTTTGGCTACAAAAACCGATCCCGCAATTGTACCCTGGGTTGTGGTCAATCGTTCAGCGATTCTTGATAGCATTCCCATCGTCATATTTGTGTGAACGTGGATTTAGAGCTGTGGCAACACTGCTTACTAAAAAGAGAAATCGTTTGCATGTTACCAAACGTGGCGACTTGCGACTGTTCCTGAGTAAATTGGAACCTGATATCAACAAACTTATTAAACAGCATCAGATTCATCCTTCACATTAGTTTTTATATAAGGATCAAGTTTTATTTTGAATAAGAGATACTCTGTTCGATTACTATAGTTGCGTTTCAATAATCATTCTCATTGGCAAGTGTAGCCCGTAAGAGTTAACTTGAGACCTGAGCGCCGTTGTGTATTACCTACTGCGCTCAGGTTTCAAGTTAACTCTTGCGGGTTATAGTAAAAATCTCGTTTGGAATTAATGTTTAATCTTCGCTAATATAGCTCAGAATAATTAATTAATTGATTTAATTTGAAGTTATAGTGGTTTTTCAGTAGGTGAAAAAATGGGGGCGCTAAAAAATAATTTATTCTCAAAGTGGGCAGTAGACAAAATAAGTTTGGGAACCCCTGCTTTAAGAGATAAGGAAACATAGTCATGTCTGTACGTTTATCGCACGATTGTACTCTACTATTTCGCTGATATAAACTTATATTTACAGTAGGAGACTATGAGAGAACGTGTCTTTTAACTGCAAAGTTAAGTTTATTTTGGAATTCAACTAATATTTTTTGGTAAATACGTAACAGAAATTGGTAAATACGAATGTTAAGAATACCGTGGACTGCGAAACGCACCAATGCATCGTTCTGACACAGCTCCGAATAAAGACTCCTTTGTCCACAATCTGCCAACAACGCATGCTTTCGTATTTCGGCCACACGGCGCGCAGCAAAAGATCGCGCGGTCGTTCACCAACAAGATTTATCGATGAAATAAAAGACTTGTCGTCCTCAAAATTTTACGCAGTTGTAAGAGACGCAATGGACAGAAACCGGTGGAGGCAAATTATCCGCTTCAGATGCAACCCCGATGCTGACCACGATCCTCAGACATGAGGGACCGACTCCAGAGAGAGAGTAACAGAAATTACCTGTATGGTGACACAAAGTCAAAGTCAAATCAATTTATTCAAGTAAACCCAATTACATGGTATTTTTGAACGTCAAATCTACTTCAGTTCAGTTCAAAGAGAAAACATGGACACTGAGAAGAACCGACAAGAAACTCAGTCAAGTATCATTTTATCGACATCATTTTCCAAGAGGTTTATTAATACAGAAGCTTCCGCACGTTAGTCTGACCAATACTCGACCAATTGTTCTGTATTTCTGGAATTGGGTTACCAATAATAATTCACATCTCTTTACTACAGTTCAGTAGATATAAACGTAACTTCGTATATCGGCTGGGGCTGTGATAAGCAGCCAGACAGATTGACATGACGTAATGTAATGGTTCTCATTTTGCCATTTCGGCAACAAAACATGAGGTATCAGCCATAAACAGAGACAGACAGACGACGTCGTTAAAATTATACCGGCACTTTCCATAGACGATTAAAATCAATGCAATACATGTTCGTGTTCTAGAGTCATAACGGAATAAATCAATTGAAATTATACTAATAATAAATATTAATACATCATTTCGAGCTACCCTTACGAAAAAGGAAAATGTTTATACATTCATAATGTAACGGCATGTTATTCCATTCGAAGTAGACAGAGCATTAAAATGGGAAATAAATTAGTCGAGAGGGTTCATGATATTTATAAACTGTTAAATACATTTAATTTCTGGATATGTTTTAGTAATAGAAAGATGAAAACGGTCCAGCTCAGATATAGTATCTTTGTTTGACACGATGAAATGGAATACGAGTTTCATTTTTTATAACACCAAGTCTTTTCATGTCTGTGTCGATGGCAATATTTTTTCTAAGTAAAAAAAAACACATTACTGGAGCTCGTCTCAAAATTACGTAGTGTTGACAAACACTATTGTATTGTACAGGTGCGAAAGGAAAAGAAGTATTCTGTCTTCCCCCACGCACACGTGACAGCGCCACAACAGTACTCGTAGCTGTCTAGAGAAGGGAAATAATTATCTACAAGCTGTCTTTTTGCTTGTGGACTGCTGCCGGGAACGGACATGACAAAGTACATAGTGTAACGGTGCTGGCAGACCGAAGTACAGCTATATTTCTATACGTAACCATTAAAACGTCCAGTAGGATCTGACAGACCCACCACTGATTAAAAAAGCCGATACTTTTAAAAATGTAAATCTACTCGCGCTGCGCTCCTGTGCAGCTTTAGGTATAGTCACTTTTCTACTGCTCCTATAATCCAAAATGCATCCCCATTTAATTTGAATTAAATGAGGATTTAATTCCAGTAAGTATCAAAACTTAAAGATTTGGTGTTTAGTTACGGTCAATCAGATGCACTATGTATCTGCCAACGTTCTACATGATTTCTTTTCACGGCAAGGGTTAAAAAAAATATGTTTAACGTAAGGCAAAAAGCAACAACCGAAGAATATTTAGCAAAATGACCCTCCCATTCTGTTTGTAACTTTTTATATACCGACATATTCGTTCGGAAGGCCTCAGCGACAAGCGTATAAAGTACACGCATACATGTGTAAAATCAATTCGACTCAGAGTAGGTATATTGTAAGTACATCATTTGTCCATCCTCATAGATCAATCACATAATCATGTTCACTCTGCGAACACTTTGGACAAATATTGGATTACATATGATTGATTGGTTCCAAGTTTTGTGGACAGCGAACTAATAGCATCCTCGGCAATCAATAAGTGTTATTAGACACGAACGACATCGATACGCGTAGGTATGTGTGCGTTTATGAGTGTGGTATTAAACGTAATAACGGATGTGGTTGGCCATCAATCAGTTTTATTGTTTGACGCCTCTGTGTGTTTGTGTGAGCATTAGTACAGCGGCGTATTAGTGTTTTGTGGGGCCCGGGTGTTATAATTGGCTGGTATTATAACCTACATATTTGTGTGAAGGAAAAGCATATTAGGGAGAAAATATTACTGTGAAATTGTTGAGTCAGGCATGTAGAGTGCTTTGCGATCTTTAAATAAAAAGCTAGATATACCATGATTTGTGTACTTATTATACACACTTGGGGACACTAATGACAGTATCACACTAGTACATTATGTATTGTACAATAGTGATTAAAGAGATAGAATGGCATAATAGACTGTAGCGAAAGTTAGACGAACTGTCGTCATTCGTATTGTTTCAGGTTTTTTCGGCTCTGCGGCGCTGCTCCGCAACACATTGTGAACTGTTTCCTCGAGATGTCCTTACACCTTTTTTTTACCTTCCTTTTTATTAAAATCAATGCTAATTTACTTTATTATTTATTTAAGCACATACACACAAATGCAAAAAAGACATGAAATGCAATTTAAAAACTTGTTGCAGAAGTTATATTTAACGTGTACGAACGAATGGAAACGTATGCAAACGCAAATTCAAAGTTCTTTGTAAAGAAAAAGCAAAATAGAGATCTGTCTTAAACAATATTTATATTATTATATTATTAAATATTCTTCAGTTAATTCCGCCAAGATTTAAGCTTATTATTGGACACGTATTTTGATTCTCAAGGAAGAATTTTCAAGAAAATTAGGACACATCAACCTTGAACAAAATAGTTGTCCATTTCAACAATTTTGTCATGGATTTAGTAGTTTTTACCCTGTCTCGATAAAGAAATATAAATTGAAAGAGATGTAAAAACCTCACTATACAAAAAACATTCGGGCCAATTTTCACGAACATACTACATACCATACAATGCCACAGATTCATATCTATGGTATAGTATGGTATGTGGTATCATTACTACAACAAACGTACAGATAGTAAGTAGTGGCACAATCATGAACTAAATTTCAGCCGACTTTGACTTAGTTTGTTTTGAAAACTTACACAGAAAGTTGATAATCATTTATAAAATTCATCGTGCGAGATCTGTGCTTGATGTATCAAAATAAATAACAGTTCTTTTAAATTACAATATAAATTCAAAAACATATTTTAACACTTTAAAATAGTTGTCCCCGTATCTCCAAAAGCACAAACAACAAAAAGTCCAGAAATATTTTAAGAAAAAATCGTGAACTTTGAAAATAAAGTTTACATTCAAGGGAAATATCAGGATTGCCTCTTTAAGATAATTTTTTAAACAACACTTTATCAATAACAAGCATGAATTGCGTATACGTACGACTTGTACATGATGTATTTTTTTATTATGGTATAATGTATAACTACGCTACCATGGGCTGTACGACAGGTGGTTCATAGTCACAGCTTCGTAGTGCGACCGCTTTCAAGTTAAGTGCTCACAGAAACCAGTAAAATATTACAACAGCACGAGCCACATTTTATTTTATTTGGCGGCGATACGGCGAATGTTCACCATACGGCTGCCGAAACTGTCATATAACAATATGGATGATGTGGTCGGTAAGGCGGATGGATTACAAATGTCCTCTTGCATCCTAAAATTTGGTTGCATGCGGCAGCAAAAACTATCGGCACATCCGGCATAATCGCTAATAGCGCTAACACACGGCGTTCACTGTAAATCACAATTAAATGACCCAATCACAGACGACCTGTATAATTAGACTTCTACTGTCAAATTAATCGATGTTCCTATAGGTATCGCTTGTATCCTAAATTTTTTCACCCTTCCGCATCTAATAATTCCTGTAGATTTTCAATAAAATACACTCGTTGACCAAAACTTAGGTCTTTCTATTTCTAATTCCGTAACACCATTTTCACAAATTAGATATATCAGGGTGATCGCCCTAGTTCCGCAAATTGTTTTTAAAATATCGCTTATCAAGATAAAGTTCAAAGTTTGTGAAAAATTTCCTGGCGGATGGAAAAAGTTTTGTCTCTGGAGGGCTGTGCCTCCTGAAATATATCGATTTCATTACACATCCTTTACATAAACGGTATAATGGCAATGAATAAGTACTTCGAAACACGAAACTGCGGGTCTTGTGATTTAGATAAGAGATTTACGATATAGTATCATGAGTAAGTTTTGGAACTTGGAAAAAATTTCAAGTTCCAGGCAGTGTACTAAAATTTTAAAATAATTATTTAGATATCTATAAGATCTGTTATGTTTATGTTATATATGGGTACTGTGGGTAAGACTACATTCTTTGATTTTTTTAAATTTTCATCCAGAAATTTTGAAATAGGGAGGAGCAATCGAATCCATTCGAATTCAAGTACTGAGTTATTCTACTCTTAATACACAGGAAAACAAAAAGTTGACATCATTAATGTTTTCTTTCCCTTTCAAACCAGAATTAAAATCATAATATTAATTTATGCCACTAAAGCTAAAAGTAAACCAAAAATTGAAAGGGAGACGATTGAAAGGATTTCTGCAATGATCCGTTAAGATAGTTGTCAGCGAATAATTCCCTAATCACTTTGTGAGCTCGATTTCATCAGACATTATCCAATATCACATTAACGAGAACACAACCGATTCAAATCCGATAATGGGAGTCATCGACGTGATCGGCGCATTTCGAATTCCATTTGGCGTTACGCCGGATCTGGATCCACCACCTCGCGCCTTTCTATCTTGTTAAACATTAATAAATTTGAGTTGTACGGACGTTTCCATTAATCCAATGTTGTTGGAAAGGAAAATATTTTTCTTCCTTTTACAATAACGATATTTCTTTGCAGTTTTGTACGATTTATAATTCAAGGAATTTGTTTTACATTTTACTTAGTCAAAGATACAAAGATGTATTTATTCAAATACTGATCTGTTTGTTTTGCAAATGTTTATAAAAAATTGTGGTTTACCAATTCAGCTTTAGTTGATTATAAAAGTTACAAATAAATAATTTGTATAATATTGTTTTTAGAACATTACAATACCTTAATACAACTATAGGACCACATAAACGGCTGTTTTCGGTCACTATTGTTTTATTGTAAATGAATGGTTGGAACCATATCACCATTTAACTACAAAAAAAATGGCCAAATGTGCATTATTCTACGTAGCTCTAAATGTTGCTAATCACAAAGTTAATTGTAAAGCTTTGCAGTGTAATGTTTAATTTTGAGCAATCAAGATGTTCCTTGAATCTACCTTGAAAAAGGAACGCAGTTACAGAAATATCCTGTGATAAATTAAATAAAAATGTATCTTCACTAATACTTGAACATTTATATTTTTATTATTTTGCTTAGTAAGTGTATTATCTCATATTAATAACAATTAACATTAAATTTCATTGCTTATACATTGTCTTGTCTACGAACACTTTCGGAGTTTGTAAAAAAATATTACCTAACAAAATACCTAAGTTCTTTAATTTTTTAGTTTGTGAATTTAAGTAATGTCTTAATACCCGGTTAAATGTATAGCAAAACCATGAGATAGCAAAAGCGACTTGAAACCACAAGACGATAGGCATAGAATTGAGTTTCAAAATTCGTGATAAATATTTAGACGGTGCCAGGGAACCACAAGCGGCAAGTTAATCTTGTGGCGGTGTTCGTAATTCGATTAAAGTTACAAACTCTTGCTGGGAGACTAATTATGTTTTTGCCTTTTATTTCTCTTCTTGGTACTAAGTCACGCGAACGCTTGCTTACTTAATGAACTTGTTCCAATAATATAACAATATGAGATCACTCATCCATTGGTTTGATGGTGCTGTGCTACACTGCGGACAAGACGAAAAATTTAACCACTTCCAATTTAAGTTATTTAAATTATTGTAGGTAAAAGTTCCACGTAACTCAATCTTTCCCCAACTGTTAACCTTTAAAATGTTTTTGAAAGAAAGGCCTGTGTAGTTCCTGGGTTTGTTAGTCGGCCAGATCTGTTTGAAAAAAACTTTTCAATTGCCTTGGATTCTGAATTTTACTGAGAACTTTATGTTATATTAATTTGTGTTATACCTTAGTATTTTTATACATTGTGATGTGAGTCTTGAATAGGTATTTAAAATAGAAATCTATATGTGTAGGAAAAATTCAGCTTCCGTATGTTTGTGGTCGGAAAACTCAAAAAGTACATAGTCGACTGATTGACTGAAAATTTTGACTCAACGTTGCATTCCAAATTTTGAATACGCGCGTGTTTTATGTACTAATACGTATATAAATAAAAATTTAATTATTCGTTGTTTGTTAATGAGATCTGAGGAAGCGAAGTATGACAGGGTTGCACTACAGTGTTATTGTAAAAATGAAGAAAGAAATGCTTAGATGATTGGGGCACATAAAAAGAATGAGTGATGAAAGGCTGACGTAGAAAATCTACAGAGCCGAAAGCAAGTGGGAAAAGATGCCAAGGAAGACCAAGGGTGACTTATGAAGATCAAATAGCCAGAGTGCATAAGCCAGAGTAATAGCATATCTAGGCGAAAATAATAATAATAGTGTGGGGGCACAGACTTATCGACTGCAGTGTCAGCAAATTATTGTAATATGTAGCGAGCGCTATCCGCGAGGCGGCAGTCGTCTCCTTGTTGTGTAACACAACACATAGTGCCTTGCATAACTTTTATTCAATTTCTAATTCTTTCGTGTGCCCAATACGGTAGACGGCTCAACAATAGTAATAATTTATGTATTCATATTCACATTTATAACAAATATACATACATATCCTCACGCTGTATCCCCAACGGGGTAGTCAGAGAGGACAGAGCGCCAAGCGTCGCGATCCTTACATACTTCTTTCGCTTCCTCAACATATAACAAATATACAGCAAACAAACGGAAACAATGATATCCGCAGAACTATGCGTTGCCGATATCAACGCCCTTCTCCAAATAAATTTCGTATACAATACAATAAAGGAATACAATATATAGAAAGTGTAGGTAAGTGTATGTGTGTATGAATATGTGTGTGTGTGTTTGTGTGTCTGTGTGTGTGTTTGTATATGTATTTGTTTGTGTGTTTGTTTGTTTGTGCCTATAGTATGTACTATGTACACAAATATAAAATAGGTACAGTGAATATTTCAGTTAACATTGACCAGTGTTTCAGTATCGTCGTAAGAAAGAGATAATAGCCAAGCAAGATATTTCTGTTTTCATTTGTGTCAAATTAAGGGATAGATATTGAACTCTTTGTTTACTCTTATGTATAAAGAAGAACTAACAAAACAGCAATGACGACCCACAGCAACAGACCTGTGTGTATCTATTTTAGAAATTTTATCAGTACGGCGCATCAGCGATATATCGGGTTTAAAAGTTATTTGTAAATGTATTTGCAATATGGGCTGCAGGATAAGTAGTTGAAGGACAGTTGGTACTTCACACAGTGAGTATAATTCACTAGTGGGAAATATAATTGGTTTCCTCAGAAGAACCTTCAGAACAGTTCTTTGGGCTTTTACATCCGCGTCTTATGGCTCCGCTTCAAACATCATATAAAATACAGAACATGATGATAGATTGAGCTAATGCAAGGTAAAGAGTCCTAAGATATTTAAATTTAACAATATGTCTGAGATTTTTAAAAACATAAGTTAATTTACGTAATCGAGAAACAAATGAATCAAAATGCCATCTCCAAGTCAGATAACTCCACCAAAACACCCAGGTATTTCGTATAAGTAATCGAATTTATGCATTACAAGAACACGTAGAAGACACTAATAACGTTACATGTGTGGGAACGGATTGAGAACAACGAAAAGAGCTGAGAAAAAAGAGAAAAGGTGATAACTTTCGTTTTGGTCACGTTAAGCGTGAAAAGATTGGATGTGGCCAAGACGTCACAACTCTCAGAGCATTTTCTGCATATAGATTGGCCTCCCTCCAATCTCTACTATGAATTAAAAGAACAGTGTCATAGGTAAAAATTCTGCAGCATAGGTCAAAATTCTGCAGGTTATTAAAGATAAGTTACATAGATTATTTACATACAAAAGGAAAAGCGTAGAACCAAGAACACTGCCTTGGGGGACGCCAAAACAAAAAGACGCTTCCCCACTAGTGTAACCTTTAACAATAATATATTGAGTAAGATTACACAGGTAGCTTTTAAAGATGTCAAGAGCCAGTTCTCAAATATCATATTGCTCGAGCTTATTTAATAAGATAGGGATAGAAATGGTATTAAAAACTTTTAATAAATACAAGAATATACCAATAGTCTGTAATTTCTTATCAAAATTTCTAACAAAGGTATTGGTCAATGCCAAAACAGCATTTTCAGTTGACTTGTCTTTTCTAAATTTAAATTGATTTTCTAGGAAGATGGAGTTTGCATTAATAAAATTAAGAAGTCTATCATTCAGAATTTCATCAAAGATCTTGGATGTAACAGTAAGTACGGAAATGAAAGTACGAAAACATTACTTTTGCCTCCGTTCTTAAAAATCAGATGCACAACTGCTTTTTTAAATGCGCGTGGAAAAACTACAAATGAAAGACGAAGGTTGAAAAGTAAGCATAAAACAATAATTATAAGAACATACGTGTTTACCAACTTTTATTACAGAAGTAGGAATGGCATCCCAACCAACTGCACATTTATCTTTAAGGCTTAATATAATTAAGTCTATTAAATGTGTGAGGAGAATGACAAGATTTGAGGAAGCGAAAGAAGTATGTAAGAACCGCGAGCCTTGGCGCTCCGTCCTCTCTGACGAGGTAGTCAGAGTTAGAGATACAGTGTGAAGATATTATGTAGGTATGTATATAATTATTCGTTTTTTCAACGTGCGCCACAGTAACTCGTGGCCGGGAACGGCTAGTTATTATATACAAACATTAAGTCAACTGCGAACAAGCGTGCACAAGGATGTATAATGTTTGTGAAATGATAACTTCGAATTATTTTGTTTTAATCTGTAAGACTGACAACAATGATACTTACTAAGAATATAATTTTCTTGTAAGCTAAGACGTTTGTTGTATTCCCTGAATTTTTAAAAGTTGTTGATTCACTAATTTCAAAAACAGGGTAAGAAAAGAGGGAGATAGTCCATTTATCATCTTTTTCGAAGTCTTTTTGAATATGCTGTTTTATAACAGATCCGTAAGAGATATTACAAATTTTATGCTTTTTATTTTAAGATTATAGACCTCTGCTGTGGAGGCTATATGTAATCTATAAATAGTGTATAACAAAATCCCAGTCCGCATTCGTCTGTATATTAACTTACAACTTTTAAGTGGATTTCAATGTTGTTTCACCATCATTTAGAAGTTTTAACGAGTAAGGTTTACGGTCTATAACACATTCATATTTAGTCCACAGATGTATAGAAACATTGACATTTCTAAATCATGCCCCTGTTCAATGCAGGGGCGGGTCACTAGCAATGTATAATTAATGCAAACCCATAAAACATTGACTACAATCGGAACCGCAATGTCTTAAAAGTCCAGTAGGGAATATATTTCACCGAGTAATTATTACGACTTAGTTTACAGTTTCTAAGTTCAATAGATTTAAAGCAAAAAGGTTTATTTGACAAATAATAGCATCCAGTTATTTTAATGACGTTTTGTCTAATACACTGCACTAATTATTTAGCGGCAGTATGAAATAAAGTAGTTTATTGAAATTAAAGAACATAATTGATAAATAACAATATAAACATATCTTCACGTTGCATTCCTAACGGGGTAGTCAGAGAGGACGGAGCGCCAGGAGTCGCGGTCCTTACACACCTCTTTCGCTTCTTCAATATGCGGGTAAATATCTTAGTATTGAAATATCTTACTTGTGGACAAAATAAGTTATGAAGTATGACAACGTTGGACGACAGAGTTATTGTAAAAATGAAAAAAAGGAATGCCAAGACGGTTAAGGCTAATAGAAAAAAAGAGTGACAATATACTGACGTAGAAAATTTATAGAGAGAGAGTGGCAGCAAAGGCCAATGTAGACCAAAGTTGACTTATGAAGATCAAATAGTCAGAGTGTTAGCTAACGGAAATGTGAAATGTACTCGCATACCTAGGCTAATGCGTGTAAGGAGAATGACTATATTTGACGAGGCGAAAGATGTAAGGACCACGACACTTGGAACTCCGTCCTCTCTGACTATCCCGTCAGGCATATGCCATGAAGGTATGTATGTATGTAGATAAATATATTACAATAATACGTATATGTATGTAGGAATGCAATGTGGGAGTGTAAGTGAGATGTATGTATGTTAATTATCTGTGATGTAGGAGTGAGGTGATAGTCTGTAATATACGATGAGAGAGCTTAACAGTGTACTTTACGGTGTGGGGAAAAAATAAAATAGAAATCTGTTGTCATCATTGTTTTAATTAACAATTACGAAGCCTTTTACTACATGTATATGATAGAAGAAACTATTGGACATGTCACAGCACAGCTCAAACCGCTGAACTTTCATTTCTGTAATGAATTTTGGAAATTACGGTTTTATATTACGTTTATTGTATGTTTTTGTTAAGGTGACGCATTGGAAATGTTAACGCCAGGGATCTCAATTCTTCTAAGTGAATACAAAACGTATTAAAATGACATTTGGTAGTCTGATTTTCAATTTCATTGACTTCATTTTGCCAGTTGCGATACACGATTGGTTAACTTTTGTAATACAAAACAAATAACGAAGAAACCTCTTTTAAAACAGAGATTTACATTTTTCGGAGTAACTGGACCGATTTATGTTTCCAAACTTTCTGCATAGTTTAATTAAACATATTCTTCAAAATGCCAATTGGATTTTTTAAAATTAATTATTGTGTTTAAAAGAAATGAAAATAACTGTTTTTTACAAACTTAAAACTACACATTATCTTAAATAATAAACTTCCTCAAAGTTGCCGCTTAGAAAGCTGTCATTGCTCAAGGTACCTAGCAGACTGACAGCATTGCCTCTTTGAATAGCCAAACTGATTCGTTGGCGGAAGAAGCTGCCAGCCCGGCGGTCTCCCGAAGCCTCGACCAGTCTCTTACAAATATCAGAAACCAGTCGATGGGCTTCGGGGCCCCAGGGACCCAAAGTTTCGACTGCAAAGGGCGTAAATATGAAACTCTCAGAGAGAGTCGCATACTTACGCCGCTTCAAGTTCTCGGCAGTGCTGGCCGCGGCACCTGCTGACTTGGAAGTCGCCGGCACATGGGAAACAGCAAGTGTATCGACACAAGTGGCATCCCACACCAGCGATCTTCCAAGTTTCCAAGGAATGAGCGTCAAACCATCCGGTCTCCTGCCGTCGCTGCGCACAATACCTACAGGCTCTAAGACTGCAGGAACGCCAGCGGCGACAAGAGCCCGCCGAATGACGTCATTCAAGGCAGCATGTCGTGACATGCGGCCCGCACTACGTAAACAGGATAAACCGTGGTGACCTAGTACATCGACGAGATCACCACAGCGGCAACGGTGAAGAAGGTTAGTCCTGGCCCCCAGACGAAGGGATACTATGAGAGAAAGCGTGGTATTGTCGATTAAGGTTCCTAAGTTTTTTGAAGGTATTACCTTCAACCAGTGTCCTGACTCCTTCTCAGAAACAGCTAGGAGGCGAGACCGATCTTTTTCGGTACTACTGTTTTTTCGTATTTTTCGTAAGTTTCGTAAGCGCGCGCACGTGTGCATAGGGCAGAAGGTCTATTTAAATTTAAATTATTGTTCATCAATGCGTCGCCTTAAGAGCTTATGCAGCTCAACGCAAGTGTAATTGTTCGTCACCCCCACGCCCTGTGGCCGAGACAATAAGATTGATTTTCGCTGTTGCGGTTTGAGGACATATTAGCATGAAGTCTTAAAATTTATTTCCGTACATAATTATAATTTGCATGAAAACTGCATTACTAATTAAGAAACTGGGGTCAGAGATTTGGGATATTATAACTACCTTTCATTGTAGTAAAAATCATTTTGAATTTCTGTAGAATGTGGAGATTCAACTGAATTTTTGTGCGAGTCTTTTATGAATTTTTTTATCGAGATTTTTTCTCCAATCGTGTTTCCACGTTTGATTTGTAGATTTAAAGAATTGACGTCAAGATCCAGTTCACCAAACACATCAAATAGGTAGTATTGCTTTATAACTTTAAATTTGCTTTACGTTGTTGCTTCATCCTGTTAGTCTCTCTTCCGTCAGTTACATTTTTAAGGCTAAGACCCTAGACCGATATTTTTGTTGTTCGGTATGGTGATAGCTTGAACCCATGAACCCCTATAACATAAGCTACTTTTTATAATTCCTCACGGACAAAGTCGCGGGAATTAGCTTATATGTCATACATTTTTGAAATAGTTTTCTTGATATAATTAAAATCTTTTTCTCGCTCGTTCCCTCTTGACTGTCAAAGTGGGTAATTAATCTGAAATAGACCTTCTGCGCCATATAAATGTTTGCCCGCTAGCTTACGAAAAATACGAAAAAAACAGTTATCGTTAATTTTAAAAACTATAATTAATTAAAAAAAATTCAACTGGCGATTTGAAGGGTGTGTTTAGATTAAACTATACACAGACTTTGCAAGCATAAATCGGTCCCATTACTCCGAAATATGTAAATTTCTGTTCTAAAAGAGGTTTCTTTAATTTTTTTTTTCTGGTACAAAAGTTACAACAACACTGGCAAAGTGAAGTCAATGAAAGAAAGATCAGGTTAATAAATATCATTTTCATACTTTTTGTAATCACTTAGAAAAATTGGGATCCCTATCGTCAAATTTCCAATGCGTCGCCTTAGTGATTAGAATTGTCTATCAAAATGAAAAAGAAATCCACATGCCATCACATCGTCGGTCTGCAAGCTCTTTATTTCGGCAACTACTAATGTTACAGACTTTAAATTCGAAATAGTTTTGAACATTGTTTGCTCACTTTCATTCCAAATGAAAAATATTAAAAATCCTTTTTATTTATGGTATTGGCTAAATTAACTTTTTGTAGTGTGGTTACTCTTGATCAAATATGAAAAGCTTAACTTCTATACTGTAAAACTCATTTTAATTTCCATTAATGCCGCATAGTTCTGTACTTATGATGAAAAACGTCTAAAAAACATCATTTCCTCTCTTATTTCCGAAGTTCGTGAGGTGAAGCAAATATTACAGGAAATCTCTAACTGATATAATTTATTAAGCTGATAGATATCAGCAAAAATCTTTTACAAACAAACTTAATTATGCGGTCTCATTCAAGCGGTGCTCAATGTGAAAGAATAGGTAGAAAAGAAGGCTAACCCCGAGTCGCGCGTAGCTGAATTGCGTACTCTCGGCCGGATACACAGGGTTATTGCGTTGAATATATATCTATAGATATGTATGTAGATATAGATATGGATGGAAAGAGAATTTAATTTCGTTATTCATGTAGTACACAATAATGACAATTACAAAAATACAGTGCATACGGATACAATCTCGTTAAGTTGATAAAATCCTGTTCACTCGCAATCAACCTTATATGAGTTTATTTAAACCGAAATTTAAACGGCTAATGGTGTTGCCAGTAATCACGTAAAATGTAGATTCAGTTACAGATAAATAGGATATGTAATAAACGAATATATAAATTATCACCAATGGAATCTAAATCTATACTATACTAAATAGTACGAGAGGTGGTACATCTGAATAAATCATTTCATACTGACTGAAGATCATAACAATAACAGTTTTCCCCTACCATCTAAAAGCTCTAAACGTCAGCTGCTTCAGTAGCGACGGAGCTAAAGGTGACAGCACGCGAAAGTTGTTAAAATAAAATGTGGTTTGAGTATATTCATGCAGTGCAAAACTTTATGAGATGGTTTTTCAGATTATTTTAACTAAAAAATAATGAGCAAATGTGTTGAAGAGAGGGGGTTTTGTACCAGTAAAGATATAATGATAACTTTTCTGCTGTAATGTTACGTTTTTTTTAATAAAGTATAAAATTAAAATATCCAGTATTAAAAAGATCTGTATCGTAGTTTTTTTTATGAATTAATATTTCTATGCATAATTTAAAACCGCCACGAACTTAATAAGAATGAAAACCTTATTAATAGGTCATTATTCACCGCATAAAGTGGCATTAATTATGTTAAATTAATATAACACTGATTGAAATTAAAATATAGTGTATTTTTATTGTTAACAAAATTAAAAATCACCGTCGGCTGAATGTTTGTGGGTGTAACGATCGTCAGTTCATTTGCCAAACTGACTGCATCGCGCAGATGTAGTGAGCGCGCAGCATGCTTATGACGACGACTGACACTCTTACCCTCGTTAAAAATACGACTGACGATTTTCTTTATTATTTTAAAACTATAAAAATGGATAAATAAATACTTCATAAGTTTCGTAAGGTATAAAATGACTTCATACTCAAAAACATTTAATGTGGTTCATATACGTGACTGACGTATAACTCCCTCTCTTCAATACAGCTGATTATTATTTCTTAATTAAAAATGATCTGAAAAACCATCTCATGAATTTTTCTACGGTATGATATACTCAAACCACATTTATTTATCAACTTTGCATCCTTTAACTCCACCGCAGGTGCGACAACTGACACTCATTTTGCTGATTATTGAACTTTAAGCAACTGCCAAAAATAAAATTTATTCGGTATAAAATTCCTAGAAAAAAATGCAATGCTAACTCCTATAATTATAATAATAATACTCCAGACAATTACACAGATTGTGTAACCACAAACTAAGCAGTAAGCTTGTACTATGGGTACCACACAACGAACTCTGGGGAGCTCCCAGTAACACCCAGACTCCAAGCCAATTTAGAAAAGTTCGTTTCCTAAATTGACCTGACCGGGGGTTGAAGGGCCCCTAGCTTGGAAAGCAGATGGATATGCCACTGCGCCAACGGGTCAGTCAAATTTTGTTATTTATACTCTATACTAATATATATAATATAATACTCTATACTAAATCTATACTAATATTATAAATAGGTAAAGTTTGTGGGTTTGGATGTTCAGGGTAATCTCCGGTATTAGTGATGCGATTTTGAAAATTCTTTCACTGTTAAAAAGTTACATTATCAGCGAGTGACATGGGTTGTATTTTTTTTCCAAAAAAAATTTCATTCCGTGCGAATCTGGGACGGGTCGTTAGTAATATCATAAAGAGGTAACTTTGTTTGTTTGTATGTAATGGATAAACTCAAAAACTACTCAACCGATTGTAAAAATTCTTTTACCAAAAAAGCTACGTTATCAGCGAGTAATATGGGTTGTATTTTAATTTAAAAAAAATCTACGCATGCGAAGCCAGGACGGGTCACTAGTATATAATGTAATATATTAATGAGACGTACATTACAAATAAACATAACAAATAAAACATGTACAGACATTCATTTTTAAGTACACATACAGACACAGCTGTTTATTTGTATCTGGTAGAACTAGCTTAGGAGTAACATAACATAACATATCCTCACGCTGTATCCCTAAAGGGGTAGTCAGAGAGGACAGAGCGCCAAGCGTCGCGGTTCTTACATACTTCTTTTGCTTTCTCAAATCTCATCATTCTCCTCACACATTTTCGCCTAGGTATGCGAGAGCTTATGACGTTTCCGTCTGCTAACACTCTGGCTATTTGATCTTCATAAGTCAGCCTTGGTCTTCCTTGGCTTCTTTTACCACTCACTTTCGCTCTGTATATTTTCTTCGTCAGTCTTACATCACTCATTCTTTCTATGTGCCCGAACCATCTAAGCATTCCTTTCTTCATTTTTACAGTAACAATGTCGTGGGACCCTATCATACTGCGTATCTCCTTAGGAGTAATTATCTCGAAATACAAAACTATAAACTCGTTCGAAGAGTAAAAAGTAAGAATAATGTTCAAATGTCACTAAAAATCTCGCGCGCTGCTGTAAAATAAATTAAATGATTTTCTTTAGTCTTATAGCAACATTGTTCTACGCCGGAATGAAAGCTTGAATACAGATTAAATAAATTTTTAAATTGAAAATACAACACGACCTTGAGGAGACTTTGTTCCCAAAACCCGTCGTTAAATCTAAAATGTCGCTTGACGTTGTTTACAACGTTGATCTCAATCTTAATGCGAATAAATTACGCCTAACGCGGATTTGTTTACTGTAACTCACTATCAGAAACATGGATCGATCAACTTGTAACTTAATTAGTACGAGGAAACTTTGTATAATTATATTTTGGAACGGCAACTGGCCTCTAGAAACGTATACATGAACATTTTTTTCGCTCTTAATCAGAAGGCTTTAATGGTAAGAAGTCTTGAACACGCATTAACTTACGGTTCAATAGCAGTTTCGAACAATAAAAATTTAAAAAAAAGTTCCAAAAGACACATAATTTGTTTTTATTTCTTGTTTTATGTTACTAACTTACATCTATGTGCCAAACATCACAAGTAGATCTATGAATTACGGAATAAATTGGCTGTTACAGACGGACATGCATAATGATGCTACAAGGATTCCGTCCGTGCTATTTTGGCTACGCAAACCGTGAGAGTTGCGTACTAAGAAGACCAAGCATAAAGTTGCTTATCGTTGGACAAGCAACTTTGTGCGATCACAAAAGTCATAAAGCACAATGTTTCTTAGCATTGGATTACAGATATCATTAGATAAGCAACTTGTGCTCTGTCACAGAGTCACAAAGCACAAAGTTGCTTATTAATAGATATAATTAGATAAGCAACTTTGTACTTGGTCGCCCTCTAGGTAGGTGATGTAATACATCCAATTACAAATATCGGTTTCGAAATACGTCATTCGTTAATATTAGTTATCACCATGTGGTGATAGTCCTATGTTCCGCAGTAGGCTGACTGATTACTAATTAGATAAATATACTTTTTATTTATGAGTGGAGGCTTGTCTCACTCGTAAGACACAAAAGCTGTTGTAATTCTTTTCGATTTGCGCAATACATTTTCTCTACGTAATTTTATATCTGTGATTCTCGTCTCATAATTTTTCATTTAAGAGATAATAATATTTTCGATGTTTCTTTCAGTCTTATTATAACGTTCCTACTTTTCGTCATGAAAACGATTCTCCTTAGGGAGAAAATTAATTATCCTTAAAAATACCAAAATAAAATTTCTATGCTCTCGGAGAGAAAATTTTCTAGGAAAAATATTTTTCTCAGACAGCATTATTATCGTAAAAATTATTACGTAGTTGACTCTCTGGGAAATATTATGAGATTACCTTTCTTAGTATTAGCCGGGTATGTGATTTGCTCAAAGCAAAAAGTACCCATTAATATTACATTCATTATTAGAAAACTTTTGATAGTTATTCCAGATTAAAAACAAAAGACTGATTATGATTTACATTTATAAGAACTGTCTGAATCATAACTCGTTAATATGAATGTTGGTACGCCGACTTTCTAAGTTCAGAGTCCTGGATTTGATTCTCCTTCAGATAAATTTCAACCTTGTCCTGACAACTACGCAATAAAAAGACAAAATAAAAAGAAATCGGCCAAATCGGCCGAGCCGTTCTCAGGTGATGCTCCGTCATACATGTGGCAATTGATTTTTATTTATACAGATATTTGTAATAAGCGATTTTTATTTCCATTTTAAATTGAAGTAAGTGTCTTTTATTGGTTATAGTTCGCTAACGAGTTCCATGAAATAAATGAGATTTATTGCGTGTTCTATGGCCTTAAAAGTTTAGGAACCGCTGACTTAGGCCTTAGAATTTTAACTTTAAAAGCACTGACATCATATTACATACATACATATTACATACAACTTCAATTAAATATAAATCAAAATTTAAATCCATTCTTCAGGAAAATTTAACTTCCACATTGTACTCCCGTCAGTTATTCAGCAAAGAGTCCATTGTAGGCAGTAATACTCGTAGCTACCGTTACTATTAACTGAGAAAGGCTGCTGTCGTAATCTCGAATGGAATTTAAGAGTCAGCATTAGCATTTCAAATCGAGCTCTCGAGGCTTCGAGAGACTATCTTTCGAACTGCGAATTTTCGGAGTTTAGTTAACTTGCTCTAATAGGAATTTAGACTCTTGAAATGGAGAGAATTAGCATAGTTTAGTAGGATTATAAACACATGTGTTGGATTAGATTTAATTGTTTATTTGGGATTAGCTGTAAGATTTAAAACTATTAATCTTATGCCTACTTCGTAGTTGTTTTGAAGTAACTATCAGCTTTATAACAGAGGCAAAAAATCTTTTTTTTTCGTTTTGTAATCAAAATGCCAAAAACAAAAATCTTTGTCATTTCTGTCTGTATGATCGATTGTCAGTCAATTTTTTTTATTGAAACAGTACTGTTACAAGAAATCGCATGTTTTAAATGATAATTGCAATCTGTTTCTTAGCTTTTAACATTTTTGTGAGAAAAAATTTTGTGTGTACATCATATATTAGACATATAATTTCCATTTACAGAAAGCACTAATAAACATATTAGATATGGTTCACATTTTTTTTGTAAAAAGGGGGCAAACGAACAAGCGAATCACCTGATGGAAAGTAATCACCGCCACCCATGGACACCCGCATCGTCCGAGGAATAACGGGTGCATTGCCGGCCTTTAAGGGAAAGGAGGTGAAGGGTAAGGGAGGAGATGGGCCACCGGCACTTTCACTCACCGAACGAAACGCAATAGCTAGAGATGCTGTTATTTCACGCCGATATTCTGTCAGAGGGTGATATTTCACCGGATGAACCGGCCCATTTCGTGCTACAATGCGGCATGGCTCTACCACACTAGAGCTAGTAAGATGATTCACATAAACCTTAAAAACTGAAATTATAATAACAAAATTACAGAAAATAACAAAATTAAGAAAAGGATAAATAAATTTATGTACATTTCAAACAGTTCTGACATTGGCCCTAAACGCACAAAGTTTCTGACCAAATATATTTTATCTAGATTGTTGTAAAAATTAACACATAGACGTAAACTAAGAATTCAAAACTAGAAATAATGAAGAAAAAATTAATTTATGATTACATAGTTTCAAATTTTTTATTTATTTTTTATTTAACTTTATTGTATCTGAAATAGTTAGTGTGTTATACTCTTGGTTAATTTTTGTAACGCTGTTTTGTACCATTGATGTTAATTTACATAAACCTATCACTCATCACATAATAGTTATAATGAAATATGTTAAGATACATTTGTAATTCTGATAAAATTCACACTTATTGATCCACACGTGTTTTGCTTGTAAAATTTTGAGTTTAGACTCGCTCAGCTAGCTCGCATCAGTAACGCAATTATGGTATCAAGAAAGGCACGTCTGTCAAAACTGTTACTAGCAATGAATAACTAAATCAGTATTGACTTCGAGCGACATCGCGATGGGTTTGTTGACTCTGTCCAAACACTAATATTAGATTAAGAAACTCAGGAATTCCAAGCTTCTAATTGTTAGTTCAATAAGTTAATTGTCGAACCAAATATTGGCGCTAGAATAACCCGATGAGAGCAAATTCAGTTAATTGTAAATATAAATTTTATACATTATAATTAAGGAATAAATAAATAAGCAATAGATCGAATTAGTTATTTAAACTACAACTTATTAAATTTAAAATTAATGTTTTTACAATATGTTTGATACTTTTGACCATAAGTTATTATAAACTTAAAAATTAACTGTTTTCACACAGTTACTTATTAATTGTAATCACTTTGTAATTTGAATCATATAAACGACGAAACGGTTTTATTGTCAGAATTGTATTATAAAAAATTTATATATATTCTGTCTGAGTCTGAGGTAGAAGTTTTGTCATCTACTCCGATATTTGTAAATAGTTTTCGGGATACCTACACACAACACTCAGTGTCCACGCGTTTAACGGAATGCGATACACGAGGTTTTGTTCCTTGAATCACAGGATTCCACATCGTCGATAAATTGTATCCGTTTTCCCGATTAAAATTTTTGTCTTTTGATTTCAATCGCTTCACGCACTACTCTAATATAAAAGTGGCCATCAGTAGAAAGGACTTGTGGGAGATGAAACTCAATCCGGTGATTGATATCTGATTGGAGCAGACGTTCCGCTATCGCTGATTTGGTTGTTTGCCGGTGTTTGGTTTTCACCGATGTAACTCGATCGAAACATCGAGCCAAAATAAAAGGTAATCGCGTTAATTTCCCGTTTTAGATTATAATATATCGAAAACGGAAAATTAACTTTATATTGTAGCAGTACTAATATTTTTTTACAATATTTTGTATAATAAAAACAGCTACACCCAAACCATTACTCAGAAGGCAAATATTGATTAAAAATTGTTAGGAATCCATTACATTACATATATTTTTCTGCATAAAAAGAAAGCTCCATCTGAGACTTTGTTTTGCAGTTCAGGCAGTATTCTTTACATAAAGAAAAAGCTGTAGTCAAAACTTGCTTTGCGATTTACGATTGGCATAGAGCACTTAACCTATAGAGACGAAGTATCGGACCATCCTACTCACCACTGCTCAGTTTTTGACAGAATTTAACATTGACTCTCGCTTGCATTAAACCAATACATAACTAATACAGGACCTGTGTGTGTCGTAATGTACATCTCCGTTCATTACGACAGATATTTAAATACTTATGTAATGGCTTACTGTTTTGTTCGGTGGTGTAGCAAAAACAGCAAAAAATCAAACTATAAAACAGAACGCAGTAACCACAAGTGTATAGACGTAAATCGTTTTCATACAAAATAAATAACATTGCCACTCTATAGCTTGAGTGCTCTATGGAGGACACAGAGCTACTTTCCGTGTCGCGCTCTGTCAGCAATCACAATCACACACACAATCTCATTTTATTGGTAAGTAACATTAAATATACAATTTACAAATTTACATTCATTTTATCATATGTCAAGTTAAACTGGACATTCAATTGAGGTGCTCAATGACGTGTATCTTTGCGTCTCGTTTTACCTTGGTGCAACCCCATTACGTTGTCTCAGACTATTTATTCATACGCATGTGTACACAGGTTTTGTTTGATTTCAGCTTGACCAATCGGCATGCAGTAACTACAGTAGTGTAACGAGATAAATGACATTTCCACTCCATAGGTTAAGAGCTCCATGGTGGTTGGTAACAACTGACAGTGCAGACATAAGTGCGTAAATACGACTAGAACTTGTCCAGTTATTTTTATATTTACATTTAATTTTAATTTAATTTTACGTTTAATGAGATGTGAAAATACCTCGGACCAAATATCACGATGGACAGAGCATTTGCTCTAAAAGCGTGTCCTGAAAGTGTCCTTTTTCTGTTGATCGACTTTCTAGATTTTTATTAATGTGCGTGAGTAGAGAAGGTAACAGCACAACGACGCACAGCTGAACACGGCATATTTTTGTTTTTGTGAATACTTGCAGCCAAAACTTAACATTTACGAGTATTTTGCAAAATAATTATTTCATGACCAACTTATAAGCTGACACGAAATACACTGACAGTGCGAGGTTGCTGTACTTGCTAGAGCTAACTCGTGGTTACGCTCAATGAGATAGAAAGAGACAGGAGAACTCATTTGACAGAACACGGTGGTAAAAGCGGCAACTTCTTATGGCTCCTTACGGACTAAGAGAAAAGAGAAATAACACCATCACGAGCTCCATGGTTACTTTGCAGAGTGAAAATAACGCTATTTGCTTTCAACTAAAACTGTAATAAGCTAACTACTTTATCACAGCTCTCATACTAACATGCTTTGTGAATGCTTAAAATGCACATTTCAATGTAAGTGTGCGAGTTCCGGTGTAGTTTTGCAATTCAAACTTCGTACCGTATCGGTTTACAGACGAATGGGTTGGCCACTACCGTGCGATCAACGCTAGTCATAAGAAAAAGCGAATATTCACAAATCATTTATTTAAAAACAACGGTATTTTTTTGATACCACTAAGGTGACAAACATTCATACAGACCGATGGTAAGTTTTTACTGTAGCCTATGGATGTAATGTATAGCACCAACACCAGGGGTACTTCTGTATGCTTTCAGAGCCTAGGGTCGTCGATAATTCAGCTCGCCTTTGAACCGACTAAAAGAACAAAGCTGGTGTGGAGATGGTAACGATAATTTTATTTATCGAGTAATACATACATATCTTCACTTCGTATCCTTAAAGGAGTAGTCAGAGAGGACGGAGCGCCAAGCGTCGCGATCCTTAAATGCTTCTTTCTTTCTTTTGTAATAATACCAGTAAAATTATCTCCAGCACATTCACTAATTGTATGACGCCAACTAAGCATTATTATCATAATCTTGTAGGTTTGTTTCTTAAATTGACTTAAACAGGAAACATCGAGCACTCAACTTGTAGAGTGGCAATGTCATTTATTTTGTATGAAAACAATTTACGTCTAAACACTGTTGCGGTTACTGCCTTCTGTTTTGTAATTTAATTTTTTGCTGTTTTTGCCACACCACCGAATAGAACAATAAGCCATTGCATAAATTTTTAAATGTCTGTCAGAATATACAGAGATGTACACATAGGTTATGTACTGTTTAATACGAGCGAGAGTTGATACTTGTTAGTGTAAATAAATTGAGCAGTGGTGAATCAGATGGTCCTATATTTCGTCTCCATAGGTTGAGTGCTCCATGATGGGAAACGAGTTCAGGACCCTTAACTTATAGCTCTATTAAGGTATTAATAAATAAATGAATTAGAATTATTAATTGTAAATTGTTTTGACTATATCAAGGTTAATTTTATATAATAGCGTACAAAAACCGGCTAAGTGTGTATCAGACATGCAAGTTAAAGTTTCGTAGCAATTATGAACAAAATGAAAGTTAAATACAAAAATTGGTTTAAGAATAGACATTATAAATATATTTGTTATTCTCTATCGGGTTTGAGTTACCAATTTACCTCTCTGTATCAAATTTCAGCTCAGTCCTTTGGTGTAAAGGCACAGACAAATTAGTGTAAAGGTGACGGAATAATTCGGTCGCGACATATGATCGGACACATTTTTTCAACCAGATATTTGTACAGTGGGAACTTCAAATTTATGAACTTAGGTACTTTAAATTGCATTGCAAGGTATATTAGGAATCACTTGAATAAAACTGCTTTGAATTGGAATCCTCTTATAACTTACACCAAACACCACTCATGTATGAGTTTCTGATAGAGCGGACACGAGTGTAGGTATTTATTTTGACACTGCATAACAAATACTTCACTAACTGTAGAATCGCAACTCAACATTTCTTTAAAGATGCGTTCAAAAAAACTATAAAATTGGTAAATATAACTATAAAAATGCAATAAAAAAAATATAATGCCCTACAATAAAATATTGCCACTTCATTAAAAATACTTAACTTAAATAAATGAACATTATTACATACGTAAATATTCGAATATTGGATCCCTAACGGGGTAGTCAGAGAGGATGGAGTCCCATGCGGCGCGGTCCCCACGTACATCTTTCACCTGCTCAAATCTCATCATTCTCCTCGCACACTCTCAGAGTGAAAAAATATAACAACAAATTGCAAAATAATAGAAGCCTATAAGAAATTGAAATATAATAACGTAATATTTTTTTTAAATAATAAAGAGTAATTAATAATCCCGTTACGTACTAATGGGATCTGACAGATTTATCACTGCTTTTTAAAAATTTAAATATACATGAGCTGTGTTTTTTAGAAGCTTCAGGTCTTAAACTAGAGAACAAATGTCACGAACGATAAGTGTACGAGGCACATGACTTAGATAATCATTTTATCGTTAATTTTTAAATTTTCGAGACTAAAATAGCAAAAGCGGAACCAATGCAGTTACGTACTGTCGAGTAAAACCTGTTACACTCGAGCTGTAATATTTTCATCCTTATATTATTGAAAATATGTAAATACTAGAGCATATTAATCGCAGAATTCGCAACGAGGAATAACGTACCTACTTTGATCGATTATGCATGTTCAGGCACAAGCAATGAAGATCTAAAATTATTTAAAGTTTCATTTTCTTTAATTTTACATAAATAAGACTTAGAAGAAGCCAAGGAAGACCAAGGCTGACTTATGAAAATCAAACAGCCAGTGTTAGCAGACGGAAATGTCAAAAGCACTCGCCTAGTTAGGTGAAAATGTGTGAGGAGAATAATGAGATTTGAAGAAGCGAAAGAGGTATGTAAGAATCGTGACGCTAAGCGCTCAGTTCTCTCTGACTACCCCATTGAGGATACAGCGTGAAGATATGTATGTATAACTTAGAAATACAAAAAAATATGGGTACATGTATTCCTGATATATGGACATAACCTAAAAAAATAATACAGAGAGAGTTACGGGTATGTCAAGCCTATTGAGCATGTCGTGTGATTTCAATATGTACACTGAAAAAATATTTTAGTTGAATTCCGAAGGTTGATGTGTTATTTCGGATAACAAAAAATATTGAAGTTACTCGTTCTAACATAATAATGAAATTATATGTTAAATTTACTAAATAATTCAGTAAGGGTATGTTGATAGTGTGCATCGGACTTACCTTAGTTGATATTACTTGACAAATTTGTTAATTACAGTTTTGTAAACATTTTAAGTTTAGCGAAATCAATAATTTCCGTGTCAGTCCGAAGTTAACCCGCGAATTTAGTAAAACTTTTGTAAAATGACTAAAGTATTTTTTCAGTGTATTCGTCAAACTCACCGAGGGTTAAAGCTCCTTGTAAAAAAAGAAACTTGTAAAAAAGACTTATTCCACGTGTTGAATTTTCAATGGGCTCAGTTATCCTGTTCTTATCCACCGAAATTTGAAATGCGCGCGACGCACGGCGTGATTTAAATATTACAATGATGCGCACACACAAAACTAGAGGTCGCTTTCAAAATAAGATTCGATCGATAAACCGCCGGCCGGTTTGATGCAATTTTCCTTTAATTATAAAAAATAATAAAAAACGTGAAAAGAGTGTGTGTATGTGCTTGTGAAACAAGAGGAAGGACATTCGACTATCGCTTTGTTATTATTCGATTTGTAAGTCCCAAACTTTTCTCTTGAACTCTGGGTTTGTAAAAATTAGAACCATAAAATTAGCGATTTATTTAAGCGAAATTAGCGAACATCACGAATGAACACTTGAACTACTAGGCCTAGAAACTTGAAACTTTGCACCGAGGTTACCACTACTTCTACTCACAAGTGCAAAGAAAGAGCACTAAGAAGGGATTATTGACAATTTAATTGTTAAAGAATCGAAAAGAGCAATTGAAATCGGCAAAGAAAAATTTAAATCTAAAGGATTTATAAAAAAAACAGATATTTAATCTTAAAAATGATGGTCGTAACTTGGTTAAGTTCGTTATTTAGTTATTGGTGTCTTATAAGTCAAAATAATGTAAAACCGTACTTTTATTTTTGAAACTGGATCAAACAAGATTAATGCGAGTCCAATCTATAGATAACGACACATACAGCGTGCAAACAGTAATTTCCTGGATTCGAACACGCTATCTTACAGTCCGATCCGCAGACCCCTAATAATTGTACAAGATGCGAATCGTAGCCGAATCAATTTGTCAAATTGGGTCCCCAAATGTGACCAATAAACCGACTCCCTAACAAGAGTCGCTTCGAAGACTTATTCTGCATCGAACTCTCAAATGCTTATACCTATCAATTGCTATCATCACATCTCGAAAGCGATGAGGGGTGAACATCTTTCCAAATGACCGTTTCAAATTTCGAACGCATCATTTAAGACTGACATAATATAATAGGATAAAAATTAAGTACTACGTATTAAATTTATAAAAAACTTCTACTTAAATTATATTTTGGATAAAATTAAATGGAGAAAAATATGAAAACGTCTTTAAAATAACTTTAAAATTTAAATGTCAACGTATTATTTATCGCTATAAAAAATAATAATTACCACATAGTACAGCAAACATTGCTACTAGTGACTGGAATAAATATAATATTACAAAATAATGAGAGGCTAAAAAAATTCAAACAATTAAAATTGATTTTTTTTCTCGTTTAATATAATAGTGGACGACAAAAAACTACATACATAAGTTAATATTTACAAACTTAAAACTTTGATATTAATATATATAAAAAAATTTATTGAATGAATGCTATAGGCAGAATTGAATTTTAATGAAATTTATTTATTAAAGTTCAATTCCGCATATAATTTTTTTGGAATGGCCTATGTAGGTGTATTATTTAAATTCGATACATGTGGTAATTATAATAAGTTGTAGTTTGTTTTAGTAATAATGGGTCCATTTAGTATTTTTCCATATACGGGAATGAAATAATGAAATATTCAATCAGAATAAGGCCGTCAAGGACAAATGGTGAACAGACGGTTCACCAATAAAGTGACCAATATTGCTGTTCGGGAGCTCTGTATTGGTAAAATATTCCTTTATTGATAGTCCTGGATAAGGACAGATGTTTTACGTGCTTCTATAGCGGTCCTAATGTACAAACAGGGTTGATAGCTTCTATGGAATAAAAGGCTGTATATGGCATTTGATATGATTGTGGAATTGTATAATCTAAAAATAGACAATGCACACAAAGATAACATGCACAGCGACACACCAATACGTCGTTTATTATATTATGCTAAAATAAAGAAATAAAATAACGCAATACGCTGTACGATATACTGCAATGCAACCTATACGTATAAAAATTCAGCCTTAGTATATTTATGCTCGCAAAACTGGAAAAATAATCAATTGACCAAATTGAAATTTTGACGTAACATTGTATTCAAATACGCACGTTTTTATGTACTATATGTGGGCGTCCAAGCAAAAATGGTCCAGTAGTCGGCCATTGAGTTAGGACTCGATTCTAGATAGTAAACTAGATAGTAAAGTTTTTTAAACTAATTAATTTAACAAAAAACCAACTGGCATTTTTAAGTGTGTTTAGATTAATCTACACAGAAAATGAGGAATCATAAATCGCTCCCGTTACACCAAAAAATGTAAATCTCCGTTTTAAAAGAGGTTTATTTAATATTTTTTTTCTGTACAAAAGTTAACCAATCGTGTCTTACAACTGACAAAATGAAGTCAATGAAATAAAGAATCAGGTTACCAAATTTCACTTTCATATGTTTTGCAATTACTTCGAAAAATTGAGATCCCTGCTTGGACCGTTATTGTAATACACTAGTATGACTGGCAACTGAAAACTGTATCAGATATTTGAAAATTTTGTACTCACATCGCGGTATAACAGCATAATATATTTTCAGCAGAAAATGCTGTACTTTCTCAGACGTTGTAAAACCTGGCTGAACACAGTCGTCTGTACCTATATCTAACAAAGATAAACTTGTCGAAACGTGGGTGTAAACGTTTATCTTGCACTTATTGGAATAAAACTTTGTTGCACGCTCGGTGTATTTTATTAAAACCACACAGATGTGTAAAATCCTTTAAGAGCGGTTCTATAAAGTTCTTTATACAAAGTGTACCAGAATTAAACAGAAAGCTCATACACCTTGATTGAAAAACTAAATAATATTTTTAGGGTTGTATTACAAAAGGAAAAAACAACCACATTAAGATCTCTCATTCGTTCTGTTTGTCAGACTATCCTAGTCTTATTCAACGATATTTATGTAGTAACTACTAGATCGATTGGTTAAAACATTTCTAAATTGGTCCATCGAATTCGATGCAGCGGTTTAACCTCGGACCAAGTATCGCTATGAACGAAGCATTTTCTTTAATAGCGTGTCCTCAAACTGACACGAGAAGGTCACAGTACAACAATACGCAGCTGAACATGACATATTTTTATTTTTGTGAGTACTAGAAGCCGAAATACAAAAGATTTAAGTGTGTTTTGCAAATAATTATTTTATGACCGACTCATAAGCTGACACGAAATACACTGACAGTGCGTGGTTGCATCAAAACCATATTTGGTACAAACAAAGCCATTAATAAAAGAATAAAGATAAATAAATATCTGCTTATTACGTGTGTGGACGTTCGTGTGTGCTTGCATAAGAACTTAAACAGCAAAACGACCATACAGCAACGGTGAAGCAAATCAGATAAGCTGAATCACTAATATCTACGATACACATTTATTATTAAATAAGCTGATCGGCCGCCATTTTCTCAGAAAACAGCATCCACACATCTACGTTTCATCTGAATTTATTTGCTTCGCAATACGGGACAGGCTGTCTGAAGTTATAAAGTCTATGAGAATAATATTTCATTTGTTAATCTAAACTCTCATGAGATAAAAACAAAATTTTAATTTCGTGAGCATTCTAAAGTTGATATCATTTATAAAGTGCGAATTAGTTTTCGTATGTGTATATTTGAATTAAGTCACTTTACGAGCGAATGGAAGTTTCCAGACTTTATATGTAGGTAATACGTATACATATTATTCAGGCAGTACCGTCTATAAAGTCAAAATCACCTATGAAAGAACTTTAGCAAACTAAAATGTCTTTCATCTTTTCAGTCTTCGTTTACAATGCAGCTTAAATTTAATTGTTGAGTTACATACAAGGGCTGCTATTTATGTATCCGGAACTGGCCAGTTACACAACAATATTAAAAAAGTAATTATAACATTTAAAAATGGAACTCTTTAGCTGAAGAATACAATTTGTTTTATGTAGCTGTCATTTGTTTATCATTTGTGGCGTCATTTTGAAAATTGCGAGTCTTTATCACCATGGATTTAAGTCGTGGAAAATTTTCGTGCTATGATTTATTACGATTTTCGGCGAGGGCTAACTCAAAAACAGTGCATCTATCAACTCACTTCGACTTTTGGGAACGAAGCACCATCGAAAACTACTGTGTATCACTGTGTTTAGCGAGTGTAATCGTGGGCGGTCTGTGCTCACGGACGAACTTAAAGAAGGTCGCCCTAAATCGGTTTTTGTAGCTCAAAATATTGATGCTGTGCGGGAACTAATAATGCAAGATCGTCATGTTACATATCGCGAGATAAAGGCGTCTCTGGGCATATGTATGACGAATATATATAAAATATTACACAAACATTTAACTGTAAAAAAAATTTGTTCACGTTGTATTCTGTACAACTTGAGAATTGACCAAAAACGGGCTCGTGTCGATTGGTGTGAAAAAATGTTACAAAAGTACAATCAGGGTGCGTCAAAAGCTGTTTATAATATCTACACAGGTGATGAATCTTGGATATATGCGTATGATCCTCAAACTAAACAACAATCAACGGTTTGAGTGTTCCAAGATGAGCCGAACCTAACAAAAGTCATTCGTTCAAAAAGCACTTTGAAGCAAATGGTCGCTTGTTTTTTTGGTATAAATGGACGTGTAGCTACAGTGCCACTAGAGTATAGGTTCCCAAACTTATTTTATCTACTGAGTCGAGAGCTCATGCAGTCGTTGTCTAAGATGCCTCCTAGCTAAATGAAATTATAAATCACCCCCCAGGCCTCTACACAGCGCCCCCATTTTTTTTCTGGGTCTCTTACCGCCCCCCTTTAGGCCTGCAGCGCCCACAGGGGGGCGTTATCGCCCCCTTTGGGAATGGGTGCACTAGAGGATCGTAAAACGGTTAATTCTGAATGGTACACGACCATTTGTTTGCCAGAAGTCTTTGAAGAAATGAAAAAGAACTACCGACAACGCAGAATCCTTCTTCATCATGACAATGCTAGCTGCAACACATCGGCCGAAACAACTCGGTATTTGGAAGATCAAAAGATCGAATTGACGGGTCATCCGCCGTACAGCCCCGCTTGGACCCGAAACGACTTCTATTTATTCCCAACCGTAAAGAATAAATTACGTGGGCAACGTTTTTCGAGCCGTGAAGAGGCTGTTGATGCGTTCAAAATACACGTTTTGGAGATACCTCAATCCGATTGGAAAAAGTGCTACGAAAATTGGTTCCAACGCATGCAAAAGTGCATCGATCATCATGGTGAATATTTTGAAAAGGAATAAAACTATAATAAATGCTATATGTTTGTTTCACTTTGTTATTCCGGATACATAAATAGCAGCCCTCGTAGTACTGGATAAGGGCAGTCGTCCAGGTTTCAATTAAGACATAAATGTCAATTGTATTCCCTCCCTTGAATCTCTCATTTGTTTTGTTGTAGGATTTAATGATAATCATATACGTAATTGAAAACATGTGATACAGTATTTATACGATTTCGTATCTACAGAACCTTTATAAGGTTAGTTACATGTACGTCTGTCGGTCATTGTCAATTTTTTTTAGAAATTATGCGACGCTTAGGTTGAAGGCGACGCATTGGAAATTTTGACTCCAGGGTTCTCAATTTTTCTAAGTGACTTCAAAACGGTTGGTTACTTTTGTAACACATAAAAAAATATCAAAGAAACTTCTTTTAAAACAGAGATTTACATTTTTCGGAGCAACGGGACAGATTTACTTTAAACATATTCCTCAAAATGACAGTTGGATTTTATAAAATTAATTATAGTTTTTAAAATAAACGAAAATAACTAATTTTTCATATATTTCGTAATCTAGCGCGCGCACGTTAGCATGGAACAAAAGGTCTATTTTAGATTAAATTATTGTTTATCAGTGCATCGCCTAAAGCTTGTGTTAAAAATGTAACTAGATAAATAATCACTATGAACTCACTATCAATTCTCCATCACGGCTATTGTGTATTTGACTGGTCGACGCCATGGTTGCACGGCTACTAACGCCTACAATTCTAAACTCAGGCTTATGTACAACCCTACTACACACAGGCAATTTTATTCCCGCCTACTTTATTCCCGCTCGCGTTATTGAAACGTTACAAAACGTCAAAAAGCTCCTAATTAATAATGATTAAAATTAATGTGAAGCTAACACCTGGAATCTATCATTGTAATACTTGTTAACTCACACATTTTCATATTCATTAGAGAATCAAAGTATTGTGTGCTTGAAGATTCAGTCGTTTATCCCTGAAATTCGGTTATTCACCTTTTTATCTCGAAACTGCTGGCTCCAGAATTTTGTAAATTTCACAGAATATAAAGCCTTACTCAGTAGCTCAAAACAAAAATATCACGAGAGTTGCAAGAGCAACTAATTTCACAAAGCTATCATTTTTGGATAATAAGTTTCGCACCCGTGTGAATCGGAAGTCGGTTTTTCAATGGGGCCTTCCAGACCGGTCACTGTTTCGGTTTTATGGGTAATTTTAGACCACGGTAGGGAATTGCCTAAGCATGTTTTATCGATGGGGCGATTCGGACCACTATCAAAATATGAAAATCTCAGTATGTCTTGAATATTTTTTGGTACTGAGGGGTAGAAATAGATTAGAAAAAAAATTTAAATAGTTGCAATACATAATATATTTCTTAGAAAAAAGTACATACATACGTTAATATACAAACTTAAAACTACACATTATCTCAAATTATAGACTTCCTCAAAGTTGCCGCTTACAAAGCTGTCATTGCTTAAGGTACCCAGCAGACTGGCAGCATTACCTCTTTGAATAGCAAAATTTTCTTTCTTCTTAATTTTCTTAGTATATTTCTTACTACGTATTTCTTATATTAATGATTAAAACATCGATTATTACAAATCATAAAATTTGATATCAGAATAGATTGTGATTACTCATTATTAATTAATCATAATTATGTATAATAAAGTTACATTCGAAATGATACACAATGTGTATGTATTTGTTCAATACCGGAATAGGCTATCGTCTGGGAGCCTAATATTGAAGGTTTTAGAAAAAATCAGCACATTACACAGCTTGTCTGTGATTAGCTGATAAAATAGTGATGTACAACGACAACGTATGTTGGCGTTAGCGTCCATTTTTATCGCCACACGTGGACTGAATCGACTATGCGTGAAAGCAGTTGTAATTCATTGTCGAACCTGTCATGTCCATCGCTAATCGAAATAAAATGTGGCTCGTGTTATTGTGGAAATTTACTGGTGTTGCTGTACTGCGTGATGGTAGAGTAATACTGCGAAATATTTAGTATATTATATTGGTTCTTAATACAGCTTGCTAACGGCATAGCGCTAATCGATTAAACTACATAATTAATCTAATTTCATAAACTATTTATAATAAATATATGTGCGGTGTTATTTTGATTTGACTTCGCAAGAACGCAGCCATTTATCTCGCTAATGTATTATTTATTTACTTAATATTATATTGATATAATGATATCAAGGAATTGTTGTATCAGCTCAGTAGTTGGCATAACTGATTCACCTGAGCACCCAACTTCATGGAGCTAATACCAAGAAACTCTGTCGACGAACAACCTGTAGTATCGCCCATACCACGTTATATATATGTATTTAGTAGTTTTATGTACAATTGTACATATACCTTTATAATGTGGAGAAAATAACTTCGAAGTCAATTTACCTTCGACTAAGATCCCATGATAATATTAATAAGAATATTTGCTAAGTTCGCTCGTTTATTACAGAACTTTCAACTCTCAAACATACATACCTTGGGAGACGCAGTTGTGAATTGCTGCCTAGATCAGCTTATCCTCAGACAGTTCTCTCGCAGATTGCGGGGAAAGTTAAATTTTATTGCCTTAACGACCTCCCCTTCCCAGAGACTCGTCTTCGGCGGGATATTAGCCGATACTTCCCGCCTCAAACGGAGTGTAAATCCCGCGAGAGTGGTTTCCGTATCCCTGACTATTTACTGTCACGGGGCTAGCCTGTTTGACTTTACTGGAAAATTACGGACTTAACCCGATCTCAATGTTATATTCGAGGTATTTTTTTTGTGTCTCGTTAGTGATTTAATTTCTTGAACCGAGGATTTAATCGTCGGACTGAACAACTGATATTTATTTGTTTTATTGGATTTATAGGTTGATCAACTATGTATTGCACTGGTCAATTAGTAGATAAATTAGTCTTATATTTATAAATCAGCAACATCTTTCATTAATAATAATTATTACAAAATCAAAATAAGACTCAAAGAATAATAAATTAATTGTCCCTTGTACATCTGAAATTGCGTCTCCTGGACAACACAAAAGTAGAGAAAAATGTCTAAATATGGCTCAAGCTAATTTAATATATTGACGAAAATGAGATAGATATTAGCTTTATGATAAATACAAGTGATATTAGAATTTTGGGCAGAAGATAGAAATTGTAAAAATTATTCACATAAAATGGATTTCATTGGATTGCAAGTAACACCCGAGTATATACAATATATTCCTCGTTCAATTTTTCTTCATCATTTCCGGTTGTGAATGTAAAAATAGTTGCAAAGATATCGGAATAAATCGACTGTGACATAACGACAGACAGATAACATGACGAAACTACGTGTTTCATTTTGCCACTTTATCTGCAGTATTTTTTTTTCTTCATGGCATGGTGCACAGATTAGCGCATTTACCAATGTCACGCATTAATAAGTAGAATCGACATGAAACACGTTCGAAGAAAATTGTATTTGTTAAACCCATTCTGATCCTTTTTTAAAAATGTAATTTTTATGTCATATAAGACGCAAATTACATGTCTAATGGCACAATAATATCAAACAAAAAAATAACCATATTCGATAAAAATGGAAATCAATCATTGACAAGTACGTACTCATAACGAGACAGGTACTCTCTGGTTTCGAGTGGTCAGTCCACACGTGTATTCTCCCACCCTATAAGGGGGTGGGATTGTGGGAAGTTCGATCAATTAGCGTACAGCTCTCCTCTTATTACATTACACCTCGTTAGGACAAATCGAAGGGACAGACATTCGTGTACTTGAGTAGCTATGTACGGTGTGTCTCGAACATTTCACAAAGGAAAACTGATTCGAAGATGAAATGACGAACAACAATTAATCCACTGCGACTTTGATCCCGGCACAGAGGTATTTGTATATTGTTTAAATAATGGTTTTGTAAAACTAATTTCTGAAGGTCTATAAAACCTAAGATTTTGTTATACTTCTCTGTTAACTTTATACTCTCTGAAATTTGTCTGATGTTATTTTAAAATTTTGTCAAGTGATTTCGGAGATAAGGCGGGGATTATAATAATAATCATAATACTCCAGACTATTACACAAATCGTGTGACCCCTAACTAAGCTGTAAGCTTGTACTATGAGTACCACACAACGAACTGTGAAAGAGCTCCCAGTGACACCCAGACTGCAAGCCAATTTAGAAAAGTTTTTTTTCTAAATTGACCTGACCTGACAGTTGCAAAATCTGTGAGTGAACAAAACATTCAAATAAAATAAGTTTATACGTTTTAGTTTCTGAGAAAATCGTTTATGACAGACGGACGGATACGTGACTATAAAAGGGTTCCATTTATGGAAAGAAACCCTGAAAATACCCAAAATGAGAGTAAATGTCTCACCATGAAAATTGAGCTGAGCAACACAGGCGTAGATTTGTGTACGAATGTCTGGTGTGGGGGAAGTCGTCAGAAGGTAACCATCCAGTGGAGCAATAGGATAACACTTTTATTCATTAAGGCCTTTCGTGAACGGCAACTGACGATAAATTGCGCGTGAGAGTAATTTACATTCGTACGTGAAGAAAAGAAAAAGCATTAGAGGGCGCACATGGAGCAACGTTATTGCCAAATAATAAAATGGTTAGAAAATAAAGATAAACGCATAAAAGAATAGTTTATTTCACCAGAGTTTTCTTATGTTCTGTTCGTTCTGCTTCAATAATAAAACTATTCCCATTTCAAAGTACTATGCGAAAGTTCGTAAAACAGGCTAATTTAAAAAAATTCTGTTGAGAAAATGTAATCTAATTGTGTCCCTTTCAAAGTCAAAGTCAAATCAATGTATTCAAGTAAACTCAATTGCAAGGTATTTTTGAACGTCAAATCTAATTTAGTTTGGTTCGAAAAGAAAACCTGGACACTGACGAGAACCTACAAGAAACTCATGATCACTTAAACATCATTATACAATTGTTATTTAAAATAAAATATTCGTGAAGGCAGTAAATGTATGTGCAGAGAGCATTACTCCCATACTATCGTTGTGTCTTCAATGAAATCGCTAATTATGTAAGAGTAAATTTCTTCTCCGTTAATTAAGTAATTTCTTGAGGAATTTTATTATAAAAACGAACAAAGTTGGCCAAAAATAACTCGACTCTCGACTCTAAAACTCGACTTGCAATTTAAATTTAGAAATAACTAGCTGATCATGACGTTGAGTTTCCTTACCATTAATAACGTCTTTCTTCCGAAATCTGAATCTATATTATTTCTAGTGTATCTTTGTGTATATTTCCCAGGGTACCTTAGCGTCTAATGTACCTTTACCAGAACGTTCTCTACATGATATTAAATTTATAATTTAAAAAAGGAAATTTCTATCATGGCCACCATTGTCATACGACGGATGATTAGTTCTCGCTTTCTTGCTCTCGTAGCTCGCCAACTCCCATAGTGATTATCCTAAGCATTTGATGAAGATACCCGGGATCTCCTATGGAGCAAACTGGCGCCACCTATTGTACTGTCACGAAACACGTCACTCTTCCCAAAACCTCCCAAAATTCCCTCAAGGCTTGAAATATCAATCATCCTTGCAACATTCATAATAATTCCCTGAAGTACTCATAATATTGACGTTAGCTGTCGACCCACTGCGCTTCAATGGTTAATATTAAATATTTTTATAAGAATGAGCTTCATTCGTAAAACCTAATCTTATCATAAACCGAAGAGCTTTCAATATTTTATATTATGTTTATTTTAACACGAACTTTTAACTTTAATTGCAAAACTAGCTAACACATCTAATTTTAGCTGATGGAAATGTCAAAAGCACTAACATATCTCGGCGAAAGTGTGTGCTGGAAGCTCGGACCAAAAAACAAACTGTGAGGAGCATTTTCTCTAAGAGCGTGTCCGTTTTTTATTGACTGAGTTTCTAGACTTTTATTAAGAGACACAGCTGAATAATTAATTTTTCGTTTTCATTATCGAGTTTAGATTACCAAATTGTATCAAGTTCTGTATCATCCAACTCAGTAGATATAAACCTTAATAAATCACCTTGACATATGAATAGGTACACAAGCTGACAGGCAGATGGACGAAATTATAAGCGTTCCATTTAGGTATTTTATCTAAGAAATCCTAAAAATATATTAATACGTTATTAATAAGAAATGACAGGGATTTCCTAAAAATAACTGAATGGATAGTCAGAGAATGGAGTGTCAAGCGTTATATCTTTCGCCTCTTCAAACGTCATTACCAAACTTCCACCCTCGGATCAAGAAATATTATGGACCATAATAAGTTGTCGCTCTTATCACCCTGTGTCAAACGAATTTTCGTCTCTTTCTATCTCATTGAGCGTAACCATGAGTAAATCAGTTAGCTATAGTGAGTATGGCAACCTCACGCTGTCAGTGTAATTCGTGTCAGCTTATGACCTACTTCACTTAAATTATAAAATAACTATGTGCGAAATGTTTTTAAACTTTCACGACTTGTACACATCTTACAATATTTACTAACGGGTCTATGTCGCGTTTATACTTTAAAGATAATTACCTATTTTATCCCGACGTTTCGACCGGATTGCACCGATCGTGGTAACGGGCAGCCTGATGAGGATGAATGACGTCTTCGTAGCGTGCGGTTTTTTGGAACTACCCACACTCATTCATTGCATTTCTAAATTTTTGTTATTGTCACTGTCGGTACTTCGACACACTACACAAACGACATCTACACACTGGCGACGTCCGGTTTTCCGGCTCCGAACATACTGGCCACATTATTTAGAATTTTGACACGTCAAATCACTCTACCGAATTAGAAGTTAGACTAAAAAAAATGTCCAAGATAAGCATTATAATATTATTTTTGTTTCTTATTTTTTGTTTTTGGTTATCAATTTGTCTCTGTACCAAATTTGAGCTCAGTCGGTATGAAGGTGACGGAATAATTCAGCTGTGACATACCGACAGACAGATAGACAGACAGACAGACAAACAGACAGACATAACATATATTTACTGTGTTTGTTAATTCAGCTACAGAATTGTAAAAATATCTGCAAAATTGAACACTCGCGAGCTGAGAGGTGGAGAGCTGTGGGCGTGGTCACCGTTCAAGTAATATATTAGTAAACTGTGGTCAAAAGCAAGCCCTCATAAGCGTCGTCTAGGGCTTATTGATCTTTGCTATATATGCCACGAAATTTTCGCATCGATAGTGAATGATTCAGCCCGGGAACCTGAAAAACTTTACACAGAAAATAAAATGAAACGTATGAATTTTTTTTAGTTTTCATTTGAAACAATGTTTCGTGTTCAGTCATTTTGTATAAAAAGTAAAAAAAATCGAGCGATCAATTTTTTTATACGTAACGTTGTTCAATTTAATGAATGGAATCACCTATTTCGGTTCAGAAATTTAAAAAATCTCACGGGATATAATTGTTAAACATAATTTAAATGTGATTCTGTCTCAAAAGATGTAATTAATATTACAGTGTAGGAGTGTAGGTATATCTGTTAATTTCACTCTGTCATCCGACTTTATATACACCCTGTGTACACGTAGTATGCATGTAGGTATAGACAACGGTTCCTTTTACTTCTACATAAACGTCATGTACAGTAACGAGATTCCAACATTAGTCAGGTACAATTTGTCGTGAGGAGTCCGTGGTTGGAGCCCGCCGCAGGGCAGGCGGTGGCCATTACAATATCCGTACGTACTGGCAAGTGTAATCTAAATATATTACACGTACCTTGTATCTTTATGTGCATAACTAGCTTTCTTACTTGACTTCGTCCGCGTGGATCTCAAAATAAATAGAAACGCAATTTGAAAACGTAAAGGAAATCTATATATTAATAAGCGAAGCGAAAACTTTGGTTCTCTTTTTAAGAAAAATTTTTTTTTTGCTTCTATCCGTTATGGATAATTTTGCTAATGTCGAGTAGGTTTTGATTTTACAGGTTTGCCCACAGTCATGAGTTGAACAAAGCACGTGGAAATGATACAGTCATAGGGAACAGCAGAGAAAATATATGGTGAACAGCACATGTAGGTAATAGAATTTTGAGGAAATTTTGAGGATTTCGAGGTTGAGATATCTCTAAAATACAAATATTAGTACTATAATGTGATATTATTAATTTTGATAAATTTGGATAAAATATCGATATAGGTCATGTTAGTAAATGATAAAAGAAAGGAAAGATTAATTAGTCGGTGTATGTCATTCGGTAAAATGTTATAAAGTGAGAATCGTAATTTAGAACAGTTAAAGGATATATGGTCGGGAGAACCTTCTTCCAATCCACATTCACAAAGAGAATGGTCTTGAATTCTAATCTTTCTTAAAAAAACTGGAGAACATGTCCGACCTAATCGTAAAGAAATTATTGTTGTGGTGACATATTTATCATATGATAAATTCCTAAAATCTTTAGCTATTTCCGCTCAAACTCCAAAAACCACCAATCGACACGTCTTTCGCCTCCCAACGAAGGATCCTCAGGATATACCAGAGATAGGATTCGGTCTTTCACTTCCTCAAATCTCATCATTCTCCTCATACATTTTCGCCTAGGTATGCGAGTTCTTTTGACATTTCCGTCGACTAACACTCTAGCTATTTGATCTTCATAAGTCAGCCTTGGTCTTCCTTGGCTTCTTTTACCACTCACTTTTGCTTTACAGATTTTCTTCGTCGGTCTTTCATCATTCATTCTTTCCATGTGCCCGAACCACCTTAGCATTACTTTCTTCATTTTTACAATAACACTGTCGTGCAACCCTGTCATACTGCATATCTCTTCATTGCTTATTTTGTATTGCTCATTTTGACACCGCACATATTTTTAAGAGATCGCATTTCTACTGCATTTATCTTACTTTCACTCGATTTCGGGCATATCCAGGCCTCACTACCGTACATAAAGTTGGCACCAACTCCGCATTGTGTATGGCCATTTTGGCTGAGTTAGATATATTACACTGCCTACCATACCAATACGGACAGAGCAGCGTTCACTTTATTGCCGGCTGCTACCCGTCTCTCTACATCCAACTCACATCTTCCTTCCCTCGAAAACGCACTCCCCAGATATACAATTTCGTTCACTTGTTCTAGACATTTTCCATTTACCCATATATCACACTTTGTCTTACATCTTCTCTTTCAAACACCAGAACCTTAGTTTTATTCACATTAATATTCAATACTTTCACTTCACAGTCTTCTTTCATGGACGTAACTAGTGTCTGCAACTCCGCTTCTGATGGTGCTATAAGTACAGCATCGTCAGCATACAATAAGCAGCAAATAAGCATTTTTCTTTTTTATAAATATGAAAAAAAATCTCGTACGCGTGACTTATCGATATATATAATATCTTTTGCCTTTAGTACGCGACGCTACCCTTGCCGCACCCTTACGTCCCAGTCCTCAGACCTTGACAGAACAGTTTTCTCAGAAAGGAGATGTTAGATTTTCAACTCGCGCTTTGTACGCTATTTAGAAAATCGAGGAAAAATCTAAAGATAGTGAAATTGCAATTTTTATTAGATATTCTTAGTACAAGAGCAATATTTTATTATTTAACAGGGCTATACGGACAACAAGTACGCCATAACGAGTTCGTTCCAAAACAAATGCGAAGTATTCAATTTACTATCAAACTCATGTGATATGTGGGTATATTATTAACAAAGTAATGATAAAAAAATCTCATCCATTAATTTATTCTTTACTAAAGAAAAATACCTACTTACAAGGAACTTTCAGCGCAATTATTTTTATTTTGTTGAAAACGTGTAGTTAAAAATGTCTTCGAGTTGTGATTATGAATATACTTTGAACGTCGCGCACGTCACGGGTCAAATCGGTCACAACACTGTCAAAAACTATAGAGCACAGATTAAGTATTTGTAGCAAGCTACAGATGCGACAGTTGCTTTACCGTAATTGTTATGTATTTCGTTTTGGCGCTTCTATCGTCTACTTAAATGTTCAGGTTATATTTTTTATCACTATTCATATTAACCAAGCTTGATAAAATACAACACCATCTTTGATGTGCTGACTAAAAATCTCTACAATTCACACTAGAACTGCATATATCAAAAAAGGCGTATTTATTTCTAATTTCGCTTAACTTTGACCTGTTCCTCAAACGGGGTTATTTTTTTTATTAAGTACTTATACTTTACCCATATTATTTAACAAGATTAATAAAATAGAACTTATTTAGTCTGATGACTTAACATTTGTTGCCGCTATATTGCATTTCTCAAAAGAAAAATTGATTTGGTTGATCTGTTTCCCAAGGCGTCAAAGATTTCATTTCCTGTTAATTTTTTTATACCCTAAACTGAAGTGTGGATAAGTTCAAACTGTGAACAGGCCACTGTTTGAGATTTTAAATAGGTTTCAAAGTTAAAACCTGCAATATAATTTGTTACAAAGAGTACTATTAATTAACTATTAAAACTGGAATACGTCAAATATGTCATTGACGCCATCTTGTTTAGGTGAGGTGTTGCCTATGATATGTGCATATAATACTTTTGTACAAAAGAACTAAGCTAATATATACCGAAACCATAATTAAAACACTTTTATTTAATATTAAAGTTTCTAAATTATAAGTGTACAAAGTGCAGGCCGGAGCTCCATACATTCGTGGAACGTCTCATTTGTAAACACTTCAGATCTCGTAGGTTAAGTTGTCTGTGGTGGGAAAATATTTACATACATACATTTTAATCTACTAACATTTTAAGCAGCCGTCAATTTAACCAGAATCAATCCAATCAAATAGCCAGAATGTTAGCTGACGAAAATATCAAAAGTACTCGGCGAAAGTGTTTAAGGAGGATGACGAGATTTCAGTAGGCGAAAGAAGTACGTTAGAACCGTGATAGTTGGCGCTCTGTCCTCTCTAATTACCCCGTTAAGGATACAGCGTGAGCATTTGCATATGTATGTACAATTTTTCTCAACTTACTTAACTTTACTTCTTTTTAAATTGCCCATAGCATAATAAATAACTATAACGTCTGATAAAACTATGTAGGGTCAAATTGTTCGGTAACCACACGTTATAATGATATCGTTTCAGAATCAGTCCATTAAAGGTGCTTAAGCGGAGTTAGTAATTTACATTCGTATCGGCGCATAAATTTGGTTATTTTCCGACTTGTTTTGTTGTTCGCTTTTATGTTAAGTGTTCTCGTTACTTTATAGAAATACATTGTTAAGTGATCGCTAATTTTGCATTATTAGGTTTTGATTGTTATTAGAATTATTTTTATATACGAATAAAAATGTTAATTCTTCCTCCTGGATGAATTCGAGTCCAATTTTTCTTTAATCGTTTTAATTTTCGATGCAATAAATTATATTTCATTAATGAAACTTAATCCATTTAAAATGTATATTATGCAGTCTAACATTATGTCGAGCAATTTTTTATTACTTATCATAAAAGTATTACTCGAGTGTATTAAATATAAAATGAAGTAAAATCTGCTACGTTTTTCACTGCAGAAGCGTCGAGTGTAAAATGAGCTAGCTAGCACATAAGTGTGGTTCCTGAACTGCGGTTGAATGGAACCGACTCTATAGTTTTGGAGATGACAGCGCGCGCCACATTGCTTCCCGATGTGATCAGACCGTAACCGACTAAATAGATGATATGGAAAAGCCCCTTGCACCGACCCTGTATGTGTCCATGTTTCTAAGAAATGACACTTTCTACTTTTGTTAATCAAAGACTAAACAGGTGTGGAGAAGGCAAGGAGAAGGCCCCTTGCGCCGATCTCGTATCCGACCATGTTTCTTAGAACTGACGCTTTCGTCTTTCGTTAATGAAAGATAGAACTTAATACAGTATGACGATATTACTGGAAATATGGCGCATTTTTGCTTATAATTTCTGGTCATAATAACCAAGTACTAGTGATGAATTCCTAAAATCTTTAGCTATTTTCCGCTCAAACTACAAAAACAACCAATCGGGCAGCTAACCCACACCGAAATTTCAGTGCTGGTTAGCTGGCCGTGTCCAACCTCTGGTATATCCTGAGGATGCTTCGTTGAGAGGCGAAACATGTGTCGATTGGTGGTTTTTGGAGTTTGAGCGGGGACTAGCTAAAGATTTTAGGAATTCATCACATGAAATGGATTTCCGCAAAGTAACACCTGAGTCTATACAATAACCCAGTACTAGTTATTAGCTTAGCATATTACTGGAAGTAATGTCAACTTTTTACATACATTAAATTGGAAATATGTACGTACATTTTGAGAATATTATATTATTAGATTTCTAACTGAAATAATAAAATCTTTGCTTTTACACTGGTCTAGAAAAGATAATCCAGCCAAGACATGTCGGACACGCATTTACTTCTATACAAAGAGTGGCCAGACTTGCGCATACATGGTTTGAAGCTCGAAAAGGTTTTTTGTGAGTATACAGACTACAGTAGGAAAGAACACTTGGGGAATACGAACTTTGAGCTGTGGTGGCTTTGGGAGATATCAGGCTATAAAATGCTTAAAAGCGAGGGGCTGTCAGGTTTTGGCTAATTTATTTATATTTTGTTCAAAAGGCGGCGGTACTTGCTCGAATTAATGCAGATGCACTCAATTTTTTTCATGTCGATTTAATAACACTGTCACTATATACTAATTTAATTTTTGTATGTATGTTTATGTAAAATAATAAATCCTGGTCCTTATAGATTTTCAGAAATCGAGGTTAGAAATACTATAACATTTCATAAAAGTCGTGCGGAACCCTCTGTGCGCGAGTCTAATTCTTACTTTATAATTTTTCCATAGCAGAAGTAGACTAAAAAAATTATGATTATGGTTACTGAAATAGACTATGTCCACGTGTACTCGTGAACTGTAATAGTGAAAGGCGGCGAAACGCTCATCGCTCCTCGGAGACAGCTTCCGTGTTTTACCCTCATCTATACACGAGAAATTGTGAACGGTAAAAATCACAAAAGGTTAGCCTAGGGTAAAATTAAGGTCAGCCGTATAGCCCGGGCGGAAGAATAAGATTACAGTGTTCCCCGCCTCTGTAAAAGTTGACTAAAGGAGCCTTCGGGGTTACGGCCGATCAAAGTGGGGACTTCGGTCGTCCATTCAAACGACCACAGGCAGGCCGAGAGCGCGTATGGACAACGCTATCGTGGCACTGCGAAGTTGCCGGTGGGCTCTGTAGAAGTCCGCAGGAGAAGCAGTGGAGCAGTTGGTGGGTAAAAGCCCATGAATCTCAGTCTTTTCCTCAGGGATCTGGGTATCTCTGGGTAACTCTGTCACTCACTCAATTTATTTTCGACTCAATGTGTTGAACTATAGCTGGACAAATTAACAAATGATCTATATATAACGATTGTGCACTTATTATTATATTGGATAGTATTAGTTAGTATTAAATCGTTCCACAAAATTATCAAGAACATGATCATTACCAAGATTATGATCCTCTGAATTACACAAACATATGACAACTTATAGATTACTTTGTTGTTGACACACACTATTGTAATGATACGGCAAGTATTCGATATGGTATTATAAGCTGAGGAGGTGGACGGGGTGCGTGGAGCCACTCCGTCGTAACCAACATTGAGGTGAAGGGAGAGATTTAACCTCTTAGAGTGCCGGGGGCTTCGGCGGTATGCCGATGATGATCTCAAGGCCTCCGAATTTGCACCGTTGAAGGCCACGGGTTTTGGTCAGTAAGAGTCTGACATAACCGCCTCGTCGCCCCCGAGTTGGGGTGGTAAGCATGATGCGTTCGCCACGTAAAACAAAAATGGTATTATGTGCTATTAAATCGTGGCGTTCCACGAAATTACCAAGCACATTATGATCTTCACAATTTTACAAACACATAACGATATATAGGTGGATTACTTCATTGTAGACGCCAACTCTTGTGACTTTTGTCCTCGTATGGGCGTACGAACTCACGCGTATCGTTGGTAGATACTAGTACATCACGGTCCGGCTCCGTTGGGAGAAAACTTTCATTTAATGGTACCTGAGGCCATACTTTAACGGACACTCCGACTCAGATTTTATGGTACGGGTTCGTTTTGCGAACAACCTTTAGCTGCGGAAGTCATAGATGCTTCTGCCTAAAAGGAACTATCCTAAATATTGGTTTCCTTCTTCTTGTGTTTCCGTAGGTACTTCGAAAATATATAGAATATAGAATCAGTGAGTGGCAGTCTGTTTCTATGTAGTTGTCGATTTTCTTAGAAATTTATGCCATCTACAAACCTGAGAGACATAATAATGACATATTCTACGTTGTTTCTCTCCAAGACCGAGGTGGAAGCAATATATATTGCAGCAGGAAGAAAAATACGAGGCAATTTGTACTCTTTTCATTTGGGTTCCGCAGTCTTAATAAGGAAATTAGAGCCTAAACTGCGCTAAAAGACACACTTAAAATTGGTAATACGATAACAGAGATGTGAAAAAAGTAAACAGATCTTTGGCCCATTTTATTTTAATTAATTTCAGTTTTATTTCTATTTTATTTGAAATGGAACCCTAGATTAATGGGCGCCAAATACGCCCCTAGGTATGTTTTTTAATTTATGAATCGATTTTCTCTGGGGATCGAATTCTTGATTTATTTAGAGACTTGCTTTCTTAACCGTGAACGTTAGAGCAAATTTTTTCGATTACTTTCTCTTACAGACTGTTATATTTTAAAAAAAAGTAAGTGTGTACTCCGTAAGTCTGACCAGATAAAAAACAAAACTGGCCAAATAAAAAAAAACTGACCGCTTGAAATTAAGGAGTTTTTAGCGGGATTTTATGGGGAGCGGTTGGGTGTTTATTTTAATGTATCGCAAGTTGTTTCTAGTGGATACTGTGTTGTAAAATTGGCGTAGTTTTCCATCTCAAAGTGTCTACGTTATTGTGCATTAGTGGAGTTGTTGAAATAAGTGCTAATTTAGTAGCGTGACGTTGAGACTTTTATAGTGGCCTAGTCCGCCTCACTGGAATCTACTAAAAAGTATGCCTCAATATATTTGTCGCCAGAAACTCCAAGAAAACATTAAAATGTATTCCCTCGACGTTTTAATGAAATAATATGAAGATTTTATCTATTTGTTACTGAAGACGTGGTTATATAGGCTTAGATGCTTTTACCTTCCCTCCTAAGGGAGAAAATTGTACTCACATTCATGAAATAAAAAATAACAAACTATGTGTTACTTCGGCGCGCGCCGCTTCGTCATACACTTAAAAATATCGTCTGATCTGTTTTACCAAACGCGCTAAAAGACTTATAACTTCAATAAACTTGCTAAGTGCACATCGTATGCCCTTAACTTGTCGGGAGACCCTCGTCAGGAACGACGTTTTTTACAGTTTCCATTTCTCAAAACTTAACTGCAACAACGAGACAAAAAATCACGTTTGATTTAAAACTAAAACAAAAACCAAATAAGTTTTAACAAACCTCGCCTACAGTAATGAGATTTACAGCCGGCCGCGCACGCTGCTCGTTTGCTCGATTCTCGATACTCGTACGCACACACACTCGCATGTATAATAGAAAGAGACAGAAAGATCACTGAGAATCTATATATAGAGTTAACGATACCAGAGCCGCGCGCCACGAGGGTCCCCTCCCACGTTGCTCAGGTTACTAGCGTGTGTTAAGCGCGTATTCCACCTGACTAAATTCAGACGTCCTAAATGATTCAGTAACTAAATTCAGTCAAGTGAAATAGCATTTAGGAAGTTAGAATCCCAATTAGCATCCTAAATCGGAAGAAGTGTGGCTTCTGACTAACTAAATTATTTAGCATCCTAATTAGGAAACGATTTAGGAAGGTGTAATAGCATTTAGACGCTTCAGTCCTGTGCTTCAGTCGCACCGCACCCGTCACTGCGTGAGGACCAGGGGGTGTCAACTTAACTTTGTATGGAGCTATTGCAGACTTTATATGGAATCAAAATGAAAGTGACAAGAGATGTAGAAAGAAAGAAGATAGAAAATACCAGGGATGTCATTACAAAATATAATTTATTGATATTATTTATCAATGTACTGATATCGATTATCGATACTGAAATTTCGTTTATTTCGTTAATTTATTATAATTATTTGACTACTACATATAAAAATGACAATAATCAAATATTTTACTTCATTGAACAAAGATATTTATAAATAATTTGAACAAAAGTGACACATTTTGTTATCAATATTAATAATGTAATAAACTACAATTGAATTCAATAATATAGCAACCCTGTTTGATGAAATGTCAAAAACTTTACAAATCGAAAAATTTTCTTTATAACCGTCGATTATTTTTTCTATTTGTTTTTAGCTTTTCTGTGTTTCGCATGAGCTACTTTCCCCCTGATCGCTTGAGGAAACTCGAATCGGTGTGGTTGAGACTTGTGGATCAAGACAGTGACTTTTGAAACAGGAAAAGTAGACTTTTGTTCTCCATAATAAATAATTAGAAATTGTTGTTATTATATCCACGTTAATTGTAATCAGAACTCGTGATTTAAAATAAAAAAATTATCACTAATTCTGTTTGTTTTATTAACTTTCCAAATTCCATTACCTTGTTATCCGCTGAACTAAAAGAAAATAATCGAAAACTTTATAGTTTTCGCTAATTTTTATTTAGTTTAGTCATGTAAGAAAATACGCTCAGAGTACTATTTAAATCCCCGTCATTTTAGTTTATGGAAGCATTACCAGATGGCACATAGTCTAACTTTTTTGGTATGGAGTTGTAGTTCTTCTCCTTGGAGTATATGTGTTCTGTGGTGAGGACGTGCTAATTTTTAATGTGTCTACGATTACGAATTATGCGAGTGCGCGACGTCGGCGGCCAAAAGAAAAAGTAGTTTTGAGTAACATCCTCGAATTGTATAAAAATATGCCCTATCTTTGGAACAAAAACGATAAAAATGACATGGATAAAAATGTAAGAAATGAGAGATTTAAAGTGCTTTTAAGTATACAAAGACATCGATCAAAATGCGACAATTAAATCATTAAAAAAGAAAATTGACAATTTATAAACTGAACTAAAGGATTGGAGCCATTATGAAAACGTCCGACCGTATTCGCCGTATACACAACTGAAACAGTAACTAATTAAGAAAATTGTAATTAGAAGCTTCTAATTAGCTTTCTTTTAGGAATCCTAATTAGGACGCCTGAATTTAGTCAGGTGGAATACGCGCTTTAGGAAAAATGGAGGGCGTATAACAGATTTTCGTTACGTGACAATTTCCACAACCTCACACCTCCTGCAAGTCGCGTTAATGAACTTCGTTCCAAAAAACCGGCCAAGTGTTCATAACACAAAAGTTTCAGTGTACAAATTCGTAATTTTTGGATTTTTCCTTTATATTGTGTAACCTTGCTTCTTACCAAATTTCATAATTACTGGTCACCTAGATGTCAAAGGAGACTGACGTATTATTTGGAGTTCTGATAAAATAACAATATAAAATTCCCTAAGTGCTTATTGGCAAAAGCTTTGGTGCTCATTCACAAGTCCGGTGAATGTGTAGTGAGAGTAGTGCTAGTGTTATTAAACAGTGCTTTTTAACAGTAAAACTACAAAAGTGTTTCTGTGGTAACTAGACAAATTTTATATTCTACCCTCCTTCTGGTAAAGAAACGATTTTTATTTACACATTAGCGAGAACAATTATATTTTGTTTGACTTAAGCGGAGCGCCTGATTAATTCGCGATAGCAATTTTTTTCCTTCAGTGATATTTCCACAAATTTAGGCGTACTGTTCCTTCAACATAGACGCTTATTCAATACTAAAAATTCGATATCCAAATTGTCCGTAATTCTCATTTTGGTCTAACAACATGCCTAACATGCAAAGAACACCACCAGGGGATGTAAAATCTAAACCCAATCCGAATCTTTCTCACTCATTGTCGGAGTCTGATTTGGCTGATAAAGCTTCATCTGCAAAAAAATTAGATCGGAAGATCCAAGTTCAAGCACGTTCTAAGCGCCCGCGTACCGAAGAGTCACCTAAAACTGAAAGAGATGATAAACTGACTAATGAATTTGTTGTCTTCAAAAACGAGCTATTGAAAATGTTAAACTCTTGGAAATCCGAAAATGAAACCATCCTTTCTCGATTAGTTTCTGAAGTTGCTGACATGAAAAGCCAAATTCTATCTATACAAAAATCGAACTCGGAAATGGAGAAAACCATGGATTTTATAAATCAAAGTTACGAAAGTACGAAAAATAAAATAACACAAATAGAAAAAGATAGGAAGGAAAATATTGACATTATGAAAAATTTGGAAAATCAAATACAAGATATGCAGTTGGCATCACGATCGGCCAAAATAGAAATAAGAAATGTCCCTGCCAAAATTCAGGAAAATTACAACGACCTCGTACTGATTGTATCAGAGATCGGGAAGATTGTGAATATGAACATTCAGCCCTCTGATATTCGTGACATATACCGCGTACCTGGAAAAGCCGGAACGAATAGACCTATTGTAACGGAATTTACGTCTGTTTCTACAAAAAATTGCATTCTAACTTCGATTAAAGGTTTCAATAGGGTGCGACCAATACAAGACAAAATAAACACTCTGACTATTGGATTGCCTGGAGAAAAAAAACCAATATATATAGACGAACATCTATCTCCCATTTCAAGGAAATTATTCATGCTAGCACGAGAATTTTCTAAAAAAAATTCATACCAATTTTGTTGGACAACAAATGGCAAGATTTTTCTCCGAAAAACGCCAGAAAATAGACCTATCCTTATTAAGTCAGCGCAGTGCTTGCAAAATCTTCACCAAGATTAATAATTATTGTTATTATCATCACACATCTTTGTTTTCATTTTTTCTTGTTTCTACTGAATTAAATTATGTTAAAGATAAGAGCATTCAGGATATAATATACTGGATTATCATAATATTCAGCAATGCACAATTTTTAATAATTATAACATGCAACTGCAAGAAATGTATTAGTATGGTATGTCCATTCGTTTTAAATAAAATGGTTATTGTACCTACCGGTCTCTGGTTCCGTGATCAGTCTGCAAGAAACACATTGTATTTCGAGTCTGTTGTTTTGTTCAGCTTTTTAATTAATCTCTGTTTTATCGATTGAAAAAAATAAAAATGGCCAACGATCCTCATAAAATTTTAAATGAAATTGATATTCTTAATGTTGCTAAATCTAACATCTGTTCTCCCGACCGATGTGCAGACTATTTCACTAGCCATAATACAAGTCTAAAAATCATACATATAAATATTAGAAGCATTCATAAAAATATATACGAATTTTTTACTATGCTTTGTAATCTCAAATTAGATTTTGATATAATAGTTTTGACTGAGTGCTGGCTAAAAATATCAAGCGCGATTCCCACTCTGGATGGGTACTTTTCATACCTTACTACTCAAAATCCTATACAAAACGACGGTGTTGTTATCTATGCCAAAACTTATTTGAACTGTAGTGTTAGTGAACCAGCACTGAAAGACGGAAACTGTTTGGTATGTCGCGTGGGAGATGTTGCAATTATTTCAATATACAGGTCACCCTCTTATTTAGATTTAAACAATTTTTATAATGGATTGGAAAATATAGTTATGAATCTTAAAGATTTCAAAAACATAGTATTAATTGGAGATATCAACATAGATATCAAAGAAGGTAATAACGATCGTCACGCAAATGACTACCTGACTCTCGCTTCTGCTCTTGGTTTACTACCAGCACATCTACACCCTACAAGAAACAACAACTGCCTTGACCATATACTCTTAAAAACACAATTAAGAGCAGAGGTTGTAGTTTTAGAATCGCATATAACCGACCATCTTCCCATAATATTGTGTCTTGGTCTGAATTCATCTCGTAATTCTCAATTTCCTAGAATGCTATCTCGTATCAACTACTTGAAAGTCCAAAAAGAAATAGAGAGTACTAGCTTTGACACAATTATGCTGGAGTCGGATCCAGACATAGCCACCAATAAATTAATTTCAATTATGCAATCTATTATCAATAAACACACACAGACTATAATAAATCCTAGGAAAACCAGACCCATAAAGCCCTGGATGACTGCGGGCCTTGTTCGTTGCATTCGAAACCGAGACAAAATGCATCAAAACGTTAAAAAATCACCAGAAAATTTAGTCTTAAAGGTGACATATATGAGATATCGTAACTTTTGTAATGCCCTACTAAAAAAATTAAAGAGAGAATACGAAAAAAGTGAATTCACTAAAGCTCAAAAAAACACCAAAGCTACGTGGGAGGTTATTAAAAGGTTAACGCATACAACACAATACCCTCGAACCCCTAATGAACTCCTCAAAATATCCGGCAATCCAAATGCTTCTCTGAACGACATAAATCGATATTTCGTGAATGTTGGAAAAGACCTCGCATCTAAAATTGTTCCACCTACTTCCTCGTCACTTTTACTCTCTTGTTTCCCTACTGATCGTTGCTCACCCTGCAATTCATTTGTCATACTCCCCGTTATCGAATCACAAGTAATAGGAATAATTAAAACACTACGCGATAATTGTGCAACGGGCGGGGATCACATCCCTGCTAAAGTCATTAAAATGTCCCAAGTCACTTTAGCTCGGCCGATCACTCACATCTGTAATCTGTCCATAACTTCTGGCATCTTTCCAACAGCCTTAAAAAAAGCTGTCATTCATCCGATTTATAAGAGTGGAGACAGAGATAACGCTTCAAATTATAGACCCATTGCTGTGTTACCTATACTGTCAAAAATTCTGGAACGTATTTTAAACAACTGTCTTACCGATTACATTAATAAACACAACATCATATCAGAGAATCAGTTTGGTTTTAGAACTGGTGTTTCGACTGAAGACGCCATATGCAAACTCACAGAAATTGTAACTGACAAACTTGACAAAAAACATAAATGCTACGGTATCTTCCTAGATCTATCAAAAGCCTTTGATACTGTCTCTGTACCTATTCTTATATCTAGGATGGAGTGTCTAGGCATTCGCGGAAAACCGCTTAATCTTTTCAAAAGCTATTTATCACACAGAACTCAATGTGTTAAAATAGGCTCCTTTCATAGCACAGATCAGACAATTAGTTACGGGGTCCCACAGGGAAGTATCCTCGCACCCACGCTATTCTCAATGTACATAAACGAACTTTGTCAAATGCCCATTAAAAATGGCAAAATATTCACATATGCAGACGATACTGCGCTGGTTATATACGAACGAGAGTGGGCTGAGGCTAAATCATCGGCAGAAGTCGCGATACGTCAGGTTATGGCATGGTTATCAACAAGTTTGTTAACTCTCAATATCGAGAAAACGAAAATAATTCGTTTTTCTCCTACCAAACATCCAAAACCGCCCCTACAATCTAATATCCTGAGGGCACACACCTGTTCTGCGTATGATGACACATGTGACTGTCTGACGTTGACTATGGTTCCTTTCGTAAAGTACCTAGGAGTGTATTTGGATGAGAGCCTAGACTGGCATAAGCAAATAGAAATGCTTTGTGTACGGATCAGAAAACTTATATACATATTCAAAAATCTAAGGAATTCTGCTGACTTCGCGACAATTCGTCTGGTGTATCTGGCGTTGTGCGAGTCGGTTTTAGTTTATTGTATACCCATATGGGGTGGAACCCATAAGACCACATTCATTCGTCTTGAAAGAGCTCAGAGGACGATTCTTAAGGTCATGTTGCTAAAACCTAGAGACTATCCTACTACCGAATTATACAATGAATCTGGTTTACTGACTGTTCGCCAATTGTATATTTTACGTGCAATATCACGACGTCATTCCTTGTTACCTTTTGACTCACAAAAACTTAACAAACGGAAAAATCATCTCATTTGTCCCCCCTTCTCATGTAGAACAGAGCTCGCAAAAAGACAGTTTATGAATAAAAGTAGGACATTATATAATAGAATAAATAAAATCCTATCTATTTATGAACTAAATAAATATAAACTCAAACGTGAATTGCAAGGCTGGTTACGGACCTTAGACTATAATAAAACTGAAAGTCTTCTTGTTGATGTTGTCTAGTTATTGGACAATATCGTTAGAGGGATTGCGCGATGTCGAGATCATCTATTATATTCTAGTTGGTGAATACGATACTGTCTGCTTCTAGTTTTACTTTGACGTGCATAGCTTGCGTAAATAATACCATATTGAAATTGTAGTTCACAGTAAATAATGTAAAGACAATTGTAACTGTATTGTGTTTATGACATCTAGACAGAACGACAATTTCCCAAGACACAGGGAATTACCCTAGTTTGGGAAAGAGGAGTTCGTCCCTTGTTCAAAATTGCATTAAACTGCAAATTTACTATGTGACTGATACATACATACATATCCTCACGCTGTATCCCTTATGTACCTAAATTGTAATGTGTGCCTATTATACATAAATAAATTTATTATATTATATTATATTATATTATATATATTATATAATTCTAGAGCAATGAAAAGTAACCATGTTTCAATTTACTCTACCCTAGGTTTTAATTTACTCGCGAATGTCAAAATATGAGGTAAAAATGGTCGTATTTCTTAATTGCGTTGACTTAAAAGCTTTTTTTTTACAGCTTTAACGAACCGCAAACATATTTGAAATAAATTTCAATCTGATACTTCCACGATTTCCTGAGAAAAAGGGTCTTGACAGACAGACGGGCCTACGGACAAAAAAATTATCCCACAAGGGTTCCTTTTTTTCCTGGTACGGAACCCTAAAAAATCGGAGCCATTATACCCATTATTTAGTTATTGTTTTGTGTTACCAAATTGTGTCTTTAACAAAACAGTCCAATAGGTTTTAAGATGATGGAATAAATTGATCGTTACATACGAACATTGACATGACATAGCTATAAGTAAGGTTCGATTTCAATACGGTTACGGAACCCTAAAAAAAGTAGCAAACAGAAAATGGAGGCTAACATAAACGGTAAGTAAATATTTACTTATAACGCGGCAGCATCACCAACAGAAACACCCTCCTAGATAGCCGGTCGCTGTCTCGGGCAGCGGCGAACATCAGTCATCCCGACCGTCCCTTGGGAAGCAAGTTATTAAGCTCAAGAAAAGGCCCCCCACATAAATACAGCTTACAAAATTAAGCTTGTCCGAGACGGCCATTGTGTTGCCTACAGTAATATCAGAATATAACGTAAAGGCTCTTTTATGACGAGGTGCCTGAGTGAAAAGTTAGGGTTTGCGAGTTATGACGCCATTATTCGAGCTAGTGAAGTGAAAATCTATAGGTGAAGCTTCGTTTAAATCGATTTTAAATGAGGTTTTTTTATGGCTTGTCTCAATGCTAATAGTATTTATTAAACAAAGTGTAGTCGTTTACTATAGACAAAACAATTGAGATACATTTTAAACCACCTTTCAACTAATATTATAAATGGACTTTTTGGCGGGAACGGGAGAAGTGAGGTTGTCATTTTATTTAGATTTTCTATTTTTTACCTTTTTGGGAAATTTAAAGTACAAAAGTGATAGTATATTGTGTTTTAAAGTTCTGTTTAAGCGAAAAGAATGGAGTAAGTCTAAATGGACATGTGTAACTGAAGTTCTCGCGTTCTTCCAAGAAGTCCTATAAAACTTCAGTAAAGCCAACTATCACTTTACTGGAGGAATTTTACGATAATACAATACGTGACATTGGCAAATGCGCTAATTTATGCGCCATGTCATGAAGAAAGAAAAAAAAATTATAAAAAGAGAATACGGATTTAGTAAGTTCTTTTAATATGCAGAGGGTAATCTGTAAAGCCACTGCACATATTTAAAAAAAAAATCATTTTTCGAATGATAGGTTATTCCAGATAGACATACATATGTTATGTATACAACCTGTAGTAGGGACGGGCTACTAGTGCAGGAATAAAAACGTATTGATATTTTTAATTAAATGATAACACTTTATTAAGGTAATGTCATACAATAAAGTGTTACCATTTATTTAAAAATATTAATGTATTTTAATTATATTATAATACTTTATTGTATGATATTATTTCTAATAATAAAAACAATATTCTCACAGTCAGTAAATACATACGCAGGGAAGATTATTTTCAGACTATTTCTTCAATGAAATCGTTTATTTTATAGTTTGATTTCAATCAATGTACGTTTTATAACTAATCTAAATCTATTTTCCTTTAAATTGGCAACTTCCTGAGTAACTTTATTGTAAAATAAAAACGAATGCAGTAACTAGGCAGTTATCCAAAAATGAAACATTTGATTATGTGACTTAAATTTTTTAATAACCAATTAATTATTACCTCGGTTGTCTGTCTTTAGTTTATATAATTCAATAGAATTCAAGTTTATAAATGTGATATGCTTAGTTTTAAAGTGTATAATATTTAAAAATGGTAAAATTGTGGAAATTAATAATTTTAATATGATTTAAATAAGAAATTGAGCAAGGGAATTAGTAATTGAAATTACGATTTATTAGAAATAGATATATTGTACTATCAATTTACAATTTCTGATTTAAACCACAAATTAGTTTTGGGAAATACCCAAATAGGTATTTCCCAGAACCAATTTACCTATTTAAGTATTTTCTAAAACTAATTTGTGTAATTAAAGTTATTTGTCATAGTCTAAAAGTCTAAATGAATCTGTATTCTGTGATAATCACTTGCGAATATACTAATGAGCGAAGGTCTATATCCCTTCTATAGCAATTATGACAATTCGTTATGAAATATGGTAACAAGGTCCCGCACTTCAAAAGGAATAACAAGACAGTTACAATTTACAAGAAAAATATGAGAGGAAATATAAAGAAAACTTATATTATAGATTTTTAGAAATCTAATTTAGATATTTACACTAACATAAATATTGTACAGAACCCTACAGAACGCGCGAGAAAAATTCGCGCTTGAACAAAAATTTTATTTTTATTTTAATTGTTCCGGAAATTTATAACGTAACAACTAAAATATTTACGTTTAAATCAAGGCTAATTACAAGATTTCACTTGTATATCCATACTAGTATTATAAATGCGAATGATGGCTTTCACGGCTAGACAGCTGGACCGATTTTGTTAAATTTAGAACGGGATAGATTAAACCCTGGCAAAGGATTTAGGCTACTTTTTTTAAATTCCACGGTGACAAAGTCACGGGTTACGACTGTTAGTATTATTATAAGCTAATATTGGACAACACACGGAAAATCGTCAGACAATTACACAGATTGTGTGACCCCAAACTAAGCAGCAAGCTTGTACTATGGGTACCACATAACGAACTCTGGGGGAGTTCCCAGTAACACCCAGACTCCAAGCCAATTTAGAAAAGTGCGTTTCCTAAATTGACCTGACCGGAGATCGAACCCGGGATCCCAGCTTTGCAAAGCAGATGCATATGCCACTGCGCCAACGGGCCAGTCAAAAGTTAGATAAAACCAAAATAATAGATTGAAATGAGAGTATAAACAGAAAAAAGAAAACAAAAAATAAAATTAATTAATAATTGCAACAAAATTAAAATATGTTAAATAACTAAATGCGAGAATAGTGAATCCACTAATTTTCGTCTTATTAAATATTTAACATAAAATATATTACTACTCTGTAATATTTGTCTTAGTGTTCCGTTGGAAAATTCAAAAATGGAACATTTAAGGAATCCCCTCGATTTCTGTCTGTCTGTCACGGTTGTTTTTCTCGGAAACTCTTTAAAGTACCGTATGGAATAGTTTTAATAACTTGTAACACTAACCCAACCATACATAGACATGAATTTTAAAGGTCGAGTTTTGATTTTTGAGGATTAAAGTTGAATATTCTTCTATCATGTGGGACTAGTGGCTTGTGGAAAATGTGGGTGGGGTGTGACGTAATAGAATTTGTTTATATATTTAGGACTAGCGACCCCCCTGGCTTCGCATTGCGGATAATTGTTTTTGAATAAAATATAGCCCAGTTACTCGCTGGTAATGTAGCTTTCTATATTTATGTGAAAGAATTTTTGAAACCGGTTTAGTTTTTGAGTTTGTCCATTACAAAGAAACAATCAAATTTTTTCTCTTTATACCTCTAATATTAGTATAGATAACAAACAGTAATGCATTATAGTGAATTACTAGTGACTCGCCCCGGCTTCGCACGAATAGCAGAGCCAAATCGTAAAGTCCGTTCTTAGTGAGCATCTACACCGCGAAAGGGAGTAACTATGCTAAATTACAAATCAATCGGAATAATGCGTAACATATTATACACCGATCTACAGCATTTTTGCGCACGGGTTATACATAATTTATTTTTATTGCTTTTATATCTAGAAATAAGAATAAGAAAAAAAAAAGTTCTGAATTTGCTTTTATGAGTAAAAAATGGGGAAATTAAAATCAATGAAAATACATAAAAAATTGACATAGTGATGATTTATTAAAAGATATCGAACATCCATTTATGATTTTTTCTTACAATAGAAGTTTTAAAATAGAGTTAAAATGTTTAAAAATGAACAGTTTTACTTTTCCTGTCAACAAGAAAGTAAAAAGAAACAAGAAAATTCTTCATGACGTTTTCTTTGATGGGATATTCGAACATCAGATTTCATTAAATTCCATTGTTTTAACCGCGATGCTAGTAACTCTGCTTTACTTTTTGGTAGATTTAAGTCTCTTATTAAGTCATTGAGATCTTCAGAGTTGATGAGGTGTGGTATTTTTTGTTCAAATTCAAGAACGAATCCGGAATGTACGAATACAGATGAACTCCGTGATTGATGGCTGCCTTGAGAGAGTAGTTGATTTTCCAACAAAGGAGGAGTAGGTACAGGATTTTCTTCTGTATGTGGTATTGGAGCGGATGTCGATGGTAGATCAGGATAAGATGTTTTCTTTGAATTTTTGCCTCTGAGTGGATTCACAATGCAAAAATAACAGTCTGTGTGATGATCACTGGGTTCCCTCCAAATTCTCGGCAATGCAAACTTCATTGCTCTTTTCTCACCTCGGTACCAGCCTACAATAAAACGTAACGTATATAACCAAGTTGATGTTATTATAAAATAGTTAATAAAATAAAAAAAGGAGAAAATAAACTCACCGCCTAGATTGTATCTGCAAGAGTTACATGACCCATTTTTTGTCTTGATTTTTAACAGGTAGATTGAAGTAAGCTTGATATGCCTCGCAAATCTTTAAATTTGTACTTAAATCATACTTTTTCTCTCTCACTTTAATAAATTCGCCGCAAATATAGCAAAACGAGTCAGCGTCTCGTTCACAACTTCTCGTAGCCATTTTATACAGGTCGATACAGCGAAAAAAAATATGAAACACGTTATTTTTCTGTAATATTCAAACACATACTGTCGTATACAACAAGCGATGCAAGAAACACCACTACACGCCCTCTTACCGCTCTTTCTACACCGATAGTGCGCAATGACCGACATTCATTGGGGGCGAAGATCAAAAATGGTCAAATCGCTCTAAGTTCTCAAAAAGCGAATATTTTCGATTCATAATCACATTTTTTTATATATGTGCTTATATTGAGTAAAACCCATGCACAAAAATTTTTTTTTTTGTTGGCCGGTGAATAGGTCTTTACCTATGAAGTTGCCGTTCTACAATACTGGCCATTTGAAATGTAATTTGTGTATGGCTGGCAATAAATTCCAAACTCAAATGAATTTTATTTTAAAAATATGGAATTTTATTTTCAAATTCAGTCATTTATTTATTGATTAGTGTTTTGTTTTCGCTACATTTGTCTCTTTTTCAGCAGTATGGTCACGATAAAAATACGAGTAACTACGGAATACGAGTTGCGCCGCGGTAGCAATGCGGCACAAACGGCTCGCAACATTAGCGACGTGTACGGAGTGAACACTACAAGCGAACGGACGACCCGTTATTGGTTTGAACGCTTCCGACATGGAAATTTTGATCTGAAAAATGAACCCCGTGGTCGCCCGAAAACTAAAGTCAACAACGACGAATTAAAGGCGATAGTGGAAGCTGACGATACTAAATTTACTGCTGAGATAGCAGCAGCTTTCGATGTTAGCATCAAAACAATATTGGTCCATTTGCGTCAAATTGGCAAGGTAAAAAAGCTTGATAAGTGGGTGCCGCATCAAATGAACGATCGCCAGCGCGACGAACGCGTTGAAGTGTGCCTTACGTTACCTAATAGACACAGAAACGAAGGGATTTTGAACCGCATTGTCACTTGCGATGAAAAATGGATGCTTTTTGACAATCGTAAGCAGTCATCATGTCGGTTACACCCTGGTTCAGCACCTAGGCAATGCCCCAAACGAAAACTTACCCCTAGAAAAGTAATGGTTACTGTTTGGTGGTCTAGTGCCGGTGTAATTCATCACAGCTTCTTACCAAATGGCACGAGCGTTACTGGGGATGTGTACTATGAAGAACTAGACACAATGATGGAGAAGCTCGCAAATCTCTGGCCAGCCTTGGTTAATCGCTTGTCCCTGCTGTTTCTGCACGACAACGCTTGACCTCACACGGCACAACAAACGATCTCTAAGCTACAAGAGCTAGGGCTAAAAGCTTTGCGTCATCCACCGTACTTACCAGACCTTGCGCCGACAGACTTCTACTTTTACCAAAATTTGGACAACTTCTTAGCAGGAAAAAAGTTCTATACCCAAGAGGCAGTACAAAATGCCTTCGAAGAGTTTGTTGCCTCCCGTATACCTGATTTCTTCAAGAAGGGCATTAAAAAATGAGCACTGCGCTGGCAGAGATGCATCGATAGCACGGGTGCATACTTCGATTATTAGAAATAAAAAAAAATGTATAAAGAAAGTACTTTAACTTTTGTATATTAAACGGCAATTTCATACGTGAAGACCTAGTATTATTATATATTAATTTTTTGATTATCATATGGGACCTTTTGGGGTATCAATCGAGAGCTCTTTAATTCAAAAATGAAAAAGAAATTCGAAAATGCATAACACGTTTACCATAATATATTTTTTATCCTGGTTCTAGAAAGTACTTAAAAATACTGTCTCTACCTTACATACACATATGTACTGTTAAATTAACGAAGTTAAATACATCGCTAGAATGTAAATCTAGAGGACTCCGTGATGAAATCCATCGGGACTTACCACGTATACAGCTAAATATACGTGATAACCAGGTAATGGTAAATTTTCCGTTACGATTATTTTAGGATGTAAATAATCATAATCCCAACGGTCGCCGGTGTTAAAGTTATACACCATTTTCAATAAGCCACCTTATCTCGGGGTAAGGAAGGTGTCTGCCCTAGGGATTGACGAGTTATGAAGTCGTCTCTGTGTGTAAGAAAATAGTAATACAAATATGAATACCGTTTTAATTTGTGATGCTTCTGTCGTCTGTATCTATCATAATTGATTTAGTTGCTAACAGACGTAAACTTCAAAAGTGGAATTTTGTCTTTAGGAGTTATTTTTTGGGCTTATATAGAAAGAAAGATAGAAAGTAAGTGAACGTCTTGTAACTAAATTAATTATAACGACAGGAACCCAAGATTCGTTTTCCAAATTTTAGCACTGGAGCGTGGGATACTAAAGATAAAAACAGCTTTTTGGCATACATTTGATGCGTCTGTGTTGTTGAACAGAAACAAGACAATGGAATGAAATTGCACATTACTAAGGCTCACTACAATGTATTGGTCATAGAAAGGGAAGTAGCGTGAGCCGATGCGAACTCCAGAGATGTGATTTATTTAAAATACGTCTTTTTAAAATGCAAATACAAAATACCTATTCTCATTTTGCATTAGTAATACTTTTTTCAAAATGCATTTTGCATTTTATTTGAAATAATCTACATAAATATTCAGTATTTGTAAAATGCAAAATGGTTTTGTTAATTTTTTTAATTCATATTTCGTATTTTTCAATCTTAAATTCATAATTACTTTATTTAAGAACGCATCCATCGTAAATGTTGCCTGTGCTAATGCCAAATTACCAATGCCAATAATGCCAATACTACAATAGATCTGCTTGCAGGTCTGTTTTCATTTGGTGGAATGATTATGAGGCCACATAGACGGAACATGAAAGATAAACTCTTCAAACAAAACTAGTGTTAAAATCAGTGAAATAGGTGTTTTATTTGAAGAACGTATTTTGCATTTAAATACTTTACTTTTTTCTAGATAAACTTTGAAATAAAACATTATCTATGTACTTTTCATCTAAATCGTTAGAGCCGTTACCGAGAATAGGAATATGTATTATTTACATACATAAATATTCATAAAAATTCTCGTTTAAAGTAATAGGATGTCATACGAGTAACAATATTCATATTCTATACAGAAACCAAGATTCATACAAATGGCCCGTTCTACGTAGCGCACCAAAGGATTTTCACATATTCTGCGGTTTAAACCGGTTTGTGCCTGCTTTGTACTGCGATAAATGACAAAGTCTGAATTGCCTATAATATTAAAATTCATTGTTACTAATGATAAAGTAACTCTTACACTATGTGCATCGACAACTTCTGTAACAATAATAACAAAGATAAAGAATATCTTTTTGTACTTGTACCCATGAAATCGGCTAAAGTATAATTTACAAACATTAGGTATATTTATCAGTTTAAGTTAAATATTCCAAATTAGTAGTCCGAATTATTTCTTTTGTATTTAAAAAAATTTCATCAATGCGTGTGCATAAAATTTAAACGTCTCTCTGTGATTTCCGAATAAAGGCTACCAAGTCCTGAACGTACTTTTTTAAATCTTTGTCTGCCTGTCTATTTGTTTGACCGAGCTAATCTATGAAATGGCTGAACCGATTTTGACAGGACTCATTGGCAGATAGAGAACGGTTCAGAAAATAATTTAGGCTAATTTTTATTATGAATAATACTAATAATTTGGGTGAAAACGCGAGATACAGTTAGTATGTACTAAAAAGTGCTATAGCCTCTTTAGAATATAATTTTTACATATACATATGTACATTGCTTCACTTGGTGCTGGGTAGCCGACAAAGTTTGAGCATTAGAATTTCTTTTGTTGGAAAACTAAACACGCGTTGATCAACAGAAACTTTGAGTGCAATATAGTTAAAAAATATGTAATTAATTGATTGTCGAAACAGATTTCCGATAGATAAATAAATAAATAAGTTATAAATGTAGTCATCGCTGTAAATTAACAGGAAAATCTGTGATAAGTTTAGCAAACTCAGTGCGCGTTATTACATTAATAAAAATTTGAAACTCGATTACATGTTCAGAGAATGCGAGGTGTAAGCAGCGCACGGGTTATCTCTGAAAGTGTAACTTTCGTAAATTCTCTTCGATAACTGGCCCGCGCCAAATGGCGCGTAAATTCGACCGAGATTGCTCACTAAATGATGACGCATGGATTTTTGGTTTTCACACGAACGAGAAACACGACCTAACGTATCATGAATGTAGCAAAGCAGTTCTTAGATGTTAGAAATAAGATCTCTGATAATATCCCAAACAATCACTTACTGGCCATGAACCTTTTTTAATAATTTCATGTATTTAAGGCAATTCCATGCATTCAAATCTGAAGTGAATCTGAGTCTGTGATAAATAGATGAACATACAGGCATACGCAGCTGAATTCATTACATACCCAGAATGCCATTAGAGACACAGAATGGTCAGAGAAGCCATTGAAATCTCTCGGCATAACGACTTCAATCGAGGGAGACGGGTTTAAATTGTGTGAAAAGTGATAGGATTGACATCAAAAATGTCCACAAGTGATAAAAACATGACGATATTGCAGTTAGTGTATATTGTCTATGTGACTATCGAATGAATTCCAGTAGTGATAGTGCAAATAAGAATTACAAACTAGAAAGAGGGTAGAGTGAAAATTTTGTTCTCAATTACCCACACGCAGGTTCGCCTGTTAACACGTGATCATAGTGCTTACAACAGCATTAAAATATCGGGAACTCAAACATAATGTCTTGGTAAGAACCCATTCATTTAAAGTGTATAATGGATACAAACCGTAGACTTCTGAGAAAGTGCGCTAAAATCATCGCTCCCGTTTTACTTCACCGTAGTCGGATAAAAATACTCCTAATCCAAATATTAGACATCAGGCTGTTACTCAGAATTTTCACGTATAGACTCATCCAATCACTCTCATAGATTTGCTATCACGAGTAGACTACATGCGGCTTGAGTACGAAGAAAATGCAAAAAGGCGGCAAATTAATCTCACTACCAAATATGTACTGGTTCCGAATGGAAGAATACGTCTCCTTCTCGTCTATACAGATGTCGACTGATTCCCCTCTTTCTCTTCTAGTCGAGCACTGTAATTGACTCTTGCGGAATCTTTTTGAATAGCACCGCCTGTCTCTGAACCAAATTGGAGTGCCCGGCAAGCAAGTGCTGAGAAAGAAGTAGTCACAGCGCTCGACTGAAAAGAGATAGATCAGCCGACACCTGTCTCTCTCTTTGTCTTTATCGCTTCTTCTTCGTTTCGGGAAAGAGGGACGAGACACCTGAATTCCCTGACTTCCATTAAAGATTATTAATTTGACATTTTAGACTCATTGATGAACTCCAATCAGATATATTGTATCACTTACGAAGTGATATTCAAACTTATCACTACATAACACAAGTTCTGTTCATAATAAGATTTATTACTAGTTAATACGTTACAATTAACCTGAAGTGTTATTTATTAAGTATATTGTTAATTATAATAAATGATACCTATTTTCTTGGAGGCCCGAGGTAATATGAGCGTTTAATAGGTGTTCAAATACTAGGCGATCTTAGATTTATTTATGGACGGAAATTCATGACAGTCGGTACATGACAGGACACATCTATCTATATATAGAAAAGACAATGTATGTATGTTCCTTATGGACTCGGAAATGGCTACACCGATTTCGACGAAATTTTCAGGGAATCTTCGGATTAGCGTAGCGAGTAATCCTGTAAAGTTTGGTAGCTATTCGATCAGTAGATTTTTTTTTTTTTTTTTAGGAGTTCCTGGAACTTCTCGACTCGACATGCCCCAAGGACAGCCATTGTGGAAGCTTTAGTGGTTTCTCGACCCATATAATTAGAATAACTATACGCTTTCACGGGGGCTGGATACAATATTTTGTAGGTTTCTCTGGCTTAAGTCAAAATTTTCTGAGGCCTAATTACTTAATTTCCATTAACTAAAAATAAGGATAATACTCCAAACAATTATGTACACAAATTGCGATGACCCTAAACTAAGGGCTAGGTTTGTATTGTAGGTATGATGCAATAAACTGGGGAGCTTCTGATAATAGGCAGACTCTAAGTCGAAGTCAATTTAGAAAAGTTGACTGAAAGACTTACTGAAAATAAAATTCGGAACCCTGACTTGCAGCGTAGACGCACTTCCATCGCGCCAACACGAACCAGTATTGTCATGAGCTTTCTAATAAATATTTATTTGACATTTCAGGCTCATTGATGAACGTTATTCGTACATATTTTTGTAATAGCATTGCTAGAACGATTTAACCATTTCGTCCATTTCTAGTTAATGGAAGTTATACAATTACAAGACACAAGGTCTACCTTTCCTTTTGTTTTATATATTCATTTATATACCATGAGCTAAAGTGAACCATAAGTATCAAGAAGTCACCAAGATCTCTAAATATTATTCCAAATCTATTCGAGAGTAGTTCTTGACCGAAGGGCTCTGAGTGTCCTCTGTTCAAGAGCTATACGAAATTGCTCCGTCAAAGTTACCCGACCTTGTAAGTGGCTCAAAAACACACTCAACTAGTAAAAATAAGATGTGTGTAAAAATAAAGGTAAGTAGTTTCGAGACGGGTCAAGGTACTATGGCGGCTACGTATATATTGATTTCGAAAAACATGATTGGGCCGGCTCTATGTTTTCAGAACTGAATGACATTTAAAATTGTCATATATTAGCGACCCGCGCCGGCTTCGCATGGGTAGAAAATTTTTGAAAATAAAATGCAGCCCATGTTACTCGCTGATAATGTAGTGTTAGTTCCACAATAATTTTAATCATTTAAATTACCCATATATTATATTATGTAACATTTTAGTAACAAGAAAGAGGGTAGAATAGATTTCCTGCGTGTAGTGGGGCTGCATAAAAGCCTGATTTTGGTCTTGTAAGAGTCAGTTGTCGAGCAGTCGTCGAATAGTCAAGGACATAATAGTTGTGTTGAAGAATTGATAGTGTGTTCATAGCGATCAGTGCTTCCGTTACATTTCATATTTAACAGTAGCTTTCTACAGATGAATGAATTTTTGAAATCGGTTGAGTAGTTTTTAGTTTATCCATTACATACAAACAAAGTTTACCTCTTTATAATATTAGTATAGATAAATCCAGAAAACGAAAGAACGTACATATACAGTGTTTTTTTTGAATGGGTATGGGGAAATCCGAATCCAAATAAGATACAGGGAAATTGTCTTGGAAACCACCTATTTTTTTTTTTAATTTTTGGTGTAGTAATTTTTCAGATCAAGTGTGAGATATCCATAAAAATTAGTACAATTGGCATTTTTTTTTTAATGCGGATTGACTAGGTTTAATGTAAGCATGATTTCGTCGTATCGAGAGGAAACAATCAGGACAGCAGAAGCTGATGCAATGAAATTGACAATCTTATTAATTTCTATGAACATTTCCCGCTAAAAAAATATTTATTATATCAAAATTCTTTTCCTACAAAAAAGACTACAACAGGACTGCTAAGCATGGATTCAGTTTCCCCATACATACATTTTGCTTCCCTGTTGTATTATGGACGGTAAAATTGTTCAACGGTAAATTACAAAAGCGCCCAATGCTCGTTCCAGACGTATGTAAAAATTTTCGTTTTGCAAAGATGCGCAAAAACTATGCATAGGAGGCCATTTGCAAATATTCGTACAAATATCTCGTATTTGCGACACCATACCTCCCTTCCACTCTCCTTGAACGTGCTTTGGCACTTTGGAGATCCTGGAACTTCTCGACTCGACATGCCCCAAAGACAGCCATTGCGGAAGCTTTAGTGGTTTGTCGACCCATATAATTAGAATAACTATACTCTTCCACGGGGGCTGGATACAATATTTTGTATTGGGTATTTTGTATCTGTAGGTACTAATATTACAAAGTGGTGAACTTTGTTTCTTTGTATTTAATGGATTAACTCAAAAACTACTCCACTGATTTCAAAAATTCTTTCACCTATAGAAAAATATGTACATTATCAGCAAGTAACATGGATTGTATTTTATTTAAAAAAAAGTTCTATCCGTGCGAAGCCAGGGCGGAATGCTAGCAGAAAATGAAGAAGCTAATGGAGATCGTCTACAAGATAAGCATAAGCAGAAGAGGTCGTTGATTATCGGGTATTAAGTAATAAATAATAACTGTCATGACAATTTTGCTCATTTTTACTTACAAATTTGATCACAACCTTGCAGCATTCGTACCAGGTACCGGAATTTTATATTCAATTTTATCTAATAAAATGAAAACCACTGTGCCGCGGCGTTGAAAATCTTCTACGGAAATCTTTTTCTCTCTTCGTGTGGAAATGATCATGTCGCATTTCGACTCTCCTAACAAAAAAGTCTTTGTCGATGTATTCAAACATTTCTTCGTCGTCATCAGAAAAAAAAATCAACGTTCATAATGATAAAATCAGTGAAGAGCTCAGTCACAGTAATATTCACAAGCTATAGTACGGCAGAAACAGGAAATCATAACCACAAAAAGACGTTGAACTCTGGAGATAACTAGTTAACCCTTAACCCGTACATAACCCGTCAAAAGGAGCGGGTTAAAAAATAATTAAACTCCTAACCCGAAGTTACGATCTTACTCACGATGGCGCAAGACAAATTATCGATTTAAGCCAGAGTTGGTGCTAACTCAGAGTCAAGTTTACTAACCCTGGTCCACGCAAGTGGGTCTAAAGTGATCTAAGTCATTAAATTTTCCGTTTATAAAACATCATTCAATTGAAAACAATATAAAGAACCTAATAAATATGTCAATTAAATAAAAGCTTGTTCGATGGAAATAAGTAAACGAGATAATTTGAAATTAGATACGTCATAACTTCAAACAATGACAAATTCAATTCCAGTGAATGGATAAAGAACAATTAATTTCAAAACTTATTGAAACAATATCGACATATCGATACCTTTTTTCGCGTCTCTACTTACACGTGCAATCTTGTAAGAGTGAGACGCAACATGTAATTATAGCATGCTAGACAAGAAAAAAATGTTTTGACACTTAACAGCTACCGGTATCACTAAAATTCTGCTCACTTCTATTTTATACATACATACATATCCTCATGCTGTATAAAAGAAATGTTTTAGAATTGTACGGGATTCCAGCCCCGGGGTGCAGTACTAAATACTGTCTACCCATTACTTTTGATCTTACTTATTTGATTTCGTGGTAGTATATTAGTTTCTAATGTATGTGCGATAACATAATACAGAACAACAAAATTGGCGCGTCTACCCAGTCTACCGTGATGATGTTAAGTTGACAGACGAAACGTCAGTGCAGCGGCGTTACCTAGGATCAAGGAGCATAATTCATTTACATATTTAGATTGTGGTAGACGACATTTTATTTCGTGTATATATTTCCTGTAGGTGGCTGTTGCATTACTTCGCAAGTAGTTCCAATAGTAACTACCAGTGAAATCAGCAATAAATTAATATTTCGTTGAAATCCTATTCTTAATATTTTTCTTGGTTTCTAGGTATAGTGTACATAGTGATAGCCAGAAATGAAACATTTTCTTCGTATTTATAATTTTATATTTACCAATGAAACGTATTACTATCATGTGAAATTATATTAACGACTTTGGGAGGAGCGCGCAATTATGTTTCTTACATTTTTTATTAGCAATTCATAGCAATTTGTCTATATTTTCACCAATTTTGAAGTGCCATTAAATAATAATAATAATATCCTCAGACATTTCACACAGCGCCATCTAGTCCCAAAGTAAGCAGCAGAGCGCTTCTGTTATGGGTACTAGACAACTGATATACTACTTATATACTTTTCTTTTGTAAATAAATACATATAATACATAGACACCCAGACTCGGGGCGGGGAATCAAACCCGCAACCCCCGTTTACTTTCCTACGCGCTTAACCCTAAACAACCCACATGTGTCTCGCGGACACAGTTTTACGTTTGTTTACGCAAAAAAACTTATCTATGTATTTTTGCTAAAAACCGCTTTATCTATTCTTTCTCCATGGTTTTGCGAATCTATATATGTAATAGTTTTTATTCTAAAATGTTTCCTTTAATATTTATTAACGATAACCAAAATAGTAACTTATCAACCCACAAGTGTCCCACAGACACGGTGATTATTTTGTTTGATTTGAGTATGAAGGTAGGTCGATTGTTCATATTTACTTCTTAGAATTATATAAAAATGAGTAGGAATATGAACACACAAGGTATTATGTACCTTACAATCCTAGTCTTTGTACACGTAGTTTGGATTATTTGGTTACAGTGCTCCTACGGTATAAAGCAGTTGTGCTCGCATTTGTTTTTCTTTTAAGAAATGGCGAGAAAGAAACTTTCACAGGACGAAACTCAACGTGTGCTGGATGCAAGTGATGACGAAAACATTTTTGTGGATGAAATCGATAGTGACAACGAGGATGTTGCTGTTGATATGACATATAACATTGGTATCGTATGTGCCTAAAAAGAACCGTGCGGTTATTTTCCTGTCTGCAATGTAACATAATAAAGAAGTAGATGTGAACAATAAAAACAAATCTGAAATAAATTTGTATTACAACTCTACCAAGGGAGGCGTTGATACGCTTGATTAGGTGGTTCATGAATATACAGTTCGACGTAAAACAAACAGATGACCAGTTGCATTTTTTCAAAATATTATAGATGCAACGCTAACAATCGCATCGCTAATTATATGGAAGAATTTATATTCAGCTTGGAATCAACGTAAGAAGAACACACAAAGAAAACTTTTTTACGAGAAATCGCAACCAACTTAGTGACTTCTCATATACGTAGACGAAGCAAGAAAATACTAACAAGTTATCACTTGGCTGCCATACAAGACGTAGTAGGAGTAGATCAAGCTTCTTAGATCGAGCTTCTCAATCATCTAAACCAGCTGCTAAGAGAAAAAAGCGTTGCCACATTGGTCCATATCAAATATCAAGAGCTTCGAAACAATGCTGTGCTAAATGTAAACGCAACATTTGCTCAGATCATTCTTTAAAAAAAATAATTTGTAGTGTTTGTAAATAAATGAAAAATACTCTATAACTTAACTATTATATGACACTTCAATAAAACTATAAATATAAATTCGTATTGTATTAATATTGAATAATTTCCTTTCGAATTCCCTACATTCTCTATAATGTGTCTGGAAGACACAACTGGTCAGTTACGTAACAAAAGCTTTCTGGGTTGTTAAGGGTGTTGCGCCACGGAGGTCGTCCCTTTTGTAAAATATACCTTAAACTAGCAACCCGCTCCGGCTTCACTCTGGTAGAAATTTTTTTGATAATAAAATACAGCCTATGTTATTCGCTGACAATGTAGCTCTCTATAGGTAAAATAATTTTTTAAATATTTTTTAAGTAGTTTTTGGGTTTATCCATTACATACTAACGAACAAAGTTTACTTCTTTATAATATTAGTATTGATAACAAATAAAAATTAAACATGAATACTATAATATTTTTTACTAAAATATGTAAAGTAAATGAAAATAAGTATTACTAAATGTTACTCAGTTAGAAGGTGGCTCAAAAGACAGTCCCGATGCAAATGTACCCATTACTCTAGCAGTATTGCTGTATTGTACCCCAATTGACAATTAATGGACCAGGAAAATCCTGGAGTGGAGGCCGCTTCCTTTTTCTCTCAACCTCGGGGCCATTGCAAGACGTTGGATTTTAATCAAAATTTTCTAGTTGTCCAGCTGTTTCTAAGGAGTCCGGGGCAAAGTTAAATGTGGATTTTAGGAAGGAGCGTTTTGAATGTTTTTGACAAGCCACCAATTCTGCAGCTGAGCCTGCCACCCATGTAGTATCGGGTAAGTGAGATGTTGCGAAACACATGTAGGATCTCAAATGAGGAAATAACCTTTCTACCAAGATACCATAGTTAAATCAATTCATTTGCTTTACGCTTTTAGAGTATGATAATCTTAATTTGAACTTATATTTCCATAGATATGTTTGTTTAGATACAAATTTGACTCACATTCGTTTTTATACATCCGGTTTAGAAGCTTAATAACTGTGGACTCGGTCTCAAATTGACCCCTCCCTCTTGTCTCTCATATTACTGTAAGTTTTAAAACTTTCAGAGAATGTAGTCTCATCTAAAGTTTACTGTGAAAACAAAACGTAGTACAAAACACCAAGATGTTTTTAATTTTGAAGGCCAAGTGTAGGAATTTACCATTTTGTAAATATCTCTCTGTGCTCAATTCGAAAAGGAATTTTGTTATGTTGAATCTAAATACAGTTCGAAATGCGATCTCTTAGAAATATGTGCGGTGTCATCCTTGCGGACAAAATAAGCAATGAAGAGAAACGCAGTATGACAGCGTTGCATGAGTGTTTTTGTAAAAATGAAGAAAGGAATGATAAGATGGTTCGGGCACATGGAAAGAATGAGTGATGAAAGACTGACGAACAAAATCTATAGAGCTATTGTTTAGACTCAGGTATCACTTTGCGCAAATCCATTTCATGTGATGAATACGTAAAATCTTGAGCTATTTTCCGCTCAAACTCAAGGATATACCAGAGATCGGTGCTGGTTAGCTGACCGAGTCCTATCTCTGGTATATCCTGAGGATGCTTCGTTGAGAGGCGAAACACGTGTCGATTGGTGGTTTTTGGAGTTTGAGCGGAAATAGCTAAAGATTTTAGGTATTCATGACAATCTATAGAGCGAAAGTGAGTGGTAAAAGAAGCTAAGCAAGACCAAGGCTGACTTGTGAAGATCAAATAGCTAGAGTGTTAGCCGACGGAAATGTCAAAAGCACTCGAAAATGTGTGAGGAGAATGATGAGATTTGAGGAAGCGAAAGAAGTATGTAAGCATCGCGACGCTTGGCGCTCCGTCCTCTTTGACTACCCCGTTAGGGATACGGCGTGAAGATATGTATGTATATAAATACAGTTCGGATGTAGTTATTGTACTGGATGTTTAGGTTTCTTGTGTTCATATACTTAGACTTTATAACTAATATAATATAATAATGTACTCAGAAATTTCACACAGCGCCATCAAGTTCCAAAGTAAGCAGCGCACCGCTTATGTTATGCGTACTAGATAACTGATATGTATGTATGTATATAAATACAGTTCGGATGTAATTATTGTTCTGGATATTTAGGTTTCTTGTGTTCACATACTTAGACTTTATAACTAATATAATATAATAATATACTCAGACATTTCACACAGCGCCATCTAGTTCCAAAGTAAGCAGCGCACCGCTTATGTTATGGGTACTAGATAACTGATATACTACTTATATACTTTTCTTTTGTAAATAAATACATATTATACATAAACACCCAGACTCGGGGCGGGAATCGAACCCGCAACCCCCGTTTACTTTCGTACTACAGAACTACTTTACTACAGAAGTACGGAGGCAAATAAAATTAAATAAAATGTCCGATCAGCTTATCTGATAAATCAATGTGCGTCGCATGTACAGGTGAGTAAGCCTTTCTGAGTTGTCTCACTATTGCTACTAGGACGCGACGGCTGAATTTATTTATAAAGTCTATGTTCATATCCTTGTGGGATTAATTTAGACATGAATAAGATGAATACAGTCAGATATTTCAGTGCACACATAATCTACTGTAGGTCTGTGACGTAAAATATTTTCCATTGCTTTTGAAAGATATTGAGTAAATCTAGTAAATATCTAAGTACATACGAAAGTCTAAATTTACTTTGAAACTCAAAGGTTTGCGGTAAATAAAAGATAATTCTCTTTACTATCGAACAACCTTCAGGGAGTTGCTTCAATGCCATCGAATACGCACATTATTTACGTCTTTTACTGAGATAAATCTTTTTCTTTACTTCGACAGGTGGCTAGGTTTTTCTTTCAACTCGAATACCGATTTTTTTTTTTGTATAATGAGGTTACTTTTTCACTCTGTTAGCAATAGATAAAGAAATTCGTCACATAAATAAGGAAAACGTATGTATGGTATGCAAACAGAGAAAAATGTGTACTGAGAAAATAACGAAATTAAAAATTTAAAGCGTTTGACATGAATTATAATAAACTAGATCTACATAGCTAAGAAAATTCTTGAAAACGCAGTTTTCAAACAAAAAAACTGTACGTGTATTAACTTCATTCAAGCGAGTAGAACGAATGAATGTCACTGAATGCCTAAAGTTTTGCTCACCGTCCATATGCCGACAGCTTGCGAAAAAGGTATTCTAGTGACGACTGAAATTATATATACGGAAAGTTCATAAAACAAATCTCAACCTTTCAAGAAGAGGCGATACTAGTCGGATGTAAGTTGGTAGGTAATGAGAGATGACCTCCACAGAATATATGTATACTAGCAGTACACGCGACTTCAATTGCACAAAAAATTTTTTCGTGACTTTCCCGGATTAGGTTAGATTACCACGTAATTTAACCTATCATATCAAATTTTTGTCTAAAATACACTGTAATATAAATAAGTATTTTTTTTTCTATATCAGAGGGGGCGAACGAGCAAGTGTGTCACACGATGGAAAGTGACCACTGCCGCTCATGTATACCCGCAACGTCCAGGGAATCACGGGTGCGTTGCCGGCCTTTAAGGCCGAAAGTGGAATGCTACAAGTAGGCTCGTTTCTTGAAACTCCCAAAGTCGTAACGGTCCGCGAATACCGCCGCTATAAGTTGGTTCCACAAAATTATTAAAATTTTATTTATTTAAAATTAAATTTTTAATATGATAGACCTGTACAATATGTATAGATAAATAACTTCAAGCTATTTCACATTTGAGGTGGACAGAGTAAATCACACTTTAGTTTTCAGTTTCAAATTATATATATACTTAGACTATCTTTTGTCTGCGACTTCGTCTGCGTGGTGGCGATTAATGACATAGGAGTATTAAGAGATAGCATAAAAACCTTCTCCATGAATCGGTGATCGGCCAAACGGTATTGGACTTTAGCTATTACATATATACGAACATAATTTTTTATATATATCAACTAATTTTTTTTTAAAACAGTATTACATAGATATATACCTACATATCTTCATGCTGTATCCCTAATGATAGAACGTCCAAAGACATGGCCTTCCAGAAGGAGCTTCTGGAAGGATGCTCCGACGGAAGTGCGTCCTGCCAGCAGTACTAATTTTGTTGTAGAATTTATATGAACAGGAGAGGCTGTCCTTCTGGCAGTACTAGAAATTCACGGGTGATAAAGTTAGGTAGAGGTACGTAACACTTTGTATAAGTATAAAAAGGAAAACACAGATGAGTTTTGGTCTAAGAGGAAGATACATAAAAAAGAAAGCCTGCTTGTCTGTGTATGTATTAAATATAGTATATTTAATACGTATGTTGTAGATATATATGTCTGTATATATATGTGTGTATATATGTATGGTGTATATATGTATACATTATGTTATATTTTTATTTGAAAGTATTTATCTGTAAATAATATGTATCTTTATTTCTTCTGCTTCATACACATTAAATTTTGCTACTTTAACAGCTTTCCTATCATAGGTCTTTTTTGTCAATATCCCAATGTACTCTTGCAAAGTTGGTTTCTACTTTTCTCACTGTTCCCCAACAATAACTAATATCGTAATCATCGCCAAAATGTTTACGACTCCACGTGTTTACCCCACCTTGTTCGTCAAAATTTGTGGCTTTGGCGCAAACGCGGACACCACGTATTATACTCGCAGCCATTTAGGCCAAACTGATCGTAGAAACATGATTCAAAAACTCGCTAGACGAGAAAGAGATGCACTGCATGTTTAACTTAGTTGCGTCCGGCTAGCAGGCTTAGAAATCCTCATATAACGAAAAACGTTGCGTCCTACCGGTTGGACCAACAGTCCTGCTAGCAGGACTCTGGACGTTCTATCACTAACGGGGTAGTCAAAGAGGACGGAGCGCCAAGAGTAAAATAGTATTACTTTATCAATATCAAAAAAGTACATACATACGTCAATATATACAAACTTAAAACTGCACATTATCTTAAATAATAGACTGATTATTAATTACATTTTTAAATTTTAACAAACTGCTTTTATTTCAAACTGCGGCTCCTTCTTTACAGCATGTTAGTGTCATTAAAATAGCTAGACGCTATTCTCAATTTGCCAAATAACTTTCGGTTTAAATTGCCTAAACTTAGAAACTGTAAACTAAGTCGTTGTAATTACTCGCTTAAACTTAATACCTGCTATAGTTCCGTTAAGACGATACAGCTCCGATTGTGATCAAGAGTTTAGGAGTTTGGATAAATTATTCATTATTACAAATTAATTACATGCTCTATATCAAAACGGCTGGGTTATCAGCTTTAATTAGTGCCTCTTTATACAAATAAATTAATTTAAAAATTTACCAAATGCGTGTTGAACCATGGGTAAAGAAAGAACCGTCGTCTGGATACACAATCGTTTAAGCAATAGCAAAAGTAAGTTTGTATTTTGTATCTTTCAATAAAACTGTGGAAATCAAAGTTATGCGTGGTAACCGAAAATATTCATATCTTATAACTATATCTTATTTCCGTGTTCCGATGCGTTCTGTGAGAGATCCCAGAGCTCAAAGACGAAGACAACGACCACCGGAGCTTTGGTAGATAAAGGCCCCATGTAACCCAATTTCTCCCCCAAGAGGTTGGGTATCAGTATGCAGATTGCAACAAAAAAGACATGCAGATATTTTCAGTAGGGTCGACAAAAAGAAAACTCACCAATATCGCTACTTATAATTCGTATGTAATAAATAATGTTAATGTGATTTAATTTTACATTATTTATACACTGGAACAACTTTGAAAAATATTTAGCAAAGTTAGTGATGGTCGTTATAAAAATAACACATAAAATAATGCATTATTTCGATGCGATGAATAACATATTTCCTGAAAACCATTTTCGAAAATAATGCGTATACCCCAATGGGGGTTTTCAGGCTGTATTTCAGTAACGGATGAAATTATTACAAAATAAAGAAATACGTAAGATTTAAAATCTGTAACTGTACACGATCAACCCAATTTTACGAGAAATGGTGGGGATAACACTTGAAAATTAAAACGGTCATAACTCTTAAACGGATACGTTTTTTTCGATAATTCTTTTTGTAACTACATACTAAAGTTATGCCCTTTCATCCATTAAAGTAACTGTAACTGTATATATATATATATATATATATATATATATATATATATATATATATATATATATGTGTGTGTCTATTGTTTCGTTTTTAAATAGCTAGTGCCCCGCATACATGCCCGCATGCCCGTGCCCGTACGCATACTGCTCGACCATATATATATGCACTTATAATTTTTTTATTACATTTACCTACAACAATATTATTTAGTATAGTATACATAACAATAACTTTAACATGTTCGTAGATAATGTGATGGATGTGTTTTTATCGTATTTAGTATCTATATTATACATACACACACTTATACATATCTTCACGCCGTATCCCTAGCGGGGTAGTCGGGAGCGCCGAGTTTCGCAGTTCTATATTATATTTACGAATTTATCTGTTTTGTTTTCACATTATTATGTTCATTACAATTGTATTTTTTCTCCTCCGAACCAGTACGAAATCGTAAAGTCTAGTTTATGTATGTAAAATAGATTTTGTAGTTTTGGTACAAAATAAGAGTTTATGAGGAGTGTAGCAAAATGCTCTCAGGGATGTAAATGTAATGAAGCACCACTAGATCGACAAATAACCCGACGTCACAACGACACGCTACATCCAGCCGGTGTTCTAAAAGAATCGACGCGCGTTATCCATCTAGCTGCTTCGATAACGTGATAGCTCGTTTTGTTACACAGAATAGACAATTCATTCTGCTCAACGACGAATGGAGGTAATATTCTTTTATTTATTTCAGATGTTCGACTACTTTTGCAGACCTAATCGATGTTCGATTCGCTACTTTTTATCTTCTAGGAATTTCTTGAATTCTCATCTTATTTATGTACTATTCAATATTTATACAACAGATTATTTTTAATATTACTGTAAATAGTCTAAAATAGCTGGCTATCTGATAGTATTAAGAGAAACGAGACCCATGAATATTTTAATTCAAATTAAATATTATTCAGCTGTACATTTTCGTAAATATAGATAGTTCAAAGCGCCTCTGTACAAATTTTCTTGTGATATTTAATATAACACGTGTATACAGTAATGATCTTATAACAATAATAATAGTATATATAATATAAAACAGTCCTCTGTGATCTGCTAAAAGCGTACAGACAGAAAATTATATTAAGATAGAAATAAAAAAGTCATGCACAATCAATACAGTTAAAATTAAAACGACACAATATCACATCCCTTTACAATATTAAAGCTAAGAAAAGACTTCAGATTGCAAATATATATATTGGCAACCATGACGGCTAAAATGTTGTGTTTCTTGTACCAAAAATTTCACTCTCCATATTGGGTACTGGGTAAAATAGTGGTATGATCCAAATGGACCCCACACAAGGCTACCACCAGGTAAATGTCCAAGAGCCGCAGTTCACTTGCCACTGGATGAACGGTTCGCTCGTTCATATTCCCCGTGATGCAAAAAAATTATGTACATATAAATAAAATTGAAGTGTTTCTCTATGTTTTCGAAATTAAAGCTTTTTCTTAAGCTTATATTATTATTCGCACGTTACCAAAATCCAAACATACAAACATACATATCTTCACGCTGTACCCCTAACCCGATAATCAGAGAAGACGAAGCATCAAGCATTCCGGTCCTTACATACTTATTTTCCTCACACATTTTCGCCTAGGTGTGCGAGTGCTTTTGACATTTCCGTCAGCTAACACTCTGGCTATTTGATCTTCCGTAAGTCAGTCTTGGTCTTTCCTTGGCTTTTTTACCTATCGCTTTCACTCTGTAGATTGTCTACGTCACTCTTTCATCACTCATGATTTCCATGTGCCTGAACCATCTAAGCATTCCTTTTTTCATTCTTAGAATAATACTAACACTTAAAGTCAAATAAGCATTTTAAAATTTTTGTTCGTCTATCTGCTTGTTTGTCCGGGCTAATCTCCGAAACGGCTGAACCGATTTTGACGAGACTTTCATTAGCAATTGAGGACTTTTCAGAGAGTAATCGAGGCTACTTTTTGTACTAGAAAAATACCAAATTTAACGCGAATGAAACCGCGAGGCCCAGCTAGTATACCGGCCGTAACCCAAATAACGACCGACACTGTTCCGTTACATCGGTTTTACATCCCATGTTAAAAAGCTGTATACGCGCCTGTATTATCACTTCAAAAAATAGTACAAAATACCGTGTATTCATGTTTCCATGAATTACGTACATTACATACATAGTACATACCTACATTACAGTATACATTTTGAAATTGTTATTTAAAGAGTTTTGATTCAATAATCTACACGACAACCTAAAAAAAATAATATCCTGTTTCATTCCTCGAAACTAAACCGCAAAGAAAAAATTATTTATCATTCGAAGTTCATTGTTTTATTTTGTAGAATGTTTTTTAACGTAAACACGTTAAAAAATATTCTTTGCAAAATATCTGTGACAGACCGATTATATGGACAGACACCGAGCTAATTCCTTTAATGTTCTTTATTTCTAATTTTGGAACAAAACACGAAAGAAATGTACTATCAATTGATTACATCATTTTGATTACGATTTATAGTCATGATGTACAGACTATATTTTTTTACCATTGCCACTCGAAAAAGGGCATTTTATTCATCGATAACAGTGAATAAAACTCTCTTTTACTCACTGAGTGAATAAAAACATTTTGAATTTGGAACAAGCACGAATTATACGAATTAACTATGTACAAAAAATTTAATAAAATGTGCTGAAAGTACTGGCTGGCTAAATGAAGCTATTCCATTGATCTATACAATTAAATTAAGAAAAAAATTATCCCGCCAATTTTAGTAAGATTTTTTTCTATCTGTTATCGTTGTTGTTTTATGTATCGGAAAATCTACCACATAATTATAATAAATTGCTATATAAGAAGAAAATGCTATATAACATTAAGCTCGCCTTTGTACATATGTTTAGTGCAATAAAGTATAAATAAATAAATAATCATCCATAGCAAAAATAAAGATTACACATGGGCACTGTTATCAAAATACTGACATCATTACAACATGGAAATACCTATAACCATGAAAGCCAACAGCCAAGTTGTTCCATATGAAAAGCGCTAGCAATCAAGAACGCTCAGTTTGAGATAAGACGACATATTTCCGTTTTAATTTTATATGTGATTCATACGCCACGTTCCTCGGAGACGCAACACGTGTTCATGAAATAAATTCATCTTGGGAGATGGGGACATACGGGGCTCGTAGAATTTTATGGTTCCTGAGGGTACAGCTACAAAGTTGGACTTTACTGCGTTTTAACATTTCGCATTGGCACACGTCGTGTCCTCGAAACGGGGATACAGAGTTACCGAAATTGCATTTTATGTGGCCTTTTATTGTAACATACTTTAGAAGTATTCGTTACTAGTTACTACCGAATCCTTTCCTGTTCATTTTTTATTCACGTATTGGCTTACGTTGCGATACCAGACATACATTTTATTTTATTCTTACTCTCTTTTAGAATTCTGTATACTAGAAATATGTGCGGTGTCACCCTTGAGGACAAAATAAGCAATGAAGAAATACACAGGTTTGCACGACAGTGTTATTGTATCCAGTAATGAAGAAAGGAAATGTGTGTGGAGAATGATGAGATTTGAGGAAGCGAAAGAAGTATGTAAGGGCCGCGACGCTTGGCGCTCCGTCCTCTTTGACTGCCCTGTCAGTGATACAGCGTGAAGATATGTATGTACGTGTATTATCTTACTTTGGTCATCTTTCCACCAACTATGAACTGTTTGGCACAGACACATAATTGGTAACTTGAAATCAGAAATGAGAAGCAAAAAATTTAATTATAATAATAATAATAAGATATGTAGTTTACACGTACTGTTTTGGTCGTCAGTATGAGATTTTGATTATAATTAAACTAATATTATATATGGCATTAAAATTTTCATTCTATCAATCAACTCATCACACGATCAATTTCTTACCAAACCACCCAGACTGATAAACTGGACTCACGCCGAACGTGTAACCTCCATCTTATACAAAAATTTATACGCATTTTTCCTTCTTCTAAGACGAATTTCTAGAAATTCTTAGCAGTGTCTTACGTCAGGACTCCTGAATATTAGCCGATATTTAAAAAAGCGGAACAGAACGATCTACATGTTAAAGATATTTGTGAAGTAAGACTAAGAATATTCTAGGCTTATTATATTACAAAGGTTATACAGCATGGAATAAAAGTTTTTAAATCTCTGAATACAAAATAAATATTTTTAGATTTTTAGATTTGTGTTAAGAAACAATTCAGAGAGTAAACAGCTGGTAATCACATATCTCTCAAAAATGTAAGTGGGTAGAAGATACATGACGACACTGTTTATCTGATTAGGTTCTTAACGGTTGTTAAGTTAAAAAATAAAGTATACTCTTACGTAATTGAAGTATCTTTATTACTATGTTCTGTGTTTTAAAGAATAAAGTATACGTTATTACACTGTCTTTATCGTGAAAGAGATTAACTTTGAAAGCACGTCCTTGATGGAGTTATAAATATATTTTCTATAATCTACGAGAGGAAAGTTGCCGAAACTTATTTTTTATATGTAAATACAAAAAATTCCTTCTCAAGTCGGTAATATCTCGCATTTGCACGCACGCCACCTACAAACTATATTTATGTAGTGGAGATACGGGTAAGACGTCAGTACTGAACACCACATTTTATTTGCGACTCAAATGCCCGCATACTTAGCTCCCAAATGTTCTATATAACACTCTCATAAAGTTTGCACGGAAAATTTCAGTTACCTAGTCGTCTACATTTATTTGTTATTTGATTTTTCATGAAATACATGAGAGTACATCAAATTACACATATTGAAAGTCAAATTATTTGCCTTTCGAGTTAAGTGTGTATCACTAGGAAAACGTGTCATTGGCTTAACAGCGTAATTCTAAAACATGCCGTTATGCATGTTGTTTTTTTTTCAATGTTTTTTCAATGTTTGCATGCAGTTAGGCTCTAGCTAAACAACCTCGATGAAAATTTCTGTGGCTTAGCAATTTAAAAAGTAATCGTGTAATCATTAGATGGCAACATAATAAAAAAATTATTGAGTAATTAGTTTTAATTACAACTAAAATTAAAATGAAAAAATAAAAAAGTATTTTAAAAAATTAAACCGCCTTCAAAAAAAAACGCTGAAAATTACAAAATAACTATCATTTACTAATCAAAACTCAAGTACAATTAAAAAAGCTTTTTAAATACGATGCACATATAACTTGACAGTTATTGAAGTTGGTGTCAAATCAATGTGCAACAACAGAAAGTCTATTAGTTTGGTAGGCTTGGCACCGACTTCAATAACTGTACAATTTAATAATATACATAGATATGCGAATCGTATTTAAAAAGTTATTTTAATCGTACTTGAGTTTTGATTAGTAATTTCTGATAAAATTAAAATTTAATTTAACTTAACAGTCATAACATAAACACATGTATCTGTATTTGTCTTAATCATTATAGATACATACATATTCATATGTATATTTGTAAGCCAAAACAGCTGATCGCAGCATGTTCAAATAGGTTGTTTTTTATTTTTAACATCTGCATTACAAGTACGCTAACCTTCGTATCACGAGTAACACATTTGATTTGAAATATTATGTACATATATCTAATGATGAAATATTAACGAAGAATAATAAATATTAACACAGCGAGAGCAAGTGGTAGGAGAAGTCAAGGAAGATCCAGGCTGACTTATGAAGATCAAATAGTCGGCGTTAGCTTACAGAAATATCAAAACTACTCACATTTTAGGCGAATGTGTATAAGGAGAATGATGGGTTTTGAGATTTCGAAAGAAGTATGCGAAAGCTGCGATACTTGGTACTCTGTTCTCTCTGACAACAACGTCAGGGATCTAGTTAGGAGGGACACACAGCGTGAGGATATGTAGGTATGTATGTATATCTATCATACATTCTTAGATTAACTAGAACAAGAAGCACAATAATTTGGTGGATATTGTTAACCCTATATAATATAAGCTTAACGCAACGTTTCAGTTGAAATTTTTTATACTGCTTATTTTCAATGTCGAAGTCATAAAACCAATTCAGATTGCAAATGCATTGGCAAACATGCGGACTGAAATGTTCGTGGTATGGATACGCAACTCGGACCTAGTAAATATCGACGGAGCATTTGCTCTAAAGCGTGTCCTCAAAGTGAAGTTTTTAACCAACTTCAAAAAAAGAAGGAGGTTCTCAATTGGTCTGTATGTTGTTTTTTTTTTTTGTTTGTTTCTCTTTTTTTGTATGTTTGTTACCTCATAACTCCGTCATTTATGAACCGATTTCGAAAATTCTTTTTTCGTTTGGTAGGTAATATTTCAGAGGTGGTCCCATTTAAATTTTACTGATATTGGAGCTTGGACTTTGAAGATACACTAGATAACACGACCTGGTTATAACCTTTATTTATATTAACGATTCTCTTGTATATCGTTGCGCTCCAGAATTAGAACTAAGTTAATTGCAGACCTGCCCTAGATATTTATTTAGGTCAAGACCACTCAAAAGGGAGAAGTAACAAATTTTTATTAAAAAAAATTGAACCGCCTTCAAAAAAAACACTGAAAAGTATAAAATAACTATCCTTTACTAATCAAAACTCAAGTACAATTAAAATAACTTTATAAATACGATACACATACCTATATAATTAAATTTGATAGTTATTCAAGTCGGTGCCAAATCAATGTGCAACAACATAAAGTCTATTAGTTTGGTGAGCTTGGCACCGACTTCAGTAATTGTCAAATTTAATTATATAGGTATGTGTATCGTATTTATAAAGTTATTTTAATTGTACTTGAGTTGAGTACTGAAAAGTATAAAAATACTTTTCAGTGTTTTTTTGTGGGTGGTTTAATTTTTTTAATAATTGTTGACCGACTTTCTAAATTTTTCCAAATGTGACTAGGGAAGGTCATCGTACAAGGATACACAGATTGATATGACATATTTTTATTGTTGTGAATACTAGTAACTAAAACACTTAAGATTTACGAATATTTTGCAAATGATTATTTCATAAACGGCTCATTATCTGACATGAATTACACCGACAGCGCGAGGTTGCCATACTTACTATAACTAATTGTTTTACTCATGGTTACACTCAATGAGATAGAAAGAGAGACGAAAATCGTTTGACACAGGGTGGTAAGAGCCACAACTTATTATGGTCCATAATATTTCTTGATCCGAGGGTGGAAGTTTGGTAATGATGTTTGAAGAGCCGAAAGATATAAGGACCGTGGTGCTGGCACTCCATTCTCTCACTATTCATTCAGTTACTTTTAGGGTAAAAGGGTACCAGAGTTTACAAAAATAAAAATGTGTCATGTTTAGCTGTGTATCGTTTTACTGTGCCCTTCCCTAGTCACGCGCATTGTAAAATCTAGAAAATCGGTCAACAAAAAAGGACAGTTTTAGGACATGCTTTTAGAGCAAATGCTTCGTCCATTGATACTTGTTCCCAGGTACTTTTGAAGCGGTTGTGAACAAATATTCGCAAAGAGTAGAGATTGTCGCCAAAGAATTTAAAAATGTTGCCAACAAATAATATTACCTACTGACAGATTGACTGAATTAGTGAAACAAAATTTAATCAAGCCGAAACCAGGCATTGCCTGTTTAACAGATTTGTTTAGTAAATTTAATTCAACTTTCAATTCAATTCAATTTTATTTTTCTGTGATTACAGGTTGTAGATAGATATCAAATACAAATACAAATCAAAAACAGTCCTTTGGAATCCGCCAAGAGCATACAGACGGAAAAATAAAAACAAAATCATGCACAATTAATAAAGCCAATAATACGAAAACTGTCACATTGAAAAGATACTATGTTATAATTAATATCGCACTTTTGTACCAAATTAAAAAATAATAAACAAATATGAAAATTAATATCGATAAATGATTACATGTCAATAATGTCAATAATATAAAAAAATATCAATAAATAAATTTAACTTAATTTAATGAATTTAACTTGCAATTACAAGATGATAGTCTAAATTTAAAGTTGTGAATTTTTCGTAAGCAGCTTCGAATCTGTAGTCTACGTCAAGGGGCGTTTATTTCATAATCACGGTCAAATTCTAACCACTAGGCGACCACCAGTATATGGATTTAGTGTTCAGTTCACATTTGAATATTACATGACGATAAAGAGACGCAATTTGATTTACAATATGTACGTAAGAATTAAATATTCTTCATAATCATAATAATTCATACATATCTTCACGTTATATCCCCAACAGTGTATTCAGAGAGAACAAAACGCCAAGCTTCGCGGTCCTTACATACTTCTTTCGCTTCATCAAATTTCGTCATTCTCCTCCATGGAGCACTCAACCTTTTAGAGTGACAATGTCATTTATTTTGTTTGAAAACAACTTACGTCTAAACACTGTTGCGGTTACTGTGTTCTGTTTTATAGTTCGATTTTTGGCTGTTTTTGCCACACCACCAAATAGGGCAATAAGCCATTACATAAATGTGTAAGTATCTCTCCGAATATACAGAGATGTACACATAGGTCCAGCATTGTTTATGTACTGCTTAATGCGAGCGAGAGTTGATATTTGTTAGCGTAAATAAACTGAGCAGTGGTGAATAAGATGGTCCGACATTTGGTCTCTATAGGTTGAGTGCTCTATGTTCTCCTCACACATTTTCGTCTAGGTATGCGAATGCTTTTGACATTTGACATAATGATACATAATATTAAGAAATATTTTCCGAGGCTGCTTTACCTTCTTTAAACGTCAATGTGGACGGACTGTTACAGGGTTATTTTAGTGGGTGCTGAAGTAAGGTGACCGTGAACAGGTAGGTAGATAGACTATGAGTGTGGGTCAAATAAACCAGTTTATATCCTGTAGTATTCTGGTTTATTAAGCTCGCTTATACAACTCGGTCTTCCGTATTAGTGAGTCACTGGCCTGAATCCCTCGGCAGCTCCGCCCAGAAGCTCCGGTCTGGACCCTGTAGCTTTCACTTTCGAATAGGTACTAAGGAGGTTTCTAGTCACGAGTAAATGTATTTTACAAAAATCAGCTAAAATTCTTGAATCCAGGCTCACGAACGTTGTCACTGGAACACTGGAACCGTACGCAGACGCAGTTTCGAGAACCTTTCATTGATTATTTAACCAAAAGAATTATTTTCTGCAGCTCGTATAATTATTGTCTGAACTCATTACAAAAATTAACGTAAAGAGTTTACCAAATATTAAAATCGAAGTAAGGGTTGCAAAAACATTTGTATGCACAATAATATAATAAATTACGACGGAGAGATCATGAGGAGCAATGAGGAGCAGGGCTATAGGAGATGAGGCGAACCGGGCTTGAGGCAGAGGATAGGTGCGATGTGATAGAGGACAAGAGCAGTGATGGTTAGAGGAGAGGAGAAGAAGAGGACAAGACGGGATAACAAAGGCGATAAAAAGAGATGTCGAGACTGAGCATGGCGCATTACTACTTGATAATTATATAAAAATAAATCTTAATCTAAAATTGATACCCAAAATGCAATATAAGCTAAGCCTCTGCTTCGGTTTTGGGTAGACCCCCTGGTCTACCAAGTAAGCAAGTGGTCTACGACACAAAAAAGTTTGGAGACCTCTGATCTACAACATTAAAAAATAGTTAACTAGTGATTATATCTGCGGTATTTTATTTTGTCACAAGACCCTTTTGATGTAACAGAATATTATGGATTGTAATTGTAAAACTTCATTATAACAGTAGCTGATACTCGTAATAGGTAATAGCACTGAAATATTTTTGTGTTATATCCACTTCTCGCGTTAGGCTAAATTATTCATATATTATAAATATAAAAGTAGTAGAAATGCGATTTCTTAGAAATATGTGCGGTGTCGCCCTTGCGGACAAAATACGAATGAAGAGATACGCATATGACAGGATTGCACGACAGTGCTATTGTAAAAATGAATAAAGCAATGCTTAAATGGTTCGGACACACAGAAAGAATGAGTGATAAAAGACTGACGAATAAAATCTGCAGAGCGAATGTGAGTGATAAAAGAAGCCAAGGAAGACCAAGGCGGACTTATGAAGATTAAATAGGTTCTAGGTAGAGTGTTAGCTGACTGAAATGTCAAAAGCACTAGCATACCAAGGAGAAAATGTGTGAGAAGTATGATGAGATTGAAGAAGCGAATGAAAGAAGGACCGCTATACTTGGTGCTCCGTCCTCTCTGACTACTCCGTTACGGATACAGCGTCAAGATATGTATGTATTTATGTGTAGGTTGTGGACAATATATGAATGTATTTAGTTAGCTGTCTTAAAGTTTACCTAACTCGTTCAATCGCCTGAAAACGAATATTGTTAAATGTTATTTTCATCCGATACTGAAATCCACTCTTCTATTAATATCAAATTAATAATTTCAATTATTGTCCTCGAAAACTATATCCTTTTTTGGGACGGTCGGGGAAAAATATAAACCTAGTTAATTTATATATTGCTTCCATTCAAAGTTTCAGAGTTATAACTCGTCACGTGCTTCGCTTCTTAACGAAGCATCTTTATTGAAGAAACGAAACATGTCGAGTGATTTTCAAACTTTGGGCGAAAGATAATTAAAGTAATATGTAAATAAATTACCTAGATTCATTTTCGTAAAATATGCCCTGAGTCCATACAATACCATACAGAATATTGTACATATGCCATAGAATACCTTCAATTAAGAAGAATATAACGATGCCTCGTTTGTCAAAATCCTCTTCCGTTTCGGCTGTATATAAGATACGCCCCAAAAAACGACATAACCAAGGCGGTCTACAACTGTGCGTTTTTTATGACATTTTCTACCACGTATGGCAATTTTGTGGAATCAACTTATAGCGGCGGTATTCCCGGACCGTTACTACTTAGGGACCTTCAAGAAACGAGCCTACTCTTTCCTTAAAGGCCGGCAACGCACCCGTGATTCCCTGGACGTTGCAGGTGTCCATAGGCGGCGGTGATCACTTTCCATCAGGTGACACGCTTGCTCGTTTGCCCCCTCTGATATAGAAAAAAAATAAACATTGCTCTTCTTTTGGAGCAGGGTAAAAAGAAAAAGCCTTCATCCTTATCAATTTAATGAAAACTTTCTCTGTCAATATCCTCCCAAATATCGACTTGTTTAGAAAACTTTACGAATTACCCATAAAGTAAAACAAAGCGAGGCGACGAAAAGTATCTTGACACCTAATAATACGACAAACTTAGGTAAGAGTATAAACTTGTTACATTAAACTACGTTTATTGCGATCAAGTTTTGAGCTCTGCTTTTGTTATTCCGTACACCTGTAGAAGTCTACATCATCAAGAGTTCACTGAACACTTTTGGATTGTTCTTTAGGATTGTTATCTAATTTTTAACTCTAAACAGCAAAAAAAAGCGATTTTATAATTTTGTATCAAAAAGTCTCACATTTTCTTAAATCATAGACACTCATCAATTGTTCACGTGTTGTATTGTGTCACCCCACCCCGCTGCTTTCCGCACCTTCACCAATGTGGGTGGACAATAGCGATTTCTCCAAGAATTTACTACATCCAAAAACTGTTACTTAATTACTTTTTACAAATGTCGTATGACATTAACAATACTTTTTACAAATGTCATATAACATTATCAATACTTTTTACAAATGTCATATAATATTAACAATACTTTTTACAAATTTACGGATATAGTGACAGATTTCTTGGGTAAATTATTGATATAACCATAGACTATATAACTCCAGACTGACAGCCTGTCGCATACTACGAAGTGAGGCAAAATAAAATAAAATAAAATATAGAGGTGTAGGTGCTGTTTTTCAAAAAAAATGCCTGCCAATCAGCTTACTTGATAATTAACGTGTGTCGTATGTACAGGTGAGTCAGCTTATCTAATTTTTCTCACCGATGCTGCTTGGTGGGGGCACGGCATCTGGAGGTATTTATAAAGTCTATGGGTATAAATAAAAAATTAGGCAAATACGAGTTCGACTCAGCATTCGACGCACAGAGGCTTCCGCAATATATTTATGAAATTGTAAATTTTTAAACTTAATTTCTGGAGATTTATGCGACTTGTTATTTTTCCTGTAAAAAAAGAACGAACAATTTATTTCACTGCGCAGTATTTTGTCAATTTTTTAACAGTTTAAATAGTCACAAACAAACGGAAACGCAAGCAGTCTGCGTCAGTGAAAAAAATTTTATTATAAAAAATTAAACCGCCTTCAAAAAAAACACTGAAAAGTATAAAATTACTATCCTTTACTAATCAAAACTCATGACAATTAAAATAACTTTATAAATACATAAAGTAAGTATACACATACCTATATAATTAAATTTGACAGTTACTGAAGTCGGTGCCAAGCCCACCAAACTAATAGAATTTATATTGTTGCACATTGATTTGGCACCGACTTCAATAACTATCAAATTTAATTATATAGGTATGTGTATCGTATTTATAAAGTTATTTTAATTGTACTTGAGTTTTGATTAGTAAAGAATAGTTATTTTATACTTTTCAGTGTTTTTTTTGAAGGCGGTTTAATTTTTTAAAAAAAATTTTTTTTATTTCTCCCTTTTGAGTGGTCTTGACCTAAATAAATATCTAGGGCAGGTCTGCAATTAACTTTATTCTAATTCCGGAACGCAACGATATACAAGAGAATCGTCAATATAAATAAAGGTTATAACCAGGTCGTGTTATCTAGTGTATCTTCGAAGTCCAAGCTCCAATATCGGTGATATTTAAATGGGACTACCTCTGAAGTATTACCTACTAAACGAAAAAAGAATTTTCGAAATCAGTTCATAAATGACGGAGTTATGAGGTAACAAACATACAAAAAAAAACATACAGACGAATTGAGAACCTCCTTTTTTTTGAAGTCGGTTAAAAAGGAAAGCACCTCAGCATAGTGCCCGAGCTCTAGGGAACCTAAATATAAATAAAACAACAACATAAATATAACAACTACAGAAATAAACAAATAAATATGTAATACCGTTAATTAAACATAGAATACATATATGTGTATTTCATATTGACAAATAAATAATATACAAATATATATAAATAATATGCGAATATATCTACATATATAATTACATATACATATGTATATACACACGCACATATATGTACATATACATGTGTGAGGGCAATGAAAATCTTTTACGCCAACAGGGCAAACTTTGTGTAACAACCACTTCCTCATATGATATTTTAAAACTGGCTGTGACAGTGGCTTTCTTTAAGGTGATGGTAGATTGTTCGAGCATTTAGTTGCCTAAATAGCGGAAACTACCCTCAAAAAGCTCTGGCACTGTGGAACGGTGTTTTGCGCTCCGAGAACCATACTTATAAAACATAGGTAAGGTTTCATATTATCTGAACTTTTCAAAATTATAAATAAATAAATAGGGGGATGTTCGAGTCGAGTTTAAGTACCCCTTGCCTCTAAATTAATTTTCCTACGAGTATTTTCAAATGTTATGCAGTACAACATAATTGTGCGTTAAATAATGTATAACTATACGTTAGTAACTAATTAATCTGTGGTATTCTAAATCTGAAGTTTGTAAATAAGAAATTGACTGTGACAGACAGATAGATGGTCGGACAAATGAGTGATCTCATGACGGTTCCATTTCCCTCTTTAAATACGGAACCCTAAAAATTATCTAATAGGTTTCTGATATTTGTAAGAGACTGGTCGAGGCTTCGGGAGACCGCCGGGCTGGCAGCTTCTTCCGCCAACGAATCAGTTTGGCTATTCAAAGAGGCAATGCTGCCAGTCTGCTGGGCACCTTAAGCAATGACAGCTTTCTAAGCGGCAACTTTGAGGAAGTTTATTATTTAAGATAATGTCTATTTTAAGTTTGTAAATATTAACATATGTATGTACTTTCTAATATGTTATACACTTATAAACTAAGGGTTCCGTAGTAACTTCGGACAAATCGGATATTTAAGGTATCATAATAAGTGTACAATACTTTAAAAAAAATAAAGAGAAATGAATCCAAAATAAACATTATTTAATTTTTTGTTTCTCACTTCTGGTTATCGGTTTAGGAATTTACGTCTCTATTAAATTTCAGCTCAGTAGGCATAACGTTGACCCAATAAATCGGCTGGAACATACATAGAGAGACATACAGACAGACGAATAGATGGACAGGCAGATCAAAACAGTGATCGTAGCCCCTGGTGCTGACAGAGCGCGACACGGGAAGTAGCTCAGTGTCCTCCATAGAGCACTCAACCTATAGAGTGGCAATGTCATTTATTTCGTATGAAAACAATTTACGTCTAAACACTGTTGCGGTTACTGCGTTCTGTTTTATAGTTTGTTTTTTTTGCTGTTTTTGCACACCACCGGATAGAACAATAAGCCATTACATAAATATTTAAGTATCTGTCGGAATATACAGAGATGTACACACAGGTCCAGTATTAGTTATCTATACATATATCTATATATAATGAAGTTATGTTTTCTTTGTGCGTCAATCACGTTAAAACTACCTACTAAACGGATGGACATGGGACCACGACCATTCGATGCGGAATCGTTTGTAGATGGTGTAAGTCTATTCATTTTTTCAATTTTATAGACCCTTCATTGTTTTTCAAACAATAATGTACCATTACGTACAAAATTTTCACTTACGCCCAGTGGAGCGGGCGGGAAACGGCTTGTATACTGCTAAATGCGAGCGAGAGTTGATACTTGTTAGTATAAAAAAACTGAGCAGTGGAAATAAGATGGTCCGATATTTGGTCTCTATACGTTGAGTGCTCCAAGGTGTCCTCTAACGCGTAACGCTTCGCCGTAAGTAAAAGTGAGACAGTACTATATTGTTTCGTTGCTCCGAATGGGCAAGTCCAATTTAATGCGACGATGGACTTGTCCACAAAATTTTAATTTTTCGTATTTATGCAATCTAATATTAAATTGAGTAGGTATTAACAGTCTTTATTTACACACATATCTTCACGCTGCATCCCTAACGGAGTAGTCATAACTTAAAAGTATTACACAATTATAAAATCGTTCAATGTTTATTGATTAATCATTATAACTTTTTCAAAAGTACAAAATTAAGTTAACTACGCTACATTGTTTACTGCGTAAGCGTCAAAGTGCATGTGAGCTAGGTGTGGCTTCCGAACCTCACTCGACTGGGGGCATAGTGATGCTACTAACATTCAATCTATCTCTACATAGATATCGTTGGTTCATATATAAACTTTTAAAGTTGCGTTATAAAATATCCAAGAAACACGGAAAATCACGCGATTGCCTTTTATTTTGGCTTGACGTTTCGGCTGTTGCATCGATTCTGTGTCAAGCAAACTGTTTCAGCAAACATTAAAAAGGTTATTGCGTTATGATATCTTACAGTACGTATATGAATATGTGTGTTGTAGTGTATGTAGGTATGTGCATACACTGTCTCGGTGTTTATGTGCAAGTCGATACGTCAGTATCACGAGAGCCTGCGGCGAGAGTGGACGTAGTGTGACGTTGTACGTATACATTGTCGAGCCAGTGCTTCTAAGTTAGAACAAAGAAGACAGACACTACAAATGGCGACGAGGTAAAAGGTAACACTAGAAATATCTATCCAAAAAGAAAAAAAAAAATTTAAATAAGGATAATATGTGCACGATGAGAACCATTTAAAATTATGATTACGTATTCGTATTAGACGGGCTGGCGAGTGCTTACGCCGCCGAGTTACTTTAACAGTTGAGAAAGCAGTGTCGTCGGTCCGTTGGACGCCATGAACGGTGACAGTTTTGAACGGTGACTTCGAGGAAGTAATTTCTCAGCTGGGTTTCTAAAGGTCGTAACTTAGTATATCTATTGTAAGGTGATGAAAAGTGATACCTGATTGGGTTTTCTTTTCGAGCCGAGGGGTAAATTTGGTGATGTTCAACAACGCCTTGCGATCGGCTTCGCTTGGGTGGACTGATTTGACTTTGACTTTAAGGTAATGTTTGGGATGATTCTTGATTTTGAATTTGCAAATGATTCATGATTATCATTTCAGATGTTCATTGCTGTTAAGTATTTTTCTTGATATGTAGTTCGTTTAAACTGGAATATTACAATTGGCACTACAAAATACTAGATCTAGCTAACAGTTTTGATGCTCGAGTTTTGTCGATAGATATTTGTGGTACAAACGAAGGTATGGTTGAATTGCTTGCATTATGATGTCATTAAGAGTATGACAATCTGGCACTTAATACTCGTAGATGGACATTTGGATGAAATTATGATTGTATTACAGGATAGTGGGAATAGCCGGTACCTGTCTACAATCACCTGCGACTGAGTGTGGGCGCTATTCTATTACCATGAAAATTATGTCGTGCATTATTATGTAGGTACATAAGTGTGCTTTACATGCCTACCTACGTAAGTAAGTGTGTTTCTACGTTGGAAAATTAAAAATTGTATGCGGTGGGTACGTGGCGGAATGGTTAGTTGGAATTTATACTGCCATGTCTCCATCGGAAAAAATAAATAGAGACTATCTTGAACTGTCTGGAGAGTCATATCAGCGGGTAGCCCCCATTCTATTGCCAATTTAGTAAACCGGCTTCCCGTAAGCGGCTATAAGTTCCTATTGAATTATATATCTTGTAGTAATGCCGCCTTGAGTCCAAAGTTAATTAAGGACTACCTCCAATTAATATTTTAAAGGAATATTCGGGATGAAATAAGGGTAGTGAGAAAATTGCTGTAGATGTACAAGAGATTAATGATTATTTGCCCATATTGTTACCATTGTTTGTATTCTCCCGATGCAGTTCATATTACGACGGTTTTATGATGATCTATTTGATAGCAACAGTTGCAGTCTTTATTGAGATTGTGATCAGTGTCCCGAACATATAAAATATCAATATGATCTTAGATATGATATGACATTATATAATATTGATGTTTTATAATATGCATAATAAGAGGTTTCAAGCGTCCTATATCACATGTTTTGGTCAGAAGAACTAGCGGGCTTCCAACACCGTGCCCGGTTCAGAATATAGTTAATGGTGGTTTGAAGAGGCACGCCTCCTTTACATTGCGAGTTTCGAGTTTGCCACGTACCAGTTGTCCAGTTGCTAATCAAGTTAATTTGAATGGCATTTGACAGCAACTATCAGGGCGTATAAACGCTGAATGCCAGGTATGTTCCCTCAGTTTGAATTACATTATAATTATTTTGTTTATTGCAATATTATCATGGATGATGATACTTATTGGAAAGTAAGGGTTCATGTACATATTATTGCATATCAATTGTGGCTGTACGGTTGTGTGGATTCTAGGGCGTGTGGATGTCACTTTATGTTGAGTAAAGAAATATGTAATAGTATTTCGGGGAACAATAAAGCGTAAATGTTACTATTTGTGTATCGCCGAAGTCGCATCATCCGACTGACAACTGCAACTGACAGCGCCACACTGGCGGCGCATGCTACATAGTGATGACGAAAAGAAGGACTCCCATTACAGTGGAAGGAATAATTATTGAAAATCGAGAGAGTATTATTAATATATAGTCGTTGCTTTCTGTACGCGATTTTGGCTGAAAGTTAATTCTGATTTTTGTCCGCCGCCATCTGAGGGAATTTTCACAATTTTGGAACTATTGTTTAAAATTAACAAATAAAAATGAAGTTCCAGTATGTCGCTGTTTATATTGATACGAAGGCAACAAGGTTGCTTTAGTTTGTGCTTAGTAATGATACAGTATGCGCGTAGAGATACATATATGGAATGAACCATCTGTTAGGAATAAAACATATAATTGTTTGTATTGCCTCTAGATACCAAGAAATGGTGCTAGTTGTCCCGTCAGCGCCGATTTAATTATTTCTTTTGGTATATGGGTAATTGTGTGTATGAATTGAATTAAGTAATGAAGAAGTCTAAGAGAGGGTGTGGTCTTTTTGTGATAAGAAAAAGTGAAAGTTTTTGGAATATTGCTTATAAATCTCAATTATCCTACGTGTTTTGTAGCTAAAAGAAATTGTGCCGTGTCGTGTTTACATGTAATGTTGTGTTCGCCGACTGGAATTGGTATTTAATTGTTTTGCATTATACTGTTGCTATATAATTCTTGAAGTGGTAGGCAAACAGTTTCCTAAATCTATCTTCAGTTTTGTGGCTTAACGGCGCCGGAAACCACCTCCGACTTCTACCACTCTGAAGACTAACTCACATTAAAGGTATTAAGCCTCTTTTATTTGTACAATTTTGTTTATTAGCGCCTCGTATTGCGGTCGATGTCGGCGCAGTTTCCGACACGTTTGTTAATTTGCCGAATTATAAAAGGCGCAACACGCGCAGTAGTCGTGCCTACAGCTGTACCACACATATCAGTGTGGTTATTTGTGTGAAGTCGTGTAAGTCACATAGTTAAATTGTACATTGTAGGCAGTGCAGCAATACTTGAGAAATTAATAAGTTCTTGAGATAGACATCGATTCGCGAAGTGTCACCTCTCGATTCCAGGGTGCGGCTGGAGATCAGCGGACGGGCTGAGCCACGGACCTGTGTGTCAAATTGGGCATAATATTTTTATGCCATGGTTTTTCTTTTGTGGGACGGATGAATTATATTATTATTACTACAGATCGCCCGATGGTCGGGATTCGACCGTGAATATGAGTGTGAACTCTTTGGCGACTGTGTCTACTCTGTACGGCTGTTTGATCCAAGAAAGTTACATATAATATATGATCGAAACATAATTAAATTGTAACCAATAAAGGGTATTGTAGGCAGTACGGGCCCTCACATAAATGAAAACCGTGCGTAATTGTGAGTAGGCAGTACGGGCCTTCCAAGTAAATGAAAACCGTATTTGTGGTTCAGGTAGTATGGGCCCTCATATAAATGAAAACCATACGTAAATGTGTTTAGGCAGTGCGGGCCTTCAAACAAATGAAAACCGTACGTGAATGTATTGAAGGCAGTATGGGCCTCATATAAATGGAAACTATACGTAAAATGTATGTTGTGTGCAAATGGGGTAAAGTTTAAACAGGTGCAGTATGGGCATTCTTATCCATGTTAAACCATACGTACCTACTTATAGGTTGTTGTCCTTTCGGTTCCAGGTCGTTCCAAAATCATTCGGAAAATGGCAAACCTACTGTCGCCCCCAGAAAAACTTGAACTTGAAGGTGACAATGCTACGATTGCTTTACGTTATTCTTAATGCCTTATTAAGGCATTAAGGATTAATGGTTATACAAACATCGTTTCGATTGGTGTTTTGGTATAAGAAAATTGTAATCAATTTGATACAGTGTTAGCAGCACTTGTGGTGGTAGCATTTAAATCAAATACATTTTAATAACTATTTAGCTAACAACATTTTTAATTAACGAAGAGTACTCACTGTGGCACGGTGATTGATAAGGTGACATGGGTCCCTCATTCGAAAAAAATTGTTGTACCAGTTTGGATTTCCATTGAATTGGAAGTATGGAGATTATTAAATTGAATTTAAAACATTTTAATTTTGTATTTCCATTAAATTGGAAGTATGAAGTTCATTCAATTGAATTTAAAACATTTTTATCTTGGATTTCCATTGAATTGGAAGCATGGAGATTATTAAATTGAATTTAAAACATTTTTGGAAGTACGAAGTTCATTAAATTGGAAAAATTTGGTACAAATGTACCCCCATTAAATTTGAAATTTTTGGTGCAAATGTAACCCCCATTTAATTTGAAATTTTTAGTGCAAATGTACCACCATTAAATTGGAAATATTGGTACAAATTTACTTCCATTAAAGTGGAAATTTTGGTACAAATGTACTCCCATTAAATTAGAAATACTGGTACAAATGTTGTTCCTGGTTGTGACGTTTCTTATCGTTCTAATAGCATTATCAATTTGGTTTTATTCTTGTTCTTCACTGTTATTGTTTATGATACATTTTACATTATATTTACATTATAAAAAGAGAAGAAATGTAGTGCATAGACGAACCAACATTCAAGCTCCGATTGCAATAGACAACACTGTTACGGAAAGTAGACAAATGAACCGAACGAGTTAATGTAGAAAAAAAACATTCCCTTCTAAATATTGAAATCCAATATATTAGAATATTAGAAAAAAGAACTATATGGCGAAAAAAGCAAATACATTCTTGCACGCATTGTAATTAAAATTTATTTGAAAAGGGAGGGATGTAGTGTATGTAGGTATGTGCATACACTGTCTCGGTGTTTATGTGCAAGTCGATACGTCAGTATCACGAGAGCCTGCGGCGAGAGTGGACGTAGTGTGACGTTGTACGTATACATTGTCGAGCCAGTGCTTCTAAGTTAGAACAAAGAAGACAGACACTACATGTGTATACATAAATAAATGATGTACATCTTCGATCGTAGATGTAGGCTTCTATCTCATCAGCTTCTCAACTACAGTTGTTACCTATACGAGATTTTTATGTAGCAGGATAACGTAGGCTTCACCGTTGAGTATATTAACAGCAGTATTTCAAACACGAACTCTCCACTGTGATATTTTATTCAAGCGAAGGGTTCGAGGACGGCCGACTGCACGTTTCAGAGATCGCAATTTAAGTATATGTGCGTAACTGGGTGTCGGTTTATATGTATCTTTATTTATTATGTACAGACATTCATAAACCGTATTTATTATGTACTGATATAACGGCTAACGGTTAGCAACGGCTAACAACGGCAACGGTTGTTATGTATAATATGTATTTATTTACAAAAGAAAAATATTTATGTAGACAACTGTCTAGGACCCATAACACTAGCGCTGTGCTGCTTATTTGGGACTAGATGGCGCTGTGCGAAAATGTCTGAGTATATTATATTATTATATATAAACTACCTTCGAGTTTGTTTCTGTGAACTCTAGAATATCAATGGATAATATCATTTATTGAATTTTAGATTCGAGATTATTTTAAAAATCCAATTCATGCATATTTTAGTATTTTTTAGAGTTCTTTACCTTAAAATGAAAATGGAAGTTAACCTAATTAGCATTTTGAAGTGTTCAAAGGAAGATACAACATAAATGCACAAGTCTTTACCGCGACAGTGTCGAGTTTCCCGATATTTCGCTACCGTCGCAAGTACATGATCACGGGTATTTTTCACAGTTTACAGTAACTGTACAAATAACCCGTGGTATAACGGATACAGTGAAAGTCTAAAAAAGCGAAATTTGCATTCCCATTTAAATAAAACTACTGGACAAAATAAAATAATAAATAAAAAAAAAATGAAAAATTAAAGAAAAAATAAATAAGAAGACAGCATAAATAAAAATAGACAAAAAAATCCAAGTTAACCAATTGACCGCTCCTTTGAAACACTACAGCTATTGTCTATTTTTGCCGAAATAATGAAAACCAATTAAAGTACCTACTATTTATTTTATTTTAATAGCAACACTTGCTAAATTCGCTTCCGATCGTTACACTACGTATATTTAAAATAATGAAATCTCAAAATTACATTATTTTGCGCAAACAAAGACCTTACGACATTTTTAATAAATACTGCTATTTATTTTTAAAATTCTCACAACGTGACACCCCCAACGCTTTCGTAGGTACGTTACGCAAACAAACAAAGTCGACCTTTCCGAAACGTCTAGAAGAGCGTAGCCAAACAATTGCTCTCGTCCCAGTGGTAACATACGCGTTAATCGGATCCGTCCTTCATTCCCCATGCTCTATTAAGGTCCACGCCGATTAAGGTACGACGAGTGCAAACTATTTTTTCCTTAACAAATCGCCTTTTAATTTAGAAAACCTCTTAATACAAGTTACTTATTATTTTTATTTTTATATATAACGGTTGTATTGCAATGCCTTGCAATTGTTGGATTGCAATTTACTTTGTTTTCCACTTGTTTTTACTCAGTGAATAAAGCGAGATTAAGTTTACAAGTTTTATTAAATGCCGAAAGGCTTAGTACATCTCATCGCCAACTAACCATAGATAATATTTGCCAACGACTTGTTTGGACAAGATATTGTGTTGTATGCTAGACATGCTGAATAATTTTGGCTCAGATAAAAAGTGACGAGACTGTATGCGAATAGTATGTACTTATGTTTTAATTACTAATCCACATACTTTATATTTGTACTACTTGACATTAAATATAACAAATTGGTTATCCAAATCAAACTACCATCACCTCCTTTATTTACGGAACACTGAACCAAGAATTATGAAAATTTAAAAGATTTAAAATCTCACTTCCAAACAGCAAAAATATTTGTCTTGTCTTGTAGCTCTTATCTGTACTACTATGTAAATCAGTAGTGTCTTACTGTAATTCAATTTACTGTCATATTTTATGATGATTTGTGATGATTCTACCATTTTTTAAACTTTTGTCAGTCTCTCTGTCAGTCTGTACGTCCTATTATAACTTAAGAACGACTAGACTAATCATGATTTAAATTGGTATATAGTTAGAAAATATAATTGAGCAAAAGATAGGCTATTTTTTTTATCGAAAATTAGCCCTTAAAGCGTCGAAATGGGGATAAAATTTTGTATGTGAAATGCTAATCCGCTGAACCGATTATGATGAAATTTAACATGGAGATATTTTGACATCAGAAAATGGACATAGACTATTTTTTTTAATTGAAAACCTACCACTGTGGTGGTAAAAATAAGGATGAAACTTTGATTGAGAAGATTTGTGACGAAGATATAGCCTATGTCCGTCCCCTGGTGTCAAACTATCTCTGTGATTTAGCCATGACAACGTAACAAACAGACAGACTTTCGTATTTATAATATTACTGTAGATACATACACACACATAATCACGCTATATCCCTAACGGGGTAGTGAAAGGGGACTATAGATGTATCTCAGTAAAGTTCAAAGTCAAATTCAAATCAGTTTATTCAAGTAAACTCAATTACGAGATAATTTTAAAGGTCAAATCTAGCATGGGTTCAGAAATAACCTGCATTGAGAAGGACCGACAAGAAACTCAATCAGGTATAATTTTCTCAACATTGTTTTATAGTATATTAAAATACAATATCCGGAAAGCCAGGAAATGCACGTGTAGAGAAAATTATTTCCATATTAAAGTATTCTCAATTCAATTCCAGATTATTTGAGAATACTTTAATTTGGAATTGCCAGTTTTTTTTGGAATAGTTTTACAATATATATAAATACACTATTTGACAGTTCTTTAATTAACCCTTATACCATAATTAGGCAAGAAGTATAGCGCATATAACCGTAGTTGGTATGTTCAGCTACAAATAGATTTATTATGATTTATCAAGAAAAATAATATTCTCCCTACGTGCGGTATGCTTCGACCTTTGCCCTGCCCATCTTATTGTCCGACACCAAAGGTTAACACCCACTAACACATTGTTATTGGCATTTCCGACATATCAGTAAAATTGGTTGGTGATTTTATTCCTGCTTTTTTTAACAAAAGATCCGACCTGAATAGGTAGTACGTTTTATACCTAACTAATCATATTCTGAACTATTATACGAGCCATATTTGTGTGTGCATACAAGGTTACTGTGAAAGGGGGTATAAATTCGCCGGGGTCCCAATGTGTCATTGTTTACTGTTATATTGAAGATGTAATAATTACGGGATACGTTTATTTTGTCTTCCGTACAAAATAAAACATTAATTTAATGGAAAAAAATGTACAACCCGATCATTATGCCCTACATTCCAATTGTTTTTTTTTCTTCATGGCATGGCGCACAGATTAGCGCATTTGCCAATGTCACGTATTGCATTAATGAGTGGAATCGTTATCGTAAAACTCCTCCAGTAAAGTGATAGTAGACTTTACCGAAGTTTTATAGGATTTCTTGGAAGAGTACGAGAACTTCAGCTTCACATGTTTATTTAGACACACAATATACTATCATTGTTGTACTTTAAAACTCCTAAAAATGTAAAAAATAGAAAATCTAAATAAAATGACAACCTCACCTGCCATTCCCGCCAAAATGTCATTCCAAATGTTTGCTAGCGACCGGAAACACTGATATTAGGGTTGCTTCACCTTTATTTTTGTTTAAACTTTGAGGTTTTACAGTAGAACTATAAACTTTTGGCGAAGTTATAGAACGCAAGTTTTCCGTGGGTACTTTTATACCCTTCCGTATTTAGCCATCCTTTCAAAATAACCTTATATTTTTACAATACAAGGATTTACGGGCGCGAAAAATCGATTTGGCTTGGTCTCAATTCTGAGAAAATTCATTTTTTCCGTGTTTTCAAACATTTGGTATTGGTAATTGGTATTGCTTGGTAATTTTGCTACGGAGCTTACCTTATCAACAGCAGTGGCTAGAAGCGTAGGTTGCTATCCTGCTATGTGGTCAGACTTTTTTTGTTTTTTTTTTTGTAATACGCAATCAAACGATTGAAAATTCGAAACAATCGGTATGTCCCTCTCAAATGAGGCTCGCGGACCACACCTGGCCCACTCAATTCAACGGCAATTATATTCTCTTTGTTCGACGCTCGCACGGTGAACAACGTAGCGCATTTTACTTCGTTTCATATTGAAAGTACTTGTGTAATATTTATATAATAAGTATCATAATTAAAAAAAGGATGCTCAATTTAATAATAGATGCAAAAAGGGACATTTAAAATCGATTTTTAATGTATTAAACTTATTTTATTATACACTAGCGACTCGCCCCGGTTTCCTGCAGGTCGAATTTGAAAATGAAATATGGCTCATATTACTTGCTTATAATGTAGCTTTCTATAGTTATATTTTACGTTAGTAACTAATTAATCTGTGGTTATATAGAATTTTTGAAATCGGTTGAGTAGTTTTTGAATTTATCCATTACATACAAACAAACAAAGTTTACCTCCTTGTATATTAGTCCAAATATAGATTAAATGAAAACGTCGTAAACAAGTCTGGCTACTTGTACTGTGATCTTGTCTAATTGGAACGATAACACGATAGTGCTGTCTCGCTCTTACTTACGACGAAGCAACGTCATGATGGTTTTGATTTACACATGGAGCACTCAACCTATAGAGTGGCAATGTTATCCATATTAATATTATAATTGCGAAAATGCTTCTACCTGATTATCTATTTCTTTATCACCGTTAGGCCGCTAGACAGATTTTACTAAAAATGGAGGTAGAATAAGCCCTAGAGAAGGACGTAGGCTAGTATTTAAAATCAACGCGGTCAAATCGCCAGAAGCAGATAGCTATAGTTAAGTGTAAAAAAGTATTGGTCAAGTACGAATAGTAATGTTACAAAGACAGAGAACGGAATTTGTAAGTTCTTTTATATGTAGAGGGTAATCTCCGGAACCGCTGTACCTCTTTGATATTACGACCTCCGTGGCGCAACGGCTTAGCGCGTCGGAAAGTAAACGGGGGTTGCGGGTTCGATTCCCGTCTCGAGTCTGGGTCTTTATGTATAATATATATATATTTACAAAAGAAAAGTATATAAGTAGTATATCAGTTGTCTAGTACCCATAACACAAGCGCTGTGCAGCTTACTTTGGGACTAGATGGCGCTGTGTGAAATGTCTGAGTATATTATTATTATTATGTTATTTATAAAACGATAAATTTCTAAAGCTAATTTCTGGGATCTGAGTCTTAGGAATTTTCGAAAGCATCAAGCAAGGTTTTATGTTATTTGAAATGTTGAATGTTTTATGACCAGAAAATTGAACAAGAAAGGGGGATGGTCAAGTAGAGTTCGGTTTGCCTCTCTTAATTTTCTACTAATGTTTTAAAATGACATCTAATACCAAATATGTGTATTGCATGCAACATGCATTATCATGTCCCAAGTGGTCCCAAGTTTGTTTGTGTGTCACTTAGTTTGAGAAAATTGAAAAAACTTACGGATAGAATCAGACATCTGAGTGATCTCATGAGGGTTCAAATTTTCCTTCATAGATACAGAATTCTAAGAAAATTGGTTTAGTGTGTGGATGTTATTGATTATTATTCTTATTACTTTGTATAGCGCCCGAAGTAAATTAAGTTTTCTATTTATTTTGTGGCTATAGAAATGATATGTTTGGAGAAAAGAAAAAAATACGTGTAGTACAACCTTCCTAATGAGACGTCAAAACAGCTTTACATTATAAGATTACATCAAAAAATCCATCTCCGGAGTTTGTAAGTATATACAGACATATCCTCACACTGTATCTCTAATGGGGTATTGAGAAAGGATAGAATATCAACGATCGCGATCCTTACATACTTCTTTCACCTCTCAAATCTTCATCTCACTTATTTTCGCCGAGGTATGCGAGCGTTTTTGATATTTCCGTCAGCGGACACTCTGGCTATTTCATCTTCATTAATCAGTCTTAGTTTTCCTTAGTTTCTAATATAAATAACGTTCGTTCTATAGAGTTTATTCATCACTCATTTTTACTAAGTCCGACCCATCTAAGCATAAATTATAATTAATTCAACATTAATCATTAACTATGAACTAGGAACTTATTATTGAGTTTATTGTAGTCACATGTCCTTTTTACTTCATTTTTAATTTATTAGGAGGTATATTGAGTTATACTCTTTATTTATAATTAGTATTTTTTTTAATTAAAAATAAAGTCATTCGATTTTTGAAAGCAAAAAAACGCACGATAAAATCAATTGCACCCTGATGCCTCGAACAATTTTTTTTCAGGAATTGGCAAGTCTTGCAACATAACATAATAAATGACAATACTAAGGCATACAATACTAATATGTCAGGTATACAACACATAGCTATCTATAATCACACCAAGTGTGTTACATGACGACGTCGTTGGCGCAGTGGTTTAGGTGTTGCACCCAAGCGCGGAAGGTTCCAGGTTCGATTCCCGATAAAAAAAATTCCAGAAAAAATCCTGTTTTGCAAAAGAAATCTGTTGCATCTCCGAAATTCTACAGAATTTTCAAATGATTTTTAATAAAGTACATAGGTAGGTAATTACAATATCTCAAATCTCTAGTACCAGTTTTTAATTGATAATATAGTTTTCTTGCAAATTGTAATTATGTGCAAAAACAAATGTTGAGATTACGCTGTGCTAAAATATGATCAAACCACAACCGCGAAAATCTACTTTATTGTTGTCGCCATAGAGTGTGTGGGTAGTAAACGAATTCGATTGCACTGGGCTGCAAAGGGAACTCTTAATAAAGGTGTCAAAGTGCATTTTTATCACGCAATGATTACTTGTCCACACCCTAATACACACACACACAAACGAAACACAGGGTCGGCAATTCGCAAGTGGTGGCTTCTGGTGTCACAGGTGTCATAGGATAAGATAACCGCTTAACATCGGGCGGGTCGCATACTTGCTTGGCACCTTCGTAGTATAAAAAACACAAAAGGGAATTAATGTCTTTCAAGCATAGCTCAAAAATCAGTGATATTGAAATAATATCGGAAGCATGTATTTCAACGATAAATCAGGATTCAAATGATACGATTTTCTTGAACTTCTAAATTTAGCATGCAAATGAGACAAGACGAAGTTAAGCAATAACACAAACTGCTTTAAGTCTGCCAGGGACAAGTTGTCCTTTGGAATCGCCCCACAAACACTGTAATCGGATTGTCACCCTTTTAGCTCATAGCCCCGCTCGGGCCCCGTTTAATGTTTAAGAACTTATGAATTGTTTAACATTGCTCGACGCTCGGTGTAATGCCCCCTTATTCTATGAAAGATTATTGCGCTCAAGCAACACTTAAGCACCAAATTTTAATTGTTGAATGAGTCAGAGGAGCAGATTGTAAATACTTGCAGCAAGGACTGGACTGGACCTTTCGATTGTAATGATATATGTGTACGTACACACACACACACACACACACAAACACACACACACACACACACGCACACACACGCGCGCACGCACACACACATATATCTTTTTTTGTACCTGTACCTAAAATGCTTGAATAGAAAGATGAGTGCCCAGCATCGCGGTCGTTATATACTTCTTCGCCTCTTTATAGATCATTATTTTTCTTACACTTTTTAGCGGAGGTAATGAGTACTTTTAACATTCTGTAGGTTCGTATTCATTCGTAAGTCAGCCACGAGCACGTCGAACATTCGCCAAGTATTCTCAGATATTGAACAAGTCGAGAGATTGAGGCGGAGATGAAGAAATAGGGTTGAAATTTTTAAGGTAAAATGTCTTTAACTTCATAATATTCCGTATAATGTAAACAAAATGTTGTCGGAATTGACATAATGTACATTTCTAATATCGTATGATATTATCGGTAATAATTTAAAGTAGACCTTACTTTCGAAGCATAAGATGGTACAAATAAAAGCTGGTAAAAGATCCTTGCATGGCACTGAAACGAAGTTTGTTACAAAAAAGCATTTGTGTATTCAAGTAAACACGTAAGAAGCTTTTTTCTTCAGGGCATGGCGCACAGATTAGCGCATTTATCAATATCACGTATTATAGAATCGCCAGAAACTCCAAGAAGCATTAAAATGAATAACGTCGACATTTAAATGAAATAACGTGAAATGACGAATATATTTATACATCACTGAAGACATCGGCTGTTATGGACATAGATTCCTTTGCCTTACCTCTCAAGGGAAAATAGTACAAAAAAAAGAAAAAATAATAAATTGTGTTTTACACTTAGATTTAGCAGATTAATAATGTTACATCATCGATGACGTAATTACCGCTCCATTCTGAAATTACACTCTTCTGTTTTTCCAACTACGCCAAATGAAGTATTACTTCAAAATTATTTAAAATATAATCTTACTTTTAGCGCCATTCTGCACATAATATATTTTCATCGCTAACTAAGTACGTCATTTTGATTTGTTACGTGAAAGCGACAAGGATAATAGGACATACTATATCGTCCGGCAATATTAGAAAAATATGATTACGAATATTAATAAAAGAGAGCTTATGTAGCGTTATTATTATAACGAAATAATGAACACGTGAATAAAATCATTTCATTTATTTTTCGAAAATAAGATCCTCCGTTTCTTTGGCGTTCCAGACGTGTTGTTTTTACAATTTTTGAAGGAGCACTTTGACATGTTAGCTGTTAATGTTTTTGAATACTATTAAAACAAAAGTGTACTCAAATACTCATTTGAGCGAACATTTGGTTGGAACGTTTTCGAATGTTGATTGCATATCTTGTTTTATACAGGGTTAATTGAAAAATACTAATAACTTCTTAGTGCAAAATTCCTGTCATCAAACCGAACAACTTTTCTTCTACGACATTTTTCAAAATTAATTACGTTCCTCAAAAATATTTGTTAAGTTTTCTTGAACTGTCTGAAACGTAAATACTCTGTACGTATTTCCAAAGGTACAGTGCAAGAGCACCCGGCCTCAACGCCGAGCCGCCCCCCGCGCCCCTCACCCTGCTGTGCGTGTGGCGCCTTAGCAACCGGGTAGAGTAGGTGCCATTTTCACACAGACAAATTAGCCTAAAGACAGGAAATGAAAGGGCACCGTTTTCTGCCATCGATGCGCTAAAACGCTCCTATAACTTCAAACACAAACGCGCGCTCCTTTAGTATTAACCAGAAAGCAGATCCGTGACCTGTGTCTAATTGTTTTAAAAAATATAGTATAAATTACGTAAACAATGCCAAATTGCGCTGTAAAGTGGTGTGGTAGTGACAGTCGTAAAAATAGTTTCAAAAAGGATAATATCACGTTTCATCGGTAAGTATAAAATTAATAATAAAAATTTATATCAAAAAAATGCAGAGCTCTCACTATACTGGTCGCGGTAGCTTTGAGTCAGCGTTTGTCCTTGTCTAGCAAGCTATAATTACATATTGCATCCTCACTCTTGCAAGATGGCACGTGTAAGTAGGGACGCGAAAAAATGTATCGATATATCAATATATTTTCCATTAATTTTGAAAATTTATAATGACTACCACTCTTTGAAATTATATACCTAGTTCCATCCATACTATCCATACTATATAATAATATAATATATATAACATATAATTATATAATATAATATATTAATATATAATGTAATATATAATTATATAATATTATATAATTGTATAATCCATATCCATACTATCCATATTACTAATATTATAAATGGGAGTCTCTCCGTCTGTCTGTCTGTCCGTCTGTCTGCTTGGTTTTCACGGCTAAACCGCCGTACCGATTTTAATAAAATTTAGCATGGACATAGTTTGACACCAGGGGGTCAACATATGCTACTTTATTTTTCAAAATCTACCCCTAAAGGGGTGAATAAGGGGATGAAACTTTGTATGGGAAATTTTTAACCCCTGAACCGATTAAGACGAAATTTAGTATAGTACATAGATAAAACCTTTTCTAATAAAAAATATACTTCTTTTTTCCAAAAATCTACCCCTAAAGGAGTGAAATAGGGATTAAACTTTGTATGGGAAATTTTTAACCGCTGAACGAATTAAGATGTAATTTGGTACAGAGATACACCTTTTCTATTAAAAAAACACAGTTATCATTAAAAAGATGTCACCGTTCTTTTTCAATCGACGAAAAAATGATGGAGGTTCTCAAGTCGGTGTATATTTTTTTTTGTATACGACCATGCGTAGCTTTTTACAGAGTAGTCTGATTTTGATGATTCTCTTATATTCGATAGAATATATCTCGAGTTTTGGGTTCAATTTAATTCGGAAAAAATTTAAGAATACAATTTAACCGACTTAAAAAAAACACTGAAAAGTACAAAATAACTATTCTTTACTAATCAGAACTCAAATAAAAAAAAAATACTTTATACATACGGTACAAATACCTATATAATTAAATTCGACAGTTACTGAAATCGATGCAAGCCTCCCAAACTAATAGACTTTCTGTTGTGGCACATTAATTTGGAACCCACTTTAATAACCGTCAAATTTAATTTAAACGAATTTATAACGGATATTTCGTTCAGCGGTTAAAAATTTCCCATACAAAGTTTAATCCCTATTTCACTCCTTTAGGGGTAGATTTTTGGGAAAAAGAAGTATATTTTTTATTAGAAAAGGTTTTATCTATGTACTATACTAAATTTCGTCTTAATCGGTTCAGGGGTTAAAAATTTCCCATACAAAGTTTCATCCCCTTATTCACCCCTTTAGGGGTAGATTTTGAAAAATAAAGTAGCATATGTTGACCCCCTGGTGTCAAACTATGTCCATGCTAAATTTTATTAAAATCGGTACGGCGGTTTAGCCGTGAAAACCAAGCAGACAGACGGACAGACAGACAGACGGAGAGACTCGCATTTATAATATTAGTAATATGGATAGTATGGATATGGATTATACAATTATATAATATTATATAATTATATATTACATTATATATTAATATATTATATTATATAATTATATATTATATTATTATATAGTATGGATAGTATGGATGGAACTAGGTATATAATTTCAAAGAGTGGTAGTCATTATAAATTTTCAAAATTAATGGAAAATATATTGATATATCGATACATTTTTTCGCGTCCCTACTTACACGTGCCATCTTGCAAGAGTGAGGATGCAATATGTAATTATAGCTTGCTAGACAAGGACAAACGCTGACTCAAAGCTACCGCGACCAGTATAGTGAGAGCTCTGCATTTTTTTGATATAAATTTTTATTATTAATTTTATACTTACCGATGAAACGTGATATTATCCTTTTTGAAACTATTTTTACGACTGTCACTACCACACCACTTTACAGCGCAATTTGGCATTGTTTACGTAATTTATACTATATTTTTTAAAACAATTAGACACAGGTCACGGATCTGCTTTCTGGTTAATACTAAAGGAGCGCGCGTTTGTGTTTGAAGTTATAGGAGCGTTTTAGCGCATCGATGGCAGAAAACGGTGCCCTTTCATTTCCTGTCTTTAGGCTAATTTGTCTGTGTGAAAATGGCACCTACTCTACCCGGTTGCTAAGGCGCCACACGCACAGCAGGGTGAGGGGCGCGGGGGGCGGCTCGGCGTTGAGGCCGGGTGCTCTTGCACTGTACCTTTGGAAATACGTACAGAGTATTTACGTTTCAGACAGTTCAAGAAAACTTAACAAATATTTTTGAGGAACGTAATTAATTTTGAAAAATGTCGTAGAAGAAAAGTTGTTCGGTTTGATGACAGGAATTTTGCACTAAGAAGTTATTAGTATTTTTCAATTAACCCTGTATAAAACAAGATATGCAATCAACATTCGAAAACGTTCCAACCAAATGTTCGCTCAAATGAGTATTTGAGTACACTTTTGTTTTAATAGTATTCAAAAACATTAACAGCTAACATGTCAAAGTGCTCCTTCAAAAATTGTAAAAACAACACGTCTGGAACGCCAAAGAAACGGAGGATCTTATTTTCGAAAAATAAATGAAATGATTTTATTCACGTGTTCATTATTTCGTTATAATAATAACGCTACATAAGCTCTCTTTTATTAATATTCGTAATCATATTTTTCTAATATTGCCGGACGATATAGTATGTCCTATTATCCTTGTCGCTTTCACGTAACAAATCAAAATGACGTACTTAGTTAGCGATGAAAATTATTAAACGCAAACAAGGGTCTTAAGAACGAAGAACGAGATAGTATTTCTTGGCTGTCAAGAGCAACTTGTACATGTACCACCCTGCTCGAGAAAATTCTCGAATCCCTTCCTCTGGGAGTGTGTTTTACTGCTTTTATATCTGCATTAGCTCGTTTGCCTTAATTTTATTAATAAGCAATGACGAGAAATAACCATAGATGTAATTAAAAGTTAGATCTCACTTTTATCTACTTCAAGAATGTAATGATCAGGATATGTTGGTCCACTTGTAAACGTCATACACATTTGTATCAAATAGTTTTTATTATGTATGTCATGTTCTCTAAACTAATAAAAACATTTTAAAAAACCTTCGATCACATATACAGGGTTAATTTAAAAATACTAATAACCTCTTAGTATTTTGTTCTTAACGTTATATAGCTTTTGTTCTACGACTTTTAAAAATTCATATTTTTTTCCTTCACACAAAAGTAAAAATACATTAAATGTTTCTGAAAATGCACAGACAAACTACCCTAGAGACTTGAAATGTTTACGAATTTCTAAGCGAACTATTCTGTCAAGGTTAGAGGAATGAGACGTAAGCGGGCGGCAAGGTAACGTCACGTACTAAACCAAATAGTGATGTACTCGTAGATATTGTATATATCGATAAATACAAGAATTATTTTCATAAGCTTGTTTTAAAAATAGAAATAATAAAATATGTATGTATAATCAAAACAAGATTCTTTATTTCGAAACAAAAAAATCAAAAATTTGGAATAGAAATGCAAATCAAATTGGTTTGGGTAGTACGTGTTTCTCCTAATGTAAAACTTTAATGTAAAACAAAAAATTAAATTGACAAAAAACGAAACTGAAAAGCTTTGGTGGTAGAACCACCCAACCTTTTCGTCTGTATGTATTTTTTTAACCAACTTTAAAAAGAAGGAGATTCTATGTGCGTCTGTATGTTTTTTTATGTATGTTCACCGATAACCTTAATTGTGTACCGATTTAAAAATTTTTTTTTTGTTTGATATACTTCCGAGGTGGTCCCATTTAAATTGCACTGGTATTGAGCTTGGCCTTTGAAGATACACGAAATAATAATTACTAATTATAAGCTTTATTTATATTGATGATACATTTTTATATCATTTCGTTCTATAATTAGAAAAGTAGTTAGTTGTAGACCCGTCCTATATATTTATATTTATATATAAATTTTTGATTTTTTTGTTTCTATATATAGATATAAATATATAGGACGGGTCTACAACTAACTACTTTTCTAATTATAGAACGAAATGATATAAAAATGTATCATCAATATAAATAAAGCTTATAATTAGTAATTATTATTTCGTGTATCTTCAAAGGCCAAGCTCAATACCAGTGCAATTTAAATGGGACCACCTCGGAAGTATATCAAACAAAAAAAAATTTTTTAAATCTGTACACAATTAAGGTTATCGGTGAACATACATAAAAAAACATACAGACGCACATAGAATCTCCTTCTTTTTAAAGTTGGTTAAAAAAATACATACAGACGAAAAGGTTGGGTGGTTCTACCACCAAAGCTTTTCAGTTTCGTTTTTTGTCAATTTAATTTTTTGTTTTACATTAAAGTTTTACATTAGGAGAAACACGTACTACCCAAACCAATTTGATTTGCATTTCTATTCCAAATTTTTGATTTTTTTGTTTCGAAATAAAGAATCTTGTTTTGATTATACATACATATTTTATTATTTCTATTTTTAAAACAAGCTTATGAAAATAATTCTTGTATTTATCGATATATACAATATCTACGAGTACATCACTATTTGGTTTAGTACGTGACGTTACCTTGCCGCCCGCTTACGTCTCATTCCTCTAACCTTGACAGAATAGTTCGCTTAGAAATTCGTAAACATTTCAAGTCTCTAGGGTAGTTTGTCTGTGCATTTTCAGAAACATTTAATGTATTTTTACTTTTGTGTGAAGGAAAAAAATATGAATTTTTAAAAGTCGTAGAACAAAAGCTATATAACGTTAAGAACAAAATACTAAGAGGTTATTAGTATTTTTAAATTAACCCTGTATATGTGATCGAAGGTTTTTTAAAATGTTTTTATTAGTTTAGAGAACATGACATACATAATAAAAACTATTTGATACAAATGTGTATGACGTTTACAAGTGGACCAACATATCCTGATCATTACATTCTTGAAGTAGATAAAAGTGAGATCTAACTTTTAATTACATCTATGGTTATTTCTCGTCATTGCTTATTAATAAAATTAAGGCAAACGAGCTAATGCAGATATAAAAGCAGTAAAACACACTCCCAGAGGAAGGGATTCGAGAATTTTCTCGAGCAGGGTGGTACATGTACAAGTTGCTCTTGACAGCCAAGAAATACTTTCTCGTTCTTCGTTCTTAAGACCCTTGTTTGCGTTTAATTATAGTTAAAAGCTTTTTACATTCTCCAGGGTATTCGAAAAATATTATATACCTATATCAACAACATATATATATTCGATATATATATATATATATATATATCGAAGTATGTATATACAGGGTGTATATGAAAACTGGACAGTTACTTTAATGGATGAAAGGGCATAACTTTAGTATGTAGTTACAAAAAGAATTATCGAAAAAAAGTATCCGTTTAAGAGTTATGACCGTTTTAATTTTCAAGTGTTATCCCCACCATTTCTCGTAAAATTGGGTTGATCGTGTACAGTTACAGATTTTAAACCTTACGTTTTTTTTAATTTTGTAATAATTTCATCCGTTACTGAAATACAGCCTGAAAACCATTTTCGAAAATAATGCGTAAAGCCCAATGGGAGTTTTTACAATTACGTCATGTCTGTTTGTTTGTGTGCACTTATGTCACAGGCGACTTATTCCGTCATCTCAGCACCTAACGCAGCCTGGTCGTGAGTTTACAGCGTAAACTAATGGTAAGGTATTTTAAGTATTTTATTACTAAAATCAGTGTAATATGTAAGAAGTCAAATACATTCGTGGCAACACAATAAGGGCGCGTTTGTTCGACACGAATTTCGCGCCCACAAAATGGTCGCCACTTAGCGGACGTAATATTTAGAGATCACGCTGTTAGAGTAAAATACACTATATAAATAGAGTAAAATACACTCTATACATAAAGTGTATTTTACTCTATTTTTGCTCATATCTAAGCTCATGTCATGTACAAGTAACTTCACTCAGTCTGGAGTGACCAGAGAGGAATGGAATACGAGGATAACTCTTAGAACGCGCGGTGGCCGCAAACAACCGCGCGGCGACCGCGCGGTGGCCGTAAGAAACTTTTCGTGTGATTTAACTGCGCCGTAAGTAGATTAGTACACAACGAGAAGCGATGCAGTCGCACTGACCATACAAGAGCAGTGTGAACTTGAGCGCGAGGGGCGGAGGAGTGGTTGTATATTATGTCTTCTATTTTATGACTATACGAGTTATACGAGCGAGGACCTTTGTTTCATAAAACAAAGCGCCTCGCTCACAAAAGTAGGTATTTCTTTGTCGTCTTACTAGTCATTACCCCCTTTATAACTTTCCGCGGCATACCAACTAATGACCACTATACCTACATCAGCGTACCATGGGCTGCAACAAATACTTTGCTGAATACTGATCTACGCCACTCGATAGCGACCGCATTAAAGTTTTGTAGGACGATACTTAGTTTACTGCAGTTACCGCTAAGAGCGCTGTGCAATTCTTCACATAAATTTTTACACTATCGACAAGTATCGACATCGATAACTCATGGTAGAGACACTAAACTGAGGCATAGGGACGTAAATTCAAATATGAGAGACAAAAATTAAGAAATTATCGATTTTTAAGTTGGTGAATTTAATTAGTTCATGTTCGTCTGTCCGTCTGTCACAATCGAATTCCTCAGAATATATGTGACAAACATACTTATAATTTAGTAATGGTAGCTCGGCTCGGAGTTCGAAGATACACTAAATTATCTTAACTGCTTATAAGCTTATTAATATTGATGAATCTTTTGTATATCGTTTGTTGAATTAGAAAAGAAGTTATGGACTTACCCTAGATATTCATTTAGGCCACTGGTTCCCAAACTTATTTTGTCTACTGAGTCGAGAGCTCATGCAGTCGTTGTCTAAGATGCCTCCTAGCTAAATGAAATTACAAATCACCCCCCAGGCCTCTACACAACGCCCCCATTTTTTTACTGGGTCTCTTACCGCCCCCCTTTAGGCCTGCAGCGCCCACAAGGGGGCGTTATCGCCCACTTTAGGAATGGCTGATTTAGGCCAAGGGTAAAAGGGAGAAATAAAAAATTGTTTAAGAAAAATTAAACCAGCAAAAAAAACACTGAAAGTACAAAATAACTATCCTTTACTAATCAAATCACGAGTACAAAAATAACTTTATACATACGATACAAATGCCTATATAATTCAATTTGATAGTTATTTAAGTCGGTGTCAAATTAATGTTCAACAACAGAAAATCTACTAGTTTGGTAGGATTGGCACCGATTTCAGTAACTATCAAATTGAATTATAATATATAGATATCTGTATCGCATTTACAAAGTTATTTTTGTATTTGAGTTTTGATTAGTGAAGGATAGTTATTTTGTACTTTTGAGTGATTTTTTCATTTGAAGACAACTTAATTTTTTCTTAAAAAATTTTTAGATTAAAAGTGGTATGAACGAAATTATTGCCGGTGTAGTTTACATTTAATTTAAAAACTTCGATTTTAGGGTCTTTAAAATTTAAGTTTTAATTTCCGTCAATTCCAGAAATTCTGTTTTTTCTATAAGATTAAATACTGCGTCTTCTTTTATAGCCGTCAGAAAATAAAAAGAAAGCAAACATCTTTTTAAAGGAACCTTCCGATCCGGGAAACGATAGCCCGCTCTCGGATTTATTACGACCCAGTACATCCACACAATTATAAAACAGTAACTGAGTTGTGTTTGTACATTGAAGATATTTTTGGTGAAAAAATGATTTAGATAGGCATGGGCGCAATAAAATTTATAAAATGAAACCTATGTATTTATCTTCTTTCCAATTTTCGTTCAAAACGTAAAAGTCGCTGGGTTATAATTTTGTAACTTTTATTATTATTATTAAAACTGAATAATGTAGATCAAAGAGTCAGAATGTCAGCTGACAGAGATGTTGATAGTACTCACAAACCAAGGCGGAAGTGAGTATTACAAGGGGAATGAGTGAATTAAGATGAAAGCAGTATGTAATAAAGACCGCGATACTTGGCGCTCCATCATCTCTCACTAGTCCGTTAGGGATACATCATGAGGATATAGGGCATTATCACACTGGCGATTTGCGGGAGTGTTTGATTTGTGAACGTAGTCACAGCGAATACACAGCGAGTTTGGCGCGTGTACACAGTGGCACATATTGTGTTTTTAAACTTTTACGAATTATACACATACTTTTAATACCAACAAAGGTATAGCCTTAAATTATTAACACAATATGGATCCGGTAAATTAGAATTGTAAGACGAGTACAATATATTGTGTCGATATGACACAGTGTCCACGTCGCTTTATTGCATCGAGCTAGTCGCGCACAAGCCGCGAATTCGCCTCATTGGAAATTTTGACGGCAAGAATCTCAATTTTTCTATGTAATTACGAAATGTATGAAAATGATATTTGGTAACCTGATTCTTCATTTCATTGACTTTATTTTGTCAGTTGCGATACACGATTGGTTAACTTTTGTAGCACAAAATAAAAACAGAGATTTACATTTTTCAGAGTAACGTGACCGATTTATATATTTAAATTTTCTGTAGAGTTTAATCTAAACATATTATTCAAAATGACAGTCGGATGTTTAAAGATTAATTATAGTTTTTAAAATAAACGAAAATAACTAATTTTTCGTATTTTTCGTGGGCTACGTGCACACATTTGCGTAGAGCAGGTCTATTTTAGATTAAATTATTGTTTGTCAATGCAACGCCTTAACGTGTCGCGTCGCTAGAAAAACGCTCGCAAATCGCTAGTGTGAAAGGCTGATACAGTAGGTATGTATTATTATTTTGTCAATAATTTGTGATGAGTGATTGAGTGGCTTCAGTGCTGTGTGGGAGAAAGATCAAATGAACATAATACCATCATAATACATACGTTACTAAAATAATAACCTTCGTTATTGACGTACGCGGGTAATAAAAAGATAGTGTGGTTACGGAAACTGATTTACTATGTACAAGAAAATAAAACAATGGTTGCTCAAAAAAGGATACATATTATGTAGGTACATACATAGAGGGTATCAGCAGCGAATCCATGAAACTTTTACTCAGGTTTTTAACCACACTGCGGCGAAGTGAAAAGAACGATACGATTTCAGCTTTTAGTGATGTTTGAACATATATTATGTACGTATGTGTATATATGTTCATCTCTTTCCTCACAGAGCCGAAATTACTTAAGCGATTTCAATGTATGAGGTATCATTTGATTCGTCTCAAGTACGAATATTTTTTAACCGACTCGAAAACAAGGAAAAGATTCTCAATTTATCTGTATAATTTTTTTTAATTCGGGCATAATTTAAAATAACATTTTTTTTACTTCGGGCATAACTTCTTTATTTATGAACCAATTTCGACGATTCTTTTCCATTGGGTTCAGTATAGCTCCAAGGTCTCATTTTAATTTTATTACTATTTAATTTTTGACTTCGAAAATACACCAACTATTTCTAACGATATATTTATTTTGATGATTCTTTTATGTATATATATTCCGTTCCAGAATTGGAAAGAATTTACTTGTAGAACTACCCAAGATATTTAATTAGGCCAAGGACACTCAAAAGGGAAAATAAATATTAAATTAAGAAAAAGTTCAACAACAATCCAACTTCAAAATAAAAATACTGAAATAGTACAAAATAATTATCAATAGCTAATCAATACTCAAGTACAAAAATAACTTCATAAATACAATATATCAATCCGTTGTCCGTCTGTGTGTTAGTCTGTATAACCAGTCAAACCCCGTTATCTTAAGAACGGGTAGAGTTGAAATTTATATCAAATATTGAGATCTATGGTCTAATTTATGAGTTCAAACAAGGACCTGTAGGACACTTTCCGCTGCCCTACAATCATGAAAAGCAAAAAGCAACTCACAACACAATAAAAGGTAAAAATCCAAACATTGCGAATTTGTAACTATATCACACTTATAAATATTTAATCTCGCGTTGCATTATATAATATCTAAAACGGGGAATTAACGCGATTACCTTTTATTTTGGCTTGATGTTTCGACCGAGTTGCATCGGCCGCGGTCTGAAACAAAATCAAACTGTTTGCTTGCGATCACGGCCGAAGCAATACGGTGAAACGCTAAGCCATAATAAAAGGTAATCGCGTAAATTTCCCGTTTTAGATATTTCATACCACACTTTTTCCCATTACAAAATTACATTTGCAGATGGAGAGTATGGGAATATAATGGAGGAGAGTAACGAGTAACGGAAGAACGTGTCTTTTTGACTTTGCATTTAAGTATGATTTTGAATCCGACATATTTATTGGTAAATACATAACAAAAACTTTTTTATTTGACATTAATTTATCGAATTAAACTGTAATTAGTAAGTACTATTTCAAATTACACATCTTATGTCAGAGCGTGTCCTCAACGCTCTTGGGTGTTTCTTTATAATCTTTTATTTAGCTTCACCTGTCCCGGTATCTTGTCTGTAATCAAATCTTGCGAGTTAAATTTGACCCACTTCCTGATTTCTGATTGAGCTGAAACTTTGCATGTATATAATAATAATAATATAATAATAATAATGCTCTCAGACATTTCACACACCGCCATCTAGTCCCAAAGTAAACTGCATAGCGCTTGTGTTATGGGTACTAGACAACTGATATACTACTTATATACTTTTCTTTTGTAAATATATACATAAACACCCAGACTCGAGACGGGAATCGAACCCGCAACCCCCGTTTTACTTTCCAACGCGCTAAGCCGTTGCGCCACGGAGGTCGTCATGAATATCGGATGACAATAAAATATTATTATTACATGGATCTAATCTGATGATGGAGCCTGACGGTTGCCATGGGAACTCTGTAATAAAACGACGCAACCCCATCTATTTGGGCTCGTTTGATTTGCTTTGACAAGGACTCTGGTCGAAGGTGATATCCGAAGATGATATCCAGGGTCTGATGATAGAGCCAGAAGATGGCACTCTGGAAGGCGGCTATGAGTGCTCTGTAATAAAACAACGCAACCCCATCGAGTATAGAGTCGTTTAATTCGTATTGACAAGTATTCTGGTTCTAGGGTCTGATGATTTAGTTGGTCGATTATTATATAAAATAACAAATACATATCTGTAATAACCATATCAAATTTCAGCTTTTTAACTTTTAAATAGTTTTTGCAAGCTTTTATTTAATTTGCAATATTTATTAGTATCTTGGAAGCTAAATTAAAACCACTTCCTCTTATCCTACGGAGTTCAATTTTTACATGTTGATTCCGTTCCGATAACAATGCATGACCTGAATGTCGATTGTGGCGTTATTTCCTTAACCTACCGCTTAAAATGAAAAATTACGCGAGAAGCTTTGAAATCGCATAAGAAGATAAACATACAAATTATAGATAGTATGTTTCTACTTATCATACTTTGCTGATGATACTTCTGTTGAACGGCCATATTCAACAATTTTGTGGATTTGGAATTTACACGATGTTATGGATTTTATGAACTCCATGGTTTATTATTTCTTAATCTTGTTTTTTAAAATCATATTTTTTTTATAAGGACCGGTAACCCCATTGAAAATGTACAAATTACATCTTACGCTTCACACCATATTCCTTTCGCGACGTAACGACAGTAAATCTCAACGTAGATTACAAAATGGAATCAGCGGGCCTAGACAAGTGGCTCAATTGTCGTAAACGCTAGTAGAATAGAATGACAAATACCACGTGATCTAGTGTAACGCATTTTAAATTGGTAATCAAACGTAATTCATTCAATCATCTCTATATACGTGTAATCGTACTGATCTATACCATATTCGTATCACCTACTCATATACCACTTACATATCGCCTTCTTCTGGACCAGTTATATCACCTTTATCAGTTCTACATCTCCAATACTATAACTGGTGTATGCGATGGCAAAAGCCGGCCAAAGTAGGAGGTATATCTTGGCTAACTTTACGGCATTCACGGTATGATAAGCATTGGCACGTGTTATAACGTTTTCATTTCCCGTCCAACCAGAATGGAGGTATTCACCTCGAAGTTTCGATGAACTCGAAGGGTATTAAATAATATTATTTTGGTTATTCACGCAGATTTAATTGAAGAATAGTCATAACGAATGATAAAGCACTTTGATTAAATTACACGCAATACATAGAAAATGATTAAAATTGTTAAAAATAACGATAAATTAAATGCTATTCATCGCTATTAAAAAATAATGCCCTTCTATAAAAATTACCACTTTTAAAAAAAGTGCTAACATGAAAAAATATTATAATTTTTTTATCGACCATACGAAATTGAAACATCATAAAACAATATTTAGTAATATTAATAATATACAATTTGTATAATTTAATTTGAAAATTAACGTGACAATTTTAAAATGTAAAATAAAATACATCAGGACTAAAAGTAGTAAAATTGTGGAGATTATTAATTGTAAATTTTATATGAAAAATAATATAAATTATTGTATGTAAGTTATTGCATATAAATTATTGTAAATTTTAAGTGATTAATGTTGTAAATTATTGTAAATTTAATATGATTAATATTGTAAGTATTATTTGTATGTGATTATAAATAATTATGTGTTTTTTGTATGTGATTTTGAATATGAATTGTTTGTGATTAATATAATAAATTGTAGTTTGAATTGCTATTTCTGTTGCTCAATTATTCTCAAAATAGTAATAACAGGTGAGTAATAAGTAATACATACTAAGTACGCTGCCATGCGTCTATATCTATACTAATATTATAAGGAGGTAAACTTGTTTGTATGTAATGGATAAACTCAAAAACGACTCAACCGATATCAAACATTTTTTCACCAATAAAAAGCGACATTATCAACGAGTAACATGGGCTGTATTTTTTTTAAATCTATCCGTGCGAAACCGGGCCGGATCGCTAGTTCTTAATAATTCCATTCGCTTATTCGGTATTGGGAGGTTACATCATCCTTTGATGTTTGTTTTATTACTAAGAGACGCGGTACATTTTTCCGTGTGGAATTTACAAATGAGATCTTTTTAGTTCCCTTCCGGATTATGTATACCTGTACGTCATTTCATTTCATTTATCAAAATTAAAGATACAAACGTAAATCGATAGTTCGAAAACAAAAATTGTGATGAGATTCATGTATTTTTTTTTTGGATGTTAACACTAGCGGAATGGGATATAGTCTGTCTTAATTTTTCTTTGTTTTTATTTGTTATTTTGTCCGTTCAATTATTCGAGTCTTACGCAAAACTAATGAACGATTTGAATAATATTTATGATTTAAAAAAATATTCTCTTTTATGTAAACTAGATTTCCGCTTATATATCATTACGCTAGCTTCGTTAAAGAGGGCCACATCGTATAAACCGTTTCAAAACAGAATTACATAAAATTAATACATATATACATTGATATCTTCACACTGTCTCCCTAATGGGGTAGTCAGAGACAACGGAGCGCTAAGCGTATAATAGAATAAAATTAATAGATACGATAATACTCATTTTTGCCAAAACTTGTATTCTATTTATTATTTTTTTGTCTTTCACTAAATACATTTTTTTAATCTATTATGACATCAGAAATTTATTGACATTGAGTTGAGTACTTAGTTGGGTATCATCAATAGATTTTATTATGTTTAAAATAGTAAAAAGGAATTCTTGTATAGTGATTCAGCTACATGATATAAATTAACTAAGTAGCAATTAAATTAAATATTTGCATGCTTTAACAAACGGTGTATGGAAAGGGATACATATATATAATAGGTTTATATATTATTAATAATAATAGGTAAGGTAATATAAATAATAGGTAATATTAATAGGTAAGAGGCAATGTTGCCAGTCTGCTGGGCACCTTAAGCAATGACAGCTTTCTAAGCGGCAACTTCGAGGAAGTCTATTATTTAAGTTAATGTTTAATTTTAAGTTTATAAATATTAATGTTAAGATATTATATGTGCATATGTACTGATACTGTACTGTACTTGCTATTATCACAATTCTGCAAATAAATGTATTATCATTATTAAATTAACGGGGAAAGCTTACTACCATAATGAAATTTATGCAAATTGATGAATATATTTCATAACTACATGCTTTCTATAATGAGTTATCCCAAGGGTGTGCTTAGAGTCAGTCCAAAGTACCTTAAAATATATAAGACGATATCGATAAGCCTCTTAGAGTAGCAGACAGCATTCATAATTTAAAAAGCCGACCGAGAAAGCGTAAAACTCGAATTAATTCGACTGAACGAAAACGCAAAAATATGGGATCAATTCTTATAATATTTAGAGCTATTTTCCATCCAAAATTCCAAAACCAATCAACACGTGTTTCGCCTCTCAACGAAGCATCCTCAGGATATTCCAGGGATCAGACTCGGTTAGATAACCAGCACCGAATCCATGGTCCAACGAATGGGTTCAAAATACATATTCCTTTCCTTATTTCTTGTTTCGTTTCACCAATTTACGCCTCTATAATCAAATTATAGTTTAGTAGCAGTAAATCTGCTGTGACATAAGGACAGATAGACTGATACAAATACGGAAGGAAAAATTTGGCTAAATTATAATGGTTCCTTTTAGAGATACTAGCTACAGAACTCTAAAAACCACCCAAGAGCGTCTTTGCGACGTTAAATTCCGATTTCGTAGCATTGTAAGACAGGTGAAAGTTAATAAAAAATATGTCCGAAACACCATTAATTGTTAATTCTTCGCTTCTCATTTTTTGGTTACTAATTTACTTGCCAAATTGAAGTGTGAGCTACAGACAGACAGAATCAATGAGAGTTCCATATTTGCCATTTTAAATATAGACCATTAAAAGCCATGAATAAATCTGAACATATATGACTAATCTGAACAGTTCCTTAAAATATATACGTGAATTTCCTTGTAATTTCGCGAATAAAGGATCGCACCATTACAATATACGTTTTAACCTATACATTGACGTGTGAAAGTTGCAATAACGCGTAGTCATTATCAAATTAAAGCCTGATAGTTGCTGCCTGCGACTTTTTCCGCGTGTAATTGATAAAAAATGGCCTATGTCATTCCTCAGGGATCACGCTGCATCTCCACATCAAAATTACATCAGAACTGATTCGTTAGTTTAAGGCAATAATGGCAATAAACATAAATGATTTGGCGTTTACAGTATTAAAAACATGGATTAAAATCTTCCGTAGTATCATGACGAACTGTTTTACTTACCCGCATTAAAACATCGACTTTATTTGATAAGATAACATTATGAAACGTCAGAGACTAAATCGGAAAATAGAAACTATAAAAACAACCCATCCGTTATCAGAACTACCGCGTAACGCTGCGGACACACGAAATACGAAATTAAGTACGTGACTAGAAATATTGGAAACTTTACCTTCATAGCGTACTGCAGCCAAAGCAACGTTCGGGACAGCAAGAAAGTTCACTAACACAACACAAAAATCAGTTAATAGACGCACAAAAAATTAGAAGGGCGCATCAGGTTTTTCAGTTACGATCGGTAGCCGAACGCACACGCGTGGGGTCCGTTCAATGCGGTCACCCCCAACAACGTTCGCAAGCCTACTGCAGGCATAAGAGGTCTGTATATCCTGCATCAGTCACTGTGGACCGCGCAAGCGCGGTGATACTCAGGAGTAGATGGTCAGCTGACGGGCGGCACTCAGGGTCACCATGTCGCTCTCAGTTTTTGTTCATGCATACCACATTGTTTATAAGATTGGGATACGTGATATTTGACTCTGACATAATTGAGGGTGTTCGCATGTCAAATTATTCTTTATTATTAAACTGGTAGTGACGGTAGTTAGTTATCGATATGAAACTTATTAAATACACATCTTCACGTTGTTTCCATTTCAGAGTAGACAGAGCGATACATAAATTGGTTCTGTGTCGAGTTCACAGATTAAGTATTTGTGGCAAGTTACAGATGCGAAAGTCACTTTGCTGTAACTATGCATTTCGTTTTGCGTACTATGGCCTACTTTTTTGACAACCGTACTATATAGGTACCAATACTTTTTATATATTATCTATATCCTAGTGATTCAGAAAAACCACCAATACAGTGCTGTATAGGGGTCTCATGACAATATACCGTACAATACGGAATTGTCTATTTACATCGAACAGTTGAAGAGAGACTTTTCCAGATTCTCAACTCAAGCATGAAAGCGTTGAAATAGAAAAGTAGCCAGAGTCAGAATATGAGTCAGATTGACAGTAAGTACATTGACAAACAATTGACTTTTAAGGCTAGTCAAGGCGGCAGAAGCTATTTCACCGCCAATACAACTCGTTCGGAACTAAAACTGTCCCAGACCTGGTCGAGTTAAAAAATGGCAATTGACGTTGCCGGTGTAAACCAAGCCCTTTTTCCCTGTTAGGAATCTATATATAGATTTACTAAACTACTTAGGACTTAGGCTTATAATCTCAAAGCTCTATGGGAAAATCAAGGTTCTATAAAAAGGTTAATTCTTCTGTACGTATATATGTCACTGAAGTCCTTATAATCGGGTGGACTGATTTTGATGAAATTTTTTGTATGTATTTGAGAGGGTACTTGAATGGTTAATATTTACAATTGGACCCGTAAGGTGGCGCTGGAACCGGGTTCTAGGATTTTTTTATTTCAACGTTCGGACAGGATAACGTCTGTTGTGTTCGCCGGTGAATTATAATACACAAAAAGCCAGTAACAAATTACCCTAACATAAGTGATTAAAAGATTTTTTAATAATAATAATAATAATATATGTAGTTTACTTGTCCCAAAAGAACAGTTCTTATATAATCTATACGTGGGCGTCTAAGCAAAAAGGGTCCAGTGGTCGGCATTTAGTTTCCGAGATATACGCCGTTTTGCAAAGTTGGGTTGACTACCCCGTTGGGGATACAGCGTGAAGATATGTATATATGTAAGTTGGGTAAAAAAATAGCATTTGCAATTTTAATTGTTTATTAATTAATGCTCAATTTTCTACAAGTTCATATAGCAAATGATATTACATGATGTTTCTAAGTAGAAATAAACAAGTAGAAGTGTGTTATTTTTTTTCAATCAAACTTTAAAAATCCTTTTTCTCAAAACAAGCTTTTTCAGAGTTCCAACTTTAAAGATTTTATAAAAAATATACCTATATGCCAGTTTTTAATATTTTTTTAATCCTTATTATCATTTGATTATTCTTAATTCCGAATCTAATTTTAAATCTATACTCCCACTACTGGGCCCTTTTTGCTTGGACGCCCACATATGTATTTGAAATTTGAATTACGTCAGGTGAGGTTTATCCTTTTTTTAGGTGAAGTTAATAAAGTGGTTTAATCTCAGATTAATAATCCAAGGGTTTTATTAAATGAACATATGGTGTTGAATTTGTATATTTCTCAATTTATTTCTGTATTTGGTTTACAATACATTATAAATTCTTACTCATGGTCCCTGCGTTAGGACACGTCTGTCTCAATGTTTGCTCGTTCGTATTTTATGGGCCGCCATACATTTCATCCGACTGCAATGAAATTTGGCATGGAGACAGATTAAGCCCCGGAAAAGGACGTAGGTTATTTTAAAAATTAAAAAAGCGGACGAAGTCACGGACATCAGCTAGTGTGTTCATAAAAATATTAAGCTGTGGTCAAAAATGTCTGTAACTCAGCATGGTTGCAGGGGAGTCCGCAATCACTGATTTACAGTCACACTAGAGGATCCGTGCTGCTCCGCAGCATTGGGTTGCTACTTTAATTCAATAAGAACGCTTTATATGATGAGTAATTGTAGCCTATCCTAAGGTGAATCTTCCCTCCGATTCCAGCAATTTAAATGAGCAGAAGCTCAAATGGAAAAGCTCGTTCCAGCAAGTGTTCTTAGACCAAAACAAACCACGTACCTCAATTAAAACCGGGTATATAGACATAGACATAGATTTTATTTAGCATCATCACACACAATACAAATAAGTAAATAAAAAAAGTTTTAAACGCGTACAACAAACAATGTGTACTGTGAGTGATATGATGCTAAAATGGACACCGACTCGGTACGTGCTGCAGCACAAGTGCTACAGCGCTGATTTTCAGCGGCGACCAATATTTGTGGAGTACGTCGGTCCAACAGATGGCCGTAGCAATTAAATTAATAAATAGTAAATAATACATACATACCGCCACGCCGCATCCCCAGCGGGGTAGTCTGAGGACTAGTAAATAATAATTATAAGAAAATTGAAAATATGTTATCATATATAATACCAACACAACATATACGCTATATATAAATACATATATTCTTCATGCCCCCATATGCATACAAATACATTTCTTTTCGACTAGCACCAATCAAGTTTCCGTTTATTAAATTATTTGTTTGTGGAACAACCTAGCCACCACTATAGGACTATATCCGTCCGCTTGGCATGAGAGAAAATACAATTTTAGTCGCGACTTAAAACTAGAAATAGTGCAAAGTTCTCGAAGAGGTGGAGGCAAGTTGTTCCAGCATTTGGTGGCTGCGTATCTAAAACTGCCGCGAAACGCAGCCGTGCGGTGCCGCGGCACACGCAATACGTTTGCTACTAGTCTTATATTAGCGTCACTGTCACTACCTCTCCATTCTAACTTTTCAAAGAGGTACTCTGGCCTGCCGGATTTTATCACTCCAAATATCAGCGTTGCAAGGTGTAACTTTCTTTGCAGTGACATCCTTAATATTTTGGAAGCGTTTAAATAGGGTCCAACATGGGTACGTGGAGGAACGTTGAAAATAAACCTCGCGCAAGCATTTTGTACTCTTTGTATAACGCGTCCGCTTCTTGCCAACAACCTAGGGCCATAAACAGAATCTGCATACGCAAGTCTAGCAACCACCGGCGAGTCACACAATCTAACGCGTAGTTCCTCGTTAAGAAAGTCACGCACTCGGTATAATATTTTGAGTCTATAAAAGCAGTTCCGATATATAGAGAAAGAAAGCTATGAAAACATGCGAAATATACAGGAGAAAAAATCGCGTTTGAGTAAAACTTGAGAAGGATGAAAGTTAAGTGATTTCCAATGCTTGATAACATATGTATACATCAATACTTTTCATTAATAAAAGGAAATTAAGCAAATCGGTTGGATAGAACGGTCGGACGGACTCGTAATGGATTTTATAATTTTTCTTAATATATGGATAGAATAGCCTGTAATTTATAGTATTCTTTAAAGTATTCATATTCAATATCATTAACCACAATTACTTTCCATTAAAATGCGCTTAACCTGCCATCGGAAGCAACGCTTTGTGAATTGAAATGGATCTGCTTCAACAAATAACTTTAACAATTAACTTAACTTGGGAATGTATCCTATGCGACCTGATGAAAGTGATCATCGCCGCCCATGAACACCCGCAACGTCCGTGGAAATGTGGTTGCGTTTCCCGCTTTTAGAGAAAGGAGGAGGAAGGGGGAAATGGGCCACAAGCACTCTCACTCACCGAACGAAACACAACAGCAATAGATGCTGTTATTTCACGCCGATATTCTGTGAGAGAGTGCTATTTCACCGGGCGAGCCGACCCAATTCGTGCTGTGATGCATCATGACTCTAGCACACATGTAAAAAGTATTACATTAGTATAAAATTATTACATATTAGCAACCCGTTTGGCATGGCTCTACCACACTTCATTGTAGGTGTAATTTATATCTCGCAGAAGGGACATACTGCAATTTGGTTTGACGTGTCTCCGCGGAGCACAAAGAGCCAGTTCGTTACCGAGTCAGGACAGTTACCATACCAGAGTATTTTTCTATTATTGATGATCGTTAGGTTTTGAATCTAACTCTCTTCTCGTATTACAAATTAGACCATAATTAGCGACAGTTATTACAATAGATAACCAATATAGTAGTAGATTGTCAAAAATATGTTATGTATGAGATCGACCCTTGGCTTATAACATATAAATAAATAATTCTTGCATTATAACTTCTTTAAATAAATAAGTCTTGCAGAAAATTAATAATTGCTAATAGCTATGACGAATAACAGTTTATTTATAATGAATAATATCATACACTCATGACCAAAGAATCTGGGTCAACCGAAATAATTCCTATCATTCCTTAAATAACGGGACTGTCCAGGGGAATATGTTGGAGATGAATGCGGAAAACGTGTACAAACAACTGAAATTCTCAACATTCCTTTATAACTGGCGTGTCCCAAAAATTAAAAATTATTTTTCTTTTTTTTTTAACAGGACTTTGACAAAAGGAGGATACAGATACTTATTAGAATTTCGTAGTGAAAACAAAAAAAAATTAAACCCTGTCTTGTTATGTTTGTTTGTTTATCTATCCGTTTATCTGTCCGTCTATCTGTCTGTCAGTCCATATAACTGTCTATCGGTATTAAGGCGATAATGGAAAAACAGCGTATATAGAAGTGTTGGAACCAGTAAATTGTGATGATAAAATAGTGAAACTGTTTTAATACAGCTTCATGTGCCTTTGCTTCAAATCTCACTGTCGATCTTTTAACTACTTCTACATAACCGATTATCATGAAACTTCGAGTGCTGTTTTCGATACTACCTTTGCCTAAACGTCTCGAATCCAGAACTCATTTGCGTTAATAATTATCATTTATACAACAGATGTGACGAAATTCCTTGCTGATCTATTATAAAAAAAAAACATAAATCTTTTCGCGAAGCTCATAAAAATCGACCAAAGCATATATTTTGTTGCAAAGTATTTACTTGCACAGGCGATGAAATAGCTACTAACAATCTGCGCTTGCCATTTGTATGCCCAAATTTGGCCCAGATACTACTACAATTATTGCTACATTTTATTGCTACAACTAATAGCAAGGTGAGATTTTGTAATGCCTTGGTGCTCAAAAGCATATCATGATAAGACAAGTAGTTTTTTGACGCAGTCTAGTGGTACGAGCACCATTGTATTAGGTGCTCACTGCTCGGAAAAAAACCGTAAACTACTTAAACTGCACGAGCCACATTATATGTCATTATTAAGGCACATGGATTATAACCTGCGTCCTCATTTGGTCCACGTGCGGTGGCAAAATCGACAAACAAAATCAAAAAGCTCCAACAAACGGTGTTCCCTGTATATTGCTATCGAATCGGTCAATCACAGATAAGCTGAGTATAGTTAGACTTCTACTGCAATATCAATTGATAATCTTTTTATCGTTCGTATATGAGTATCGCTTGTGACTACATAAATATACACACAGTCGGCCATAAATACTGTTGCAAAAAAAAAGCAATAATATGTTTGATATGGAACCTGTTATTCTCATATGAATATACATAAAGTCTTCTCATTTTCGCGCCAATCTTTATTAAATATTCTTGTGATATTAAAATGGAATAAGACGATAAAGAGAACCGAACTGCTGTGATAACATTACACAAAGTAGGTATCGAACTAAATGCAATTTTTAAAATCTACATCTGCTTGGTATCATTCGAATGTTTGTGTACCGGGCTATTGATAGGTATAATAAAACGTCTTGTTTGTGACAGAAAGATCTAACCGTCTTCGTAGTATTCGTACTAAAACGACCATCAAAGCAGTGAAGGAAATAATTCGAAGAAAACCTGTCCAAAAAAAGCTTTTATCTAGGGATATGAATATAGCACCCAGAACCATGTCGCGTATTTTAAAAGATAAGTTAGGACTTTCAGCTTATTAGAGACGCACTGGTCATTACATAACCGGTAATTTAAAAATCAATAGGATGGTAAAAACAAATCAACTTTTTATGCGGTACGCAAAGAGAGGTCACAGGAAAATGTTATTTACTGACGAGAAAATTTTTACTATCGAGCAACATTTTAATTAGCAGAATGACCGAGTTTATACTCAAAACTCTGGAGAAGCTTCTTAATTAGTCAGTCGGGTACAAAATGGGCATTATTCGGCTTCAGTGGTGGTCGGGTGGAGTGTTATCTATCAACGAGCGACTGAGCCATATTTTTGTGAAAATGTTATCAGAACATCGGCCCCGGTGTATCAAGATTTGATTCTTGAAAAAGTAGTTAAACCTTTTAACAACACCATGTTCCATAACCAAGAATGGCCACTTTCGTGATTCCACAGGAAGGTTCATCGTGAAACTCCCTTTCAAGGCGGACAAACCTAATCTAGGTAAAAACACGTGATCTAGCATTGTTACGGTTATATTCTTTAGAAAAGGTTTGCTCGTAATTTGTCCTTGAAAATGTTTTATAGCGATTTTCTTAAACAATATTTAGATGCCGGTCATATGGAATTGATAAAAAATACTTTAGATTATAAATGTGAGCCTTGCTATTTTCCTCACCGTTGTATAGTTCGTGAGTCTAGTTCCACGACAAAGTTGCGCGTCGTATTCGATGGCTCCATGAAGTCGAATAACGGGTTGTTGATTAACCATAAACTTTTGACTGGTCGTAAACTTCAACAGGATATAGAAAAATATTATTAAACTTCAGACTTCATGCTTTTTTAAAGGTTTTTATATAAAGGTATAACTGACATCAAACAAATGCTTCGAGGCGTGTTAATACATCCGGATGACAGAGACTATCAGCGGATTTTCTGGGGTGAGCCCCTGACGAGCAGGTCCATGAGTAGAGGCTTCGTACTGTTACGTGTGGTCTCTACTCGGCTCCGTATCTCCCGATACGGACGCTGCAGCAGTTGGCCACCGATGAAGTACATCGTTTTCCTGTAGCGGCTTCGGCATTAGTCAACGAAGTGTTTAATGACGATGTCGTAAGCGGAGATAAGAACTCATTCGACTACGTCCAGCAGGAGGTTTTTCTTTACGTAAATGGGCCAGTATGTACCTTTATTGCTTAGTGATATTTCAGATTGTGATAAGGAGACTTGTGTTTGTTTGGTTTTGTAGTCGTCGCGGTATATGTTCAGATTTGTATAGTGATTGTGGAAGAATAAAATTCTGTGTGAATCTGAAGGGACAAAAATAAAACAATTAGCGAGTGGGTTGAATTAAATATGAAATTTCATTTCAATCCCCATTGCTGTCCACATATGGGCGGTTTTTGGGAGATACAAGTGCGTAGTTTTAAACATTTACGTCGAGTCGCGGGCCAATAGTCGTTGACGCATGAGGAGTTTTATACAATAACGTGTCAGATCAAAGCTATTTTAAATTCGCGACCTATTTGTCCTCTTAGCTCTGCCCCTAGTGATCCGCCGGCGCTCACACCTGGACATTTTATTATAGGCCAGCCTTTAGTAGCAATGCCAGAACCTGATCTAACTCATATTCAATTGAGTAAACTGAGTCGGTGGCAACTATCATTATTATACGAACATTGTTTAAAATTATTGACATCAGCGTATTTGCATCAGCGTTCCAAAAGGATCATTTCTAAAGATAATCTAAAAGTCGGTGCAGTAGTCTTTCTGAAAGAGGACAATTTGCCACCTCTTCAGTGGCGACTCGGTGTCGTAGAGCAAAGTCACCCCGGGAGCGCCGGGATCATGCGAGTGGTCACTGTACGCACAGCTCATGGTATTTGTAAGGGTCTAGCAAGTGAAAGTTTGTTAACTTTAATTAGTTTTAACTTCTGTGTTTTTCCCACTGTTTTAGTGTTGGTTTCCCTAAGGGGGCAGTATGTAGAATACATTATAATTTCAATTAGTTAGTGTTTCGTTTTTTTTTCGTTTTTGTGTGTTGACAACATTAGTAAAAACAAGTTTGAGATGTAATTTTCAACTCATCGAGTCGTTGCACCATTGCCGCATTCGCTCTATTAAAAATAGTATTTACAATATTATTGTTTTGGTTTTTACTTACAATTCTCTGTCGTGTCGCGTGCATATAGACGTCGAAATTAAAATTGTCACGAATCCTTGAGCCCTCGTCCAAACTTTGGGACCCTCAAGAGCCTGGGAGCTCCCAATGCAGACCAGCCGGACTCAGGACACGAGGTTAGTGCTCAAGTATTTATTGGTATACGTAATATACAGTCTACTGCGATCACTCGAAATAATTAATATACATATGTTGAAATGGTGTTAAAAAATGTATACCATACTGCGATTTTTGTCGATTTTTCTCAGATCGATGCGATGGTAGTTTCAACGAACATAAATGCATACGTAATATCTTTACTTAACGGGCATTCCTTAAAAGGGTAGTCAGAGACGACGGAGCGCCGAGCTTCGCGCTCATATGATACTTCTTTCGCTTCCTCAAATCTTATCATTTCCCTCACACTTTTAGTCTATTATCGCTCGCTTTCGCTCTATAGATTTTCTTCTTCAGAGAGATAGGTTAGACATTTAAAAATATTATTCTATTAATAAATTCCGCATCGCATGACAAAACGTAAAGAAATTCACATTCACAGCTATAATAAATAAAAACCTAAATAATTTTAATGATAAAGTGGTTGAAAGTTTTACGAAAAATCCCCGCAGGTTATGTTTTAATTAAATATTATTTTTGTTAAAATAAATAATTATTACTGTGTTTAAAAGTTTGATTTAGATATTGTGCTGTCGAGGGCTTGTGAAGTGTTATACATTAATATTAGAACCGTTCTTATTACAATCGTCATCGAGGCAAAGACTTCCAAAGTGTAACCACAGTACAAGTAAGCATACAGTATTCTATCTCGGCAGTGTCCTAGAGATAATTACCTACGGTCGTTTGGTACGTAAACACGCAATAGGGCTACTGACTTGGACTGAATGTTTTTCTTGGGCTACGTATTTCATAATAGGTACTATATTAAATTGTCACATTATCTTTTAATTTTATATTATTCCAAATTTAATATGTTTTTATTTATATAATTGTACTAGTATTTTATATCTAGTTTCAAAAGTTTGTGAGTTAGTATGGTGGGAATGGACAAAAAAAATGCATTTTGTATGCAGTATAATTAAAAATCAGCAATAAATTAACTAGATCATTATGATAATATATTTCCTACAAATTAGCAACAGAGAAATATTTCCGGTTTCGATATAGATGTATTCAAACATCCATACACTGAACATTATGCTCGTAAACTTGATTGACATAATATTTTGTCAGTAAATGCGTGGGAGCGTCTCACAGAGTAAGACGACAACCGCGGCGCACTCGCAACTGTTGTATGTCGAGAAATGACGACATTTCGAGCGCGTTGTTTGGGAGCGTTTGTATGAAGATAGAATACTGTATGCTTACTTGTACTGTGGTGTAACGCTTCATGCTCTCGGCGTTCATATTTTTTATCCTCCATAATATTGCCCCATTGCCCCCCTCTTAGTCAAAGCTGGCGACGCCCTTGTCAACACTGTCTTAAGAGAACGCTAATTAAGCGCTTTTTTAAGCATTACTCAAACAAAAAACGATATAAAATTATCCACTTATATAAAAATGCTTGTAAGCTTTCATTTGAATAAAAAAAACATTCAAATTCATTATTCGACGATCAAACAATTCCGGTACTTCAAAAGCTCTCTGTTGTTTCGTTTTGACGAGTGTTTAATTGACCCAGTTTTTAAAATCGTGTCGTCGAATATTTAGTAGCTATAGCGATACTCGTTGTAACTTTTTAATGTTGCAATCAAGGTAGCAGATTTAAATTTATTGGAGTTAAATTAATAACGGTCATTTTTAGTGTTCTGCGCAATATTGGCAAACGAGTACGTGCACGTGGAATCTGTGCACGTTAAGAGAATATTCTTTTACTATTATTTATTTATTTATTTACGCCAATCGGCATTATACATACATATATATTAAACAGAAAAAATAAATTTAAGTAAGTCGCATTATGATATGAACTTAATTACAAAAGATTTACAGTATTATCACATTTACAGTACATAATAAATTTTTTTTGTTAGCTTAAAATGACGAAAGGGATCCTCCAAAAAAGTTAACATCAGGTGAGTATTGATACACCAATCTGGCAATTCTATTTCTGGATCCATTATGGACGTAATATTTGAACTGTTAGTAATCTTCTCGCTCTCAGCTCAACGCTTGCATAAGTGAAACTAACGTCAGCCAAAATCTTCAAAGCCAAAGCCAAAATTATGGGGATAGCTTATTAATGCAGTTAAAGTTTGAAGTCCGTTTCAACGTTATTGGCTTAAAAAGTAAATAATATTACATGGTTCGTTGAATTAAGCGTATACTATCTGTACCAATACTAATCTATACTAATATTATAAAGAAGTAAACTTTGTTGGTTTATATAATGGATGAACTCAAAAACTGTTCAACCGATTTCAAAAATTATTTCACCTGTAGAAAGCTACAGTATCAGAGAGTAACATGCGCTGTATTGTATTTTCAAAAAATGTCTATCCGTGCAATGCTGGCCGAGGTAATAGTAATATTCTATAGAGATTAATTTTGTTTGTGTGTAATGGATAAATTCAAAAAGTACTTTGCCGATTTCAAAAATTCTTTCGCTTGTAGAAAGTTACATTATCACCAAGTAACATGGGTTGTATTTTGTTTTCAAAAAAAAATTCTACCCGAGCCTAGGCGGGTCTCTTAATCTTAAATAAAACAATTTTCGTTACTAATTATGTACTTGTCCATTCAGAAAATTTTCATTAAATTAGTGTGGCGACACTGCTCTCACTTGTCTTGTTGCTCTCTGCTCTCTGAATAAATTATTAATGTAATGGTGTCGGTGTATTATAAAACATTAATAAAAACAGAATTTTTCAGCGTAATTATTTTATATTGTTAATTAATCATCCTTTTAATAATGGCACAAAGTTTTATAAAAAGTTACAGCAATTAGCGACAAGGATTAGATTACAACCATAATTTAAAAACATTTTAAAACGAAATGAAATTGGAAAATAACCAAAATTTTGAAAGATTGTGGAATTATTAAAACAGTGATTAATTAATACCACAATTACAGCGATAGTTTTTATTTTTATTTTATAAAAACGCCGTCATTCTCGGACCAAAAATATAATGGATGGAATCATAATAAGTTGTCGCTCTTACCATCGTGTGTCAAACGAATTTTTGTCTCACTGTCTATTTCTGGTTAGTATCTTAAAAGCCTAGAGTCCAAAGCGCATTTTATTAGGTTGGTATTAAGTTTATTAAGTTGGTAAAGTGTGTACCTCTTCCCTTCTTCACCGTCATTGCACCTAGCCAGATGCATTACAATCGTAATAATTCTAAATAATTAAACAATATCAATTTCGTGTAGTAACAGTGTCTCATGAAGTGTGGGTCGACCCTATGATAAATTAAAACAACAGAACTCTGCAAAGTGCACGTCCCGGACGCGAGAGAATCAGCGCCATTTGAGTCTGGCCTCCATTCATTACCCATCAATCTCATTGAGTGTAACCACGAGTAAAACAATTAGCTATAGCAAGTACGGCAGCCTCGCGCTGTCATCGTCATTCGTGTCAGCTGTCAGTTCATGAGTCGGTCATGAAATAATTATTTGCTAAATGCTCGTAAGTCTTTTGGCTATTAGTCATCATAAAAATAAAAATATGTCATGTACAGCTGTGTATCGTTGTACTGTGACCTTTTCAGTCACGCACATTAGGAAAGTCTAAAAGTTCGGTCAACAAAAAAGGACACCATGAGGACACGTTCTTAGAGCAAATGCAACGCCCATTTTGATTTTTGGTCCGAGTCGTCAGTATTATAATAATTATGTAATTACATAATGGCTATTCAAAGAGGCAATGCTGCCAGCCAGCCAGTTGGTCCGAGTCGTCAGTATTATAATAATTATGTAATTACATAATGGCTATTCAAAGAGGCAATGCTGCCAGCCAGCCAGTTGGTCCGAGTCGTCAGTATTATAATAATTATGTAATTCCATAATGGCTATTCAAAGAGGCAATGCTGCCAGCCAGCCAGTTGGTCCGAGTCGTCAGTATTATAATAATTATGTAATTACATAATGGCTATTCAAAGAGGCAATGCTGCCAGCCAGCCAGTTGGTCCGAGTCGTCAGTATTATAATAATTATGTAATTACATAATAGCTATTCAAAGAGGCAATGCTGCCAGCCAGTTGGTCCGAGTCGTCAGTATTATAATAATTATGTAATTACATAATGGCTATTCAAAGAGGCAATGCTGCCAGTCTGCTGGGTACCTTAAGCAATGACAGCTTTCTAAGCGGCAACTTTGAGGAAGTTTATTATTTAAGATAATGTGTAGTTTTAAGTTTGTAAATATTAACATACGAATGTACTTTTTATTACATAAATAGATAGCAGATAGCAACAAGAGGCATGAGAGCACTGTTACCACGATTAATAAGACTAAGATTGTGGACAGGATAAGCAATGAAGAGATAAGCAGTATGACAGGGTCGCACGACAGTGTTATTGCAAAAATGAAGAAAGGAATGCTAAGATGGTTCGGGCACATAGAAAGGATGAGTGATGAAAGACACGAAGAAAATATAAAGAGCGAAAGTGAGTGGTAAAAGAAGCCAAGGAAGACCAAGGCTGACTTATAAAGATCAAATAGCCAGAGTGTTAGCGGATAGAAATGTCAAAAGCTCTCGCATACCTAGGCGAAGATGTGTGAGGAGAATGATGACATTTGAGGAAGCGAAAGAAGTATGTAACAACCGCGACGCTTGGCAATCCATCCTCTCTGACTACTCCGTTAGGGATACAGCGTGAAGATATGTATGTATGTAATAAGACTCACGTATCGTGCGCTAGCACGATCTGCGTGGATTTTATACGTGTTTCAATATCATCTGGTCAGCATAAGGTTTTTATCCAAATTTCACGTTCCTAACTTCAATACTAAAGTAGATTTGACGTTCAAAAATACCTTGTAATTGGGTTTACTTGAATAAATTGATTTGACTTTGACTCTCAAATACAAACTTCAATAGTCATTAAAGAATATTTGTGCTAAATCTCAAGTCAATAGACAAAGAATTTTTACCCCGTACAAACTTTGCTGTCCGTTTACACACTCTTAGGGGTTGATTTTTGGAATTCTTAGTGGATCTCTACTTAGCAAAAGACGCCAGTTAAATTTGAAGACTGAGCTCCAATAACTCCAATAATTCCAATAGTTCCGGAGATCTCGTTATGAATGTATCATATCAATGTGCGGTAGAGCCATGCTGTACTACAGCACGAATTGGGTCGACTCGCCCGGTTATCGGCGTGAAATAACAGAATCTATTGCTGTTTTGTTTTGATCGGTGAGCGAGAGTGCTGATAGCCCATCTCCCCTCTCCGCCTCCTTTCCTTCTTTCCCTAAAGGCCGGCAACGCGCCCGTGATTCCCAAGACGTTGCGGGTCTCCAGGGGCGGCGGTGATCACTTTCCACCAGGTGACTCAAGAGTCAGCTGGTGGAAAGTTGCCTCCTCTTTTATAAAAAAGAACAATCATTTTTCTGTTATGTATATAAAAGATAAAGATAGATTTACAAATTGGCAACGTACGAAACTGTTGCCGTCTGCCATTTTGTTTTTACAACGACGACACCATTCTTCATGCCGTTTAATTAATAACTAACTGAATTTATTTATGAGCGCTAGAAGAATAAATAAGAATTATACGACATTCAACGTCGTAAAAGCTCACTAATCCATTACGCGACGTATAAAACCTCATTTTCCGATCCTCGGCGGAGGTTACCATGAGTTTTATAACCTGTGAGAGCATGAGAAGCCGAGACTTATCCCGGTAGTAAATTCTGTGATTGAATACAGCCTACAGGACCGCGTCTAATTATTGCTAAGGACGTCCCGGCGGTCGTAAAATGGAGCAGGTTTATGACTCGCTTGAGATTTCTTTTCGTTCACGATTGCCCGTTTTTCGATACGTTTCGGTTGTTAAGCGTCGAACGCTCGCGAACTTTGCCCGATTTTCAGTAATGTGTTTTAAATTTGTGACCTTATCCAAGTTAATATCTAATCCAATGTGCTTATGTAACTGCCGACTGTTAGATTTTTACGAGTATGCTACCTATGTAATATTACATTTCTAAATGAATATTACGTTTTGTATACCTACCTACATTGATACATTACAAACATTGGTATTGGATACTTACAAGTATAGTAACTCTCTATTTATTTATTAAGATGTACCACTATGTATACTACATTATTATTACTATATATTCTGTTTATAGATTGCACATTTTTACTACAGATCAACTGTATCGATACTCTGTTTACAGTTCGTAAATTAATAATAATAAATAATAATAATAATATATTCAGACTCGAGACATTTCACACAGCGCCATCTAGTCCCAAAGTAAGCAGCACAGCGTTTGTGTTATGGGTACTAGACAACTGATATACTACTTATATGCTTTTGATTTGTATTATACGTAATAAATATCATACATATAAATACATATTATACGTAAACACCCAGGCTCGGGGCGGGAATCCAACCCGCAACCCCGTTTACTTTCCGACGCGCTTAGCCGTTGTGCCACGGAGGTCGTCAAATTGAAAATCAGTCAAAATCTGTTATAACCACATCGAAAGGACTACTATTTGGTCGTGAAAACCGATAGTCATAATAACCGGTAATGTTTTTAAGATACAAATCCATGTACACAAAAGTCCATAGATATTACTAGGAATAATATATTCATGGTTAAGATAAAACTACGTAATTATTTCATATAAAACGTATACATATTACAGAACATGTATGCCATAGATATATTTTATTATTACACTGTATTCATAAAATCTGTAATTTTAGTCTGTTTGGAACAATTATATTTGTTTTGATATTAAAATGTTTTCTTTTCCTTTACGACATATTAAAAGTTTTACAAGTAATTCAACAATAGGTTTCGGTGCGTCTTGTGTACAGATGCTATTTAACTGAATGAAGAGATAAGAGAAAGCGAGCTTTGATTTTACTGTACGTATGATTTGTTTACAGAATTACAATAGACCCTAAAATAGATACTTTGTTTACTTTTACGATCTTAATAGCCTTTGTCCATTATACTGTGCCAGATGTGACAAACGCTTTTTATATACCCTACCCCACAGTATATATACCCTAGCCCTCGGAATGAACGTCACCCGGGGGTGGTCATTTAGTTCGTCTTGTAACCCATGTCCCCTAGTGGGACGATTATGATATTATGAAATCCAAACAAAATAAAAAAGACGTAAGGTGGGTGATGAGAAGGAGAAGGAACCGGAGGTGGTCTTCATGTCGGACTCTCGTAGTGCGAGTATGGAGAGCTTAGACTCTCGAGGGTCGAGGACACCGAGAGCAGGTGTAAAACGCACCTCTTCGTGGGAGCGCAAGGTCGATTCATCGTCAGATGATGAAGCGATTAGGACAGTTTTAGTGAAAGAAGCTTGGTACCTGGACCTACAGGAGAAGAAAGCCAAGGTAGCCAAAAATTTGGCTAAAAGAGGCAGGGGCCGGCCGCCAACTACTGTCCAATACGTTGGCCTGGCGAAGGCCAAGCAGGCCCTCGTTGACGCCGAGAGGCAGGAGATGGAGCTGCGCGCCGAGCAGGAGATGGCGGGAATGAACAAAGAACTCGCCAGCGCTAGGGCATCGCGTTCTGTAGCCGTGTCATCGGCTGATGGAGGTGGCGAGGGACGAGCTGATTCTGCCGCGGATCTTCGAGAGATTATGGCGAAGAACTTGGCCGCCATCAAAAAGGTGGCCAAGACTTCTAAAAACCTGAAGGGGCCCTATATAAAGGCCCTCAACGATGCTGTCGCCTCCATCAAGGCGACAACCGAGGAACTGAGCTCCAGATCCTCAACTGAGGAGACTCGGCGGTTGTAGGACGAGAACAGGCGCCTGCGAACCGAATTGGAGGAGCTCCGTTCACAATTGGCGGAACTGAAGGAAGAGGTGTTCAGCTTTATGAACCGCCCTGGACCGTCTTCGTCTGCGGCAGCGAGGGAACCCGTGGCGCCCACACAGGAGGAGGTGACGCGAGCAATTGTCGCGCAGGTGGGCGCTATGATGAGTGCCAGATTTGAGGCCCTTGAAGACCGGCTTCTGCCGGAGAAGTGGTTCCGTCCACCATCTCTGGCGGAAAATGTGGCGTGGAGCCGAAACATGTCGCTCCAATGTCGGGGAGTGGCAAATTTGCTGCTCCCAAGTCCAGCGTCGTGTCTTCGGTGTCCGGCGTTGTTGGAAGGGGAAAAAAAGGAGAATGGCGAAGGAAAGGGTTCTGGCGTCGTCTGGGGCGGGGGTACCTCCAAGACCCCGTCCGCTGCCTCCGGCTCCGGCCTCCACTGAGGAGGCATATAGTGTTGTCGACCGAAGGGGCAAGAAGAAAACTCCGAGGGGGACTCCTCAGCCACCCCCCCAAAGAGGACCAGGCCAAGGGCAAAAAGACCAAGGCCAAGCCTAAAAAGAAGAAACCGAAGCTCCAAACTCCGCGGACTTCGGCTGTGGTCCTGACGCTCTCGCCCGAGACGGAGCGTAAAGGTGCGACGTATGCCTCCGTCATTACAGAGGCGAAAAATAAAGTGGACCTCTCCCAATTGGGCATAACAGAGATGAGATACAGGAAGGCGGCGACCGAAGTCGGTATATTGGAGTTGCCGAGCACCGACAGCAAAGCAAAGGCGAACTCCCTCGCGACCAAGTTGCGGGAGAGTTTAAACCCTGAGGTCGTCCGAGTCTCCAGGCCCACGAAGTGCGCAGAACTGCGCGTATCGGGTTTGGATGACTCGGCGACGACCGCCGACGTCTCCGCGGCCGCGGTCGCGAAGGTGGGTGGATGCGCTACTGATGCGCTGAAGGTGGGCGACATAAGGCGTACCCCCTCGGGCCTCGGCGCTGCATGGGTTCGGTGCCGGGTAGAGGTGGCAAAGAAAGTGGTGGGTAGCCGCCTTCTGGTAGGATGGGTCTCGACCGGGGTTCAGATCCTCGAGCCGAGGCCTTTGAGATGTTACAAATGTCTTGTAATTGGTCATGTTAGGGCGTTTTGCACGTCTGAGGTGGACCGCAGCGGACAATGCTACCGCTGCGGTCAGGAGGGACATAGGGCCGGTGCGTGTACGGCAGCGCTGCATTGCATGCTATGCGCTGCCGGAGGTCTTCCGGCTCCATACAAACATCTGGTAGGAGGCAAATCCTGTAAAGGGGATAACCCCAAAAAGGGCGAAAGGATTAAATCTGTAGTCGCTGCGGCTAGTACGGAAGGAGGAGAGCGGATGGACACATAGGGTGACGTCCGCGATAAAGTTTAACGCCTTCGGCGTGCATAAGCTTCGCCGACCATTACGGCGGCCTCGAGATGGTGCGCGCAGTGTTCCCGCGCGCCTCTCACGACATTATGGGTGGGAGTTCTGTCCTCCCACCCAAAACGAGACGAGGCTGGCGGTTTAGCGCCGGCCGTTGCCCGCCGGGGTCGCGGAAGAATGCCAACGCACTCCCGTTGCCCCGGTACCAAGGCTCTCGAGTAACACCGTCAGGTTTTAGTGGGTAGTCCGGCATTGCACCTTACAGCCATGGAGTCCCACATACCCCCCTGCCATCCCCCATGGCAGGACGGGATGCATAAAGCATTTCAAAAAAGCAAAAAAAAAAAAAAATTAAATTATGTGTGATTGAATTTGAAGTTGTATTTTGTCATTTAAAGATATTTTCGCTTCTTTTTATTGATTAAAAAATCAACTAAGTGCAAGTATTGCGCAAGAAATATTCCGTTGCTACCGCCATTTACAAAACGAAATATGTTCTAAAGCTTTCCTTTTTATGCAATGAAAAGTTTAATATAATCTGATCAATTGATATAATTTTAACCATCTTGTTATTGATTCTTTGTAAAATTAAATCTGAACATGGTGCAGCTCACAGTGATTTTCAATTTCTGTTTTTGTTATTGTAGTGTTTGTGTTATTTATTATATAACTATGTAATAGTTATATACACTATCTCGTGCTCACGGTGTGGCGGGACGCACGTCATTACTCATTACGGCCAGAGCTTCAGAAGGTGTCAACTTTGTATGGAGCTATTGCAGACTTTATATGGAAACGAAATGAAAGTGACAAGAGATGTAGAAAGAAAGAAGATAGAAAATACCAGGGATGTCATTGCAAAATATAATTTATTGATATTATTTATCAATGTACTGATATCGATTATTGATACTGAAATTTCATTTATTTCGTTAATTTATTATAATTATTTGACTACTACATATAAAAATGACAATAATAAAATATTTTACTTCATTGAACAAAGATATTTATAAATAATTTGAACAAAAATAACACATTTTGTTATCGATATTAATAATCGAATATACTACTAATTGAATTCAATAATATAGCAACCCTGTTTAATGAAATGTCAAAAACTTTACAAATCGAAAAATTTTCTTCATAACCGTCGATTATTTTTTCTATTTGTTTTTAGCTTTTCTGTGTTTCGCACGAGCTATTCTCCCCCTGATCGCTTGAGGAAACAAGACAGTGACTTTTGAAAGGACAGGAAAAGTAGACTTTTGTTCTCCATAATAAATAATTAGAAATTGTTGTTATTATCAGAACTCGTGATTTGAAATAAAAAAAAATATCACTAATTCTGTTTGTTTTATTAACTTTCCAAATTCCATTACCTTGTTATCCGCTGAACTAAAAAAATATAAGCGAAAACTTTATAGTTTTCGCTAATTTTTATTTAGTTTAGTCATCTAAGAAAATACGCTCAGTGTACTATTGAAATTCCCGTCATTTTAGTTTATGGAAGCATTACCAGATGGCGCATAGTCTACACTTTTTTATATGGAGTTGTAGTTCTTCTTCTTGGAGTATATGTGTTCTGTGCCAGAGCTACAGGCGAGAGCTGACTTGCGCCTGCATATATCGCGTGTTGTCGAGCCAGTGCTTTCTTAAGGTACCGACTACACCATAGTTATGTTTACGTATTTTGTCGGGAATCTGGACATCATATGAAATGTCGGGGCAATCCAGACGAATCCACCTGGCAACCTTAGCTCCAAGTCGCTCGATCCATCGCGCATCATCACCTCCAAATAAATTATTTAGTTCAAAACTGTCAAATCTCAAACTATAATATTGTTATCCTTATTTCGTAGTAAATGTTCCTGTCCCGCAAAAATAATATCAAGTTAAGTGTGTCATATACAGTAACGACATACGGGAAGGCTAAACGTGCGGTGCGCTAATGAAAAGTACGTAACAATATTAAACCATACAAACATAAAGCCGAGCTAGTTGACACTGGTGTTAATGAAAAATTTCATAACGCCAACTCTACAGACAATAAAGGGACGCAACTCGATTTGAAACAACAAAAGTAAAAAGTGAAAAAAACTGTCGAGAAGTCGGTAAGTATTGGATAAGTTTGCAACTATGCTATTATATTACTATTAGCTGCTGCCCACAACTTTGTCTGCATGGAAAACGAGATAATATACAGCCTAATGAACAGCCACTCTGGATTGAATCTATTCTAAATATTGGTGAAAGAATTTTTGAAATCTGAAGAGTAATTTCGGAGGTTACCTTCATCCTACAATCAGGCACAAATTTATCACATTAGTATAGATTATAACTATGCTATTATATTTATTATATATTATATTTATTATATATATAACAGCATATTATATACACTTCTCATCAAAAAATCGAAACACTACTGCAATTGCTATTTAGGCGGCATTAAAATAAAAAAGAGGTTTGATATCATTAAAAAAAATATTCCAATAATTAGCTGGCAGTTTAGTGCCAGTAGACACAATGGTGTACCACAATTCCAAATTTGAATTTAAATTTTCGAATTTTCATCGAATAAATGAATGTGGCGCTCAATGTGGAGATTGTTGTCAATGTGTATTCCGTTCTGCATTTAATCAAATTTTTTTTGGCCAAAAATATCGTTTTTTTAATAGAGATCGTTAACAAAGCTTTGTAACATCCTACCAAGGAGATTATTTTCCTAACAAATATGGATACCTCCCACGGAAGCCGCCCAAGTCGTGGCGTTGCTGAATTTAGGGCTTAGTCAGCGTGTTGTGTCTGCACAATTGCATCTTAGCCTCTCTGCTGTCAATAAAGTGTATCAGCCTTATCGGGAGACTAGTATGTTTACTCGCCGTCCAGGATCTGGTAGACATCGAGTCACGTCTGAACGAGATGAGCGATATATTGTGTCAGTTTCTCTAATAAATCGTCGATTTAACTCTGTTCAACTGCAGCAGCGGCTCCGTGAGATTCGAGAATTGACTGTGAGCGATTCTACCATTAGAAGAAGATTGGGGGAGCGTGGCCCGAAACCTCATAAACCAGCTAATGGCCCAAAACTGACGGTAGACCACCGAAGAGCGCGCCTTAACTTTGCACGTGAGCACTTAAATTGGTCATACCTTCAATGGAGCAAAGTTCTCTTGGCTGACGAATGTAAGATCATGCTGTATGGTAACGACGAAAGAAAGAAGGTGTATCGAAGAGAGTTAAAGAGTTAGTTACGGTGGCGGTTCATGGACGGTTTGGGGAGGTATAAGCGCCGATGGAAAAACCGAACTTGCTTTTGTATTGGACCTCGCTAACAATCATTAAATGGGTCACGTTACATCGAAGAGTATCTGGAGCTTCATTTGGTACCTTACGCACATTTTCTTGGCGAAGAGTTCATTTTTATGCCGGACAATGCCAGGGCTCATACCGCAGGCGTTGTAAACGAATACCTGAACGAAGTCGGTAATACGGTTTTGGGCTGCCCAGCAAAAACCCGGATATGAATCCCATAGAACACCTATGGGACGAGTTGAAGAGACGAGTAAGAGCGAGAGATCGTGCTCCGGAGACGCTTGGCCAGGTTAAAACAGCTATATGAGAAGAATGGGATAACATCCCACAACACAAGATTGTGACTGTCATCCGTTCCATGAGGAACCACATGGAAGCAGTCATTAGAACCCGGGGAGGAAATACGAGATACTTAATAAACTTTTTTTAAACATTTGTCCTACGTCTTTGTTTCTAACATTTTACAAATTCTTCTCGAGGGTAAAACCATATCTGTTAAACAAAACACGCTACCTAAAGAAATTTAATTTTAATTTGAAACATCAACGTTTGTTGAACGATACCTTATAATATCCGCAATTAACTGGCACTATTTCTTTTTTTTGTTTTAGTGTAAAAAAATCTTAAGATTCATTCAAAACCAAACTTGGTTTCGATTTTTTTGATGAGAAGTATAATATAATAGCGTAGTCTCAGTAATATAATATATATATATATATATAACGTCGAAACTTTGAGTCCCTGGGGCCCCGAAGCCCATCGACTGGTTTCTGATATTTGGATATTTGTAAGAGACTGGTCGAGGCTTCGGGAGACCGCCGGGCTGGCAGCTTCTTCCGCTAACGAATCAGTTTGGCTTTTCAAAGAGGCAATGCTCCCAGTCTGCTGGGTATCTTAAGCAATGACAGCTTTCTAAGCGGCAACGTTGAGGAAGTTTATTATTTAAGATAATGTGTAGTTTTAAGTTTGTGAATATTGACGTATGTATGTACTTTTTTATTATTAATAAAGTATATTTACTATGAAAAAAATATATTTATTACTGAGAAACTGTTTGCTTTGATACTCCAAAGAATTGTACCAATATATTGTATAAACGGGTGTTACGAGGTATCAACATTCAGTCGAATAGTGTTAGCTGTTGTCAATATTCGTGATTATCCGGTAAAAATAATTATAGTTAACGGATGGCAGCACTATTATTTTGAAGGTGTTGCTACTTAATAATATTATGGTATTTTTGAATGCCAAAAAATAATTCAGTCGAGAAATACACGAGCTAGTGAAAGCACGTCTTTTAATTACATCTCAATATATCCTACGTTTCCATCCATCTCGACATCCTGGAAGAATGAAAAGCTTTCAGATGAAGTTGGATATCAATCAGCGCTTCCTCCATTATTTTTATATCCGTTTTTACGCACAGAATTTGACCATATTGTTACGCGCCATCCTCTAGAGCAGCCATTCCCAAAGTGGGCGATAACGCCCCCTTGTGGGCAGCTGCAGGCCTAAAGGGGGGCGGTAAGAGACACAGAAAAAAAATGGGGGCGTTGTGTAGAGGCCTGGGGGGTGATTTGTAATTTCATTTAGCTAGGAGGCATCTTAAACAACGACTGCATGAGCTCTCGACTCAGTAGACAAAATAAGTTTGGGAACCAGTGCGTCTAGAGAGTGTCCTTATAGTACACACTCCATTTATACACTAAAATTAAAGCGTCTATCTGTAATTTCGAAATAAAGGCTTTTTCCTACGCATATATCTTTATTTGCTCATAAACAAAACCCAGACACGCTTTTTTTAAATCTTTGTCTGCGTGTGTGTTGGTCTGTTTGTTTGACCAGGCTAATCTCCGAAATAACTGAGCAGCTTAGTGTGACAAGAGTTTCTTTGACAAATAATAACTTTTCAGAAAGTAACCTATGCTATTTTTATACCGGAAAACTATCAAATTTATCACGAGTGAAACCACGAAGCACGACTAGTATTTATGTCAATTGGTACAATCTATTTTGTCGTCATTTAAATGTCGTCTACCAGATAAAAAAAAGAAAAAGAATTTCGAAACTGGACAAAAAACTCAGCGAAGGCAAAGGAACTCGAATCGAATGGAAAATTTTACACTCGTTCTTTGTTATTTTAGTTCTTTTCCTTATTAATTCGTTTTCATTCAGTGTGCTGGTTATATCTCGATGACAGACGACATAGTACCTTCTAATAAAAGAATTTAGTACAATGTAATTTTTTTGGTGTTTCATTTCAAATATTTGAAACTGTTTTCATAAGTAATAGTCCAAAAACAAGTTTAAAAATTAAGTTAAGGCTGTAAAACTGCTTTTACAGACTCAAAGTGCTGTATGGGATTTGTGACTGAAAGCGAAGACGTATGAAACTTTGTTTTCTGATATTTGCGTGTATTTTATTCTTCATATATATTAGAATTTAAATGTTTATTTATATATTTATATTTATTATAATTGTTTACACATATATATACGTATATTCATTTTATCTTCCGATTTATTTATTTGTGTCGTATAACATATTATTCTGTTATATATCAAGCAAATGTATGTATTTACTTCTTAACAGAGCAAGCAACATGTCCAGATTTTATAATATACATATTATGTTCTGTGCGGGCACCGCTGAAAATCAGTGCTGTAGCGCTTGCGTCAGCATATGCTGAGTCGGTGTCCAACTTTGGCATCATATATAAATTTAACAGTTACTGAAGTCGGTACCAAGCCTGCTAAACTAATAGACTTTCTGTTGTCACACATTGATTTGCCACCGACTTCAATAATCGTTAAATTTAATTATATGGGTATTTGTATCGTATTTATAAAGTTATTTTCGTACCTTAAGTTTTGATTAGTAAAGGATAGTTATTTCATACTTTCCAGTGTTCTTTTTTTTGAAGTTGGTTTAATTTTTTTATTATGTTCTTTTATTTCTCCCGTATGAGTGCTTGGCCTAAATAAATATTTAGGGCAGGTCTACAATTAATTTCGTTTCTAATTCTGGAGCGCAATGTGTTAATATCCATTCTACTGAAGAGCACAACCGTGGGCTTTCACGGAGATGAACGACGCGAACAGATCGAACATGGGAGATTATTACCCATTATCAATATCATATCATATCTATATCAAACGGTTATAAAAGAACAGTGTGTAAAGGTGACATCTTAATTACACCTCAGCAGTATTCTTACAATCCTAAGATTACAGCCACCAGCCATATTCTCTGTCCGCCACAAGACTGACTCTACTGACTGTGAATTTTTTTTTTTTTTTTTTGTTTAGGGAAGGGAAGAAACTCCGCACGAGCACCCAACCGCCTCCGACGCCTCACGAGAGAACGTCGGGCGCGACCGGGTAGTGCCGGGCTCGAACCGGCTAAAACTACCCTCCACCGCCACTTGACCCTACAGGCCGTCGTAGCGAACCGGACGCGTAGTGGGGAAGCACAGAGAGCGCTCCGCCCGGAAAAGTCGACAATGCCTGAGGGCCCCTCCGTCCGGGGAGTACCCGGGACGGAGGATGGAACCTCGGCTCAGGATATCGACAGGGAAAGTTGCACCTGCGTGCCGTCGAGAACCTATACGGGTGAGGGCCGGTCCCAAAGTGGTTATGACCAGCCGGCATAATAACATCGGCATTAGGCCCGAAATGGTGAGTGCCTAACGTGTAACTCAGCGCGCGCGGAAGGCTCGCGCTCAAGTGTGGCACTACCTGTAAGTGTGTTGTTATTTTCTAATAGAACCTACTATAGACGCCGGCGCCCTCTACCGCGGGGCGGTGTTTTGTCACATTACATATGTTTGTGTTGTTTGAGCGTACGTCTTGTGTCGTTAAGTACAAGAAAAACGGGTAGGTAAATAATTAACAGAACTATTAAACTTGGAATGCGCTGATGGCGCTTAGAAGGCGTTCGTGGCGGATGATGATCTGGAGACGAACTCCCCAGTCATTACCCGCCGTACGCAGAGACGCGGCTAGTTCCCTAACCTCGTTGACATCGAAAATAGAAGCGAAGTCACGCACCAACGCCAAGTCCTCCATGAGACCGGTCGCGTCGCTAGTCGGTGCGGCCGGAGGGGGGGGACGAACTGATTGTTTAGGGTCAGGCCGCCGTGGAGGCGACGCAGCCTTGGGAGGGGCCGGTTTATCGGCGACGATATTAGCCCAGGTGGGCACGGGAGCGGGGAGCGCGGAGGGTGCGGGGCGGGTGGTGTGGTGAGCACCGAAGTACGCTTCGCCGCAACAGGTCGCGCAGAGGGCGCGGGGGATGCGGCGAAGGCTTCGCCACTTTAGGCGCCGAACGGGCGTTGGAAGGTTGCGCTTTAGGCGCCGCGGCCTTACGGGCCGCTACCCGCCGACCCCCGCGCTTCCCGTCCGTTTGTGGTTTCCCCGCGGGGCCTTCGAACATCCGCGATAGTTCGCGGGATGTCCGACCTCCCCGCAGAGCACGCACTTCGGCGGTTCTGAGCACAGGGCACGGCGGGAGCACTCCGCAGTGCCGTGGTCACCCGCGCATTTGACGCAGCGCGGGCGGGCGAAACAATTACGGGCAGAGTGCCCGTAGAGCTGGCAGCGATGACACTGCCCGACCTTGCCCTTCCTATGAGAGGCTTCAAAAGATAAGCCAGAAAGCTGGCAGACGGTTTTTAGGGAGAAGATACGCTTCCCCTCTGGAGATCGGTCCGCGACTACCAGTACAAGATTGTACGGGATACGCGGTGAGGAGCCTTTGTAAAGGCGGTGGACTTCGTGGACGGGAATGCCCTGAGAGCGGAGGTCGTTGAGGACGGCCTCCGTGGGAATCTGGGTTGGGATGCCACGAATGACAACCCGAAGTTGACGGTCCTCTTCGAGCGCATAGGTGTAAAAACCTATTTTGCGCTCTAGAAGTAGGGCGGTCAGTTGCCTAAAATCGGCAACGGTCTGCACCTGCACTTTAACGCCGGTGCCGAGGGGCTTGGCGTGTAGGAAGTTAATCTTCCTACTGGTCATCAGTGCGCTCAGAGTGAGCCACTGGTCGACATCGCGGATGAAGACGGGAGGCGGAGCCCTAGTCTTAGGTGCGGCGGCGGCCGAAGCAGGCTGCGCGCTAGATGTCGAGGCCGAAACCGAGGCCTGAGAAGCGAGAGCGAGGGCGGCGGCTTTAGGAGACCGCGGGGTCGGAGGACGAGGAGGGGGGGTCGGCGACTTACGTGGCCGATCACCCTTGGCCCTAATGGCCTTCGTCGGAGGGCTCGGCGGAGGCGAGTTAGACTTTCCGCGCGAGGGAGGGGGGGAGGCACGCTTGCGTTTAACGCTCGAAACGGTGCGCCAGGAATTTGTATTTACGGGGGCGGTATCCATCGCCTCCCCCACCCCAGAAGCGACGTCATTCACGGACATCGAGCGGGCAGCTACAGAGGCCGCCCCCTCGTTATCCGAGTCAGACTCCTCCGGGAGGGAGGACGACGAGAGACACTCAGACACGGAGGTTTCGGACATGGCTTCGACCTCGGCTTGCACCTCGGCTGCCACCCTGTCCGGATCCCCGGATCGCAAGGAAGAAGAAGACATAGCGGTCTTTGCATTAATAAGATTAGCGACATGCGCATCTACAGCGGCACGGTGCTGAGGGTATTTAATAAGAGAGGCTTGAAGAGCTATCACTAAGTCATAGGGCTGGAGATCTTCCACACCTACCAGCTCAGCCAAGCCTTCGGAAAGAGCCGTGACGAGTGAGGGGGATGAGTGGGGGTGTACCTATCCCTCCCCGCCGGGTTAGGCAGGGGGGGTGTATCCTAGGTGAGCCCTATCTGTGTCCCGGGTCAATCTCAATGTACCCGGGGTGAATACCTAATTCTTAAAATTAGGGACCTAACTTCACAAGAGCGGGCGCTCGGCCGAAGGAAACGGAGCTAACTCACGAATTACTCCTTTAACCGCACCGAGCGTCCGACGCTTCCGGTTTCACGCTTCCCTGAAGGGGAAGCGCGACCCACCGGGTCAAGGTCGCGATCGGGTGCGTTGGCACCGTTAGGATCCCCCGATCGCTAAAAACGACTAAAAATGTAGTCGTAAGACGTGTTTATTCAAAAAGAACTGTCCACCCCCGCGAAGCGTAATGATAATTACGTGCGGGAGTGTAAATGGTGCGCAGCGCGAAACAACACGTGCCGAAAAGGCGCGCGAAAGTACCGCGCGGACAAAAGGTCACGCGGTACAAGAGGGAGTAATACGGCGCTAGCGATTACGGCGCGCTAAAAAGCACGCTCGCCGGCAACCGTAAAACTAACACGCCCGCTGTGAAGCGAGCGAGGGACCGTCTATAAAGAAGACTTAATAATGACGCGACAACTCGAAAAGCGCGCGAAACGTAATACGACCGAGTACTACGCACCGTAAGACTGTAAGTGACTGTGAATTTACTATATCACAGGCAATTTATACCTTATCCCTACTACCATTATACCATGTGGAGATAACCATAGTTAACAAATGATACATAAGAAAATCAACAACTTAAATAAATAAAGGTTATAACCAGGTCGTGTTACTTGGTGTTATTTCATATATCTTCGAAATCAAAGCTCCAATATCAGTGAAATTTCAATGGTACCAATCTGGAAGTGTGTCCTTTCAAACAAAAAAGAATTTTCTAAATCGGTTTATAAATGACCGGAGTTATGAGGTAACAAACATAAAAAAATAAAAAAACATGCAACCGAATTGAGAACCTCTTCCTATTTTGGAAGTCGGTTAAAAAGCGCTTAACCGTTACAATCACACATTGAGTACCTACAACGAGAGTCGCGATTCACAGGCATTCTCTTCTGTCAAGATATAATTAAAAAAAAAGCAACCGCACAATAAAAACTAGTTTTGAATCGATTTGTTACCATTTCTGTAATCGAATTCACTGCGGGAAGTGCTGCGCAAAATTGTCGTCTTATACCGTCAGGAGGTGCAACGAATAATCCCCCACATCTAATCTAGCCAAAGACGGAATATTCCATAAGTAAATATAATTTTTGTATTGAGTACTAGATTTCCATTTTAATATATTTTTTCAGTATACCTTGTCACACATGATACTGGCAGAATTAGCAATCTCATTGGCTACGTTGTCAATAAAAAAACCTTTCTTTAGAAAAACCGCTTATGCTACAGATATAAAATAAAATCAGTTTAGTGAGTTAAAAAAGGAAATTCTCTATCGTGATTAAAGATCCCTTTCAGGACACTGTAGCCCAATTAACAAAACAATACCTATACTTTCGTCAAGTCCACATATAAGTCTGTCTGTCTGTAAGTCGCAATCAACTTATACCATCATCTTTACACATAATAATAATAATGCCTTTTATTTATTTCCTTAACATATACTATTGAAAATAAAAAAATAGTTAAATTGAACTAAATTATTTGTAATATGTAGTACAAATACAGTTAAGGCCCCCGATGGGTATAGGCCTCTTCCAACATTTTCCAGGTCTTCCTTATCTTTGCCTTGTTCGTCCAGTCATCTCCAGCATTTTTTATAATCTCGTCTACCCAGCGTTCCTTAGGACGTTCTCTAGCTCTCTTGCCACCTGGACCTGGCCAATTTGTAACTAATTGTGTCCATCTTCCATCTGTCAATCTTGCTACGTGACCTTTACACATACTGAACTGAAATTTACTTTAAAGACGTTGTAACATGAGGTTATGATTAAAACACAACAACCGCAGTTAACACTAAATTAATATTAAAATAACAATGAAGCGTCGTGAGCTCTGTACATTAAATTAGCCCGTCTGATTCTACGTGCGAGGTTCATCCACTTCTCTGAGGTGACAGATGGTCGGCCTGTGGAAAGCGGTACAGCTCTGGAGGAGTGGCGTCCGTGTCTCGTAGGCGGGTGCGTGGTACACGCAAACCGAGCAGCAGATAGATGGGTTGGTCAAGCCGCAACCCTAATCATGGACCCTGGAACGAGACGCAATAATGATGAGACTCCTGAAGTTCCACCGATCGGAACCACCACAGCCACAGCGAAGCAGAAAGCGTAGCGGTGAAGTGGCGATCCCGACAAGGAGCTCGGAGTTTACTCAATAGCATCAGTAGCAAACAAAAAAAACAATTTGGAAAATAAGAAATAATATACAAATAAATGCGGTTGCAAAAAAAATTAAAATATAGTATGCCACCTGTTTTTTTTAAATAACCGTTACAATGTTCAAATTAGGAAGGGAATAAAAGCTATTATAATATTGCAAAACACTTGATGTTAACGCACCTATTGCTTAAAAATAAAATCTTTATTGTCTATGTTCACTGTATTATATTCTATTGTCTAATTTTTATCTATATATATGTATAACTATAACTCTGTATAATTAATTTTCAACGGCTGTAATATATATTGTAAATGTAGAAAATAAATTACGAAATAAAGTATAAAAATAGTCTGAAGATTATTGTCTTGTAAATCCACAACACTTACCCGATCACGGGGTGAAAATGTATGCAACTGAGAAAACTGCACTGTCTTGCATAATATACCGCGATTTTATAAATTTTTTAAATGGAAATACAAATAAAAATAACGTTAAAATAAATAGTGATGAAGAGTACGTAAAATAAGTGTACACGCAACAAGACGGTAGCAGCAAAAAGTCCCGAGAGCGAGAATAAGGTCACACTTTCAGCGCATTCACTGTCGCGCTCACACCATTCGAACACGGCTGATCCTTCCCGAATACGTCGTTTACCACTACAACATTTATGCATATCTATACTACTATATAAATCTCTTGCGTCTGTCTGTAATTTCAATTTTTTTGACAAATTTTGTGATAAATAGTCGTTTTGTGACTCACTGACTTCGATACTACCATTTTTTAATTTTTTGTCTGTCTGTCTGTCTGTATGTCCTTTTATAACTGAAGAACGGCTTGACTGATCTTGACGAAAGTCGGTACGTAGTAAGATCATGTGATTACGCTCATGATAGGCTACTTAATTTTTAGAAGATCTACCCCTAAGAGGGTGAAAAGGGGGGTGAAAGCTTGTAATAAATAAAGTTCGTAGGCCTGTCTTTTGCACATAACGGTTTATAAATATATTAAGACAATATAGTGAATGTGACAGTTAGCTGAAAGACATGTCAAAAGTACTCGCATACCCCGGCGAAAGCGCGTGAAGAAAATAATGAGATTCGAGGATAGTAAGAGAAACACACAAAGATCGCGACGCTTGGCGCTGAGTCCTCTTTGACCACCCCGTAAGAGACAGCGTGAGGAGATATACTATAAATTATAAGTATTATTCAGGTAACAAATTCCTACGTTACAACGTATCGAGTTGAGAAACGAATTATATTTCACATCTTATATTTTGTTCGAAAATACTATAGAAGTAGTAGTAATGGACGTCGAACGCCCTCTTGGTCTGTTTATTTCAAATCAGTTAAAAAAAATAACGTCATCAATTCCTAACTGATTTACCTGATGTCGTATCAGATGTCGTTAGATTACATCTGTGATAAATTGTTATAATCGGTCCAGTAGTTATAGATAAAACCGTGCACATGTACTATGTCCATTCATACGGAGAAGAACAGAGCCTCTTTTTAATGATGTCGATTGAGAATTAATTATTGTTACAGTCCGGCCGCTGGGAGAATGCGTTCCTGACAGGTCGTGATCGATTGGACGACGTTACTTTGAAATGGCGTTGAATTTACAATAAAAATATTTTTCTTTGTTTATTTGCCTAACCAACGAATAATTATCTTTAAAAACTTATTTTTACGTACACTATACACTAATATTTTTCAAGATATTTTTATTGTTGATTTTATATTAAATATTTTTGAATATTACTCTCGCATTTCTATTTTCTTTACATTACTTACATTCTGAAATCAGAAGCCAGACAAACAAGTATTAAAGCTTATGTTATTCTTTTCTTGAGTTGGTTGAAGAAATAATATTACGACCTAGATGACGCAGTCGTTTAGACGTTAACCCAAGCGCGGAAGGTTCCGGGTTCGATTCCTGGTCGGGTCAAATTAGAAAATGAACTTTTCTAGATTGTCTCGGGTCTGGGTGTACTGGGAGACGCCCCCAGTAGTCGTCGTTTGGTTCTCATAGCACAGGGAATACCCTAGTTTGAGATCAGATTATTGATATGTATCGTCTGGCGCATTATTATTATTATTATAATATAAGTGTTACTTTTTGCCCATCACTAGTCATGACCAACTGACAGACGTCAGGAACACATTTTCTCAGCGGCTGGATAATAATTAAAACCATCTCAACTATTCAAAACTTTGTTACAATTGTCTATTTACCCATTATTCTGTGTTCTTTCGTTTTTCAAATAATTAAAAAAAAACGTAATAATTAATTCTTAATAAATCAATACAATGAAACATTGACAACCGTCAGCAATTGTCAAACATTATCATCTAACTCCCACAGCAGCTACAGCAACCACAAATTTTGCACATATAAGAGCCTCTCAAACAAGGTGTACGAGCGCACACTCACGCCGTGTCAAGTGCAGCTTGTTAGAGAAGCTAGTTGAACAACGTGTAAGTGCAGACCGCGACATCCTCTAAGCTTCGAATATCTTAACCTTTAGCTACCGATACAAGAGCAAGCTCGGTTAAACAGAGTCGCCAAAGCTACCAAAAAGTAAAACTGAGGAAAAAAAAGAACGAAATACTACTCTGTCAAGAAAGTACCAGGAAAAGATCAATAATACACGAAATGTTATTCACCCAAATTTATTTTATCACCTTCAAAGTATGCTCCTTCAGAAATGATACACTTACGCCAACGAATAATCCATTTATCAAAACATTTTTTAAAAGCTTTTTCCGGAATTGAGTTCAGTGCTCGCCGCGAATTCTCCTTTGTCTTCTACCGAATGAAAACGGGTGCCACGAAGTGGTAATTTGAGTTTAAGAAAAAGAAAGAAGTCGGCTGGAGCCATATCTGGTGAATAAGGTGGTTACTCAATGGTATTTGTTGAGTTTTAGGTCAAAAATTCGTTCACAATGATGGCCTTGTGCGAAGGCGCATTATCGTGGTGCAAAATCCAAGAATTTTCTTTCCACAAATCTGGCTTTTTTTCATCGAATTTGCTCTCTTGAACGCCGCATAATGCCCAAATAATATTCTTTATTTACCGTTTGACTTTCCGGCAAGAATTCCAAGAATTCCGAGTGCACAACACCGCGATAATTAAAGAAAACAGTCAACATGACTTTAACTTTTGATCGACTTTGGCGTGGTTTTTTCGGTTTCGGTTCAGTTGGAAGGCGCCACTCCGAAGCTTGTTGACTAGTTTGCATGTCAAACTCATAAACCCACGTCTCGTCACCAGTAACAATGCGTTTCGTGAATGTTGGGTCGGAATTGACTCGTACTAGCATGTCCTCAGCGACTCTTATGTGATAGTGTTTTTGAAGAAAATTCAAGTCTTTTGGGATTAGCCGAGCGGCAACATGTATATACCCAATTGATTATTTAAAATGGTACGGATCGACTTGTGAGACACAGAAAGTTCGGCGGCTATAATGAGCATTTTCAGTCACTATTTCCTTCACTTTTGCGATGTTAACTTCAGTTGCAGACGTTGATAGCCTACCAGAGCGAGACAAATCCATCACCATCACATCTCGACCGCTTTTGAACGCTTTGTACCACTCATAAGCACGTGTTTTTGATATAGCCGATTCACCGTAAGCCTTCTGTAACATTTTCTGTGACTCCGAATACGAAATTCCATTGGCGATGCAAAATTTAAGACAAACTCTTTGTTCGATGTTTTTGTCCATTATGAAATTCGCAATACATCCTAGAATGATATAACTAAAAACAGCACTGTATTTAATCTAAATAACAGATGCAACTCAAACTGCGTGCCAAAATGGAAAACAGTTGTGCCAATCTAAAAAATGTCTGACCACTTTGCAGGATTCGAACCAGCGCACTTCCACATGGTAGACCTACTAGCCACTGTACAATTGAGAAGGTACTCTACTTACTTCAAAATTGTTAATTGTATTTCGCGAGCAAGTTTTTAATGTGCGAAAACACGGAAAAACAAATTTTCCTGGAATTGAGACCTAGTTAGATCGATTTTCCGCTCCCTTAAATTCCTATATTGTAAATTTCGTGGAAATCGTTAGAGCCGTTTTCTACAACGCAATTACAAATATATACAAATATTACTCGCATTATAGTATAGGACAGGATTAGAAGGTTATGAAAATAAAAGTAGAAAAAAAAGTTTTAATGGATTAAAAACAAATGAAGAAACATTTAAACATTTCTTACCAAAATATCGGAATATGACACTAATATGGCTCCAGTGCCAAAATGGTTTAGTGCGAGTCTACTCCCGCACAATGGGTTCCGCACGATATTGATAGATTAATAAATTTTTAAATTTGATTTCCGAATTCTATGACACGTGGTTATATTTCGTTATGTTTTCCTGTGAACTTTAGATAAGGTTTTGAGTTTCCTAAAATATTTATAAATGTAGAACCAATAGTTTTGGAGACAGTGGAAAAAGGTCGAGTCGTGTCTGATTACCTACTGAATATACCCCTTTATTTCTGTTGTGATATTTTTAAAACGTTAACTTATATCCTATATTATTACACGAAGATTTACATGCTTCGATCACAAGTGATCGAAAATTACATGTTTGTAATCGCATTCTCGAAAATGGCTGTAACGATTGCGATGAAATTTACAAGATGGAGTTTGACGAGAGCGAAAACTCAATCTGGCTAGGTCTCGATTCTGGGAATAGCCGTTTTCTCAGTTTTTTCATACATTTAAAATTCCTAAACTCTTCTAATGTTGCAACAGAATTTACCTCCTTAATAGCATAGTGGCTAGAGCGTAGGTCTACCATGCCACAGTGCGCGGATTTGAATCCTGCAATGTGTTCGGATGTTTTTTGTTTTACTTTATATACAATCAAATCTAAAAAATACCGAGCAAGTCTCGGTCGCTCAGGTACTCCACTACTATATTAAAAGAGCAATATTTGTATATATATATATAATTGCGTTCTCGAAAAGGACTAACGATTTCGATCGAAATTGCAATATAACGGTTTACGAGGACGAAACATCGACCTAGCTAGATCCTCACTCTGAAAAAAAAATCGTTTTCTCCGTGTCTTCCCACACTTAAAATTGATACTTAATTGGTATTGATTGGTAATTTACGACAGAGTTTACCTTTTAAAAAGCACAGTGGTTAGAGCGTAGTTCTTCAACACCGAAGTGTGCTGGTTCGAATCTTGCAATGCGGTTATTTTTAACATACAATATCAACGAGCAAAGCGCCATCGCCCTGTACTAACGTAACAATATGCGGGCGTCGAAGCAAAAAGGGTCCAGCAGTCGGCATTTAGTTTCTGAGATATACGCAGTTTTGTCAAGTTGGGTGAAAAAATGACATTTCACGATTTTAATTGATTACTAATTAATACTCGATTATCTACAAGTTCATATAGTAAATGACTTTATTTGATGTTTCTAAGTAGAAACAAACAAGTCGAAGTGTGTTTTTTTCCATTAAACTTTAAAAATGTTTTTTCTCGAAACAAGCTTTTTCAGTTTCAACTTTAAATGTCTGATAAAAAAAAATATATGCCAGTTTTTGAATATTTATTTAATCCTTATTATCAATTGACTATTCTAAATTCCGAATCTAGTCTTAACTTAACCCCACTACTGAACCATTTTTGCTCGGACGCCCACATATATGTGGGACAGACACATGGATTTATGAGTGATTTTGAATATATTCAGTTATTTGAAAAAAATATTTGAAAAATATTAAAATAGTCGAAATTTGTAATATAAGTTACAATTTAGACTGTGATTCTTGTAGTACCGAAAAAGATCGGTCTCACCTCCTGGCTGTTTCTGAAAAGGAGTCAGGACACTGGTTGAAGGTAATACCTTCAAAAAACTTAGGAACCTTAATTGACAATACCACGCTTTCTCTCATAGTAACTTCTTGTCTGGGGGCCAGGACTAACCTTCCTCACCGTTGCCGCTGTGGTGATGTCGTTGATGTACTAGGTCACCACGGTTTATCCTGTTTACGTAATGCGGGCCGCATGCCACGACATGCTGCCTTGAATGACGTCATTCGGCGGGCTCTTGTCGCCACAGGCGTTCTTGCAGTCTTAGAGCCTGTAGATATTGCGCGCAGCGACGGCAGGAGACCGAATGGTTTGACGCTCATTCCTTGGAAACTTGGAAGATCGCTGGTGTAGGATGTCACTTGTATCGATACACTTGCTGTTTCCCATGTGCCGGCGACTTCCAAGTCAGCAGGTGCCGCGACCAGCACTGCCGAGAACTTGAAGCGGCGTAAGTATGCGACTCTCTCTGAGAGTTTCATATTTACGCCCTTTGCAGTTGAAACTTTGGGTCCCTGGGGCCCTGAAGCCCATCGACTGGTTTCTGATATTTATAAGAGACTGGTCGAAGCTTCGGGAGACCGCCAGGCTGGCAGCTTCTTCCACCAACGAATCAGTTTGGCTATTCAAAGAGACAATGCTGCCAGTTTGCTAGGTACCTTAAGCAATGACAGCTTTCTAAGCGGCAACTTTGAGGAAGTTTATTATTTAAGGTAATGTGTAGTTTTAAGTTTGTAAATATTAACATATAGTTATAGTACATTTGTATAGTTTAGTAACATTTTGTTATAGTTACAAATATTAATTCTGATTGTATGGACGAAAAAACTTCTTTCGTATTCAACGACAGGACTAAAAGAGCATAAAATACGAATGAAAATTTCTATTTCACTTGTTTTTATACATTTTTAACCTTTACCCTTATTCTCACTTCACTCATGGACAAAGTATAGCACGTTTCACTCATATTTATAACATACTATATACACACATCGAAACATTCACACTTACAGTCACATACACATATATGTGCATGAGTTGAGTTTTTGTTATTTCTATACAAATAAAATTAACAGATGAATGAAATGAAGTGAAGAAATAAGCAAGGAAGAGATACGCAGTATGACAGTTGCACGACAGTGTTATTGTAAAAATGAAGAAAGGAATGCTTAGATGGTTCGGGCACATAGAAAAAATGAGTCATGAAAGACTGACGAAGAAAATAAACAGAGCGAAAGCGAGTGATAAAAGAGGCCAGGGCAGACCAAGGCTGACTTATGAAGATGAAATAGCCAGTGTTAGCAGGCGAAAATGCGTGAGGAGAATGATGAGATTTGAGGAAGCGAAAGAAGTATGGAAGGACCGTGACGCATAGCGTTCCGTCCTCTCTGACTACCCCGTTAGGGATACAGCGTGAAGATATGTATGTATGTTAGGTATGTATGAAATGAAGTCGGAAAAACTTTATGAAGTTTATGCACTGCCGACCGGTTATTTATGTTATTATGAAGTCTTAGTCGTAATAAATAAATAAATAAATATTGTATAGACTCAGGTGTTACTTTGCAGAAATCCATTTCATGTGATGAGTTCCTAAAATTTTTAGCTATTTCCCGCTCAAACTCCAAAAACCGGATTCGGTGCTGGTTAGCTGACCGAGTCTGGTCTCTGGTATATCCTGAGGATGCTTCGTTGAGAAGCGAAATAAGTGTCGATTGGTGGTTTTTGGAGTTTGAGCGGACATAGCTAAAGGTTTTAGGAATTCATCAAATAAATAAATAACTGACTGCTCCGTTTTACGTTGTCGTAAATTACTACGGAATCTTAAGTCAATGCGTATCCGATACACTCTTGACCGCTTCTTTTATACGTGTCTTTAGTCATTGTTAAACGATTATAATGTCAAATATATTGTTTGATCGTATGGCAAAATATAGTATATATAGGCTACATTTTCGCTTCTGATGTAACAGTTCGGTGTTGCTATTTCAATAAATTATATTTCGATATATGCGTGCCGTTAACAACCAGTATTTCACAATTTCGCTGCGAGCAGACATTATCGCGAATTCTCTGTTGTATTTTATTTGGACATTTTTCACGGATGGATTGAGCACGCTGCAACGTACCGCGGCATTCGATTACACTCGTAATCATATAATAAAATCGATACCTTTTAAATGTAACACGAAATCGATTTCAAACGGATTTCCGTCATCTATAAAATGAGTTTCATTAAGCGAATTTATTCCTAAATTAATAAAAACGATATGAAATATTTTGATGTCTATATGAAACTAGGCCGCAGGCACGGTGATTATTAAATCCACTTTCTAAAACGGGGGTCACGATATCATTTCCAGCCAATGCGCAATGGCACGACGTGCGAACCACATGAGCTGTCGTCCTCTTCGAAGTCGCAAGAATGGACGACCGGCGGGGATATTACCTAAAAACTTGCAGACAGCGATAGTCATGCGATCACTGCGCGACCGGTGAGTAATTGTAATAAAAAATTTGTATCACGTATGACGATTGCGTATCTATTATTCTATGGCCGTAAAATCCACTTTTCGCTGTAGATTTAGCGCCACTATACAAATTTCTTTACACAAATTCTCGCTTTGACAGCAGATATCGCGCGATATTGGCTGTCGCATGCTGACTGCAAGTTACGTAATAAGCGAGCGGAACCCAAACTCTGCAATCGGTCGCGCGTCTTGTCACGCGGCCCTTGTCGCGTCTTAAAGGCGGAGAACACCATAGTTTTATTTTATGAACAAAGCTACAATGCTCTTGCTCGGCTTCCTCCTTCTGTACCGTTACGTAACTGCTTCAAACCTTCCTCTATGTATGTCGTGCGATAAACTGTTTTGCCAAAAAGCCGAAGATTTAGCTTTTCACGTCTCTGCGAACGCATAAATAAAAACGTTTGTCGTTTTTTAGAAAAGTTAAGAAGAACCGACTTAAAAATCTAACATCTAGTTTAAATTGTGTTAAAAAATCTTGTAAAGCGATAGAACCTTCCTAACAAAGTTTTTCAAAAGAGACTAAAAACTCCATTGTTCAGAACTTTTATCTTTGGAATTAAAGCAAACATCTGTAATATTGTTAAAGAGTGCAAATCACATATTACATTTATTTACAGATTTTCGTGAGCTTTATTACACGCTGTGAATCTTTTAAAATTGAATAATTGTTAAGTTTATCGCGTAGGTAAGCACCTTCATAGTGGTGGTTTTTTAATAGCAATTACAGGAGTAACAACTTGGAACAGAATGTCAAGAAACAATAGAATGTTCTCAGAGCGTCGACATATTGTCCGATGGTACTTAAATGTGATTTCGTCAAGAGTGCGTTTGGACACGCGTAAATATTTCGTACTTGTTATCGTTGTCTGCAAATTAACTGTTTTTTACAATAAAAGCTATTTAAATTGACTGATAGAAATTTTATTGCACATATTTATGTGGACCTGACCAAAATATTCTGGTACTCCTGCAGATACTGTTTTTCGTGTTTTGTTAGTTTAAAATATTTCTGCTGACTCTACACTGTAATCGGATTTGTAAATTAGTAACGATTTTTTTTTCAATTTACTCATTTTTTTTTCATAAAGATTATATTGGAAATCAAAAATTGTTAGAAACGTAAAGCCGTATTCTAGAACGATACCCAAGTTTGAATTTACGGTTAATCATTAATCACAGTCAGAAAGAGATGCCACTTCATGCGACGAATATGCCGCTATTCTAACTTTTCTCAAGAAGAGTATCGTTCTTAAATACGGGTAAAATCTCACTAATTTGTTCAACTTTGATCAGTTTTTCACACGCAATAAAAGACTTTTTAATCGACTTCAAAAAAGAAGGAGGTTCTCAATTTGTCTGTGTTCTTTTTGTATGTTTGTTACCTCATAACTCCGTCATTTATGAACCGATTTCGAAAATTCTTTTTTCGTTTGGTAAGTAATACTTCAGAGGTGGTCCCATTTAAATTTCACCGATATTGGAGCTTGGACTTAGAAGATACACTAGATAACACGACCCGGTTATAACCTTTATCTATATTGACGATTCTCTTGTATATCGTTGCGCTCCGGAATTAGAATGAAGTTAATTGCAGACCTGCTCTAGATATTTATTTAGGTCAAGACCACTCAAAAGTTATTGAAGTCGGTGCCAAATCAATGTGCAACAACATAAAGTCTATTAGTTTGGTGAGCTTGGCATCGACTTCAGTAACTGTCAAATTTAATTATATAGGTATGTGTATCGTATTTATAAAGTTATTTTAATTGTACTTGAGTTTTGTTTCGTAAAGGATAGTTATTTTATACTTTTCAGTGTTTTTTGAAGGCGGTTTAATTTTTTTTAATAAAAATTTTTTTTGTATGTACTTGAAAATTGATAGTCGATTTCAAATATAAAACAGTATGTTACACCATTGGATTTTTTATAAGAAATATTTGTCAACGAACTGAAATTACAAATTAGCAGAAAAATTATACATCGGAAAATGTATACAGTGTTTTAAGTTATTGACTGTTATATGGGAGCGTCTTTACATTGGTGAGTATAACACCACCACTTTGCAAATGAAATGAATGAATATTACTTAAATTATTTGGGCCTCACTTTCATCAAACAGACGTTTATATTACTGCCATATATATACTTGCTATTACCGAATTTCGTATAAAATTTGTACAAAACAGAGTTTTCAATTACGTTTGTTACAGAACTCAAAAACTGAAAGCACTAGAAAGTCTTAGGTATTGAGAAAGCAGGCACAAAGATAAGTATGTAAAACTTCGCGAGTGCTCACCAAACTGCAAGTAACGGAGGCGGCGACAATCTCGACATTTGCGTCGCTCGCTCTACTTCCGTACTGAAACACTATGTACGTAATATAATAGCAATAAAATGCATCTGGTGGCATCTGTAATGTGAGATATCGCTTTAACGATAGAAACACGGCACTTCTACTGCAGCTGCAATCTTAGAAAAAAACATACGCGAAGTAAAAATACTCAAATAAATAATTTATCGAATAAAATTTACAAAACGCTACATTTAATTAGAAATAAATATACAATTTAACAGCCAAAGTTAAGAAGTTTTCGTTTATTTGAGCGATAACTATAGTTTCTCTTTTGAAAATATGAACTGAATACTTTTGAATTAAATGATTTATTGATCATACTAGCTTTTGCCCGCGACGTCGTTCCCGTGAAGTTCAAAGACACATAATATCTTTATAAATTATAGCCTATGTGTTATTCTAATGTATGAGCCATATTATTGTATGGTTTCATTAAAATCCATTTAGTAGTTTTTGCGTGAAGGAGTCACAAACATCCATACATCCACCCTCACAAACTTTCACGTTTATAACATTAATAAGATTTTCTATTAATTTCATGATTCTCTCTAAATTTGGGAGTCAACTGAGAAAGTATGCTCATCGCGACCTTCGCCAGCCCTTTTCAGGGCTGCAATTCCTCTTTTGTGCACATCATACGGGACAACGATTGTGATAGATTTAGGACGTCTTCCGAAAACGACATACACCGGTCTCTCCCCGCTGGTGCGTGCACAGTGCAGTTCGGCGTTGGGGACCGCCACCTAACATGTTGTACGCCTCGCGGCGGTACGTGAAGGTAGGAGTGCAGAATAGCTGCGTGGAATGGTAGAGGTGGGATTGAAGAGAAGATAAATAAAGTGATTGATATTATGGAAGAGAAAAGATTGGATGTGTTATGTTTGAGCGAAACCAAACGAAAAGGCAGTGAACTTATCGACTTGTTGCCCGGAGGAGGCATAGCTTTGTGGTCAGGGGTACCACATGAAGATAGGGGACGCCAAGGCTTAGGCATTTTACTGTCCTCTCGTTTAGTTGAATGTATGACTGAGTACAGATGTATAAATCCCAGACTGCTCTGGACGCGGCTCGAGATGGAATTGACGAGAATTTTTATTTTGGCGATGTATGCCCCAGTGACCTTTGTTGGTGTGGATGAACTAGAGCAGGTTTGGGAAAATGTTAGAGAAGTTATAGCGACGGTTGAAGAGAATGAGTGAATTGTTCTGTGTGGAGACATGAATGAGTAGGTCGGGACAGCTCGAACAGGATTTGAAACTGTCCTACACAAGTATGGAGATAAGACAGTGAATGATGCTGGTAGGATTGTGTTAGGAGTGTGTATGGAAAAGGATCTTTTTGTTGCTAATACCATATTTAAGCACAAAAGGATCAATCAGTATACGCGGGAAAGAAAGGGTAAAAGAAGGGTGATTAATTTATTCCTGGTGGATAGCAAGCTCGCAGGTTATGGACCCAAAAGCACATTGAGGACCCGATTTGAGAACGGACCACTTTCTGGTGATAACCAGAATAAAGGGTCTGTTTGCAGCATGGCGACATCGCGTAGTATTTAAAACTACGGCGGTCTGTCGCATCAAAAGCTGGAAACTGCAAGATGCGACTACCAGGAATTAATATGAAAGGGTAGTATCCGGTAAGTTTGATGACAGATTGAAAGTAATGAGCGAGAATGTAGAAGAATGTTGGCAGAACCTTAGGGATAGTACGATCGAGGCTGCGAAAGAAGTGTGTGGAACTAATAACATTGGGAACAGTAAAAGGCGCGATGTGTGGTGGGATGGTGAGGTGAAAGAGTCTGTGTACAAGAAGAAGAAAGCATGGCGAGACTACCTTGCTACTAAAAATAACTGTGGTACGAAGAATTTGATAAAAGACAGGTATGAGCTGCAGAAAGCAGAAACGAAAGCACTAGTGTTTTAGAAACGAAAGTAGAAACGAAAACAAGATGTCGGACAAATTTGAATAAAATTTCGAATTATTTTCTAAGGAAATACGTAAGTACCAAAGTGGTCCGGCAACTTGTAGAATGAATAAAGTGAACTCAAAAGGAAACCACCTGCTAACAAATAAAAAAGATGTTCTGCAGCGATGGAATGAATACTATTGAGAACTGTATACTCCGTCTCTGATATTGACAGCGATTCCAATGGATTGCCACACTCGGGTCAGGACTGGAGGATGCCATTTGTATGAAAGAGACTGAGAAAGTGATAAGATATCTGAAATGTGCAAAGAGTGCGGGAAATGATAAGGTGACAGCTGAGATGATCAAGTATGGTGATCCTAGAGTCTGATATACCTCCTTTGCACTGTGCAACCCTTATAGGGCCATCAGCTTGATCAGCTTAGCAAATAAAGTCTATAACCAAGGTATTGACTGAACATATGGTGTTTCTGAAAGATATTTGTGGGAAGCGCAAGGTGGTTTTAGGAACGGTAGGGGTTGTATGGATCAGATATTGTCGCTTCGAGTTATCGTGGGGAAGTTCCACAGGGAAGAACCATAGGTCAGAAAATTTTCTGCGCTTTCGTGGATCTAGAAAAAGCATTCAACAGAGTAGTGCAAAAGAAATTGTGGAGTCTTCTGCCTGAATATGGCGTGGAATGTAGTGTGGTATTGTTTCCAACTTTATTGTATAATAGTGAGGCCTGGATATGACCGAAATCGAGTTTAAGTATTATAAATGATTCCGTGGACGTTGCGGGTGTCCATGGGCGGTGATGATCATTTTCCATCGGATGATGCGCCTGCTCGTTTGCCCCCTCTGATATAAAAAAAAAAAATGCAGTGGAAATGCGATCACTTAGAAATATGTGCGGTGTTACCCTTGCAGACAGGATAAACAATGAAAAGATATGCAGTATGACAGGGTTTCACGACAGTGTTATTGTAAAAATGAAGAAAGGAATGCTAAGATGGTTCGGGCACATAGAAAAAATGAGTGATGAAAGACTGACGAAGAAAATCTACAGAGCGAATGTGAGTGCTAAAGTAAAAGAAGCCAAGGAAGACCAAGGCTGACTTATGAAGATCAAATAGCCAGAGTGTTAGCCGACGGAAATGTCAAAAGCACTCGCATACATAGGCGAAAATGTGTGTGGAGAATGATGAGATTTGAGGAAGCGAAAGAGGTATGTAAGAATCGCGACGCTTGGCGCTCCGTCCAATCTGACTACACCTTTGAGGATACAGCACTGTACGTGAAGATATGTATATATATATATATATATATATATATGTATTCTCTCTTAATAAACAAAATTTATTTGTTTTAGCATATACAACAACTCGCAACCAAATAATGATCTCGATATCAATATACATAGCTGTGACATTAATGGCGGAAACTGTAGCTGCCCCAAAATTGATAAAGTCACGCAAACAAAATACCTAGGGGTTATCCTAGATCAAAGACCATCATGGTATCCTCATCTTGAACATGTTACTAGTAGAGTTAGAAAATTTATTTGGATTTTTAAAACATTAAGGCACATTGTTCCGAAAATAACACTAAAACTCTGTCATTAATAAACATCATGACTGTTTAAAAAATCTTCTTAATGACATATTTATAGCTTTAGTGCAATTAATATTAATATATTGCATTTCAATATGGGAAGAGGCATTAAAAACAAAGTTTTTGCAGGAGGAAAGAACACAAAGAACATTAATAAAAGTAATGTATTTTAAATACGGAGAATTTCTACTGATAATCTTTATAAAATCAGTAATTTACAATCTGTTAGAAAACTGTATATTTGTAACATCGTTCTCAAAAAACATAAATCTTTACCATATATTGAGACCCCAGAAAACAAGAGAAGAAAACATTTTAAAGTAGCACCAGTTACAAAAACTAAAACAATGTTTGCTAAACTAAAACAATTTTTTGTGTAACAAGATAAATAAAGATATAGACATATATAATAAACAATATAATGATTGTAAGAAATTAGTAAATGAATGGATAATACCACTTATATATGAGGAGTTAGAGAGACTCTTCTACTTAACTAACTTATACTTGTATAAACACTTATACTTGTATAGCTTTTTCATGTGGGTATATAATACTTATATAATAATAAAAATAGCGTACATGTATTCTCATATCACACACACACATACACACACACAACACACACACGCCCACGCGCACATACACACACACGCGCGAGCATACGCCCGCACACACACGCACACGCACGCATGCATGCATTTATTTTATTTTATTTTTGTATGTAACTTAACTAAGTTTGGTAAATTTGAAACAACAGCGATGGCGGAGCGCAGCTCCTTGGTACAGGCATTATATGCTTAAAAAGGAGCTTCAAATTCTAATATTGTAAAAACTTTTGAGAACGTAATTAAACAATTTTTTTTTTATTATGAACAAAAGCGTTTAACACCGTCCAAATGTCAAAGGCTCACATTTCGTTTAACGAAACTCGACTCTATTTTTTGACCTCTGCCCACCCTTTTAACTCGTCCATTAATTGGGAATTACTGACCTTAATTATAATAAATTGCGTGTACGTCTGTACATGTCATGCGATCGAGTATTTGGGCAGATCATGATGTGTGTTGTAAATTGCCAATTAATATCGGTGCGTTCAGTGAGGCTGTAATTCTGTAGGGTGTCCAAAGTGTTAATAAATAAAAATAAAGTTCGTGTAAGATGTGTCTGTGTTACTCTTAGTCATTACGAGTTTGTGACGTCGTAGACTGATAGCGTCATCTCTTTAGTTTAACTCCATTACTGAAGCTTAAAAGCCAGTAATTGCTACTTCAACCGATGAAATAATTTTGTCGTATAATCGTGTAATGGTTTTTAACATTTTCCAATACTATTACCGATAGTAACTAATTAATCAGTGCTATTACTATGTTACTTTACTATATATAACGTAAGCAACTATATACAACATTAACATAAGCAAAAGCGGACAAAATAAGCAATGAAGACAGAGTTGCACGACAGTGTTGCTGTAAAAATGAAGAAAGGAATGCTTAGATGGTTCGGGCATATAGAACGAATGAGTGATGAACGACTGACGAAGAAAATCTACAGAGCGAATGTGAGTGATAAAAGAAGCCAAGGAAGAGCAAGGCTTATGAAGTAACTAGTAAATAACTTATGAAGATCAAATAACCAGAGTGTTAGCTGACGGAAATGTCAAAAGCACTCGCATACCTACGCGAAAATGTGTGAGGAGAATGATGAGATTTGAGGAAGCGAAAGAAGTATGTAAGGACCGCAACGCTTGGCGCTCCGTTCCGTTGGGGATACAGCGTGAACATATGTATGTATGTACTATACTATTTAACATAACATAACATAACTTCACGCTGTATCCCCAACGGGGTAGTCAGAGAGAGAGAGATTATATATATATATACAATGTTTAAAAAAAATATCCTATGTTCCCCAGAGTTTAAGCTCCATACACACCATTAACATAGCAAGCTCCGTACACACATAAATGTCATTAGTCGGTTCAGTGGTTTATTCGTGAAAACTTAACAGACAAACAGAGATACTTTCGCATATCTAATATTAGTATACTACGACTTTCGAGAACAACCGATCGCTCTATTAATGCGTGTAATCAGACAGTTAAGCGTTAAGTATAACGTTAATTTGTAACCCATTCCCGTGCTCAGTATTTGTTCTATGTTGAGAACTGCGGAATGTTTGCACCGCGAACTACGCTCCGGCAACTAAAACAAAAGTTCTGTTTGTGCACCGTTTCATACCTGCTCCAAACTTGAAAGTTTATACGAAATTTGAAAATAATTCGTTGTTGATATTTCGGAAATAATTATTGAATTACTGATGGAAGATCGATGGCATAATATTAATTCAAATAAGGAGAATTTTTGAAGAAATAATACCACATGCATTGCTTAATAATTAATAGTCAAAGTCAAATCAATTTATTCGAGTACACCCAATTACAAGGTACTTTTGAACGTCAAATCTACTTTAGTTCAGTTCAAAGAGAAGAGAAAAGAAAACCTGGACTCTGAGAAGAACCGACAAGAAACTCAGCCAGGCATAATTTTTTCAACATCATTTTACAAAAAGTTTATTAAAATACCATATTCAGAAAGCCAGTAAATGCATGCGCAGAGAAAATCACTTCCAGACTATTGTTTTATCTTCAACGAAATCGTTTATTTTATAGTATGACTGTCTAATCAATGTACGTTTTATAACCAATCTAAATCTATTTTCTGTTAATTGAGTCTTCTTGAGGAACTTTATTGTAAAAACGAATGCAGTTACCCTAAAATGAAACATTTTACATACGTAATTTGAATTTTGAAATAACCAATTTATCACGATCTCGGGTTTCCATACCATTAATATCGCCTTTCTTTATAAACAGATCTGCAGTATAATGAATGATAGTAATCAGTAAAAAAGCAGGAAGTCGGGATAAGTACAAAATCTACGATAAAAATGTCCGTAGTTAATATAATGTAATCGCAGTTAACATAGAAGAACAGGAAATGTTAGCAACTAACACACGGCATCATCATTTTACTCATGTATTAATTTATATAAGAAAATTGTTCACGACAATATTATAGGACTGCAAGAGATCCACCACACGATGGAATGATGAACTAGTCAAAGTTGCAGGGAATCGGTGGAAGTGGAACCAAACGCCATTATGTCCTTGGTCTTTAACGACATAATATAATATACTCAGACATTTTACACAGCGCCATATAGTCCCATGCTAAGCAGCACAGCGCTTGTGTTATGGGTACTAGACAACTGATATACTACTTATATGCTTTCCTTTTGTAAATAAATACATATTATACATAAACACCCAAACTCGGGGCGGGAATCGAACCCGTAACCCCCGTTTACTTTTCGTCGCGTTTAGCCGTTGCGTCATGGAGGTCATAAAGTACATAATACAAGGACTATATGTAGAGTGTACATACATATTATGTATCACAAAACTAGAAACTGAGGGTAGACTCAGTAACATCAAATTCCACAACAAGTTACAAAAGTTCGTTTCTTCCGACTTAGCAACCTCGATTTGGAACGCATTTACTGTACCACTACGCCGACGAATCAGGCAAAACTCTTAAAACCAAATGTTTCGCTGTATCCCTAACGGAGTAGTAGAGAGGAAGGAGCTCCAAGCTTCGCGGTTCTTAGGTACATCTTTCGATTTCTCAAATCTCGTCATGCTCCTTACACATTTTCGCCTAAGTATGCGAGAGCTTTTCACAATTCCGTCAGCTAACACTGGCTATTTGATCTTCGTAAGTCAGCCTTGGTATTCCTAGGCTTCTTTTTTCACTCGCTTTCGCTCTCTACATTTTTTCGTCAGAGAATTGTCTTAATATGAAATAATTAAGATAATTGTCATGGCATGAGAATGGGTTACAAATGAACGTTATACGTAACGTTTACCTGTCTGATTGCATGAATTAATAGGGCGATTGATTGTTCTTGAAAGTCGTAGCATACTAATATTAGATACAGGCTGATACTCGCGACTTCGTCCGCGTAAAAGTCGGTTCTAGTACGCACACCTGTTGTGCTATTGAACGTGTAATAGGCGATATAAAAATTATATTTTTATATGACGATAACTGTTCTCGCTGTTTCAATGAGAAAAAGCCTAAATGTTGTTCCAAGCTGAGCTCAATTTATTTGTGAAAACCACAAGACAATTTGTTCAGTAGTTTCGAACATAGGTTGTCTTAAAATGAATTAATTAAGACAATTCTCTTTTTTCTACCAATTTACGCCCTCCAGCAGGAATTTTAAATACATTCTAAATTGGGTGCGGTGTCACTTTTAGCGGGAAATTAAATACTTTTATAACGGTAGACTCGCGTAACTTTTGATAGAAAAAGTTGGGGGGCCAGTCGTAAACACAATTAGGGGTGCCCCGCTCTCACTCGATTGGGCGGAAACTTTTTAAATTTTCCTTCATCCCCCTTTCGCTGGTAACCCTGATACCTTTATTAATCAAAAACTCAATTAAATACTCTTTTTGTGACTCATCCTTTGATATTTTTGTTTACATTTATTTAAGAGGGAGTAATTAAGGGGTTATTATATTTCTCAATTAATGTAATGTGAAACAACAATGAGCTTGTGAACCCGACCATAACTCAGACGTGCCATACGAGTATGACTACGTCCTTTTTACGTAGAGATTTGTATCAGACACGGTATCTGAGGCTTGTCTCAGAAAGTTTCAGTTTCAACGTCTATATACACGTTGATTTCTATCTAGATACAAAATCTAGCCTTTAAGGATAGTGGATACTGATAATAAGTTTGAAATACAGTCAGCACTGTTAATAGTTTCGAAAAAAATTAGAAAAGAACTTAGTCCATAAAATGGTTTCTAAATAGAAAAAGATGCATTGTGCATTTGTGCTTAATTGACAGGCAGTGATCTGATTAATACCGCTGTATCAGATACCTTGCAAGTGAAATATTCAATTAAAACCAACGTTGATATGGAAACCCGAGATCGTGATAAATTGATTATTCCAAAATTTAAATTACCTAAGTCAAATGTTTCATTTGAAATGATCTTCTCTGCACATGCATTTACTGGCTCCCTGAATATTGTATTTTAATAAACCTTTTGTAAAATGATGTTGAAAAAATGATACCTGAGTTTTTTGTCGGTTCTTCTCAGTGTGCAGGTTTTCTTTTCTCTTTTCTTTAAATCGAACTAAAGTAGATTTGACGTTCAAAAATACCTTGTAATTGGGTTTACTTGAATAAATTCATTTGACTTTGACTTTGATATTTGTCTCGTTGCAAATAAACGTTATTATTACAATTATTACGAAAGTCCTACACTGAAAAAATACTGTAGTCAGTTTTACAAAGGTTTTACTACATTCGCGGGTTAATTTCAGACTAACACAGGCAAATTATTGATTTCACTAAACTAAAAATGTTGAAATATTTACAAAACTGGTTTGCGTAATTAACAGGTGAAATAATATTAACTAAGGCAGGCGATATACACCATCAACATACTCTTAAAGTAGACTAGTTTATCATAAAATTTTGTAAATTTTATTATGTTATGTTACTTACAATATTGTAAAAATTAAACTTGGTGCACTTTGGTTGATTTTACGAAAGTATTTTTTCAGTGATAGGTTGTATAGAGTGCAGAAATCTGAGGCCGAAATAACTTAAAAAAGATGCCATTTTATGAATAACATACAGCACCCTTGTACGCGAGTGTAACTCGCACTTGTAAATTTTTCGAATAATTCTAGACAATCCATTGAGCCTTTTGCTGTTATGTAGGAATATTCTTTTCTATTTCATGTCTTTTAAACAAAAGTGGATTTTTGCAGATACTTAACATTGTTTAAAAGCACGTGTGAGTTAAAAACAGGAGTTTTGCATACGAAAGGTGCTGACTAAGCCTACCCCAAAATCGTAGTAAATCTGGCAACTTTCTAGCAGTAATGCCGCGTTTCAGGCGTATACGGGCGCATATGTGCCGAGGGCTAACCATGTAAAAACTTCCACGGAGAAAGGCCACCGAGCAACTGTGTAAATTAATCACGGTTTTTCTTTAAATATACACGCAGATCGTAATTGTTACAGACATTTTGAAAAGGACAACATGTATGGCGGAGTATGAGCAAATTTACGCTTCCATGGTATTTATCAAGAGCTTTTTAATGGTCAGTAAAAGTAACAGGGTAAACGCTAGGCTAAAAGCTAACAACGGTCAGACTTACGTCATAATATACAGCTTAAAAGTTATTATGGATATACAGATTATGGTAGATATACGTCATTATACGCTTGGTCTAAGCCTTTTTGCTGCTTACGTAACATGTAGCCCGGCGTGCGACACACAGGACGGCAGGCGTCCGTCGGTAGAGTTTATTAGTTTTGTATGTAAGCAGCGATTAGAGAAAATCAGCTACGACAGACTTCCATCTGTAATCCCTAAATTTTAATTAAATTTTAATTATAATTTTAATTTAAATTTACTTTATAAAATATATTAAATTTTAATTAAATTCAAATTCCGTATCTTCCGGTACGGATTACAGAATCTTAAGAATTCACAGAATATAAGTACCTTACTTGAGTTTCAGTTTACAGGAAAATGTAATAAAAGTCCTAAATAATGTTACCAAATCTAAATTTTAAGCTCGTACGCCAGTCTCTAATACAATTTTGTGATTTTGGGTGAACTGCCCAGGATGCTCGTGGGACACGTGTTGAGAGGGCTGAAAAACAGAACGTCCTCCAATAGCTGAATATCTGTCAGCATTAGCCCTCTAATAGACGTGAAATCCACTACGCGATAGACGAATTCGTACTTACTTATTTTCTCATCAAGTAATAAATCCAAAGTATGAGTCATTTTAGATTATGGTAATGATACTAAACGAATTTTGCCCAAACCTCCAAAGTTTGAATTCTAGTAACACTTCATATCCTATCATTGAATAAGTATTAAGATATACCTCCTCTTGGAAGTTCAGGGGGTTAAGTGGGGAAGTCTGCTAAAATTCTAATTACGCCTTTAATTAATATATAATATCTCAGTAGAAGATTAACGATTTCATCGAAATCGGGTCAACATCCCTCTCTTCGACGAAATCGTTCCCAGAAGATTAGGGGAGGATCATTCCCAAACTACGTAATATAGTCAATGACCCTCACTGTGCATACGTTCACTGGCCTTTAGCAACTTGTGATTATCGTTATCTTACATATATACTACTACTTACAAACTTGGTAAAGTCCAAAAACAAAGAAAAGTTATATTTATGTGGCAACACCTTCCATCGATCTTTATTTCAAAACAAACAAATAATTTTGTAATAAAACTAGTAGTTACTCAAAATTTTGAATCAAAATCAAGATTTGGACACAATCGTGGTAATGTCAAAAGACATTGTATTATAAAACCCTGAAAGTCCACGACAGCCAATTGGAAGTCTCTATTTGTATGGCAAATGCTATCTATGGCCGCGCAAGTGTTTTCCTCTTAACTACTGCTTAAATTATTTTAAATTGTAAAAGGAAATAGATAGGTTTTCTAATAGTTTTATTATGTCAGTAGAAGATGGAGACCTACCCTGTGAAAGCTAAACGTTCTTCTAGTATGTTGACTTGGATGGAAACGTAGGATGACGAGATATAATTAAAAGACGTGCTTTCGCTAGCTCGTGTATTTCTCAACTGACGTATTTTCTGACATTCAAAAATACCATGTTATTATGAAAGTAGCAACACTTTCAAAAAAACCGTGCTGCCATTTATTAACGATTATGATTAGAACGATTAATCGAGAATATTGATAATATAGCTAATATACATCTGTAACTGTTGAAACTGTAGATAAAAAGCATGCTAGAAAACGAACTGCACAACCAAAAAATTGGAAGGTCAATCGAGCTAAGGAACTGACGTTAGTTTCACATTTCGCCAGGGCCGGCTTCTTACTTGAATACGTCTTTTATTTTATGTGTGTACCATCAAAGACGATAGCTTATTCAGTTACCACCAATCAGTATCTTTTGTTGTCCATGCAATTTGTTTACGTTACTACACAGATTAAGGGTTAGGCTCGATATTTCTATTTGAATCGTAACCAATATTCCATAAAATAACACAATCAAATGTGATCAATTCTTATAATTTTAATCTTCCTCCTAAAATCTCAAAATCGTTAATTGACACGTATTTCGCCTTTTTAACAAAGCATTCTCAGAAAATTCCAGAGATAGCACCAAATTGATTAAAGAACAGTTTGAGATTGAAATTACCTGAATACCTCCCTTGCTAGTGTTAGTAACCATTTAATAACAAACTATATAGGTAAAGTCTCACACGTTCATTAGCAAACTTAGATAAGTTCATAGGCTAGGAACAAACTCCATCGTATTATTAACGATATACGAAAGAACTCTCACCTATAACTTTATAATAAGGTAAGGTTTTTAAATAAGGTAAATTTTCGAGATACGGGATATTTTCAGTTACACATTATATTGAGTTTAGTGACCACAGATATAACTTTGTTTGGAAAACTACGTTCAACTTAAACTAAAAAAGTAGGTACGTTGTAATTATTAACTTTGAATTTTGACCGTGAACCACAAACTTAGTGTGGCGTATATACGTACTACAAAAGTGCGAGTGAAAATGTAATCTTTATGATAGTGGCACGAGTAGAAAAGGGAGAGCAAACGAGACGCTATTGTAACCCGCTTTGAATGACAGGTCGTCACAAGTCGTCGCGCTGTGAAGAACGCCGTTGACTTATTTTATTATTTTGTGTTATTCCTATTTTATTTCAAAGAATACATAAGATACCGGAAACTATGTATGGGACTAAATATTTACAGTTTGCGCCCTTTGACGTATGCCCAACAACCAACACGGATTGTAAATAAGAAATATTTGTACAAATATTTGCAAAAGGCTTCCCACACAGTTTTTGTGCGTCTTTGAAAAGATCTTGGAAATGGGAAAAGATAGATTATTATGGTTTGATTGCATTATGTTATACTTTCTTCACCTTCTAAGTTATTATTATTGTACTTGAGTTTTGATTAGTAAAGTATAGTTATTTTGTATTTTTCAGTTTTTTTGAAGGCGGATTAATTTTTTTTCTTAATTTTTTTTTATTTCTCCCTTTTGAGTGACCTTGATCTAAATTAATATGTAGGGCAGGTCTATAAGTAACCTCTTTCTAATTCTGGAGCGCAACGATATACAAGAGAATCATCAATATAAATAAAGGTTATAACCAGGTCATGTTATTTTGGTGTTAATTGTGTATCTTCAAAGTCCAAGATCCAATGCCGGTGAAATTTAAATGGGACCATCTCGAAAGCATACCTTTTAGAAAAAAAATATTTTCGAAATCGGTCCACAATTGATAAAGTTATCGGTGAACATAAATATATATATTATGAAAAAAAAATACATACAGACGAACGTAGAACTTCCTCTTTTTTTTGAAGTCGGTTAAAAAGAAAACTCTAGGAGCATAGTATAGAATACTTCGCAAATACAGTTAACACTTGGCTGGGTTTTCATTCTAAATAGTGATTGGATATTTTATACCGTCAGAAACTTCTCTCCAAACTAATTTTCCTTTCTTAAGTATTATACATATAATTTTAATATTAATAAATAAACCTTTGAAATACCCTTCATCACAGAAGTTTAAACTTTTAACATTTTAATCCTAAGTGCTCTTGAAATATATGTATATTTTAATGTTTAATATGAAATAATATATATTACTATATCTACGGTAAACGGATAAATGTATCATATGTGGGTGAAGGGTGCGGAGAGATAATTAATTTTGATATCGTAATTCTAACACTCTACTTGAACATACATTATAATATCGATAAAAATAAATTAAAATCTTCGAATTTCTATGGAATATTCGGGGAGAACTGTACTCATAGACTGTTTCTACGGAAATTACTACGGAATACGATAGATGGCTTTGGCGTATGACGAAACGCAAGCTGGACCGCATATATTCTTCTTGCTGCGTACCTGCGGCATAATTATGTCTATTTACACTCACACATAATGAAACATTGTATGAAAAGTAGTGATAGCTCGGATATTTGGATGATATCTGGTCCGGATATATAACCAGTTTCGCCCATCTAAATCTGGGATTAATATTCTTGACCACACTTCTTAACTTATATTCCAAACTACCCAGTAGTTTTGGAGATAAATTGAATTAGAGTTCTAAAAAAATCCAGAGAATACAAAGCTTCGCCTACTTACAGGAAATATATTACGGAAATACTGTCCTGTACATTGTCAGAAATAAAATTTACTACTCTACAAAAAATTTTTAAACACATACATACATAGGTATTCTCACGCTGTATCCTTAATGAGGTAGTCAGAGAGGAAGAAACGCCATGCATTGCGGTCTTTACATACTTCTTACACCTCCTCAAATCTCGTCATTCTCCTTACCCTCTTTAGGCTAGGTATGTCAATACGTTCAAAATTTCCTTCAGCTAACACTCCGGCTATTTGATCTTCATTTGATAGTCTTGATGTTCCTTGGCTTCTAATTACTTCAAGGAATAATTTTAAATTGCTTATCACAAATGTTCGACATTATTCATAGCCGTATGTACACAAAACATGGTTGCAAACCAAACACGGCCTTTTGTTGGTGTTTTAAATGGAAAAAACATTCCGTTGACCCACGTTATTAATGCGGGAAATTTAAACCCCTCGTGTGGCGAAGTGGAAGCTTAGGAGTCCTTGCAAAAATTATTATGTACTCGCATCTAACCATGGTTTTATTTACATTTAGATCTAAATTCTGTAGAATCAATGAATTAGATAATACATTTCTAACACGATACTAAGAAATTATCAAGAAACACGGTTGAGCTAATATGGAACTGTCATTATACTGGAAATGGGAATGAAAGTTTTCATTGTCAGAGATGAAAACAACGTGATGAAATATGGGTTTGTTAATCACTATTTCTGCCCGGCCACGCATTGCTGTGGCTCGGCAGGTATTATATTATTATGCGTGAATTATGGTTTTGAGCTTATACAAAAATTCCTATTAAAAATGGATTCTGTCCAAATTTTCAATTTTACTTTTGCATTGTAATAATGAAAACGCCGAAATTACTTAACATTATGTTCGTTTCTAATTAACTTCAATGAAAACTGAGCACAAAAGTCATGACTCATAATCTTTATACCATCTCAGCTTTATGAGCATACTTTATAACCTTCATACCATCGAGAGTCTAATATCCTCGGAAGTAGCGGATGATTCCCACCTACAAAACCCTCAGAGATGAAATGAGAAATAAACGAGCCATACTGAATTACGAGGAACCAGCGCAAATTCGTCGAAGTGGACATTAGAACCAGAACCAGAGCATACAATGGCATAATACAGTACAGCACACTACAGTATACAGAGCTTTCGAACTACCTATAACTCAAGGTATAAATAGGTCAATGGAAACGCATAAAAAATGTTTCATGATCGTATAGCCAAGGTACAGGCTGTCATAGATTAGCCTATGTCGATTTCATATATATCCTATTTTTTTTTTCATATAATGTAAACAAACAAGAAACTATCCGAAATCTGGGGAAGTTTTCACCGTTCACTGATCCGACGTATTACATGTAGCACTCTGGTAACATTGCTTTTCTGTTACATAGACGAAACCATGAAATGTTCACAAATAACACTGATATTATTCATTATATTACAACATTGAAAAAATCGAAGTTATTTAAAGGTTGCCTATTGTTCCTAGATCAAATTAGTACCTAACATAAATCAGTTCGCTCTAATACCATATGTATAGACGTACTACTTGAGTGACACAATTCATTCGAAATGTAAGACAGAATAATAACAGAATAATTGTTTGAGATGTGAAAACAATGATAACCTCCTGTTCTTTATTATTCAGTGATTTTTAAAAATACAAATTTTTAAACTTATCATGAAGTTTATTTATTATTTTAATTCTTGGTTGTCTTTATCGTAGAATAAACACACAATCAGACAAAAATTCTAAAAATGTTCGTTTTACTAATAAGATGACGACTAAGTCAGTCATTTCATTTGCGAACTAGCCCATCTCTAGTTATGTTATAAATGTCATAGTCGCCACATTTGTTTGCATTATAGACAAAAATGAAGAAACTAGAATATACATTAATTCATTTTATAGACCTTTTGACACGTTACGTATCAGCATGTAAATAACAATCGGTAATATTATTTGTTTCACGCATTCGTATACAGCAGGCCATTATAAAAACATAGTAAGAAGGCCGTTACTATGTTTTTATTTTAGCACGACTTCCACGTTCATTATCCTGAGTTAACACCGCAACAAGTTTCCCTATCGAGTATAGAGAACATAATTAACAAAACCGTTCCGACATCCCTCTGTTTTTATGGCGGTAGGGAAGTTAGCAACTGAAATAAGCTCACGTAATACAATCAAGGGGTCCGTGGTTTATTAAAAACTAAGCCAGAAAGAACACCAGGTAAATACAGTAGCATGGATTCAAGTGAAGTGAAATACCAACATGTCACCCCATGGGGCGAAAGCTTAAAGACAGCGAAATGTCACCTTGACAATTCGTTCGGAAACAAATGCATAGATACGTATTTTATGTAGGTATATGTATGTATTACATTATGTATTGTCATGTTATGTCCCTAACAGGGTAGGGACAGAGGATGAAGCGCCACGCGTTACAGTCTGCATATTTCTTGAGCTTTGTTAAATCTCGTCAATCTCACACAGTTTTGACGTGGTATGCTGGTGGTTTTATCATTTCCGTCAGCTAATACTCTTACTATTTCATCTCTGTCGATCAGCCTTGGTCTTTCATGACATTGGGTGCTACTCACTTTCGCTCTGTAGATTTTCTTGGATGATCGTTTATCACTCTTTCTTTCAACTTCAAACCATCTACGCGTTACTTTCTTCGCTTTTACAATAGAGCTTTTATAATAAGCTGCCATTCGGCCTGTCTCTTCATCGCATATTTTATCCGTGACTGTGACACAGAAGCATATTTCTGAGAGATCATTTCCATCGTATTCGTGATGCTTTCACTTAATTTCAGACATACTGAGGCCACACTGCCCCACGACCAAGTTGACATTGGATATTCACACAGCTAGTTAACACGGACTGAACACCGTAGACTTTATTGACAGCTGCTTCACGATTTTTCGCATCCATTTCATATCTTTCATCCTTTGAAAACGCTGCTCACGTACGTAATTATAATTTTATTATCTATCTCTTATCCCTTAACCCACACGAGCGGAATAGTTCTGATGTAGGTTATACGCATATTCATGCTATTCCCTACATACTTCACAAAAAGTGACTTCAAGCTGTAATATTCTTGCGTTTTAATGACCTGTCCATTCCAATAGCGAAAATAATCTGAAATAAGCTAAGTAATTTTTATACGTCAAGCATTACTTATACTTTTTTACTCAAGTGTGCACAACACGAATAAAATAAAATTACTGCACTCCTCGCTTACAGGGCATAAAAGCATAGCTTAACTTATCGGACGTAAGCTTAGCTTATCGGACGTAGGAATTTTTAATTTTGCCGTTTAATGCATGCAATATGTTGTCCATAGATCCGATCCTCTCAACCCGAGCGCGGATATCCGGGGTTGGGCGTACCCGGCTTGTGTGGCCCTCATAGGCTTTTTATTAACAATCTTTGTGGAAATAATCGGGGTTTAAGCAGATAACGTGAAATTCAATTTGTTGAGAAATTGCACGCATTGACCCTTAAAATAAAGGCTGTATTGGATTTTTGTTAAATACACAGGTAGATGGACGGTGGGTTGGTATACAAAATAGTTGCGATTTTATACTTCACTGAATATAGCAATAATCTCTAAACAGTACAACACAAAGTTTTAATCTGCTTTTGCCTGCGTTTTCGCCTACAATTTCTACACTTTTATATAAATTTCAATGCGGCTTTTAATATTTAGATTATTTAATAGCGGAGGCCTATAATGCATATAACATTCACATTTAGTCTATAAAAGTAAGAAACCCATTTCACACCAAAAAGTTCATTGAGTAGTTAATTTTAAATTGTATATGTGTCATATTAGAAGTAGTAAATTTGTAGTAGAAACTATTAATTTTTAATAACAAAAAAGTACATACATATGTCAATATTTACAAACTTAAAACCGCACATTATCTTAAATAATAAATTTCCTCAAAGTTTCCGCTTAGAAAGCTGTCATTGCTTAAGGTACCCAGCAGACTGGCAGCATTGCCTTTTTGAATAGTCAAACTGATTCGTTGGCGGAAGAAGCTGCCAGCCCGGCGGTCTCCAGAAGCCTCGACCAGTCTCTTACAAATATCAGAAACCAGTCGATGGGCTTCGGGGCCCCAGGGACCCAAAGTTTCGACTGCAAAGGATGTAAATATTATTTATTACTATTTACTTATACCATTTATTTTAAATACAGAAAGTTGTAGTTCGAGTTATTAACTCTGTTGCTCATTTATATTGTATTCCTCATCTTTTAATAGAAGAGGCTTATTTTAAGGAGATAATTAAAATAATTCAAAGTACATGTGCTAGTAATCTTCAAAAAATAAAACCGTTGTTTTCACGAAACATTATAAAAGATTAACGTTCTGTGGTTCTTTTTACAATAAAAAATTACAGGACTTAGACCTCAGGTCAAGATATAGGAGGAGTTTAGCATTGGGGACCGAAAATATAGTCATCAGGAGGAACTTTCGGATTGGCATAGTTGGGTTGAGGAGTTCGTCAGAGGACTAGTGTGCAACATGTTCGACGGCCGACAGATTGAATACCCCCACACAAGGGGCATAACTGCTCAGCTTGATTGACCATTGATACACAGGGTCTAACCAAGAGACAATTAGTGTTGGCGTACTACTTTCGGATTATTTCCCTCATCTCTTCAAGATCCTATGGACAGCGTTAAGAGTCCACCTATGCAGACTTTGGTATGTTATGTAACCTGGATTTCGATATCTAAAAATACCGAGAGTTAGATATTTGGATACATACTACTTCAACTCTTTATCTTGAAACCCTTAAACGTAGAAATATTATTGGAAAAAACCCTCGATAAAAAAAAATACAGCTAAAATCTGTTTCATAAAAGATCCAGTTGTGTCTCCGAAATTCTACAAACTTTTAAAATGAATTTCACTAAAATTGATAGGTAATTATAATATCTCAAATCTCTAAAACCAGTTTTTTAATTGGTAGTATAGTTTTCTTGCAAATTACAGTTATGTGCAAAAACAGATATTAATATTTCTCCACGCTAAAATATGATCAAACTGCAGTTTCGAAAACTAACTTTATTGTTATCGCCATAGGGAGCAGGGGTAATGAACGAATTCTCTTGCTCTAGGCTGCATAAGCGGACTCTTAAGATTCCGCTGACTACTCCGGAATCACCTAATTGACCCTCATACGGTAGTAAGAGGTGGAAGAATACCACTTATGAGTGGTCAAAGGCCACAAAACGGTTTTCTCGCTGCTGACTGCAGTAAGTAGAATTGGAAGTAAGCCTGCCTCCCCTATATCCACCATTATACGTGTGTAATATTGCTTTGTCGGTGACAGCTGTCCTTCTCGCTCGATCCCTTTCCAATTCAACATGTTAAGCCCATATTTTTAACCGTTTCATGCCATTTCTCGGGACTTTGTACCCTAATTGGATTATGAATTGTATTTGACGGACTGACAATTATGAACATGTGTACATAGCTCTGGAAAAGGGACTTAATACCGTTAAAACTCTTTCAAACGATGTAACAAATTATCTGATAATATTTGTACTTTCATGCTTAAAAAGTTTTCGAGAATTTTATGTTAAACTTCAAACATAACACAATTACATAATGTAATTAAAATTTGTGCAATTGCTCAGTTATATTTAACGATTTTTAACCAATTACATATTGTTTAACACTTTATAGGGTCGGCTAGTAAACCTCTAGCAGAAATAAGCTCGTCTTTATATGAATTCTCTTATGAGTTATGTAACTACTACTATTAGGTAGATATCTAACCAGCACCAAATCATTGAATGGGTCAGCTGCACGACTTCTTATATTCTTTCTATATCATATTTCTGTAACATGTGTCTATTTCTATAACGAGGTCATTGATGTAGAAAGGGCATAAAAAGACGGCTTTTCAAAAGTCAAGAAAAATGAGAGAAAAAATGACTCAACTGCACTGGCAGCTGACTCATTTTTTGAGTCGATGCTGGTTAGCTGGCAGAGTCTGATCTCTAGAATACCCTGAAGAAACTTCGTTAAGACGCGTAACTGTCTATTAAAATTTTGCGATTTTGGACGGAAATTACCCAAAAAATTATAACAATTTATCTCTTGAGCAATTAGTGACCAATTGGGATTATTTTTAAAAATAGCACTGCATTTAAAAATGGATCAATCATTGTTTAATTGTTTTAATTAATTTATCAATGTTATATGACTGTTTATGGAGTGGTTACAAGGCCATCCATTATAAATTAGCATCTCAAATCAATTGTTTACAACTTATTTTCTTTTTCAATTAATCACGATTTAGTCACAATTGGTTAATAGACGTCAATGACAAATTGCTCAATGATAGAAAGAATTTGATTATTTCATTTACAACTTGCAGTGTCTACTGCATCTATATAAAAAGCTTCTCAAATTGGGAGCTATTTAAAAATTGACTAGTTGGACGATATGGTAGTTATTGCTCAATTGTTTTGATTAATGGGTCAGCACTTTGCGACTGTTTATGAGTAGTTAAAATATTTCAATTGGTCACGATTTAGTCACAACAGACAAACAAATAATAGTGTCAAAATAACATCTGCATTTTTTTTTTGTCGGGAGTTATAAATAGTCTTGGAACATTGATCTCCTTAATTTGTAATGTACGCGCACCCTTACTGAGATGTTGTGTGACACGTGTGTCAACTGATTGAATTAGATTTGCCCAATGACTGTCACAGAGAGGGATTTGCACTGTCATGAATAAACGTGTTATAATGTAGACACTCCAATGACATTTATATAACGTTTGATACATGTACTTCAAGTAAATATTCTATACATTACAAAACAGTGACTACGTAGGGGGAGAGAGATAAGCAGATAAGCCCAACTGAGGATTCTCTCAATGTATACAAATAATACTCAATAGCGTTAAACTAAAATAGCGTTGCTGTTCTGAAAGGACTAATATTAAGTTGTTATAGCTAAACCTTTACTTAATTGCGTTTCTGTCATTTATTTAAAAATCTTTTGTGAAACTCGATGAATAAAAAAGCTACATTTTAATAGGGAATATCTTAAAAATATTCAATAAAAAAACTAATTATTTTAAATTTCATAAAGATCTTATAATATGCCTGTCAGAGTGAAATGGATGCGCTCTGAGTCTGAGATGATTTCACTCTGTTATGTAACTAAGCCAAAAAATATATAGTATGTGTAGGTATGTACAAACCAGCTTGTAATCCTTTGTTTTTAATGATTTGGGAAGGATATTCGATTAAAATTTTTTTAGTAAGAGTGTTTCTTTGGCGAGAAGGATGCGCAGGAATGGCTTTTTTAACAGTGTGTAAGTGTTGGCAATATGGTTGATAATAATTATATCAATAAGCAAACATTCACATAGCGTATTACATTATCGGTATTCTTTAATCACATTATATTTGAACTTCAGCGTAGCATACTATACCTCAATTTGAAATACTGTTTCTATTAGTGACGACCATTTATTGGCTCGCAGTTTTGTTATTTAATTTTTTTATTATTGTTAATATTATTGTACAGCTTTGATCTTCTTCCGTAAAAATAAATAAATAACTAAATTGCAAAATGATCCACAATAGGTATAATCAAATCTCCTCGTTCTTAAATGTAAACTAACAGATATTAACAATGAATTACTAGTAATCCCTTGTTACTTAGTCTATTGTCGAGACAGGAGACGTGACGACGACGTGAGAGCGCAGGATTATTGCGTGAAGTGGAATAAATATATATTATACATATATACATATAAATTATAATACACAAACCTGACTGTATTTTACAATAAATAATATATAAACAAGATGACAGAGCTGTAATTTATTGAATTAATTGCCGGAGTCAGAGACTTATTATACTTTCCCTTGGTTATGACATGACTTCCGACTCTTGCAAATAATATTCAATAAATGAAAGTTGTAATATTTGCAAGGTACGTTCCGTATTTATTTACGTTTTTTGCTATAAAAAAATAATGCTCTGTATCAAGTCTTGCCTTTTATGCTATAACATAACATAACATATCTTCACGCTGTATCCCTAACGGGGTAGTCAGAGAGGACGGAGCGCCAAGCGTCGCGGTTCTTACATACTTCTTTCTCTTCCTCAAATCTCATCATTCTCCTCACACATTTTCGCCTAGGTATGCGAGCGCTTTTGACATTTCCATCTGCTAACACTCTGGCTATTTGATCTTCATAAGTCAGCCTTGGTCTTCCTTGGCTTCTTATGCTATATATTATTGAAATGGCTCTTGCCATCACGCCAAATCAAGTACCAATATAATTAATATTATCTACCAAAACTCAGCACTATTATTCAGTTATTATGCAGACACCATCATGATGGGATCTGATGATTTTATTTATCTTTGACTTTATTTTCTATGCGTGCGAACTATCTTAGTGATCGTTTCTGCATTCTTACAATAATACCTACATCCAAATTTGCCATACCGTGTATCTCTTCATTGCCATCCGCGACTGTGACATAGCGCATATTTCTTAGAAATCGCTTCTCCACCGCATTCAGCATATCAAGCGCTCACTACCGTAAAATAAAATTGTCGTCAATGCCATATTCACATTACTAGCTAGTGGAGACTGAGCACCATTTACTCTATTGTCAGTTCAACCCATATCCAGCTCGTCTTCCATCTTTCAAAGACACACTACCCATGCAGGTATATAGTTTCATGCGTCTGTATTAGCCATTCTTCTGGACATCTACCTTTCAAACATCAATACCTTATGAGGTAGTCCTTTAAAAACAACCTGGCGCGCATTTATGTCTCATCAATAGTGAATTCCGCAGTTGTTCATTAAAGTTTGTCGCGTAACTTTAAAATTAGTTTAGGGCGCATCCGGGGAGTTTTTCTTTAACTTGTACACAAGTTTTAAAGTAATCTGCATGCGTAATGTACGGTAAGTGAGTTCGGCAGCGTTGTATACGTATACAAGAATTTTAAAGTAAAAACTTTTCCTACTTCGATTTCGCTTGCAAATATACGTATATATAAAGCCCACAACACAAGATCATCTAACGTCTAGGTTCCCAAACTTATTTTGTCTACTGAGTCGAGAGCTCATGCAGTCGTTGTCTAAGATGCCTTCTAGCTAAATGAAATTACAAATCACCCCCCAGGCCTCTACACAACGCCCCCATTTTTTTTCTGGGTCTCTTACCGCCCCCCTTTAGGCCTGCAGCGCCCATATGGGGGCGTTATCGCCCACTTTGGGAATGGGTAAATCTAATGCACCGACTATAAACATATGACTGGATCTGGTAGTTTAAAAATAGTGGACCATGGACTTTTGGACTCTTGGACCTGAGAATATATAGAAGAAAGGCCGACTCCCGCCTCGCTCGTTACGAATTTAACTTCTTTTGACCGGATACGTAGGGTTGTTGCGCAGTTATATTGTATATTATATATTTCATAATACTAATAATACAATGCACACGAATAATTTTCTAATGTTTGTTAAATTTAATTTCTTGTAGTACCTAGTTATGTTGAAGAACTGTGACAATGAGTAATCCTCATTACACCAACCCGTCATCCGATTCTCCAACTACCACCACTCAAATTTATGAAAATAAGTGAGAACAGAGGATATGAACCAAAGGTCCCGTTTTCGTTGAGTGATTTTTTTGAGATTGTTTATTTATTCATCACAGATGCGAGCAAAGACACCTTCACTTATATACAAAATCCGTATCGAGCTTTCGCTCCAAAAAATATCAAAACGTCCGCGCGTACTCGTAATTTGATTTATTCTCCTCTCCCCTCGGACCCCGTAATATACCCCACCCCAGAATTGCAAGATTTTCTCTCAGAGGGTAGTTGGAAAATCAGATGACGGGTTGCAATAATGAGGATTACTCATTGTCACAGAAAGATGACTATGGACATACATACATATATACATATCTTCAACTTAAATATTTCATATTTGTGACAATGTAAAGAACGAATTAAAAGCAAACGAAAGCGTCCTCGTGTTTACGTCGCGTCTGACCTATAATGACGCTACGATGTTGACTGCTATCTGAAACGTGGATAATGTCAGAGAACGAAGTCAAGAAGCTGCACCTCCCGGGATATACACATTATTACAACTATAGAACAACGGCAAGAGGTGGTGGCGTTTCCATATTTGCTAGTAATAACTTAGAGCACAATCTGATTGAAGAAATATCTATCGATGAAAATCGTTACCTCTGGATTCACCTGAAGAAACTAGCCATAGATATTGGTGCCATATATAAACCTCAACGCACGAATTTAAAAAATTTTCTTGGGCCATAATCCTTGGCGACTTCAATTTAGATGTCTTAAAGCAAAATCAAAATACGAAAGATTATAAAGAGGCCCTAAAAGAAAATGGATACAGAATAATCAACAAAATCAATGAAAAACACTGCACTCGAGAAACCATCACAACGAAGACTATCCTAGACCATATATGCACAAACCTAAAGGAAAATGCCTTTCACGTAGCTATTATAGAATCATCTATGTCTGACCATAAACAGATATATCTCGAAATGAAACGGTATGTACCAAATACGAATAAAAAAATCAAATATCAAACTGTAAACTACGATAAAATGTATAAATCATTTGAAGAATCAAAAAAAAAATAACACTACTGAAGAATATAACTATAAGGCTCTTGAAAAATGTATATTAAACAACATGAATAGCAACAAAATAACTAAAACTAAAGTACTTAACCTACCGAAGCAAGATTGGATACATAAAGGCATCATTGAAGAAATAGAAAGGAGAAATATACTATGACAACAATATAAAAATAACCCGCAGAATAAAGACATAGAACAGGCTTTCATTAAGAAACGCAATGAGGTAACAAATACAATACAACACAAAGAATAAATATTACTATAAGACCCTATTATACTGCAAGAGCAAACCTGCAAAAATGTGGAAAGTTATAAATGCGCTTACGAATAATAAAATAAAAGAAGTAACATTTCCATCTATGCTCCAAACGGAAACCGGTACTATTAGTGATGAAAACGAAATATGCGAACATTTCAATAACTTCTTCTCAACGATAGGTGAAATATTGGCAAATAAGATTCCCAAATCCTCGCCAAACTATACACATAAAGTGTCCAATATTAGTTCAGCGGGTCTTTCTGAGGTCTCTAAGTTATTACCAACTAGTAACGATGAAGTCTTTAAAACAGGGGTTCCCAAACTTATTTTGTCTACTGCCCACTTTGAGAATAAATTATTTTTTAGCGCCCCCATTTTTTCACCTACTGAAAAACCACTATAACTTCAAATTAAATTAATTAATTATTGTGAGCTATATTAGCGGAGATTAAACATTAATTCCAAACGAGACTTTTACTATAACCCGCAAGAGTTAACTTGAAACCTGAGCGCAGTAGGTAATACACAACGGCGCTCAGGTCTCAAGTTAACTCTTAGCCGTGTAGGTGTAGCCCACACCTGCCAATGAGAATGATTATTGAAACGCAACTTTATAGTATTCAAACAGAGTATCTTTTATTCAAAATAAAACAAATATAATCGATCCTTATATAAAAACTAATGTGAAGGATGAATCTGATGCTGTTTAATAAGTTTGTTGATATCAGGTTCCAATTTACTCAAGAACAGTCGCAAGTCGCCACGTTTGGTAACATGCAAACGATTTCTCTTTTTAGTAAGCAGTGTTGCCACAGCACTAAATCCACGTTCACACAAATATGACGATGGGAATGCTATCAAGAATCGCTGAACGATTGACCACAATCCAGGGTACAATTGCGGGATCGGTTTTTGTAGCCAAAATTCTTGGTAACCATTTTTGAACTTGATTTTTATTTCCTCGTTTGTTGTCAATTCTAAAAGTTCTTCTTCCAGCTGAGGTGACATTGCTGTGTTGACATTTGAATTTGACCCAGTCTGGTATTTCCAAGTCCAAAATGTCCTGGTATCGTTCGGTGAAGTCAATGTGGAGGTTTTCCAAATGTTGGCAGTAGGCAAACAATTTGTCGTTACTGCATGATACTGATAAATTCGGAAAATTGTGAAACTCACGTCTGCCCATATTCTTTTTGTGTAAAAGCAGTTTGGCTGCGAAAGCAGCAACGACGTTTTTGTTTTAATTAAATTTAGTTCATCGCTTGCAGTTGGAGATTCATGTCGTTGAACAATTTATACAGGTCTGTCATGTAAGCTATATCATTCTTTGATGTAATGAGCTTGTTGTGCAATTCTGTATCTTTAGTTTCCAAGAACTCTATAACAGAGTCAAACAGGTTGTAAAATCGAGTCAGACAATTGCCTCTTGATAGCCAACGAACTTCAGTATGAAACAACAAACGGTTCAAATCCTCGTCATTAGTAACACAAAGCTGATGAAATAATCTATCATTCAAAGAGCTGTTGGGGATTTTATTGAACGCAATGTACAGCAAGGACATCTGGAATTTTATTTTTTAAGTACGCTATGAAGCTTTTATGGCACCCTGTCATAGCCGGAGCGCCATCCGTAGCAACTGATGTAATATTTTTCAAGGGAATCTCTTTCCCATCACAAAACTTTTCCAATGTATTAAATATGGTTTCGCCTTTTGTATCGGTCTCTAAATTTCTAGCAAAGAATAGTTCTTCACATATTTTCTCATCTTTAATAAACCTCACGTAAGACAGCAACAATGCTTCATTAGTTGGTAAAGTGGACTCATCGAGCTGAATTGAGAATTGACTTGTCCTCAGGTGATCACACAATCCTTCAATGTTTTCAGCCATTTCATGAATTCGTCTTTGCACAGAATTATTACTCAAAGGAATTTTTCTGATAATATCTGCGGCTGGTTTATGAAGCACAGTAGTTATTACTTCCTTTATTGCTGGCAAAATTAACTCTTCTCCGATGTTATGTGGTTTGCCTTTTTGAGAAATTAACAAAGAGATATTGTACGAAGCTCGAAGTCCGTCGTCATCTTGCTTAGCAGCCGCCGAAAATAGTTTTGCTACACTTGGCTGAGTATTATGCTTCTTCTCTAGGTCTTGAAAATATGCTACATTCTTGTCTTTCTTATCTGGATGCATTTTATTGAAATGATCTTGCAGTCTTGAAGGCTTCATTGCTTCATTCGAAAATGGGTTTAGACATAGAAGACACAAAGGCGACGATGGGTTTGTCGGATTTTCAATGAATCCGAATTTAATATATTCCGCACAGTATTGCCGTCTCTTCTTTTTTACTTCTGACATTGTTTTGTTTTGAGAAATACGTAAGTAAGTGTTGAACTTAAGTACTGCTCATCTATTGCGCGCGAAACCTGTTATCTCGCTGTTTACCGTCCTCGATACGGTATTTAATTCACAATACACTTATCAAGCCACACATTGATTATTTAATAGAGGTCTGGGGTTCGGCAGCTAAAACAAATTTAGAAAAATACAAAAAAGAACAAAGAAATTACCCACACAGACTTGATTTATAAAGACACCAAAATAATGAATATTAAGCAGACATACACGCACAACACATGTATATTAATACGAAAGATATTACAAAAAGATATACACTCTAAAATAATTTTTACAAAAAATATACAATTTAATAGAATGAAATTAAGAAGTGCAAATAATATAACCCTACGTTTCCCACGTACTAACTACGGCAGAAAGAATATAATGTATGAAGGTGCGCAATTATATAACAAATTACCTAAAGAGATAAAAACCGCAAAATCTATGCTTAGCTTTAAAAAGCACTTAAAATACTATATCAAATAACATAGCATGAATATGAATATGTACATGTATGTGTATATATATGTGTGTGTATGTGTGTATGTGTGTGTGTATGTATATGGATATGTATGTGTGTATGTTATTTATGTATGTGTGTATATATATGGAAATGTTTGCATGTATACATATGGATATATGTATAATTCAATATACAAAATAATATTAAGAAAATGTAACATAACAGATAAACAATGTCAATATAATATCATAAAATCTAGTATTGCTACATTTGTACATCCTCGCCTGCCACTTCTAGGCTCACCCGCAATAGATCCGTGTACTGAGTTGTTTTGGCTGCTGTTGCTCCGTAACTGCGTCCAAGATACCTCGTATACGGTGTTGATGTAGGTAACTTATTGAATAACAATATAGCACTACCGCAATAATTTTTCTTTGTGTGTTATTTATAATGTCTATAATGTTGGTTATAAGTGGTTTGTAACTCGATTTGTTGTGTACGATTACTTTTTCTTTCCCAAATAAGTGTTGTTTATGAATTATGTTTTTCTCAAGTAAGAATTTATATTCTTTTTTGAGAAATAACATGTCTGAAACCTAAAAAATGTTCACCCATAATTGCCCGCAATATTGCCGTTCGTCGTTGTGTACGTGCCACGGCGTGCGTAATATGCGCGCAGCCGCGCACATACTAACCACGTACGCAAGATTTCTATGAAGATGTTCACCCATAATTGCCCGCAATATTGCCGTTCATCGTTGTGTGCGTGCCACGGCGTGCGTAATATGCGCGCAGCCGCGCACATACTAACCACGTACGCAAGATTTCTATGAAGATGTTCACCCATAATTACCCGCAATATTTCTGTTCGTCGTTGTGTGCGTGCCACGGCGCATGTGTATTACGCGGCAGCAGCGCACATACTAACCACGTACGCAAGATTTCTATGAAGACATCGTACTGTTCTGTGTGTACCGTGAATGACCAATTAATATTTAAGCCCAAAGTACCATACCCGACTGACACCGGCTCGCCGCTTGTTAACTCATTTTCAACGGGACTATCGATGACTAGTTGATACCTTGCAATCAAGTCAATGAACGGTCGTCAGACCATCAACGAACTATTGTAACGAAATTTGTAACAACGTCCGTTGAACGAAAAAACGAAATTTGTAACGAAAGCTCACGTTAACATTCAAGTTGCGATGCGTGGCGTCACCTAGTCCACTCACAAGTGCAACATTGCAAGTGAGTAGATAGCGGGTTTTCATCAATTGATTCACTGAGGACTAGATGGTCTGGTGCCGATACGGCGTTAAGAGAGCGTTATGTATATTAAACATCTATTGTCAGAAATCATTTTTGTCTTAGAGGAAAATACACATAACATATACTCACGCTGTATCCCTAACGTGGTAGTCAGAGAGAACTGGGCCCAAATTTCGCGGTTGTTTACATAGTTTTCTCGCGTCCTCGAATCTCATAATGAGGAATGATGAAAGATTGACAAAGAAAATATACAGACCGCAAGTGTGTGACAACAGAAGCCAAAGAAAACTAAGGCTTACTTATGAAGATCAAATACCCAGAATGTTAGCTGACGAAAATTTCAAAAGTACTCACATACCTAGACGAAAATGTGTAAAGAGAGAAAAATTTAAGTAATCTATATAAATGAAAATCAATTCAAATTCAAATAATTTATTTGCATAAATATATGATTGATACATGATATTTATTATTGTATCCACATTCACCATTTCTGGCAGGCAAAATTGATCATAATGTGTTTGGTATATTATCATAAAGAAAAAACACACATATATAAGTCAATTTAAGAATTCGAGTACTCCTGGACAAAACAAAAACATTTATCAACTAGCCATTTATATAGAGCTATTCTAAATTCGTTGTAAGTTAGATGCTTAATACTCTCCGGTAAATGATGATATATACGAATTAACATTATTGGACAGTTTTTATTATAGATATCGGTTTTCATGCTGGGAAGTATCAGTCTATTGGGATATCTATTATTATTATTATAATTGCCACATGTATGCAGCATCACTTGAGAACAGCTCGACCTATTGGTCGATTTCTTTTTTGTTGTGTTTGTAATTGTCAGTACAAGGTTCGTATGAAAGAAAATTTCGGGAAAATTCTTCGGATAAAGTTGGTTTGATGGTATTTTTGTGTGAAAATCTCAATAAAAAGGTGTGTTGAAGACATTCAACATCCCACCCAGGCGAAGCCGGGGCGGATCGCTAGTAATTCATAAATATTAAGTAGCAGAGATTAAGTAAGAAGTTTACATTTATTAACATCACATTATAGTAACTTGAATCGCAGAAACAAAAAAATATAAATGAAAGTTCTGAAAGTAAAATCTGGCTAGTAACAAAATCTTACGAACAAGATTAAAAAGTATTCTTATTATAAGATAAGCTCATCGGTGATTTTGTTACACAACACCATCTACACATCTATATTTTATTTTATTTTATTACCTCACTTCGTAGTATGGGACAGGCTGAATAGAGTTAAGTAAGAGTTAGTTACTTTGCGCGTAACTAAGACAAAGGATTTTTTGGCGGGAATGGGAGATGTGAGGTTGACATTTTGTTTAGATTTTCTATTTTTTACATTTTTGGGAGTTAATGTACAAAAGTGATAGTATATTGTGTTTTAAAGTTCTGTATAAGTGGAAAAAAATGGAGTAGGTCTAAATAAACATGTGTAGCTGAAGTTCTCGTGCTCTTCCATGAAGTCCTTTATAACTTCTCTTTATAAACTTATAACTAGGAGGAGTTTTGCAATAAGAAAAAACTAATTTACTTGTGATTCTACTTATTAATATGTACGTGACATTGGCAAATGCGCTAATCTGTGCACCGTGCCTTAAAGAAAGAAAAAAAACTAGGATAACTCTAGTAATACTTCATGGGGTTTAATCTAGGTTTTGCGGGGAACAGATAATCATAGATACAAAATACATACTCGTATGTACGCCTTTTTTGTTTCGACGTAAGCGATAAAAAAATCGGGTTTCTTGTAGCCTGCACAATCTTCCAATGCCTTATATGAAAGCGCTTTAAAACTCATCTCTATCAAATTCTCTTGGTTGATTACTTAATGGATTAGTATTTTTTTAACTACCTTGCGCCCTAAGTTTATAAATTCCAAGCTGTTGATAGACACGTGTATCACCACTCAAGCTCTCAACAAATTAACCTCGGGATATTCCAGAGATTAGCTCAGATCAGACAGATTCGATCCGCTAACTACCATCGAATCACTAAACGGATTTGTTGGATAATATTTGTTGGATATATCCTTCGCAAATATCTTCGAAAAGGAAAATGATGCAAAGCACTCAGAATTTTTTGAATGTTAAATGAACCCTGTATCAAATTGTAAGAGATCAATCAATAATAAACAGAGACAAAGGTCGACTCCTGGTACCGCGTATCCGAGGTAATAAAACTGTCGTCGGAAGTGGTCAGCAGTAGGCACGAGGGGTGTAATGGAAACGTCCGTCATCCCCTGCCCGCCCATTTTGCCCCCCATTTCCTGAAACGGGAAGCCCAAGATAAGTAGGCTGTTGATATTTCTAGCATTCTGATTAAGGATGTCCATTTCATCGTATGTTGAGTAAATAATGTATGAACTTATTAGAGTTCCGGAGGCAGCATGCTAAAAACTAAATCCTTAAAGTTTTGTCAGGTATGTGTGACCATCCATCCATCCCTAGATCTATTTACCCTCCTGCCGTTTGCATTTTTAATTGATTTCTAGGGTTCCGTATCTCAAAAGGAAAAAGTATTTTTCATATTACGAGTATCATATGAAAAAATATTTTTCTGCTATTTCAATTTTACACTTGCAGTTGGAGAGTATGAGATAACGTGTCTTTCAACTGCAAACTTAAGTTTGTTTTTGAATCAGACATGTTTTTTTTATCTTATCTCTTAGCTAGAAAAGTTCGATCAGTATGACAAAAAACCAAGTTAATGCTTACCAGATACGCTCTTGTCTGATTTTTGCTATTACACACTACGACATCTATTCTAAAGGCACCTGTTTGAGACTTTTTGGCAGTAACGGTAGAAGTGAGGTTGACATTTTATTTAGTGTTGCGATAATTAAGAACACACTCGCATAGTCACTTTTACATTTAATTTCTCAATAATTAATAGCAAACTACAAACTATAACACGTTGTCACGAATAGCCGACGACGAACAATCAACAGTTAAAGCCGCAGAATGATATAGAATGATCCAGAATTTGGCACGCATCGGCTTATATAGACTTGCTGACGTCACTTCTCCCACGCCTTGGCGACAACAGATGTGACAGGCAAGATGTGATTTCAGATGTCGGATGTTGTAAACAAAACAAGTAGTAGTTCTCAAGAAGGAAGGTCAATGAGATTTTCAGTCTCTAGCTGTTTGTACATACTGCATTTACGCTGTGACATATTAGCTGCGTCTACTCGTTTATATTAAGGCCTAAAGGAATCTACCGAACCAGTTCTGTAAACTTATTATAGCCTTGTAAACCCCTCTAATCTCCGCATTCTACACCTATCGTTTTAATCTCTATATCAGGGTCAGTATCTTTCATATCAGGGTCAAAATAGACTTCTTTTAACTTTGAATTTACTTTAAAAGTGTTTCAATCTGGCCCTTGCTACCACTTTTTTTTTATTCAATACCTACTTGCATTTACGACATGGCGTCTAGGCGGTAGGAAGTATTGGAAGGCTGAAAATAATAGGTTAGGCTGGCTGGATGGCTGGCTGGCAGGTCGGGGCTGGCAAGCCCGGCGGAGCCAGCTAGCTCGGCTTAGCAGGTTGGGTTGGCTAATCCTGCAGGGCTGGCAAGCCCAGCGGAGCTGGCTAGCTCGGCTCGGCTGGTTGGGTTGGCTAACCCGGCGGGGCTGGCAAGCCCGGCGGAGCCGGCTAGCTCGGCTTAGCTGGCTGGGTTGGCTAACCCGGCGGGGCTGGTAAGCCCGGCGGAGCTGGCTAGCTCGGCTTGGCTTGGTTGGGTTGGCTAACCCGGCGAGGCTGGCAAGCCTGGCGGAGCTGGCTAGCTCGGCTTGGCTGGCTGGGTTGGCTAACCCGGCGGGGCTGGCAAGCCCGGTCTGGTTGGCAAGCCTGGCGGAGCTGGCTAGCACGACTTGGCTGGCTGGGTTGGCTAACCCTGCGGGGCTGGCAAGCCCGGCGGAGCTGGCTAGCTCGGCTTGGCTAGTGAGGTTGACTAACCTTTTAGCACTTATGCTTGCACACGAAATCTATAAAAAAATATATACAACCATAAAGGACATTATTGATAGCAAAACGACGTAATCTCATGCCGAGCGTTTGGAAAGCGGAGACACTATGTACTAGCTATAATGCCTCTTTTATGGCTCCCGCTTTCGCAGCTGGCCGGCAACAGTGGCAAAAGGAAGAGCTCGACCATAGCCTTTAAAATCTCGTGACCGCCGTGTCACATATGCTTGTTTCGATGGCTTATGCTCGACTATATCACCACCGCGTGGACACAATGCGTAACAGTAGCTACTATAAATGCTTTCCTCTCTAGCACAGTTTACTTTTGTCATATGCATCGTCCATTTGGCATTGTTAAAATTGGCAAAACGATATCAGGATTGTGACCGCATGTAATGCACGACATATTACGCGCTACTAAAGCATAGCTTTTTTCTAATTCTTTAATATACCGACATCTATAATTTTGTCTGCGCATTGTATGACATTGTACATATACAACACGATTGGTGGCAAACAGGCTCATATACAGACGGTTTAATAGTACAACAGTTTGAAGATTACTCTCAAGTAGAAAGCAAAATTTGGCATTGCATAAAGTTACCCGCAATTTGGATACTTAATCATCAAATACACGATTTTTTTTATATAGTGAAGTATGCTAGACTAGATTCTTTAATAATGGCTTCTAACTGCGCTGAAATAGTTACGACATTTTATTGCTACTGATTGGCGAAAAACAAGCTCATGTGAAGACAATTTGATATGAATTTGCACTTAATCGGAACAGCCTAACTCGATTATTTTGCCTGCCAAGCAATTATTACCCCGTAAGACTATGGAAGTAGTGCATTACGCTAAATACTGCTACGGGCAAGAATTCATTTTATCTAAATGTAATTTTAACAATTGCAGTTACTTAGTACGCTAGGCTTCCACAAAAATAGTCCGAAGGTAAGCTTAACTTCATCATGAGACAATGTAAGGAAAGTATAATTGACGCAAGCACTTACCCAGCCTCAGTTCATATAGCACACGTCGGGACAATTCCCTCCTCCAAGAGCACAGGCGAGGACGCGTTGCTGATAACCTTTAAACCGCTTCCGCCGCCGCGTAGCTGCTTGGCAAGAATAGAGTAGAAAATCTTGTATCCTTTAATACGGCCTCGGCTTCCACATTTATAGCAATGTCGTCGATTGTTAATTATTCTGGCACAAATCCAATCTTTTTTTTTTGCAAAGCGGGTATATCGCTATTCACTGGTTTCTTTTCCGCTAGTTTCAGGATAACTTTTTGGGTCTATGCGTACGCGTTTCTCGTTTCAAAGCTCACAGTAGTCGTTATGACCACCAGGAGTGCTTCGTATACCTCGTCTGACTGCCTATACTACAAAGCTCGTATGTTGCGCTACAATACGACAGGTCAGCACGAATTATGCACGATTAGCAATACACACGGCGGTGAAGCAACTTGATTTAGATGTGCCAAGTCCTCAATCTATTCCAAATTTTCTTCGCCAAAATAAGACATGCAGGCCCTTTTTATTTTTTTTTTCTTAATGCGGCTAAACCTTTTTTCATTGTCGTATGCTCATACCACTTCTGAATTGTTGCGATAATTAAGAACACACACTCGCAGAGTCACTTACATTTAATTTCTCAATAATTAATAGCAAACTAGAAACTATAACACGTTGTCACGAATAGCCGACGACGAACAATCAACACTTAAAGCCGCAGAATGATATAGAATGATCCAGATCTTGGCACGCATCGGCTTATATAGACTTGCTGACGTCACTTCTCCCACGCCTTGGCGACAACAGTGACAGGCAGGATGTGATGTCAGCTAGGCAGACCCGGTGACAGTGACGTTATATTGCTTCGTTACATTAGATTTTCTATTTTTTACATTTTTGGGAGTTTTAAATTGCAAAAGTAATAGTATTTTGTGTTTCAAAGTTCTGTATAAGTGAAAACAATGGACTAGGTGTAAATAAACATGTGTAGCTGAAGTTTTTGCGCTCTTCCAAGAAGTCCTTTATAACTTCAGTAAAGCCTACTATCACTGTACCGGAGGAGTTTTATGATAAGAAGAAAAAATGAATGTACTTTGAACTTGCTTCATGCCGATTCTACCTATTAATAGGTGACATTGGCAAATGCGCTAATCTGTGTGCGCCATGCCATGAAGAAAGAAAAAAAAGGCACATATTAGGTGATAGGTGTGACATGCCATGAAGAAAGAAAAAAAAAGCACATATTAGTTTTACAAAGGTTAGTAGATAATGATCGTGTGGAGAGTATCCACAAATAAATGGAAAGCCATAAACTACAGTATTATTTCTGGAGAAGTGTCGTGCGAATGTTGTCCGGCTCGCCGGCAATGCGGTTAATCTCATGAATATGCAGCTAACCACTGCGCGAGTGCGCGTTATTCGCTTGGTGCGCGACAACAGCGCTGACTAGCGGTAACAAGTGATAAGTACAAGGGTGGATTTTAATGCTGCTGACAGAATGAGAAATAAGAAAATTAATCAATTGTTTCTATAATTTATCGATACTTTAAACGATTTATTAAAACTAGAGGTCATCTTGTGGTCGAAATTCGACCTTAAATATAAATATATAATATAAACTCTTTGGCGACAATCTCGTGCGACTGTTTGATCCAAGGAGGTTACGTATACCATATGTAATCAAAACTATTATGAGTTTGAAATTGACAGTCCTTTTAACATTGACAATATGAACGTAAACAATCAGTTTTGACATTGACAGTATGAACGTAAACAATGAGTGATCAATTTAATTTAATGTATTTCTAACGCATATTATATAAAAATATTAGCTTTCTCCAGTCCCTCTCCATATAAACTTTAAGTGTACCAAATTTCACACTCCTCCGTCCGCGCAATTTTCTTAACAAGGGAACTAAAGTTTTCGCTTCACGTATTAGTATATATAGATTATACGTGATTTTGTATATCGGTGTTTAAATACTTAGCGATTTCATGTTCAAAAAGTAAGTTTTTCCGAGTGTGATATTACTGAGGCGATTATTATTATCTGAGGCGCACACTGATGACTTTTATGTCATCAAACGAAAAAGAATAGCCTTCCTGATGCCACACGTGTGAGCCAGCACCAATGACCTCTTGTTAAATGTTCTTGACAGGTACACTCTGTCCCATATTAAAACATTTGAATCGTAGCCATGCATTAAGAGAGTGCTTTGTTTATGGAGTAATGATATGAGCTAATATTTATTTTGAATTGTTAATGGTTATTTAATCTATGGACTGTATTGTCTAAAAAAAAGAAATAAATTAAATAAATAAATTACTTATACTATAGAAACATTTCGCTTTCGCTAGCTCGAGTCATTGTTCAAAAATACCAACTGTCAAATCACGGGGGTTGCCATCTAATAATGATCATGGTTGTAACATGTGATCACGAATATTCATAACAATAGGTAACAGTAACCACCCGGGCAATGGGGGCAGAGTCCATGTATTAATATATTATGTACATAAATACATACATATCTTCACGCTGTTTCCCTAACGGGGTCATGGAAGATCGAACAGCTAGCTAATGTCAAAAGCAATCGTCGCATACCTACACGAAAATGTGTGAGGAGAATGATGAGATTTGGGGTAGTGAAGGAACTGTGTAAGGACCGCGACGCTTGGCGCTCCGTCCTCTCGGACGGTCCCGTTAGCGATATTATGTAATAATGTGTAATATTAACATATTATGTAGGTGTATTATAGCATCATAGTTGGACTTGATATAGGTTGATTAAAGCACCGGATGGGTTTTTAGATAGTTTATGAATATGAAAATAATTATAAAAAAAAACATTTTCATTATATACTACCTCTCAAATATTTTCATTATATACTACCTCTACACAGCTTCATCTCTATTATTAATGTTCATCCGAAACGTATACAAATAGCTCAGACCTATTTATAATTGGATTATTTTCCACTGCTATCACATTATTCAAGATTAATTCAAACTATTTCATGCGTTGCGTGTTGTACTATTTTGTCAAAACTTGCCTCATAACTAAACATGTAACATGTGAGTAGGTAGGTACAGGTACTAGGTACCACAAAACGAAAGGCCCTTTTTTGTTTATTTTGAAAGTATGAAAAGTATTTTTTCTTATTTTGACTATTTTATGCAAAATCATGTGCAGCGGATCTTCTTACACTGATACATATGCATCTATCTGCTCGTTTTAGCACATTTTTATTAACTAGCTTTCTCGTCTGGCTGTTCGGTATTTTGCAATTGATTTTAAACTAGCTTCAAAATGACTTAGAGAATTAATAGGTAACAATTAGGAATATTAACTCGCTTTCTTGTCTGTCTTTTCGTTAGGGTTCCGTACGGTACGGTGTACGCAACCATATTACTAAGTGTCTCTGTTATAATCTCATCAAAATGTTTAAAATCGATTCAAAACTTTCCCAAACATAACAAAAAAAAAGCAGAACGGTTTTCATATGCCTATTGTACCTAATAGATTATTTTTTTAATAAAAAATCAAATAAACTTTAAAAAATGGTACAAATTCAACAAACATGTCAAGTTTGATGGACTTTTGTGTGATTTGCATTTTTTTTTATGAATTTAATAAATCTGAACTTCGTATAAATATGATATAAAAAAATAGCTCTAATCAAAATTTTGAATGTTCATGAATACGAAATTTTTGATAAATACATAACATATTATACCATTCCCACCCGGATGCCACAAAAAGGGAATGGATAAAGTAAATTTTGAAATTTATTGGAAATCTTTTTAAATAAAATTCTATTTTGAGAAGAAAATTGTAATATAATTTGAAACAAATAAACCAAAATTAATTTTGTAAATAAAATAGAAACAGAAAGATATCAAAGTGGTTGTGATGGTGTGGTGTAGTTTACAAAAATCAGATATAAATACCTTTCACCTTATAATTTACACATTATGATAAAAAAACACAAACCACTGGCTTAAATTAGGTTGTATTGTCCTATACTCCACTCTCGAATGTTATCTCCAAAATTATAAGTCGACTTTGTAAAATTCTGCAATCAGCATCGTCATTGTAAATATAACTTCTATAAACTCGTATGAAACTGGTGCGTCACCATGATTAATGTGCTCTTTATCCGATTGAAACCATTGCTCCCCTTATTCTTGTCGAGGGGTCCATTTGCCTTGGGAGTTTGGGCGATATCAGTTTTCTGGTTCGAGCCTCTTTCTTTTTCACTTTGCCAACATCTTTAATAATCTTAACAGATTTTACTTTTACAAAGAAATCAAATATCTTCTTTTTTTGAGGAGAAAAATAATCTCCTTTTTACTCCATCACAACCATTATTGTTCTGTCTAAAAAAACACCTCGCTCCTCTTTTTTTTTCTCATTTTTCAAATCCTGTTCTATTCTCCCAAAAAAAAACATATTTAAATTTTTAACTTGCCAGTTCTATAATTATTTTCTCTGACAACCTCTAAGCTCTTAAAAAGAAGGTACAATAGCGAAAAAATGTTACAATATGTACACATTGTATGGTGTTACGACCCTCGGCGCAGGAATTCAACTCGTACTTAGCCGGTTTTTTAATTACTTTTACCGATATACACGATTGCACTTAACATTCGAATTTTACACTTAAGATTTCTGGATAATTGTGCCATAAAAATTATCTTTGTGCTGTAATTTATTGAAGAATTTAAGTGAATTAGATAATTATGCCTTTTATACATAAACTAGCGGTCCGTCCCGACTTTGCCCGGCTTGATTACGTAATATATAGCCTATGTCCATTTGGAATAATGTACCTTTCCAATGGTAAAAGAATTTTTAAAATAGGTTCCAGAGATTATTACCCTCCATATGAACGAACTTACAAAACCCGTTCTCTTTTTATAATACTAGTATAGATCAAAGCTGGTAATATATTAGGGTTATCCAACACAAAGCAACGATTGTTCGAACGATGAACGACGAAAATAATTTAACTTTTGTGATGATTGACATAGGTTAAAGTAACATCGGGCCATGCAGGTCAAGTCATCCTGACGTAGGTGTTATTAGATTAGATCACCATCTCAACCGTCAATTTAGTTGACAATATTCTTATATTTAGTTCAAAAAGAATATCCCTGTTTACATTTTTTAGTAACCTCTCTTAGAATTGTTTTTCAAACACCATTGCTTACCTTCTCTTTTGTTTAGTGGTTAATGGATCTTTTCCAAACTAGAATCAGAGCTTCACATTCAAATTCAAAACAATTTGTTCAAGAAAACAATGCATTTTTCCTAATAAAATCTACCACCGAATACAGTAAGAAAATCTTTTCTGTTTGAATTATTTTCCTGGTGTTTATTAAACAGATATTCGAAAAATATTTCTGTCGCATTTATTTTTATTTATATACTACATGTACACTTTGCATATATCTCCTCCTCGCAAAGTTTGATTGCGAAACGTCAATATGTCACCTTCTGTAGGCTAAATGTGAAGTGTATAAACGCACATACACTTTTCTCATATAATATTCCAAATGATTGAAATCCATTTATTATAATATATTCAAATTTAAAAGATATAAGTGAATACACAGACAATAATTGTTCACACACCGTTTTTTCTAAGAATTACCATTATCGCATTCTAAAAGCTGAATATGTATTTTACATAACATGCACATGTTTCCGCACCACATGTAAGGTAATGTGCTCGGCGAATTTTTTTGTCGTGTTTTCAGCGGTAAACACACTTTACGACTTATTGTGATTCTGTATTATAAAATAATATTCTATTAAGTAAAAAATTATACGATAAAATAATGAAATTGGTATGAATTATTGTTGATTTTGGAAGAATTTTTGGTTGCTTCGACAATAATGTCTTCTTCGCTTTCTTTTTCTTCTTGCTGGACATCTGTAAATTATTCTCAGAAAGTTGCATTAGTCTCCTCATTGATATCATAAAATCCTCATATGTCGTATTTGATTGAAGCGAGACTGGCCTTAACAATTGGTATATTCTGGTAAATGACATAATTCGACCTTTGATTATTATTTAAAGGAATCCGACTTTGTTATAACCACAGTTTGCACTACGACCCTTCTTGTAATTGCGAAAAATGGTTTAAAGTTTTTCCGGAGCTTGTGGGAGTAAACTTCGAATTGGCTCCAAAGTATTATCTATTAAGCGACCCCAATCTTCAGAGTCCAGTTGATTGCCTAGCCACACTTGAACTATAGAGTACTTGATGTGTGTTAATAATTAGAAGCAGATTTCGCAGGAAGACAAGACAGTTGTATTCTTTTATTGATCCGTATATTTTCTACAAAACTTAAATATTTATACCTGTGTACAATAACTTTTTTTGGAGCTCCATATTTAGCAAAAAGAAAACGAATCCCATTTGTGATGATGACTTGTAGAGATCAATATTTTTAAAGATTTTTGCGCGATCAATTAAATCATGTTTTACAATCAGTTTAAATACTGTTATATTACTCCAAAAATTACTAATGTAATATTATAATGTAGTACAACTTTTGACTGACCCATTTTCATGAGAATACTTACAGTTTATGATAAAAATGCAAAAAACCGATACTTTTGACCTTTAAAAATTTTTTAGCAGACGTACATTTAACCTAAGAACTGTACCAATTTTCATCTGTATGCGAATTATTGTACTCTTACCCACTACTTTTTTTCTATTTTGATCAGATTACAGCTACTACGAATGTATAAAACAGTTGACCGAAATTGTATATTTGAGGAGTGCGTTTTCGAAAGATGTGAGTGAGTGGCATGTGGAGAGACGGGTAGCAGCTGGCAATAAAGTGAACGGTGCTCTGTCCGCATTAGTAGGCAGTGTGAATACATCAAACTCAGTAAAAATGGCCATATACAATGCGGTGTTGGTTCCAACTTTATTGTACGATAGTGTAGCCTGCATATGCCCGAAATCGAGTGAAAGTAAAATAAATGCAGTAGAAATGCGATCTCTTAGAAATATCTGCAGTGTCACCCTTGCGGACAAAATAAGCAATGGAGAGATACGCAGTACGACAGGGTTGCACGATAGTGTTATTGCAAAAATGAAGAAAGGAATGCTTAGATGGTTCGGGCACATAGAAAGAATGAGTGATGAAAGACTGACGAAGAAAATCTACAAAGTGAAAGTGAGTGGTAATGGAGGCCAAGGAAGAGCAACGCTGACTTATGAAGATACCACTCGCATACCTGGGCAAAAATGTGTAAGGAGAATGATGAGATTTGAGGAAGCGAAAGAAGGGTAAGGGCCGCGACGCTTGGCGCTCCGTTCTCTCTGACTGCCCCGTTGGGAATACAGCGTGAAGATATGCATGTATCAGACTACAGTATAAAATACCAAATTAAATAATGGAATGTAAATTATACATCATGGCATGAATTTTTTTAGTAAACCACACGTGACTAACAATAGAACAGTCTCAATATTATTGGAACGCTTGAAATCGCGTCAAATTTGCAATTAGATTTCAGTGGTTTGAGTTATATTCAGTGTAGTGGATTGGTGATATGTGTCATCCATATTTGGATGCATGACAATTTAGTACTTTAATTTGGGATGCATTTAAAATCAGTTAATAATTGTTATTAATAACAAAAAATATATAATCACCTGTAAAAGAATGTTGCCACGACCCCAATGGCGCAGTGGTTTAGTCGTTGTATCTAAGTGCTAAACGTTCCGGGTTTGATTCCCCGCCGGGGGTCAATTTAGGAAACGAATATTTGTAGATTGTCTTGGGTTTGGGTATACTAGGAGACGCCCCCCGTTCTTGCCGTCGTCTGGTTCTCGTAGCGCAGGGAATACTCTAGTTTGAGACCAGATCATCGGTGTGTGTTCTCTGGAGCATTAATTTAAAAAAATAAAATAAAATAAAAACATACCAACTTAAAAGAAAATAATAGCGCTATAATTTAATTTAATCTATAAAAAAATAATTTGTAAATACTTTTAAATTATAATATTACCGATACAATTTCTGCAGTCATCCTTACAATGTTTTTTGCTCGTGGTTCATATTATGATTTCAATTAAACAAAATTATCGTTAACCTTTTTAATTTTAAGGTTTGCAGCAGTTAATGATTAAAAATGATTTTCTTGTGGAATTTGTTAACTTAAATCAAACGATGAAAGTCAGAAAAAATAAAATTGAGGAACTTATTAATTTTAAATGTACTAACATGTACATAGTTTAAATTACTAATCTCATAACATTATATATAACATTTTTTACATTATGGAAAAACATTCTATGTTATGGAAAATTGTACTGGTAGTTATTATAATTACTAGGTTAGAAATAGTATATTATAATAATGTAAAAGTATGTTTCTGAAAAAATTAACAATAACAATATTAAACCGATATTCGTCATTGTTAAATATAAAACCAAATTTTTTCATTCTACATTAAAACATGAAGCTAACGATTCGAAACGAGTAATTTTTCGCTGGAGACAACGGAAACTTTCTCGTTATCCATAATTTAAGAAGTGACCTCTTCGCAACCTTCATATCATTATCATAACGAGATGAAAAAACAAACAAATAATCAACGAAATAACGACGTTATTTTTAGTCCCTTTGTTCGTAATACGCGAATGGCAGCTACTGTAATTATAAACCGGAGAAGGAAAAGTGATTGTTAGAATTAAAACATATTATTGTTTCTATTGTCTCTTGATACCACGAGATGGCGCTAGTTGTCCCGTCAGCGCCGGTTTAGTTTTTTTTTTTGGTATGTGGGTAATTTAGTGCGTGAATAGAAGTTGTAATGGAGAAGTCAAAAAAGGCGTCGGTCGCTTTGTGATAAGAAAAAGAGTAATTTTTTGGAATATTGGTTGTAAAGCGCAATTATCTTATTTGTTTTGAAGCTAAAAGAAATTCTGCCATGTCGTGTTTACATGTTATGTTGTGTTCGCCGACTGGAATTGGTATTTAATTGTTTTGCATTATACTGTTACTATATAATACTTGAAGTGGTAGGAAAGAGGTTAGGAAGGTGATAAGTGGATCTATCTTCCGTTTTGTGGCTTTACGGCGCCGGAAGTCACCTCCGACTTCCACCACCTCTATTATTTGTACAATTTTGGATATTAGCACCGCGTATCGCGGTCGATGTCGGGGCAGTTCTCGGTAGGTTTGTCACCCTGCCGAAATTATAAAGGGCCCAGCACGTGCAGTGGTCGTGCCTGGAGCTGTACCACACAGTGGTGTTGAATTGGAACTACACCGCGTACACTTTGAGCATGCATAAACAATTTCTAGGGTCGCTATTATATTTTGTTTGATAGATGCGTTGAGTTTCATGTTTTTGTCACTTTTCTGGAACAGCAATTTTACGCACATTTTCAAAGAAAGTGTTAAAACAAAAGTAATTTGATACATACATACGTACATATCTTCACGCCGTATTCCTAACGGGGTAGTCAGAAAGGACGGAGCGCCAAGCGTCGCGATCTTTACATACTTCTTTCACTTCCTCAAATCTCATCATTCTCCTCACACATTTTCGTTTAGGTATGCGAGTGTTTTTGACATTTTCGTCGGCTAACACTCTAGCTATTTGATCTTCATAAGTAACTTGATGTGTTAATTAATACGCTGAGACAACATTTCCTTAAGGTGACTCAGAGATAAACAATAATAAAAAATCTAAAATAGACCTTCTGCACCTTTCACATGTACGCGCGCTATAGCTTACAAAAAATATCAAAAAAACAATTATTTTTGTTTATTAAAAAAACTGTTATTTTCGTTATTTACAAAACTATAATTCATTTTAAAAATTCCAACTGTCATTTTGAGGAGTGTGTTTAGATAAATTTATTATTTACTAATTTATTTATGTAAAAGAGATTTCTTTAATTTTTTTTTCTGTTACAAAAAATAACCAATCGTATATCGCAACGAGCAAATCTGTGGGCAAAACGAAGATAATGAAATGAAGAATCAGGTTGTTAAATATCACTTTCATACATTTTGTAATCACTTAGAAAAATTGAAATTCCTGCCGTCAAAATTTCTAAATCGTCGCCGGATTTTAATAAATTGTAATTATTGGCAAAATTAATGTTCACGTTGTTGCAATTAGACTGCAATAATATCATACACATAGTGTAAATATATTATATCTCCATCATAAAATATATGGCTAACACTAAGTTTGAGATTTCCATCGGCTACAATTTATATTAAATAAGACTCCATGAATGTTAAAAAGAGTCGTTTTCGTTTCCAACGATGATTCTGTAATTTTTCCTCATTATATATCGATTTCAGATTCCGTGCGAGACGAAGCATGAGTAGCAGAAGTAATAGCTAGGATACTTCAATTCCCTACTGCAAACGTCATAACTTGTCCAGAGCTTTCGTTACGTCATCAAATTAAATTTGACATATTCACGCTGAAACGTCGTCGCTTTCAACCTTTTTTTCTCGTTTCAATTACGGCTCGTGTCTGAGAGCGATCCAGTAAGATTATTGTTATTCTGTCCGAAGAAAAATTTTCGCTTTCATCACTGTTTTCGTAAGAAACGTAACGAAGACAAGGATAACATTATATTTTCCTGTTTCAGATATTTTTTTATAGGAACAGTCATAAGAAGATTCTACAATTCCAGAAGAAATGTAAAACGTGAAATATTTTCAAGTTCATTTAGCGTTTGGCCCAGTGTAATTATTTTGGTATCGTTGACAGAATTAATTTTTTGATAGAAACAACTTTTGAATATATGAAAAAATACTACATAGTACCACGAATTTTAAGGCTATAGCTCCACTGGCTTCGCGATCACCTTCGACTTTAACGTACCTAACAGCTAGAAGTCGTTTTTAAATAGAAAGAATTTTGTAAAGAGAAACTCTAAATCTCGTGTACTAATAATGAATGGTCTTCTATTGTAAATATATCACTGCGCTACCAAAGAGGACATAATCTAAAGTGAACTCTATGTCTTCATTTGTATTCTATTACCTACGTGTTCATTTATATTCTTTACCTACGTGTGTATGGTATGTCATATGGTATGTCAAAGCCAGACGGCTCATTCACAACTTGTGAAAGAGAAACGTTAGAGTTGTTAGCAACGACCCACTTTCCTGGGGCAATCTGTAAAGGATCGGATACTGCACCACAGCGCACTCTGCATAGACCTCAGAAGGAGGATTGGCAAAGGGCGCTCAAACTAATAACATCCAACAAAATAAGGTGGGCGATCAACTCTTTGAAACCACAAAAAAGTTGCGGGGAGGATGGTGTACGTCCCATACACTTACAAAAACGGATTGATATCCTCCTACCGCACCTTATTAATATCTTCAGAGCTAGTTATGTCTGGGGATACATACCTGATTCATGGTCTACAATAAAGGTAATATTTATACCTAAAGCAGGGAATAGGGACCATGGGCTACCAAAGTCATTTAGGCCCATTAGCCTCAGTTCATTCCTGTTAAAGACCATGGAAAAGGTTATAGATAGATTTATTAGGGATGGGCCATTGGCTACAATACCTATTCATCACACTCAACACGCCTATAGTAGAGGTAAATCTACAGCTACCGCTCTGCTCAGTCTTCTTGACAGAGTAGAAAAGGCAGTAGAAGACAAAGAAGTAGCACTTTGTGCCTTCTTAGACATAGAGGCAGCTTTCGATAACACACCCATCAGTACATTAATTAGGGGCCTCGAAACCAAGATGGTTGACCCTACAACCACTAGGTGGGTGTGTTCGATGCTCTCTAACAGAGGAGCCAAATTAGGCCTCTGTCACACTACAGCAACTTATTCCACAGTAAGAGGATGTCCGCAAGGAGGCGTTTTATCACCACTTTTATGGACACTCGCAGTGGATCAGCTTTTGCATAAAATGGCTGACCTAAGGATTGACACACAGGGATATGCAGATGACCTGGTAGTCATAGTCCGAGGTTTTAGCCTGAACACCATTTCGTGTGTTATGCAAAGAGGCCTCGACACTGTCAGTGAATGGTGTCGAGAGAATGAGTTATCGATAAACGCTGATAAAACAGTAATTGTGCCGTTTACCAGGAAGCGAGGCCTCGATAGGTTGGTAGCTCCACAACTAAACGGTAAATCGATACCTTTTTCCACTGAAGTGAAGTATTTGGGTGTCATAATTGACCAAAAACTGAAGTGAAACAGGCACCTTACCAGTACTCTGCAAAAGGCAAAAATTGCCTTAGGTACTTGCAGTCGGATGGCAGGGAGCAACTGGGGTCTGAACCCAAAAGTTGTTCTGTGGCTGTATACGGCCATTGTGAGGCCAATAATTAGTTATGCCTCTGTGGTCTGGTACGAGAAAGCCCACCAGAAGACTGTAATAGACAGGCTAGGTGGCTTGCAAAGAACCGCCTGTTTATTAGCAACCGGAGCCATGTCGACTTCGCCGGGTGCGGCGTTAAATGCTTTACTGAATCTACCGCCCCTTCATTTGCATGTGTTAAAGGAGGCGAGGAGCAGTATGCAGAAAATATCCGCCCAGGACGAAACGAAATGGTTATCGCAGAAACTGAGAGCTTTTCAAGACTCAGTAACGAATATTCCGATTTTGAGTATGCCAAGTGATGTCCTGCTCCCGCGGTGTACCTTCGAAAAACAGTTTATAGTGGAGATGCCTTCCAAGAATGACTGACTTCAAGGAAGAATATCCTGGAAGCCCGGCAGTCTACTCTGGTACACCGATGGCTCAAAATCGGACAACGACGTAGGATGTGGAATTTATGGAGAGCGCCCAAATTTCAAGAGGAGCCTGAATCTGGGGAGGTACGCCTCCATATTCCAAGCTGAAATGTTCGCCATTATTGAATGTGCGGACATTAACGTTAAAAAGCACTACGTAAACCAAACTATATACATACACTCTGATAGTCAGGCAGCTCTTTTGGCATTGGCCTCGAGTGTAATTATATCTAGGCTAGTTAATAACTGCGTGACTATCTTAAACACTCTGGGAAACAAAAACAGAGTGATTCTAAAATGGGTTCCTGGCCATGCGGGCATTGTAGGCAATGAAAATGCCGACGAACTCGCAAGGGCCGGGACCAAAATCACATTTATTGGTCCAGAACCTTTCTGTGGTATTCCCAAAAGCCAGGTTCAACTGATTTTGTGGAGATCTTGTTTCAAAGCTTCTTGCGAGTATTGGAAGAATATTCCAGGTCAGGAGCATTCCAAAGCCCTAATAAAGCCATATAATCGCAAAGTGGCTTCTAGTGTCACGGCAATGAGCCGGAGCAACTTGCGTATCTTGGTTAGAACACTCACTGGGCATTGTTGCTTAAACAAGCACATGTTTAACATGGGGCTCTCGGACACAAAAACGTGCCGGTACTGCCAAGAGGCGGATGAAACGCCTATGCACATTTTGTGTGACTGTGGACCACTGATGCGCACTCGTCGATCCTGTCTCGGCCAGTATCTTCTCAGTCCGAGAGAGGTTCAGCACATCACTCCAAGGAATACCTTGCGGTTTTTGACTGCAGTGGGGCTTGGTGGTGATTTGTAACATAGTGGCGATCACAATATATCAATATGGTCGAAGTGATACAGGTCTGATGAGACCTGCACAGCCACGTACACGAAATTAAAAAAAAAATAATGGTATGTCACTGAGCTCCTCCTAAACGACTGGACCAATTTTGATGACTTTTTTGTGTGTATTTGAGTGGGTCTCTGGATGGTTTAAATTCACAATTGGACCCGGTAGGTGACGCTACAATCGAGTTCTAGCAAATTTTTTTATTCAAAAGTTCGGACAGAACAACGTCCATCGGGTCCGCTAGTGTATACCTATATACCGATAAAATCAACATTACTTTGCGTGTCAAATATACTCGAATATAATCGATCGATTGTTATGTGAGTAGTACTCGAGTACTCAAACAGCACTCGATCTCTTTATGAATTATATTCGCACATTAATGGAAAGGTTTGCACAGTAGTTTGAGCAATTTTTTTATTTATTACAATAGCCACTTAGCGGTTAAATTATCTACTATACACTGTAATACTTGTAGAACAGATCTTGAACCCTTTTGTTAAATCGATCCGCTTCAAAATAAAAGTCACTTCATAATTTGACAAAATTATTTCAAGGATTTATAAGGTATGAATTAACGAGATCAACATAAATCTTACTTAACAAAACATTAAGTATTTAGAGATATCGCTTTAAGATATTTCTTACTTTTCTTAATCATGCTTCGGAGATAAAATAAGGCATTGTGATAACGTCGCTAGTAAGCGTCTCGTTTATAACTGTGATTATTCGCTAGCCTTCGTTAATTCGGCCTCCACGTCCGTTTCTTTTTACGACATCGTATTTGCGCCTCTTCAGCGCCGATCAACGTCTCCGTCTCTAATTTCATTCCTTGTTCTGTCCTCTCCAAATTCTTCCTCATTGCTGTTACTATTTACTGAATTATGAAAATAACTGTGGCAATCAAAGTTTATTTCAAATGGAACGCCGAATAGATCCACAAGCTGATGTTATTATTTTTTCAATATTTCAGGACATGACGTATCCATTTACGCGCGTGTATTTATGAGTACAGATACATAATATGTAAGAAGTTATACTTCTTTGGCATGAATAAGGCCTGAATAGGAAATTAAAACTGACCCACAGAACTGACCCCTTCAAATGACAAATGAATGAAATAAAAATTTAATTGGTCATTTAAAAAGAAAATTAAAACTGGTCATTTGTAATGAATGAAATAAAAACTAAAATTGGTCGCATATGAAGAAGAACATAAACCTTCCGAGATAAATCTTTTTGCCTGAGAGGAGTTTTGACGGGATTTTATGAAGAGCAGTTGGGCGTTTAATTTAATTATTTGCAATTTGTTTCTAGTAGATATCATGACGTAAAATTGGCGCAGTTTTCTGTCCCAAGTAATATAATGTTGTTGTAGTGTAATGTAACTAAAGTAACGTTGTGCAATATGTGGAATTGTTAAAATAAGTGCTTACATAGTAGTGTGATCCTTAGATTTTTTTAGTGACTACTGCTTCCTACTAGAAAGATTGCTTCAATATGTTTGTCGCCAGAAACGCCAAAAATTAAACAATGAAATATATTACGTCGACATTTAATGAAATAATACGAAGAATGTATAATATCTGTTTATTACAGAAGACATCGGCTGTATGAGCATAGATCTCGTTGCTTTACAGTCGTACAAACAAAAATAATCTGTGACAGCTGACAGTTGACTTTTTTGGTGGGAACGGGAGAAGCGAAGTTGGAATTTTATTGAGATTTTTAATTTTTTACAGACAGACTTCGACATTTTTAATTTTTTTGCGTTTGCGTGAGATCTTTAAGACACGTACAAAAGTGAAAAGTTTGAATAAATATGTGCAACTAAAGTATTTGCATTTTTCCAAAAAGTCTTTTTAACTTTAGCGCACAATTACTTTATTTCTTTATTGGAGAGTATTAGGGACTAGACTAGAGGGACGTAAGGGCAATAAGAAGACAGACATTTTACATCAGAAATACACTACATTTTTTAAATGAAAATGACGGAAATATTTGCAATAGAAATAAAACTAGTTATCAGTGTGTAAAAGAGAAGAAGAAGACAGTCGTTGGGTAAGCGCTATTTGAGTATGGTTTTAATTTTTTTCTGAAAGCAATGTCCCGTTTATCAAAAATAACAATATGTTAGTTTGTCCTCAGAAGCACAAAAATGCTTGCAATAAATGCCATTAAAATTTTCGGCTTCACGCCAAAATATTCGATATGGATACTAATAGATTATTAATTCAGTGGTGACTACATTTAAATTTGCCTAACCTCAGAGATAAAATATCAACAAACTAAACACCAATAAGTCATAACTGTCTTAACAAACACTAACGATATTTGTTTCGCTATCTTCTTTTTCGGTGCTGCATCGGCTCTCTCCCACTTCCACTTGGCGTCCTCTTTCTGAACTATTTTCATTCATTTGGAACATTGCTTTGTGTCTACGCTAACGTTATTCTCTTAACATAACATAACATAACTTCACGCTGTATCCCCAACGGGGTAGTCAGAGAGGACGAAGCGCCAGGAGTCGCGGTCCTTACACACCTCTTTCGCTTCCTCAAATCTCATCATTCTCCTCACACATTTTCGCCTAGGTATGCGAGTGCTTTTGACATTTCCGTCTGCTAACACTCTGGCTATTTGATCTTCATAAGTCAGCCTTGGTCTTCCTTGGCTTCTTTTACCACTCACTTTCGCTCTGTATATTTTCTTCGTCAGTCTTTCATCACTCATTCTTTCCATGTGCCCGAACCATCTAAGCATTCCTTTCTTCATTTTTACAATAACACTGTTGTGCGACCCTGTCATACTGCGTATCTCATCATTGCTTATCCTGTCAGCAAGCGTGACACCGCACATATTTCTGAGAGACCGCATCTCCGCAGCATTTAACATACTTTCACTCGATTTTGGGCATATCCAGGCCTCACTACCGTACAACAAAGTTGGCACCAACACCGCATTGTGGATGGCCATTTTAGCAGTGTTAGATATATTCACACTACCCACTAATGCGGACAGAGCACCGTTCACTTTATTGCCAGCTGCTACCCGTCTCTCCACATCCAACTCACATCTTCCATCCCTCGAAAACGCACTCCCCAGGTACACAATTTCATTCACCTGTTCTAGACATTTTCCATTTACACTAATCACACATCTCGTTTGTACCGCTTCTCTTTCAAACACCAGAACCTTAGTTTTGTTCACATTCATTTTCAATCCTTTTACTTCACAATCTTCTTTCATGCACGTGACTAGTGTCTGCAACTCTGCTTCTGATGGTGCTATTAGCACAGCATCGTCAGCGTACAATAGGCAGTTTACCACTGTGTCACCACATCCCATACCACTCATATTACCTTTCAATCTCTGGAGGCAACTGTCCAAATACAGCACGAATAGCCAGGCAGACATCACGCAGCCCTGTCTGACACCAGAACAGACTTCAAACCAGGGCGACATGTGCCCGTCTATCCTTACACAGGCTCTGTGGTCTCTATATAATGACCTCACAGCCTGCAGTAAGGAGCCCTCCACGCCATATTCAGGCAGAAGACTCCACAATTTCTTCCGCACTACTCTATCGAATGCTTTCTCTAGATCCACGAAAGCGCAGAAAACTTTCCGACCTAAAGCCAGAAACCTTCCCACGATAACGCGGAGCGAGAAAATCTGATCCATACAACCCCTACCGTTCCTGAATCCACCTTGCGCCTCCCACAAATATCTTTCTGAAACGCCTTTCATACGTTCAGTCAATACTTTAGTATAGACTTTACTCGCTAAGCTGACCAAGCTGATGGCCCTATAGCACGCACAGTCTAGGTAGGAACCTTTCCCTTTATATAGAGGTACTATGACTGCCGTGCGCCAGTCCTCTGGAACCTCCCCCTTCTGCCAACAAAGGTTGCAGAGTGCACAGAAGGCATCCCAGACCCTAGGACCACCATACTTGATTATCTCAGCAGTCACCTCATCATTTCCCGCAGCCTTTCCACATTTCAAACTTCTTATCACTTTCTCAATCTCTTTCATACTAATGGCATCCTCCAGTCTCTGGCCCGAGTGTGGCAATTCATTAGAATCGCTCTCAGTATCAGAGACAGAGTCGCCACTCTCATACAGTTCTCCAAAGTATTCACTCCATCGCTGCAAAACATCCTTTTTATTTGTAAGCAGTTTGTTTTCTTTCGAACGCACTTTATTCATTCTGCAAGGTGCCGGACCACTTCGGTACTTACGTACTTCTTTCCAAAATAATTTGGAATTTTCCTCGAAGTTGTCCGACATCTTGTTTTCATCTAACACCCTACACCTTTCACGCTTCTCTTTCACTAGTGCCTTCGTTTCTGCTTTCTGCAGCTTATACCTGTCTTTCATCAAATTTTTCATACCACAGTCATTAGTAGCAAGGTAGTCTCGCCATGCTTTCTTTTTCTTATACACAGCCACTTTCACCTCATCATCCCACCACACATCACGCTTTTTGCCGTTCCCAATCTTATTCATTCCACACACTTCTTTCGCAGCCTCAATCATACTATCTCTAAGGTTCTGCCAACATTTTTCAACATCCTCGCTCATCACTTTCAATCTATCATCAAGCTTACTAGATAATACCCTTTCATAATCATTCCTGGTGGCCGCATCCTGCAGTCTCCAGCTTTTAATCCGGCTAACCGCTGCAGGTTTGGACACTACGCGATGTCGCCATGCTGCGAACAGACCCCTTATTCTGGTTATCACCAGAAAGTGGTCCGTCCCGAGATCGGCTCCTCTATACGCTCTTGTGTCCATTACCTGCTTCTTAAGTCTGCTATCCACCAGGAATAAATCAATCATGCTTCTCGCACCCTTTCTTTCCCACGTGTACTGATGGATCCCTTTGTGTCTAAACATGGTATTAGCCACAAAAAGATCCTTTTCCATACACAGTCCTAACACAATCTTACCAGCATCATTCACTCTCTTATCTCCATATTTGTCTAGGACAGACTCAAATCCTGTTCGAGCTGTCCCGACCCATCCATTCATGTCTCCACACACAACAATTCTTTCGTTCTCTTCAACCGTCGCTAGAACTTCTCTAACATTCTCCCAGAACTGCTCTAGTTCAGCCAAACCGACAGAGGACACTGGGGCATATACTGCCAAAACAAAAATTTTTGTCAACCCAATCTTGAGGCGTACCCAGAGCAGTCTGGGATTTACACATTTATACTCAGTCATACAATTAACCATACGAGAGGACAGTAAAACGCCTACCCCTTGGCATCCCCCATCTCCTTGTGGTACTCCTGACCACAAAGCGATGCCTCCTCCGGGCAAGTCGGCAAGTTCACTGCCGCCTCGCTTGGTTTCACTCAAACATAGCACATCCAATCTTTTCTCTTCCATAATATCAATCACTTCATTCATCTTCTCCTCAATCCCACCTCTCACATTCCACGCAGCTACTCTGCACTCCTCCCTCCACTTCCCGCCGCTAGGTGCATAGCGTGTTGGGTGGCGGTCTTCAACGCCGAACTGCACTCTGCACACACCAGCGGGGACAGACCGGTGCACGTCGCTTTCGGGGGACGCCCTAACATAATCATTTCCGTTGTCCCGCATGGTATGCACAGAAGAGGAATTGCAGCCCTGAAAAGGGCTGGCAGGGGTCGCGACGAGCACGCTTCCTCAGTTGACCCCCAACTTATTCTCTTAATTTCAATTAATTACGTTTTTCTTAATACATTGCCTATCTTAATAATGCGAGGCTATTTCTAGAGCGCAATTATCATCATGTTTAATTTTTACGTCCTTATTTTGTAGCTAAATATTTTACTAAAACTTCCACTCCTCACAGATCGAAGTCGACGGTTCGCGTCCAGCATTCATAAAGACGTTGCCTTTGAAAAGAACAAGGTAATGCCTTTAAAGCGAGCTTAATGAATCATCTCTCGAAACTAATTGGGGACTATTGGTCTGTGAAACTGAGCAGGCGATCTCTGCGTATGGTCCAAGTGTTGACGAAAATATACAAAAAAATGTAAATAAAATCAAGTGCCACATGTACGACGGAACATCACTTGGAAACATGTTGACCTATTTGGTAGATTTCTTTGTTGTTGTACTAGAAATTGAAAGGACAAGGCTTGCATAAAAGAAAATTTTTGGAAAATCCACGAAAAAGTCGGTAATTTCGATAGTAATCTCAGTAAAAAAATTTGGTATGTTGCAAACATTGTACACCCCATCAGGGCGAAGCCGGGGCGGGTCGCTAATAGTGTACAAAGTTGATTCCGTCAAGCTCTTGAATAGCCATTATGATGAGGTCCGATGATTTTTGCAGCTATTCTCTTTACGTCGCACTTGAAATCTATTAAGTAGTTTTGACTTTGCGGGTTAACAGATGAATATACATAGTCTTTCCATAAATATTGTTACAAGGAAAAGATCGTTTTTTTCTATTACATAAAACGTTTATTACTGCAGTTTGCGTTAGTTTATACGTTAATATAATAGCATTTCAGAAGTATGAAGCTCATTCAAAATTATTTATATCAGCCTTAATACAATCTTTTAAACGTTATGGCCATTTATCGATTGAAACAAGCACTTTCTCCATGGGAGAATTCACCACTGACAATCTTATGGAATGTTTTAGGGACTCCAAATTATCATGGCGTTTAGAGCATGCCATACTCTCTAAAAGAGATCATAAATCATAATCAAGTGGATTAAGATCGGGACTAGATGACGGCCAGTCTTCAGCTCTGATGAAGTAATAAACTCGGTCATTCTGCTTATTAAAGTGCTGCTCGATAGTAAAAATTTTCTCGTCAGTAAATTAAATTTTTCTGTGACCTCCCTTTGCGTACGGCCTAAGTAGTTGTTTTTATTTTACCACTCTATTGATTTTTAAATTATCACATAAATAATAACTAGTGCATCTCTTATAAACTGCTAGTCCTAAATCATCCTTTAAAATATGCGACATAGTTCTGGGTGCTATATTCATTTCCCTAGATAAAATCTTTTGCTTTCAGATAGGACTTTTTCGGATTCTTTCCTTCACTGCTTTGATGGTTATTTTAGTACGAATATTACGTGGACAGCCAGATCTTTTTCTGTCACAATCTGAGAATGTTTCATTATACCTATTAATAACCCGGTACACAAACATTAGACTAAAATCAAGCGGATGGAGAGTTTCCAAAATTGCATTCGGCTCCATATTTACTTTGTGTAATGCTATCACAGCAATTTGATTCTCTTTATCAGCCCACTTCATTTCAATATCACAAGTATATTTAACAAAGATTGGCACGAAAATGAGAAAACACTATGAATATTCACATGAGAACGACAGGTTCCAAATTCAAGTGTATTATTATTGTTTTTTTATTGTAACAGTGTTTATGGCCAGACTGAGTACATATTCGCATATGTATATAAACATACATGTTACACACACATGCACATTAATTATTCAGATTAATTTTATCATCTTTACACCTACCAAGCTGTAGCATAGACATAAATTATTATCAAACCAAAAATGTGAAACAGAAAATTAAATATTGAATATTCTAGATCTAATTTTTTTTTTTCAAAATATGTATCCGACATGCTCTTAGTCAGGTCTTAATTAACAAAACAATGTAATGTGTCACAAACTATAAAAATTCTTTCTTGTAGGTTTTTTAATAACAAGATAATATCAATAATACAAAATATTTAGCATTAGCAAAACTCACGTAACTTGAACCACACAGCTACGCTTTCCGCCGGATTTTTGATAAAAGAATTAGTGAAAAAGAGCGCTTTATTTAGGCAACACTTAGGGTTTATCTTCTAAACGGTGGATCAAAGCGAATTTGCGAGATAAGTGAACGTGCCTCTCCAAACGACCATCTCTCCCCATATTTTTTTTACTCCGATATCGTTTGGCGCTTTTTGTTTTGATTTTAAATTGCTTAAAGACTGTTTTTTTTTTATTTCTAAGGTTTTCCCGCGATTTTGTCTGCGTAGGTAATAAACTTAGTTAAATACTGAGGTATAGACGTGCAAAGAGAGCGAGTGAGAATGTAATCTTTTATGACTGTGGCACGAGTAGGAAAGGGACGGCTAACGAGACGCTATTGTAACTCTTTTTAAATGACAGGTCGATCAACGATCTCTATGTTCATTAATACGCCAGTATATTTTAAGTTTATGGCGTAAGTGATCATTCTACATCGTCATGCAATTAAATTCTAATATTTTCTTTTTAAATGTTCGCAATAGTCCGATTAAGGCTTTTAGGAAAAAAGAAATAGGAAAAGTTCTCGAAAGTATTTTCGTCTGTACGATATATCTTCCTTAATACTTGATCAAAATTGGTAATTGAAACATTATTTTTAAGATTACGTTTCCCGTTAATGACTAAAAACAAAATAATAAACAAAGGGTTTAAAATTGTCTTCGTGTATAAAGTAAGTTACTTAAAACTTATTTTTTTCATCCATCTGCTATCAACGCCATCTGTTGACAATTTGTTTAATTAACATGCATGACATAATGACAGTAGGCTGTTGGTTTGGTGACTGATCACGAGACTGTGCGAAACATAGATTTAATATATGCCAGCGTCAGTATATATTAAATGCGAAATATTCGGACGGGAATGTTGAAATTTATCGTGGTCGTATGAGAAACGAAATTAAATATAATGCAGTGCATGATAAAGCAAAATTTTTATTCCAATAAATTTGTAACTTAACATTGAACTTATGTTTTGCGCCATTATTGTTATGTTTACACGTTAGAAGTTCGTATGTCCGTATGTAATTAAACTTTACTGTACTTGCTAAATAAATGACTAAAGCTGCAACTTACAACTTGCTACCGATCTGTTTACACGTAAAATTTAGTTGACTCTCTATTTACCGAGCTGTTTACATGCACAATTTAGTGAACTCCCTACTTACCGATATGTTTTCTTTCTGTTTCTGATCTGTTTTCTGCGTGTACTATATATTCAACTTATATTCTAATACAACGAGATTTCTTTCGCTGCAGGCCACAAAATGTAATCGAATCAGCGGCACACGCTCCATAACGTGTCAAAACACTGAACACGTATGGGGTCATAAATTATGCGAGAAGCGGAATGGAGCGGAGACCACGGCATCAGTCACACGTCGACCCGACTCAGCCCGCGGCATATCCGCCTACCCGAGCTCGCACCGCAAATAACACGGCGCCCTTGGCGAATTTTTTATACGCAAAATAACTAGCATACACGAACATTCGCTATGGAGTCCACCAGTCGATTAGAGTTAAAATCTATATCAATACTAATATTATAAAGAGACAAAACTGTAAGTTTGTTTGTATTGTGGGTAATCCCTGGAACTACTGAACCAATTTCGAATTTCTTTCACAAATAAGAAGCTACATGTTAGATATTATTAATATTCGTAATTAAATGTCACTATTATAATTATTAATAGATGGCAGCACTGTTGTTTGTGAGTGTTGCTACTTAACAATAATTTATTTTTCATTTTGGCAGTTGGTATTTTCGAATGGCAGTTTTAAAACGAGGCAGTCGAGAATTGCACGATCTAGCGAAATCTCGTTTTTCTTTATATATCGCTGTATATCCTACGTTTCCATTCACGAGGATATCTTAGAATAACGAAAAGCTTCGTAATATACGTTATCCATATCTAATATTGGAGTGTCTAAATAAATAATATAGACTATATTTTAATTGGAACAGCATTCCACACGGGGCGCTGCCTTCTAATACATAGAAATCAATGTTCGTTTGTTTGATTGTTCGTATTTTATGGGCTGCCATACCGTTGATCCGATTGCAATGAAATTTGGTATGGAGGTATATTAAGCCCCGGAGAAGGACATAGGCTGTTTTAAAAACAAAAACGCGGAGGAAGTCGCGGGCATCACCTAGTTATTAATAAAATATTGTTAAAATGCGGGTGTGGTCATGCCATAGTCAATGTTATTACTAACGGAATCGCGACTCCTGGAGGGTTATTCACAAACGTCGGAAACTTTCCGTGGCGGAAAGGCCGATCGTCGGTAAGCATAAATTCAATCCGAAAACTTGGATTTGTGAATACGACTATATATAATATGATATTTACAAATAATATAAATATCCGATTTCGGATTTGTGAATCGCGTATAGACAAAATCATCAAAAAGTTTCCCGTCGGATACCGGAAAGTTGAGTTTTCGACGTTTGTGAATTAGCCCGCTGGGTTCGGTTCCTGGCTAGGTATAGAAAATCACTATCTGGCGTCGTTTTACTGTACAGATCACATTCCGTTACCAAATATGTTAAATCTTCTACAATGATTTGTTGGTGAAAGATATAATCATACTAGGAGCGTTTATCTACCGTCGTATTAGCCGTATCAATGATATGGGTCCCTTGAGCTACATAAGCCCGTGTGTAAGGAAAAAATACGTCTATTTGCAAATAGTATTCAACTAACTTGGATACTAGAATTATTGCTTTTAAGTTTTATTTATACATAGCTATATAATTTGACTTCAATAACTATCAAATTTAATTATATAAGTATGTGTATCGTATTCACAAAGTTATTTTTATTGTACTTGAGTTTTAATTAGTAAAGGATAGTTATTTTGAATTTTTCGGTGTTTTTTTAGAAAGTGGTTTATTTTTTTCATAGTTTTTTATTTTTTCTCTTTTGAGTGACCTTGGACTAAATAAATATCTAGGGCAGGTCTACAGTTAACTTATTTTTAATTTTGGAACGTAACGACATACAAGAGAATCATCAATATAAAGGTTATATAAGCAGTTCGCGTATTTTGATCTATCTTCGAAGTTCAATCTTCAATACCGTTGAAATTTAAATGGGATCACTTCGGAAGTATATCCTTTTAAAAAATAATTTTTCGAAATCGGTCCACAAGTGACATACAAAAAAAAATATATATCTCTGTATAGACGAATATACAGCCTCCTCCTTTTTTTGAAGTCGGTTAAAAACGAATTACGACTTTGTTTGTACTACATATAGTGAAATTAAGTGAGAAATAAACGCACTATATAGGTTCTAACATAATCGAACCGAACACAACTCCCGATTATATCTAAATTGTATTTCGATGTTAAAACATACAAATATTTAAGTAATGACATTGGGAAGATGAACTGCGGTCGTAAATGTACAATTCAGGCCTTTGTACCCTGAAATTCAGGTCTGCGTGAGCGATTTCTCCTCGAAAGCCTCTTTTTTACAATCATTTATTCTATCACCGCAACGGTATTCAATTTTCTCTCGGACTATTTATTTCTGCTATTGCGAGAACGTGAAAAATGTTACCTGGGTATTTTTTATAAAGTGACCTTCTTTTGAAATGTAAATAGACAAATAACATTTCATTGGATTCACGACATATATAAATATAGTCTCCAGGTAATCGCATCAAACGCACGTATCTATTTAAGATGAGGCAAATTGGTAATGTACTCAAAAGCGCCCAAACTCGAGCCCTAACTGAATCGAACCCGATACTTGATTTGAAAAAAAGACTATGTAAGTTCCATTACGAAATAATAATAATACTCCAGACAATTACACAGATTTTGTGACCCCAACTAAACAGTAAGCTTGTACTATGGGTACCACACAACGAACTCTGGGGGAGTTCCCAGTAACACCCAGACTCCAAGCCAATTTAGAAAAGTTCGTTTCCTAAATTGACCCTAGCTTGGAAAGCAGATGCATATGCCACTGCGCCAACGGGCCGGTCAAATAAAAACGAATTGATATTTTATTTATTAATGAACAGAAATCAGTTACATTTTTACTTTGAGTAGAACCAAGAGGACATGTCCGCAGTTGCCATCATTGCATTACATACTGTGTCTCGCCGTTTAATTTGGTACTTTTCCAGATAAAAGTAGCCTAGATTACTCTCTGAAATGTCTTCCACCTGCCCAGAAAGTTCTGTCAAAGTCGGTTCAGCCATTTCGGAGATTAGCCCAAACAAAGAAATAGACAGGCAGACACAGACAAAAAAATTCAAAAAATCGTGTTAGGGTTTTGATTACGTGCAAGTAATCATGAAAAACCTTTCTTTTGAATTTCACAAACCGACACTTCAATTTTATTTATATGTACGTAAATGTATATTTACGTACATATAAATAAAATTACGTACATATAAGCTATTGTTTCGGTGCTGGTTATCTGACCAAGTCCGATCTCTGGTATATCCGGAGGATGCTTCATTAAGAGACGAAACACGTATCGATTGGTCGTTTTTAGAGTTCGAGCGGAAAACAGATAAAGATTAAAGAAATTCATCGTAAGAAATTAAATTTATCAGACTTAAAAAACTTATCCGTATGCATCGTTTTTCATTATTGTATACTAAATGTATAACTAAACGAGATGCTCTCTGCACCTCATACCTAATGCAACGACCTTACGCATCCTGCCGAGAGTAAGCAACCTGAGGCCGGAGTCGACCTTCTTTTCTGCATAATCTCTGATTTTACTTTGTATTCCACCGCACCGCTGAAAATCAGAGTTGTAGCACTTGCATCAGCGTATACTGAATCGGTATCCACTCTTAGCATCACTTCACAAATGGGTTACCTACGTAAGTTGTGTAGCGTTTAAGGCGTATTTTTCTCCGTTAAGGTTTTTTTTTGTATCAATTGTTATGATGCTTGAATGCCAAATAAATGTATACGTCAATTCAAGTAAATTCAATATTCCCAGAGCTTGTTTCAAACAAACAGTCGTGGACTTCATACCTATACATGAATGGTCGAATGAAACAAACTGAAACAACTTTCCCCTTTATTCCACAATAACAATTATTGAATAATCCTCATCTGAAAGCAAGTACAGGCCTATAGATTGTAACAGTACTGATTACTGCGGCGGCGAACAGTTCGACAAAGTTATTACGCACATAATGCCACAAAACGCTCGTCTAATAGCAGCAATAAAGGAACGCGAATCCAATAAGTGGTGGCCGACCCTCGAAGCCACGGTCGCGAGCAACAAGCGATGAGCGATTGGATCACATCATTTAGTTACTTGACACAATTTATATCCGAAAAGTTTTTTAAGGATTTATGTCATGTTCCTCCTCTCCTTTTACTATTATATAGTTAGCAGAACTTTTGTTTTACAGATTCAATTAAAAGCGTTTTTTTTTTAATTTATATCTTCAAAGTCAAATTCAAATCAATTTATTCAAGTAAACGCAATCACAAGACTTTTTGAGCGTCAAATCTGGACACTGAGAAGAACTGACAAGAAACTCAGTCTCAATCTTCTAGGAAAAATCTGGGAAGTTAGCACAACATTCGAGAAGAGTTACGTACATATATGTCTTCACGCGCTTTAGTGCCGATTGTCACGATCCTTACACACTCCTTTCTTCCTCTTAAAACTCATAATTCTCCTCACACTTGGATGGTTTTTTTTCGGTTTGTTCTTACTCATTTTTTTTCTACATCTAAGTATTTTTACAATAAATCTTTCATCCAAACCTGCCTAATTGCATAACTCTTCATTGCGTATTCTAAGAGGGCGACGTCGCATCGTAGACTTCTGTCAAACGCTTCTACGTATTAACTACACTTGGAAAATTTATGATTCCATTGTATGTGTACTTTATAGTTCATTTTGTTGCACGTTATTAAATAATGGTTCAGGCACATAGAAAGAATGAGTGATGGAAGACTAACTAAGAAAATCTACAGAGTGAAAGCGAGTGGTAGCCAAGGAATACCAGGGCTGATTCATCAAGAACCAACAGCCAGAGTATTAGCCGACGGAAATGTCAAAAGCACTCGCCTACTTAGGCGAAAATGTGTGAGAAGAATGATGAGATTTGGGAAGCGAAAGAAGAATGTAAAGACGCTTGGCACTTCATCCACTCTGACTACTCCGTTAGAAATACAGCGTGAAGATGTAAAAACTAAATAATACGTGAAATGGATTTTAGTAAAAAAACATCTGAATCATTACAGTAATCTGCTATAACTTGAGCCGCTCGGCTACGAGAGCCCTAACTCATTGTCACTGACGACTTACCGAACTGCCACCACTCGCCACTAATAACTGTTAGTGGGCACGCGAACATAACACCCCGCGCCAAATAAAGTACACAACATGTCATTAAGATAATTACTAGGCCCTTCTAGGTATTTTTGGTTTATCCTAAACGGAGAGGGAATTCGGGAATTACTTTTCATGTACTTTTTATACTTAACAATAATAATAATGTTGACAATAAATATATCGAAGCTGACTTATAAACATCAAATGGCCGGAATATTAGCTGACGGAAATATCAAAAGTGTACGCATGACTAGACAAAAGTGTGAGGAGAATTATGAGTTTTGAGGTGGTGAAAAAAGTATGCAAGGACCACTATGATTGACAGTACATCCTCTCTGACTACCCCGTTAGAGATACAGCGAAAGGATATGTTTGTATGTAATACTAAATAATTAAGTAATGATTAAAAATAGCTTCATATAGAAAAGCATTGGAGAATGACGAAGTAAATCTACAGCGCAAAAGTGAGTGGTAGTAGAAGCCAAGGAAGAACAAGGCTGACTTACGAAGATCAAATAGGCAGAGTGTTAGTTGACAGAAATGTCAAAAGTACTCGCATACCTAGGCAAAAATGTGTGGGGAGAATGATAAGATTTGAGGAAGCGAAAGAAGAATGTAAAGACATTGTAGACTCGTGTGTTACTTCTGCGGAAATCCATTTCATGTGATGAATTCCTAAATTCTTTAGCTATTATTCTTTAGACGCTCAAACTCCAAAAACCACCAATCAACACGTGTTCCGCCTCTCAACGAAGCATCCTCAGGATATTCCAGAGATCAGACTCGGTCAGCTAACCAGCACCGAATCATTATCATTATCTGCCTTTCTGGTCAGGTTTTCCTATTTCTATACAATTGTAAAAAGTTCTTTCTACACATTCATCTCATTAAATCAAAAACTCAGTCAGGTCAAAGGATCATTCGGCTTATCAACCTTGTCTGCACCACTTTACTGCGTCTATTATTAAAAACGAAACTATATTTCCGTTCTAGATATGTATCTTTGATACGCCTCGTGCGGAGGTGTCGAGCGTATTAGTATGAGAAATGAGTGTATCGCGTGGCGGTTCCACACCGTGTCATTACAAGTCACTGTAACTGATTCGTGTAATAGAAAGATGCGAATTACTCTGGGCTAGATGCTTCGAACATTTGTAGGGAGGAGTCATATGATTGTTCTTAAGTTCAAGCCACGGATATACCATGTAAAATAGAAGGAAAGCTTAATCCCTGTTTAAAAAAACAGGACAAGTGCGAGTCGGACTCGCTCACTGAGGGTTCCATACATTGTATTTGTGTTACATATTTACTAAAAAAGTCGGATTCAAAAACTAACTTAATTTTGGAGTTGAAAGATTCGTTCTTCAATACTCTCCAACTGCAAATGTAAGTTTTAATAGCAAAAATGTGTGTTACAATTACAAATTCGTAATTTTTGGACTTTTTCCTCTAAGTATATTGCGCTGAGACCTTGTCTCGTGTCAAATTTCTAATGGACACACCGACTAACGGACAATAAAACGATATTGTAAAGTTTCTGTTTTAACGAGGTTTGAAATTAGCTCTCGATATGTTGGCGAGGGTATAATTGTATAACGTCTATTGACTAGAAATGTCTATAAATAATTCATCTGTCTATGCAATAATGATATTTTTTCGCGATACAGCACTCGACAGCCTCTCTGTTTTTTCACCTTACTCAATACAAGATATGACTTGTGTATACACTGTACATACCTTTTCCAAACTCTTCAACTTAAATTTGAATGTAGGAAAGCGTTCGAATGTAGGAATATATTTCGATATGATTTTGCTTCAAAGCTGCAGTTTTTGAGAATTTTCTTAGGTATGTTTGGCGGAAGTGTTTGTGTTTTATTTAACGATTATATCTTTATTTCATTAAAGTTTTATACATACATATTTTCACGCTATATCCCTAACGGGGTAGTCAGAGAGGAGGGAGCGCCAGGTGTCGCGGTCCTTACATACTTCTTTCGCTTCCTCAAATCTTATCATTCTCCTCCCACATTTTCATTTAGATATGCAAATGCTTTGGACATTTCCGTCGGCAAACACTGACTATTTGAACTTCATAAGTCAGCCTTGGTATTCCTTGACTTCTTTTACACTCCTTTTCGATTTTCAAAAGTTCACTGTATAGGTTTTTTCGTCAGTCGTTTATCACTGATTCATTAAAGTTTTGTATTGCATTATATTTGAAATCTTACATAACACGAGCTCAAAATTATCTATATCGACATTGCCAATTGAACACAGCTATTGGGAACGCCGAAATGGAGATACTAAACCTATAAATGTTTACTGCCGCACTCACGTTGAATCCTGATTAAACGATAAACTGTGCGGAAACGAGACAGGAAATAGTGACATGTCTATCATTTCATGCGGTTATTTCTCAATAAAAATATTACTAGTTAAAAATTTTCATTAATTAGCAACACCCTCAGAATCACAGTGTTGCTATATATCAACAATTATAATTGTAATATTTAATCACTAATATTACATGTATGGGAAGATATTCGTAACGCGATACATGTTGTTTCTATTGTAACATAAAAATTCAAAAAAGACATACATACATATACATTCACCAGGGAAATAAAGAAACACATAAGTCGACTAAATTGGACCTCCATAAATATTAGATTCAATAGGGGATAGATGTAGATCGAACAGCAAAAGATTACATAGTAGGGTGATTCGATACATGTTTTTGGAGTTGCATACCCATGTAGTCCAAAGAGAACTGTTGTGGCAACGCTATCTTTTTTTGACGACGCGTTGGAAATTTTGACGCCAGGGATCTCTATTTTTCTAGGTGACTACAAAACATATGACAGTGATATATGGTATCCTGATTCTTTATTTCATTGACTTCATTTTGTCAGTTGCGATACACGATTGATTAACTTTTGTAACATAAAAAAAATATCAAATAAACTTCATTTAAAACAAGGATTTACATTTTTTGGAACAATATGACCGATTTATATTTCTAAATTTTCTGTATAGTTTACTTTGAATATATTCCTCAAAATAACAGTTGTGTTTCTTAAAATTAATTATAGTTTTTAAAATAAACGAAAATAACTGTTTTTTCGTACTTTTCGTAAGCTAGCGCATGTACGTTTACATAGAACAGAAGGTCTATTTTAGATTAAATTATTGTTTATCAATGCGTCGCCTTGAATGGACGTACGTTTGGGCACTGTCTTGTCTGATTAAAAGCAACGACGAGACCCAACATAAATCATACTAGCCCAGAAGATGCCTATTTCCTTATGGCTTAGGGATTAAATTTCCAACAACCAAATGAGAAACACATATTCCAAATTTCATGTTTCTATCTTCAGTGGTTTAGGCTGATCATCATCTTTCACTCAGTCAGCTAGGGAATTTTATAAGGTAGATTATAGTACTAAATAAATCAAGTAAAAGTTAACAAAAATAAGTTTTTATATCACTAAATTCAATATACGTGAGTCGGTGATTTTGATTTTATCTCAATATGCCAGTGATTAATCAAAAATCAGTGTTGGTTCATAAATAACTCAATATTAACCAATAGTGGCCGTAGTTAGGTCTTGGTTAAAGGGGTAAAACTAGAGTCCTCTAATTTTAAAAGTGGAAACATTCCGTTTTTATTGCTTGTAGTAAAAATTAAAAGCAACGTCAGTGAACACTTTAGCGAACTTAATGTATTAGAGCTTTTACAATGAAAGCAGTTGTGGTATAAATACCATCGCATTAATTGACTTTCACACACACATTAAAAACGCACACTTAGGTAAAAATGGCACAAAAACAACACAACACTACACGCAAACACACAGACTTTAAATTAGATGACAGATTACTGAATAACAGATTATTAATAGAACAACAGATAAAGAACAGTAGGAACGGAACATCGAGTTATTCGACTTATTTATATACCCAAAATGAAGGAGGGAACGGTTATTCTTATTGAATCAGCATATCTTCCGTCGATACACTGCGAACACGATAAGACCATCGATTCTATTGACTGTGTTTCGAATGAAGTACAGTATTAATCGATTTCCATAGTATGTTTTATTATCCTAATTTTGACTGGTATTTTAAATTACAAAATTATTACAGGTTCAATAATATTAGCGTGAGGTTGCGCGGTGTGAGAACGTGTAGATAGATGTGAAATGAAATTAATATATAAACTGGAATAACCACACATAAATTATTTAATAATTTTAATATGTAAGTGAAGTGAAGTGAAGATACGTATGTATGTACATACATACATATCTTCACGCTGTATCCCCAACGGGGTAGTCAGAGAGGACTCTTTCGCTTCCTATACAAATTTATTATCCTATACATATACATATTTTCGCCTAGGTATACGTGTGTTTTTGACATTTCCGTCTGTTAACATTCTGGCTATTTGATCTTCATAAGTCAGCCTTGGTCTTCCTTGGCTTCTTTTACCTCTCACTTTCGCTATGTAAATTTTCTTCGTTAGTCTTTCATCACTCATTCTTTCTAAGTGCCCGAACCATCTAAGCATTCCTGTCTTCATTTTTACCATGACACTGTCGTGCAACCCTGTCATATATATATATATATAATATGTAACACAATTAACTAAAAAACATATGCACCCAGACTAAATATTTCTTTTTGTAAATACAGAAAAAAAGAGAGATTTATTCTATAAACTCTAGTGTTAGTTACTCCGTAAGCTAATAATCTTATTTACATAATACTTTTATGGACATATGGACATAGCGAAAAGTAAAGCACAGTGACACCGACCACAGTACCCACACTTTCATGGTACATTGAAATAAAAATGCACTTTATCGTCTATCAACTAAAGTTTAATTTTAATTTAATGGAATTTTTGAAAAATGCGACATATATTAAAAATGCTTGAATTCACCTAATGAATATGAATAAAGTTTTTTTTTCTGGTAAATTCAGTTACGTGTTGTATAATGTTTATATTTTACACATCATTGTCATTCACTCATCAAAAATGCATAAAATATAATTGAGGTATAAATATTACGTATCTTATTAATAGGCTAATATGATAAGTATTTGACTTACGCAGCTGCCCCCTCGTATTCCTCCCTTAGATACGTTCACATAATTGTATTATATATAAACAAATCCAAATCAGACGTTTCACCAGTGTTAGTGATTCCACAAGAATGAACTTCAAGGATCTATTAAAAGAAGCACAGTTCCACGGAGCACAGAGACTCGCCGAACCACGATATAGGTAAAGTTTTTTTACGATTCAAAGTGCACATTTTTACAACATACCTATAAAATGAAACCGATCTGTCTTGATTAAAACACAGACGCTATAAAAACATGGAAATCGAATATCTTCGTAGAAAATACACGAATCTCGAATAAGAAAATTGAAAACTTGTAATGTCTGGTATGTACCGCACTAACAAATAATAGCTTGAATAGCTGATTTTAGTTTTTAAAATCAGCTTTAAAGGATGAAGCTGTGTTTAATAGAATATAAAAAAATAACAAAAAAAAAGACACATACGTTAATATTGGGTCCTTACATATGAAATTGGCGTTTTGTCGTACTGACCACTTTGATCTGAAATATCTCCTCTTTGGTTAAGAATTCCAAATTCAAATTTATAAATTCATTTAGCTGGTACATTTGAGTTTTGAAAACAGTCATTCATTTGTTTTTTCCTCATTATTTTTTTCTTTGGCGTCGCTTATTACCGCACAATGGAAAACATGAAATATCGGTATATTTACGAGTACGAGTTCTACCGTGGCACCAGTGCTGCAGAAACAGCTCGAAGGATTAATGATGTGTACGGCGCTGGTGTCGCAAAAGAAAGCACGATACGTTTTTGGTTTCAACGTTTTCGTTATGGAAATTTCGACCTTCAGAACCAACTCCGTGGACGGCCGGAGACAAAAGTGGAAAATGAAGAATTAAAAGCTATTGTGGAAGCGGATCCATCACAAAGCACTTCAGAGATAGCGGCAGGCTTTGGGGTAAGTGACAAAACTGTATTAATCCACTTGAAGCAAATCGGGAAAGTAAAAAAACTTGAACGATGGGTACCTCATGAATTGAGTGAATCGAACTTGCAAACACGCCTCGACTGCTGTGTTACTTTGCTCAATCGACACAATAATGAAGGGATTTTAAATCGAATCATTACTTGTGATGAAAAGTGGATACTGTACGATAATCGGAAGCGTTCGTCGCAATGGCTGAACCCTGGAGACCCAGCCAAATCCTGCCCTAAACGAAAATTGACTCAGAAAAAGTTACTTGTGAGTGTTTGGTGGACTAGCGCCGGTGTCGTTCACTACAGCTTTCTAAAATCTGGCCAAACGATTACGGCAGATATCTATTGTCAGCAATTGCAAACCATGAAGGAAGAACTAGCTGCTAAATAACCGAGATTGGTCAATCGCTCTAGGCCACTGCTGTTTCACGACAACGCAAGACCACACACTGCACAACAAACAACCACTAAGTTGGATGAGCTACAATTGGAATGTCTGTAACATCCACCGTGCTCTCCGGACCTTGCTCCAACAGATTACCATTTTTTCCGGAATTTGGACAACTTCTTACAAGGAAAAAAATTCAACTCCGATGCGGCAGTCCAAACCGCCTTCAAAGAGTTTATTGATTCTCGCCCCCATGGTTTTTTTAGTAAAGAGATCAATGAACTACCTATGAGATGGCAAAAGTGCATAGATAACAACGGTGTATACTTTGATTAATTAAATATATTTTACAAAAAAAAAATTGACTTTATATTCCTCCCGTACAAAACGCCAATTTCATATGTAAGGACCCAATATTTACAAATTTAAAACTACACATTATCTTAAATAAAATATGTCCTCAAAGTTGCCGCTGGCAGCATTGCCTCTTTTATTAGCCAAACTGATTCGTTGGCGGAAGATACTGCCAGCCCGGGGGTTTCCCAAATCCTCGACCAGTCTATGGGCTTCGGAGATATAGATAGAATATAATATATTTCAATATCTTATAAAGTGACAATATATAGGTTGATCCGACAGTATCGAACAATTTGGAAATGTCAGGAGTAGGAGCAATTTGTTCCAAGCAACCATGGCGATGAGTAAAAAGAGCATTCATTGATTTTCAAAAAAGTCACACAGTTCTTCATAAAAAGCGCAGTTGCTATATATTACGCCAATTGATAGTGTAATTTATAAAGAATAAGACTTACTACGGGATTCTGTGTGCAGAATTAAAACAAAATACTAGATTTCAAACTTTTCTTTATTTTAAAATTTGTTCAGTGTTAAATGTCCGATAAAGGCAGCAGACTGTATTTCTAACAAGATGGAATACCGGCACACAATAGAAATACCGGTAAACAAAAAGTTAAAAGTTAAGTAAGAAAACTGTTAAAATAAAAGTTTTTAACGACAAAAGCGCCTAAAGGTGAAATCCCTTTCCATATAAAATTCAGAGCTGATTATTTTGGAAGCGGCTGGATCGATTTCTATGAAACGTAGCCTAGAACATTCATGAAAACTGCAGCTTTCTAAAAACCATAAAAATTAGTTTATCACATCACACATCACACAGACAATGGCGTTAAGCTTGTTACACTTCTCTTTTCCATCGAGAGTTAATAACTATAGCTAGAAAACTATGCGTCTACCAACAGGTTCTTGATACGTTTTTATTTTATAGATGGTTCTGGAGCATTTCTCTTCTGTTTCTTCTATGGGCGTCCATATCCATCCTCACTGGCATGATCTGGAGGTACTTGGACAGTCCGACGTACATCCTACAGCTGGATTCGGTGCAAACGGTGATGGCGTTCCCGTCTGTTTTTGTATGTCCGGAACTGGAATATCCGCAGCATAAAATAAACACATTTTTTGAAAATATGTAAGTTGTTACGTTAGGTAATACTAAATAGCTTACATTCTGGCCTGTTAGCTTTGTGATATCTCACGCAAGTTATAAAATTCGGTATATTTTTTGAATTAATTCATATTTTCTAGAAAATTTCCTGACAACTATAATGTGAGTTATGCAAAAAGCATCATACAGCAACTCGCGTCATACTATTCTCCAGACGTGCCGTTCACAACACATGACCTTGAAGTTCTGGAGATTCTACTAAATTATAACGAGCTCACCGTGGAAGCTGCTGGAAGAAGACTCACTGCGTCATGCGAAGAGACTCTAATCAGGTTATCTTTATGAGAATCGGTCTAGTGCAATCCTGTGTGATTTGATGTATTCTGCTAAGCTCTAGTATTAATTTGTCTGCCATGATTTGTGTTATACTCGTAAAATTATGTGGAACTAGCGGATCCGACAGACGTCCTGCCCGAACGTTAGCTTGCTTGCTATTAGTAGGTTAAATAAAAACCTCAGAACCCGATTGTTGCGCCAGCACTAGAAAATATATGCAGTCTGAACCACGCTCAGCTACCAGATTATGTATAAGGGTGGACGCAAAAATATATTGAATTAAAATTATCGTTATCTAGGTATGTACCAGAATTATAGTACGTACGACTCTGGGGAGCCTCCGTTGGCGTCTCCTCCGGAGGGACAAAAGACACCACATGTAATAGATACGACACACTTTACAACATATGACACAATTATTGGGGTCCATGGAAGGGTTCGAACACCACCCGTCTGTCCGTTCTACGTCACAGTAAAATGGCAACTGAGGGAGGGGTTCACTACAACTATGCGTGGTCGCTTTCGGGTCCAATTGTGAATCGAAACCATCTAGAGACCCACACAAACACACACAAAGTTTCATTAAAATGGGTTCAGCCATTAAGGAGGAGTTCAGAGACAAACACACGTACAGAAGAATTATTATATATGTAAAGATAGATTTAAAGACAGATTTTATTTGCAATTATAAAATAAGGTAAGTATTTAAAATTTGAATATCACATCGAGTCTAGTGTGTGTAATTCAGTCATTGAACTTGTCAAAATCAATAACTGAGATCGACTATTGTTTTACCATACATTTTGAACTATTGTCAGTGATCGATATCTCCATCTGAAAAAATGCCTGTGATAAGCACATTCATGTGATATTAATGCTGTACATGTGCTTTTGTTGATAACTAGCTACCCGCTCCGCACGGAAATGATTTTTTTTAAATAAAATACAGTCCATGTTACTCGCTGATAATGTAGCTTTCTATAGGCGAAAGAATTTTTAAAATTGGTTGAGTAGTTGTTGAGTTTATCCATTACATACAAACAAAGTTCACCTCTATAATATTAGTAGATAATATAGAAAACCACTAAAAGGTCGTTACGTATTTCAAATTAGGAACGCACCGTGAGAAAATGTCTATAGTGCTTGGAATTCCACGCGGAACTTCTATAATAGTTAACAACAAAATTAATAACAATTAATAGTTAATTAATAGTTAATAACAATTTTCCATGGATAACACTAACGGAATTTTTAAACGCCTTTAGGTAACATTTTCTTTCACGTGGGCATTTCTGAACGCATCTCTAAAAAAAAAATTGGAAAAGATAACATTGTATAAGATTTTTTGCAAAATTGCAGAATTTTTTTCTTTTCTAGATGTCGTTGGCATGGCGACGAAGTCGATTGCTCACATCTCTTCCTAATGGAGCTAAGCACCTTTGGCTTCTGTTGTGTGTTTAATGGCAGATCGCTGAGTCGGTAATTACAACAGTAACATTGTTCAAACAATCAATTAATATTAAACTAAGCACTAAGAAAGTCTGGCGTATTTACAAAAACTCGGACTGAGAATCATAATGGGCGGAGTCATAATGAGCTGCCGCTCTAATCGTGTGTCAAATAAATTGTACTATATTTATTTCATTGACAACCACAAGTAAAGCAGAGTAAGTTTGGCAACTTCTAACTGCCAGTGTAATTCATGTCAGGTCACGAACGACCAGACGTTCAATTATTACTGAAATCTTCTATATATCTTCTATATATGTAAAAGGCGATGTATGTATGTATGTTCCTTATGGACTCCGAAACGGCTAGACCGATTTCGATGAAATTTTCAGAGAGTCTTCAGATTGGCCTAGCTTGTGTTCCTGTAAAGTTTGGTAGCGATCGGATCAGTAGAATTTTTTTTTTGTTTTTTTTTTTTTTGCAGTATCAAAATAATTATAAAAACTGTTTAATTTATTTTAACTTCATCTAACGCCCAGTGAAATGCGCCGGGTTTGCTAGTAATTAAAATACTTGTAAACCTTAAGTGTTTTAGCCACTAGTATTCACAGAAATAAAAATATGCCATGTTCAGTAGTGTATTATTGACTTGTTGTGTATTGTTGACCTTTCCCTAAGCAAGCACATTGGTACAAGTCTCCGTACATTATGATTTTTGGTCCGAGATACAAAATAATCTTATAGATTTTTACAGCGGATATACCACTGTAAAATCGTGTGCATCGTAGACGCCGCATGGTGGAGTACGTTCTCTCTCCTTTGTATCACATTTTTAGGGTTCCCAGCTAAAGTAGCACTAACATAACCCTTATAGCTTCGTCCAATGTATCTGTCGTCTGTCTATCCATGGGTAAAAACTGATTTATCTGACATATCTAAACCTATGAAGCTTATTGATATAATGTGAATTATTATCTTAAAAAGAAATAAAAAGAAACAATAAATTAAATAATGCGTATTTTGGACTCAACTTTTTAAAGGTCTTACACAAAAATGTCTAAAAGGAAACCCACAGACAGTATTATTATCTGTCTATCCGACGTCTGTATACATTTTTATTGAGCTTTGGTACAGAGACTTAAATAAATACGTGTAGGCCAAACGAATAAATAAAAAATAACGCATTAGAAGCCATCATTTAATTGAAGTAAGAAACCGAATTATATTTTTGATTATTTTTGACTCATATTTAATCTCAACTTTACAAAATTGCTACGAAGCGAAGCCGTTACTTAATACGTGTAAGTGTTCTTAACAGTTTCTTTTCTCCTCGTCCAAAATTGACAGAGAACCTTAATTTTGAATGTTCATGAGACGTTCATAGCCAGTCTTTGATTTTAAAATTGACATAACTCCTTATCATCTCCCATGTAGGCCGAAAAAGACATCTGAGTACAATCTTGACGCCACTTCCAGAAATAGGTATTTGAGCTTATAAGTAGCAAAGAAGAATCAGTGGAAAGATTGCTAACCTATCGCCTAAGTTCCCCATAAGCCTTTATCTTTTAATCGATAATTAATTAATTTCTGCTTAGGGAGCTCAGAGAATTTGGCATACATCGAGCGAAACCCATTTTCTCGAAATTCACCACGTTCTCCGGATTCAGCAGTGGTCTCCTGTTAGCTGTCAATCAAAGTCAAGTACCTGCCAGCGTCGATCTTTCTTACAAATGGGTAAGTTTAAAAATGGCATAATAAGAAGACCATAATTATATCAACATTCGCTTTTTTGTCTCCTTTAAACTTCGTTATAAATAATAAACGCTCTTCATTAATATTCTACTCGTCTTTCTTACTTAATATTGTTTTTTCTTAATATTTGTAATAGTCTTTTTTATGTTTCTATAACACTGGTTCCCAAACTTATTTTGTCTACTGAGTCGAGAGCTCATGCAGTCGTTGTCTAAGATGCCTCCTAGCTAAATGAAATTACAAATCACCCCCTAGGCCTCTACACAACGCCCCCATATTTTTTCTGGGTCTCTTACCGCCCCCCTTTAGGCCTGCAGCGCCCGCAAGGGGGCGTTATCACCCACTTTGGGAATGGCTGCAGTATAACCAGCTGTTTTTCTGTTATAAATGCTTACAGAGTTGACTTATATCGACATTACTGGTAAATAAACTAAAATCAGTCAAAAGGTAGTTCGATGCACATTCCGAGAGTTCCTTAAATTCCATAGTTTATAAATGATACATTTTCAACATTTACTTCTGTAAAACAACAAGAACTAGGACATTCATTATGTTTAAGTAAAATTATACATGCTCTTTAATTATTTAATCATAAAGATCTATATCTAGAAGTAGTTTTTAAGATAAAAGGAGGAAATGACTTTGTTCGTCTTTAATTCTCCTAAAAATATTTTAAAATGTTGGTTAGTGCAAATGATGTGGGTTAATGGGATGGCACATAGCACTATTGGAAACTAAGGCAAATTTCACTGTGGCAAATTTCTGGTATGGCAAATTTTAAGTCACTTACTCTTGAGATAATCTGCTACGACAATTAGACCGACGGACAATGGAGGGATGGGTACATTAGTGACTTCATTAGGGTTTCGTTTTTCATTTTATAAGTGAAAGATCGTTTTAATGATAGTTGATTCCGTTACACGTTGCGTAATTACCACAAAGTCGACATCAAACTTTTTATTGCCAATCCAGTTGGCTCTGCAAAGTGGCCAGAGCTACGTGGACTCCTCTGTCAACGGATCTGCCCTGTCTCCAGGCACGGAGTTCTGGGCGAGTTACAGTTTCCGACGTCTACAATTGTCGGATGATGCGAAGAGTCTCAGCGATACCCTCCGCCGTTGCCGTATGACGGAGGAACAGCTAACCTATTTTCCTGTTTATAATAAGTATTCTTTTATTAATATACGTATATATTATTTTATTAATAACACAGAATACGCAAAGTATTTAAATATATCATCTACGAGCTATAATTAATTAAAGATTCTTCAACTGCTTGACAACATATCGCCACTGCCACATCACGGAAGAACAGAGGGCCTAGACAATTGGCTCAGTAATGCTAGTAGAATACAATGACAAGTACCACGTAATCTAGCGTAACATTTTAATTTGGTAGTCAAACGTTATTAACTTTCTATTAAATCAAACGAAAATTAAAGTAGTGTGAAAAATGCCGTATAAAACGTACCCAAATGGTACTTTCGACAAGCAATGACACCAGCAAGCTTTTTGACTGTACGAAGCGTTTACCAATTGTCCACCCGCTCGGCCTACTAAAATCTTAATCAAACTAGGGAAGCAATTATTTTAATTGCGAAAAGAACTGCAGTTCCTAAATTATTATTAATAATATTGCTGTCATATATCCATTCATCTTAAAAAATAGACCTACGAATATATATCAATTAAGAAATACGTAGAAAGAATGAGTGATAAAAACTGACGAAGAAAATGTACAGAGCGAAAGCGAGTGGTGAAAGAAGCCAATGAAGACCAAGGCTGACTTATGAAGATCATAGCTAGTGTTAGCCGACAGAAATGGGAAAAGCACTTACATACCATGTCGAAAATGTGTAAGGAGAATGAAGAGATTTAAGGGAGCGAAAGAAGTATGTAAGGACCGCGAAGCTTGGCGCTCGCCCTCTCTGACTACCCCGTTAGGGATACAGCGTGAAGATATATATGTATGTAAGATACGTAAAAATGTAATACATGCTACAACAACTATGACACTACATAAGCTAAACTAAGAATGAATAAAAAGCTCATCTCCAATTAGTCTTTTTAAATTCTTTCTCTACAAATTAACATTGAAAAACTCGTGATCACACAAAAGTTTGAAAGTACGACATCGCGACCTCGTCTTTGGAAGCCACCCACCCAGCATCTATTCCATAGAGCACTCAACGTCGATTTCAAATAACGTACATCTATTCAAACTTATACCTTTTCTAATCTCTTTTGGTTAAATGTACTTTAAAAACCTTCCCTTAAATAAATAAAAACATTAAAATAGTGTATTACTTTAAAAGTAATGAAACCTAAAATGCTTCATAAACGGCACCGATAACTAAAAGATGGCATCCGATAGGATTCCTATAAGACCGACATCCTTATTCCTTTGCATTAGCAAACTGATTCACTGGCGTATAAAGCTTTTTTTCTTTTTAAAAAAGAGGGGGCAAACGAGCAGGCAGGTCACCTGATGGAGAGTAACGACCGCCGCCCATGGACACCCGCGACGTCCGGGGAATCACAAAAGAGGGGGAGGGGTTGATGGGCCACCGGCACTCTTACTCACCGAACGAAACACAACTGCAATAGATGCTGTTATTTCACGCCTATATTCTGTGAGAGGGTGGTATTTTACCGGGCGAGCCGGTCCAATTCGTGCTGCAATTCAGCATGCCCTTACCACTCTAAGCTACGGCTCGTCTGCCTCTTGAAGACTTGACCTACTGTCTTGATAGTTTTTTATTAATTTGCGGGTGATAGAACCTTACGTGGAGTCCGTGCACCACCTTACTTGCTGTACTGTTGTATTCCGTTGTGGAAAGTAAGACAGCCAGTGAATTTTCTAACACAAGAGGCACAACTACAGCTACAGTCATTCGCAGTCTTTATTAGTCATGGAATCATACATGGCATCGGTCCATTTACCGTGAAGCTCAAGGATTGTTTGCCCGTTTGCCTTCCGCATTATGTAAAAAGTCGGTGGGCTTAGACTCCTCGAGCCCCTACAGTTTCAAGTGCAATCGACGTAAATAACTCTCGGACGTTTCAGTAAATTTTTATATTATATTATTTTATTTGCCTTTGATGTATATTCTGCTCGTTGTACAATTTTTTCAAATAACGCGAAGAGACCCAACGAGGACCTCTGACACTATCACATAACAAGAGTTTACTTTTGTTTTTCCCAGTATTCTCTATTCAATTTTAATACTTATGTATGCTTTTGTAAACAACAGCATGCCCCAGGCATTCCACTATAAGTAATATTATAACCGATCCATTTGTACAGTGATTTTCTGAAGGAAGCCTTTTTCGTTCATTGAAATGTTACACACATTTTCATTCAAAGGGAAAACAGTACAAATAAACAAAGCTTCAGTCCACTTTTAAGTTAGCGTATCGAAAATCTCTCTGAGATAAATAGTAATTTTCATAAAGATATCCCAAAGTTAACGCGAAATTGTTATTGCCTCATAGGTAATAAAGCCATTTTAACACCTTCCAGCACGATCTGCACTATAATATGTACTTTCGTAAAAGACTACTGAAACAAAAATGCGCTTTTCACGCAATGCATAAAGATTTTTTTGACCTGTACCAATTAGTACACCATAGTTTAATTTTAACTAAATGGAATTTTTTAATTATAACAAATTAAGATAGTTGAAACGATACTCAGTAATATACATACTTACATATCCTCATGCTGTACTCTTATGGGGTAGTCAGAGAGGATGGAGCGCCAAGCGCCGCGGTCCTTACATACTTCTTTCGCCTCCTCAAATCTCATCATTCTCCTCACACACTTTCGTCTAGTTATGACAGTTCCTTTGACATTTCCATCTGCTAAGACTCTGGCAATTTTATCTTCATAAGTCAGCCTTCATCTTCCTTACTAATATGACTCAATAATAACTCTAAGGAAAGCAGTTTGTGATTTAAGTTGAAATATAATTTACCAACGCTCTCGATCTACTCGATCTCAATGGGTAGTCGATTAGACGATGGCGAATTGACGCCACACAGTCAAAGTGTGATCATTGCTCGGTCCACGAATTGTCAAGAATTATTACTAAACTTGACATGAATCATTTGCTTCGAAATTTTCGTTTTGATAACAGATATTGTACGATATTTAGCCGTCGCATGCTGAACTGCAAGGCGTGCGGGATCACGGATGGGATTACTATCAAAATTATGGCTATGACTAAAAATTAAAATTTAATTAAGATTATACAATGACTTTCATTTGATTCTCTAAACAATCTGAGTTTTACTAATAAAAGCTGTTAAATTTTTTCATTTTTGAGAAAAATGTAAGCTCTAAGAATCAGAACGATTGTACTTATTTTGGTAACCAATTTCCATTCGTTGAGTTTTATAAGTAACGTAGATTTTGTAGAGAATGATTTTCTATGTAGGCATTCGAATTATCCTCATTCGAAATCCTAATAATGTATTTAAATCTGTTACTAAGGTACCGAATTTTGGGTCATATTCAAATTTTCGATAATAATTACAATTACGATTCCAATCATCGGTGATCAACGAATGATTCACCACCACATCTTCCACTGAAGAACAGCTTTTAAGGAAAGCATTTCAGTGCCAAGAGTTTTTAAATTCGCGTACAGTTACAGAAAGTACACACAAATTTCAACCACTTCAGGAGAGGTGGTTCCGGTACCAGATTGATTAATAAGCATTTGCTACACGTGTAGTTTATCTGATTTGCTGATTTCCATGCACATAGGCTCTACTGTCTTTTGGAGTGTGAGATGACCCGTACGATCGAGCGATGCCAGTGCGTGCGAGTGACCCACCCACGACCACCCGGCACGTCACATTGCCAAGCTAAGAACTTGCTCTGCGCTAGACATGCAGCTGGTAACAAAAATTATAAACCTTACTATTTTCATCTAATGTCGAAAAAACTGACTGAGCGCTCTACTGACTTGTGATGAATTCCTAAATTCTTTAAATAGTTAAAGAATTTCCACTCAAACTCCAAAAACTACTAATCGACACGTGTTTCGCTTCTCAACGAAGCATCCTCAGGATATTCCAAAGACCAGATTCTTAGCTAACTAGTTGTTCGGTACTGTCATGTCGTATCGATTAGTGGATTTTGGAGTTTGAGCGGAAAACAGCTAAAGATTTTAGGAATTCATCTCATGAAATGGATTTCCGCGAAGTAACACCTGAGTCTATACAATATCTATTGACTTGTGATCTCAACTCAGTCTCAGGTCACAACCCGCTCAATAATTCAGGAGTGCTTGCGCTCTCGTGTTCTGGTGCGGAGAGTAATAGTCGGTGAAATGTCTGTCACATGAGGCACGTCTTAGTCCTCAGGGTTAATAACGCATTTACAATATAACGTCCTTTCTTGGACTTGACATTGAACACAAAAAGTACAGCGTCATAGTCCTCAGGGTTGACAACACATTTACAATAATATGAAGTGTTTTTTAGACTTGACACTGATGTCCAGGGACCACTCAGCGCATTTACCATCATGTGGACTGTTTGTCTTCCCAATGGTATAAAAAATAATCTAATGAGGAAAAACTTGCTAAGTTTAAATTAACTATGCATAATTACTGTTCCTATTAAATTTTTCTTCAATATACATCTCCTTATTAATGTTCTCCAACTTTTAAACGATTTCAAAAAGGAGAAGATTCTATGTTCGATATTTTTTCATTTTTCGGACATAACTTCTTCATTTATGAACTGATTTCAATGATTATTTTTCATTTGGATTCAGCGTAGCTCACAGGTAGTCACATTTCAATTTCACTGATATTGGAGCTGGGATTACGAAGATACAACAAACACCAATAATATTACGGCTTATATATAAGCATTTTTTCATATTGATGATTATTTTATACATCATTCCATTCCAGAATTAGAAAAGAAGTTAGCCAAATCAATGTGTATAACAACAGAAAGTCTTCCAAGTTTGATAGGCGTAGCACCGACTTCAGTAACTGTCAAATTTAATTGTATACGTATTTGTATCGTATTTACAAAGTTATTTTTTGTACTTGCATTACGATTAGTGAACTTAAAGAATAGTTATTTTGTATTTTTTGGTATTTTTTTTGGAGTTGGTTTAATTTTATTTCTCTAAGTGAAGGTTTTAAAGACAAAATGGGTGACAACAATTATAAAGATTTTGATAACGTTATTTAAAATAACCTGTTTGGATACCTCACACAATTACCAGAAAAAATATTTAAACTCCCGGAACTAGTTAATATACATATTTAAAGGCGTGAATGCCCACAGTATCGGCTGGGGTAGGAGCTTGCCGCTGTCCAATGGCGTGTGACTCTGATACAGTAGATGTGAAGACGCAGTCCATCAATTTAGTACCCGACAGATATCCCACCGACCGATTTTAGTGAGTAATCACTTTATCTATAAACGTTACTATCTTCTATTAAGTATTAATACTGTAATATGATAACGATGTGTGAAAAAAAAATATGACGTAATCATCTCCATCAGTATTTAAAGAGATAGTAGATAAATGAGCTCGTTGCCGAGTAGAGATTGCAATGCTGGATCCAATAATCTAGCTGGATCCAGCACATTTTTGGGCTTGCTGAATCTAGCATCTGGCGCTGGATCTGGCGGTGCGTACCCACAATCAGTTAAAAATAAGTAACTAACTTTCTTTCCACGCGAAAAGTCCAGAAAACTTAAAGGGGAAAACCTAACTTTAATTTATAGTTATTCGATGACTCTCGAACCAACCAGGCAGCGTAGAGGTAGGGAAAGCCTTTTGTGCAGCCGGGTATATAAGCAGTTCTTTAAGAAGTAGGCTGGTGATAACACCATCGATAACATTTCTTTCTTGAGATCTTACTTTCAGGAAAGTAAAAAAAAAATTCATAATTCTTCTTCTAGAGGCTTTATTCTTCAAAAGACAATTCAAGTCTTAAATTATATTATCTGTTCTACTTATAAAACGAGTTAACTAAAGATTTTAAAAGAGGCTTCGCAATTTTATTTCGAAAATTAGGGAGGCTGAGAAACTGAGACCATAATAAAATAGGTAAATGAATAGCTATTTCAGTTATCTATGATATCATGTGAATTATGATTGTATTATACTGTGATTGAACAATACTCGCAACTATTACTTACTACTAGATTTAGAATACTTTACTAAGACCAAAAATTATTTATGTGAACAAACGAATATGTGATGTAAATGTAGGTATTTAGTTATTCGTGTCTAGAGTTTAAATTTTTTTTTTATTTCTTTGAAAAATAGATTCATTTTGGATTCATGCTGGATCCAGCTGGATTTGCATTAATCCAGTACAAATCCAGCTGGATTGAAAATGACGCTGGATTGCAATCCCTACTAAGCGCATTGGATCAGCGAACTTTCGAATTTTTGAACAGGCAGAGTGGCAACGACATCAAACTTATAATAAGTACTCCTTTTTTATATAACTGATAGTAACTATATGTGAATTTCAGCAATGGACTCAACTTCAGCGAAGTAACTGTAGTACGAGCATTCGTGAGAAACCATGGCAGAAAGAGATACTCTAGGCAGCCTTACTTCACCTCCTGGGACTTGTTTTGTAAGCACCTAGCTGTTGTGTTTTAACGTCCTTCCAAAATATAAGTTAACTCGTGTTTCGTCGAGAACAAATGAAGCCAATTAACTTTAGAAAATAATGGTCTAGCGCGATTTCTACTCACGAACAGTTTCTACATAACATTCATTATGTAATATAAATGCAAATTTCTAAAGTCCATATGTTATGAAATACTAAAACAAGTCACAACGACTGTCTTATATATGGAGCTCACGAATTGAGTCCAAAGGACACAATGTGATGTTCCCTTAATCAGTCACAAGAAATAACGACATTATCTAGTCTATTGTATTATTCTATTTCTTTTGCTGCTGGTGTATAATACACATACACGTACTATCATTGGTCATATAGGGTCTATGTATTAATACTTAAGATTAATGTTCATTTACCAACCCGGCATCCGAAAAGCACTGTCTCTCTTCGAGTGGTTAAAATTTGTTACATGGATTTTCCACATAATACGGATGTATATTACAGAGTGAAATTTACTTCACTGCCATCGATCAAAATGGGAATTCTATTCACTTTTGTGAATATTTTAAGTAAATTAGATTAGGGCAAACACAAATAAATTATTAAATATAACAAGTTTCAAAACAGTACGGAACTTCAGCGCACGCTAATGCCGCGGTCGCTTAATCAGCTGTTCAATAGTAGATTACATATTCTCTGGCAGACGCAAAATAAAGCGCTTGCGGTAGGAAGGATGAAAGAATGAGAAAGTATGTGTTCATGATGCGCAGTGGACTGATTTATATATACTTGTCAGATTCGAAATTGGCAGGCGGGCTACTTGTTCATTTACTTTCATCGATATTTTGATAATGTAACGTGATGTTTCTGATTGTAGAAGGATTTATTTTTATTAGCAACATTTTTAATTACTATTTATTTTTCACAATTTTCTTATTTCAACTCTCTCTCTATTATTCACTTTCCATAATTTTTTTCATTTACTGATTTTTGTTTTATTTTAATTTTTGGTTTTAAAAATTTTGGTAAGTAGTAATAATTCAGTACCATATGAGAATCTTAGTTTAAAAGGATGTCAATGTTTTGAATTTCACCCTGTATATGGTCACTTAGTAACTGGAATGCGTTACTCGCAAGCGGACGGCACGGCGAGCAAACCCGCGGGTTTATTACCTAAAAATTTGCAGACAGCGTCAGCCACGCGATCACTGCGCGACCGGTGACTAATTGTAATAAAAATTTGGTATCATGCATGATGACTGCGTATCTATTACGTCATGATCGTAAAATGCACTTGTCATGGTAGATTTAGCGCCAGTATATAAATTACATTATAAAAAATTCTCGTTTTGACAGCAGATATCGCGCGATATTTGGCTGTCACATGCTGACTACAAGTTGTGTAGGTACATTAGTACAGTAGGTGAACCTACTAACTGTTCACGTCAAGCAATGTTGACAATGAGCGGACACCGAGAGGCAAGGGGGTGCTAACCGTGTACCAGGATGATAAAATGTAGATATATACTTGAATAAAAGATATCGACTTTGAAATTCACTTTCATCTACTTCTTCCACAGCTCAACTGGGTGGAATATTCAACGTATTTTTTGGATGCAGCATCCTCACCCTGCTGGAAATTCTTCAGCTGATTTATTATTGGTTTCGCTCGTGGTCTTGCATCAGCGACAAAAGAAACCAAAAAGTGAAAAGAAACCAAGAGAATAAGAACAATATAAGCAGAAAATACAAAAACAAAGTTTCGTTTACTAACCACCGAACACCAAGTTTATCAAGATACTAACTGCTGCCCGCGACTTCATTCGTATGGAATTGGAAAGGAGTAGCCTGTGTCCTTCTTCAGGGTTTAATCTATCTCCACTTTACATTTCATCGAAATAGATCCAGCGGTTAGCCGTGAAAACATAAACAAACGTCAGTTTGCGAAATGCCTGTCAAGGCATTTCACACGGAATTAAAAATTATATACACATGTATTTAATGATTTCCACTATTAGCGAACCAAAATTTCACACTTATAACGTATAATAACTTTCCAACAAAGCTATTGACAAACTCTCCTCCCCCCAATACAAAGTTAAAAGTTTTCAATTATCAAATTATTACATATAAAAGCGATGAAAGTGTCAATAAATTGTTGTCAGCTGAAAATTTATGTTCATTTTGCCGTTCAATATCGGCGGTGTGGGTATTGTTGGCGAAATTAAATTGTGCTCATTAGTCATTGGGCATGCCTAGTAAATTTAATTATCTGTAATTCGAACGATCTCACGAGCTCGAAATTAAACGTAATGTACCTACCATATACGGAGTTAATTTAAAAATACTGATAACCTTTTAATATTTTGTACTAAACATTATCCCCAATAACTTTTGTTTAACTACATTCAAAAATTCATGTTTTTTCTTTCATACAAAAATAAAAATACATTAAATGTTTTTGAAAATGGCACCTACTCTACCCAGTCGCTAAAGCGGCACACGCACAGCGCGGCGCTGAGGCCCGGTGCGCTTGCACTGCACCATTGGAAATACGTAACATAACATAACATAACTTCACGCTGTATCCCCAACGGGGTAGTCAGAGAGGACGGAGCGCCAGGAGTCGCGGTCCTTACACACCTCTTTCGCTTCCTCAAATCTCATCATTCTCCTCACACATTTTCGCCTAGGTATGCGAGTGCTTTTGACATTTCCGTCTGCTAACACTCTGGCTATTTGATCTTCATAAGTCAGCCTTGGTCTTCCTTGGCTTCTTTTACCACTCACTTTTGCTCTGTATATTTTCTTCGTCAGTCTTTCATCACTCATTCTTTCCATGTGCCCGAACCATCTAAGCATTCCTTTCTTCATTTTTACAATAACACTGTTGTGCAACCCTGTCATACTGCGTATCTCATCATTGCTTATCCTGTCCGCAAGCGTGACACCGCACATATTTCTGAGAGACCGCATCTCCACAGCATTTATCATACTTTCACTCGATTTCGGGCATATCCAGGCCTCACTGCCGTACAACAAAGTTGGCACCAACACCGCATTGTGGATGGCCATTTTAGCAGTGTTAGATATATTCTCACTACCCACTAATGCGGACAGAGCACCGTTCACTTTATTGCCAGCTGCTACCCGTCTCTCCACATCCAACTCACATCTTCCATCCCTCGAAAACGCACTCCCCAGGTACACAATTTCATTCACCTGTTCTAGACATTTTCCATTTACACTAATCACACATTTCGTTTGTTCCGCTTCTCTTTCAAACACCAGAACCTTAGTTTTGTTCACATTCATTTTCAATCCTTTTACTTCACAATCTTCTTTCATGCACGTGACTAGTGTCTGCAACTCTGCTTCTGATGGTGCTATTAGCACAGCATCGTCAGCGTACAATAGGCAGTTTACTACTGTGTCACCACATCCCATACCACTCATATTACCTTTCAATCTCTGGAGGCAACTGTCCAAATACAGCACGAATAGCCAGGCAGACATCACGCAGCCCTGTCTGACACCAGAACAGACTTCAAACCAGGGCGACATGTCACCGTCTATCCTTACACAGGCTCTGTGGTCTCGATATAATGACCTCACAGCCTGCAGTAAGGAGCCCTCCACGCCATATTCAGGCAGAAGACTCCACAATTTCTTCCGCACTACTCTATCGAATGCTTTCTCTAGATCCACGAAAGCGCAGAAAACTTTCTGACCTAAAGCCAGAAACCTTCCCACAATAACGCGAAGCGAGAAAATATGATCCATACAACCCCTACCGTTCCTGAATCCACCTTGCGCCTCCCACAAATATCTTTCTGAAACACCTTTCATACGTTCAGTCAATACTTTAGTATAGACTTTACTCGCTAAGCTGACCAAGCTGATGGCCCTATAGCACGCACAGTCTAGGTAGGAACCTTTCCCTTTATATAGAGGTACTATGACTGCCGTGCGCCAGTCCTCTGGAACCTCCCCCTTCTGCCAACAAAGGTTGCAGAGTGCACAGAAGGCATCCCAGACCCTAGGACCACCATACTTGATCATCTCAGCAGTCACCTCATCAATTCCCGCAGCCTTTCCACATTTCAAACTTCTTATCACTTTCACAATCTCTTTCATACTAATGGCATCCTCCAGTCCCTGGCCTGAGTGTGGCAATTCATTAGAATCGCTCTCAGTATCAGAGACGGAGTCGCCACTCTCATACAGTTCTCCATAGTATTCACTCCATCGCTGCAGAACATCCTTTTTATTTGTAAGCAGGTTGTTTTCTTTCGAACGCACTTTATTCATTCTGCAAGGTGCCGGACCACTTCGGATCTTACGTACTTCTTTCCAAAATAATTTGGAATTTTCCTCGAAGTTGTCCGACATCTTGTTTTCATCTAACACCCTACACCTTTCACGCTTCTCTTTCACTAGTGCCTTCGTTTCTGCTTTCTGCAGCTTATACCTGTCTTTCATCAAATTTTTCATACCACAGTCATTAGTAGCAAGGTAGTCTCGCCATGCTTTCTTTTTCTTATACACAGCCACTTTCACCTCATCATCCCACCACACATCACGCTTTTTGCCGTTCCCAATCTTATTCATTCCACACACTTCTTTCGCAGCCTCAACCATACTATCTCTAAGGTTCTGCCAGCATTCTTCAACATCCTCGCTCATCACTTTCAATCTATCATCAAGCTTACTGGATAATACCCTTTCATATTAATTTCTGGTGGTCGCATCCTGCAGTTTCCAGCTTTTAATACGGCTAACCGCTGCAGGTTTGGACACTACGCGATGTCGCCATGCTGCGAACAGACCCCTTATTCTGGTTATCACCAGAAAGTGGTCCGTCCCGAGGTCGGCTCCTCTATACGCTCTTGTGTCCATTACCTGCTTCTTAAGTCTGCTATCCACCAGGAATAAATCAATCATACTTCTCGCACCCTTTCTTTCCCACGTGTACTGATGGATCCTTTTGTGCCCAAACATGGTATTAGCCACAAAAAGATCCTTTTCCATACACAGTCCTAGCACAATCTTACCAGCATCATTTACTCTCTTATCTCCATATTTGCCTAGGACAGACTCAAATCCTGTTCGAGCTGTCCCGACCCATCCATTCATGTCTCCACACACAACAATTCTTTCGTTCTCTTCAACCGTCGCTAGAACTTCTCTAACATTTTCCCAGAACTGCTCTAGTTCAGCCAAACCGACAGAGGACACTGGGGCATATACTGCCAAAACAAAAATTCTTGTCAACCCAATCTTGAGGCGTACCCAGAGCAGTCTGGGATTTATACATTCATACTCAGTCATACAATTAACCATACGAGAGGACAGTAAAACGCCTACCCCTTGGCATCCCCTATCTCCTTGTGGTACCCCTGACCACAAAGCGATGCCTCCTCCGGGCAAATCGGCAAGTTCACTGCCGCCTCGCTTGGTTTCACTCAAACATAGCACATCCAATCTTTTCTCTTCCATAATATCAATCACTTCATTCATCTTCTCCTCAATCCCACCTCTCACATTCCACGCAGCTACTCTGCACTCCTCCCTACACTTCCCGCCGCTAGGTGCACAGCGTGTTGGGTGGCGGTCCCCAACGCCGAACTGCACTCTGCACACACCAGCGGGTACAGACCGGTGTACGTCGCTTCCGGGGGACGCCCTAACATTATAATTGCCGTTGTCCCGCATGGTATGCACAGAAGAGGAATTGCAGCCCTGAAAAGGGCTGGCAGGGGTCGCGACGAGCACGCTTCCTCAGTTGACCCCCAAAATAATATATGGAATAATGGAAATACGTACAGAGTAATAACGTTTCAGAAAGAACAACAACACAACAAATATTTTTTGACGAACGTATTGAGTTTTGAAAAAAGTCGTAGAACAAAAGTTATTAGGTATGTTGACAGGAATTTTGTGCTGAGAGGTTATTAGTATTTTTAAATTAAATCTGTATGTGACAACGAGCTTTAACAGTATACTGCTGGGACTAACTAACTTATTGGACGGAGCCATTATAAGGTACCGCCCTTAGACAAACAATTTGAAATCAATCATTCATCAAACCCAATGGTTTGATGAATGATTGATTTCAAATTGTTTGTCTAAGGGCGGTACCTCTAGGTCAATACCTAGAGTAGCAAAAGTCAAGGAGGAATAAGGTAAAGTTATGAAGATCAAATAACCCGAGTGTTAGCTTGGAAATGTCAAAATACTCGCATATATCAGCAAAATTGTGTGAGGAGATTGATAAGATTTGAAGTGGCGAAAGTATGGAAGGGTCGCGATGCTAGGCGCTCTATTCTGCCCGTCTACCCTTTAAGTAAACAGCATGAGAATATGTATGTTTGCTACAAGTATGTCTTTTCAAGGACTGCCCGCTGTTTCTTCGAAACGTGCAATGTTATGAAAACAATATAATTTGGGATACATAAAGGCACTTCAAATTGGTGAAAGTATCAAAAAAATAATAAAAATCCTGAAATAATTATTTGCAAAATACCCGTAAATCTTAGATTATTTATTTTATATTAAATTAGGAGTACACAGATACTGTTCTTACGTGAATTATACAAGTCATGTAAGTAATCATAGAGAGTATATTTACCAATAGACAGTGTGGTTCCACAGATTATATTTAAAGAGCTAAGACCCGTTTACAGATATACACTACCAACTACTATTCACAAAAATAAAAATGTGTCATGTTCAGCTGTGTATTGTTGTACTGTGACCCTTCCCTAGCCACGCATATTAGTAAAAGCCTACAAACTAGATCAACAGAAAACGGATACGCTCTTAGAGCAAATACTCCGTCCATTTCGATTACTGGTCCGAGGTATGCAGTACCTATTACATTCAATTGGTGATCTGTTTGTATATTTGATGCGTGTATAAGTCGCAACGTCATGATGGGATTCTAATTTTGTACAAAAACCTAGAATTTTCGTCAAATCTCGTTTTTCTACAAAACGATTGTTTAATTCGACATATTGGCATTTTATGTGATTGTATACGCCATAGATTCCACATTCACACAATTTTTATGAAATGAATTTCGTTATCCATTGATCAAAGCTTTTGATAAGCTCATAATAAATTCAAGTCTGTATCAAGACCAAGACTTGATCAAACTCCTAGATTTTTGAATACAACTTGATCTCATCATACCTATACTCATGCGACATATACGGATGCTAAACCAACACAGACTGCATCAAATACCGGAAATACCTTCACGGCTCCATTGTTACGAAGCACACAAAACCAACGTTCAAATCAATGTACCGTATGCAGTTAATTGTATTCCCCATACGCTATGGCACGTGTACCCCATAGGGTGGAACGCGATTGTCATTGACTAAGGTACCCATGAAAAGGCTATATAAAATTCCAAATTGGATCCGCGTTTACTTTTGTTAGACACACAATTGGTCCAAATGCTAGTGCTATGTATGAGTGCTATGTACAAGTATCGTAATTTATGTGTAGGAGAGAACAGGTAGGATTCGTACACTTTTTACTCTGAGCCTTGTAAGAGGAAAACTAATAATTATTTCAAAATAATTTCGACATTGCTATATTACCTACATATCTGGTTATAAAATAGTGTAATTCAGTATTGACATAAATAAAGCAAAGATGGTCTCTATGGTCGTTTTCCCAAAAAATGAAATATGTATGAAATCACCCTATACGCGGGGTGCCTTTGTACATGGTGTCGATGCATTCTTACACAGCGGGGAGCCTTCTTACACAGCGATAAAAATGAGTAAAAATTCAATTTCCTCTAGTGTATTTAAAAGAATCAATCAACATTCTTGAAATATGCCCCGAGAAAAATAAATTGCGATGGAATTGTGTTACTACTAACTGAAATATTTCTTCCAAATGTTAGTAGTTCATGTCTTTTTACTGAAAAAAGTTGGCCCAAAGTTTGCTTTTAGTTTTAACCAGCAAATACCTTTGGCATGCTCAGTACTGAGGATATCTCTAACTCATCAAATTAGATCTGAATGAATATTTATTAATAGCTTGTCTAGGTTTCATAGATGATATAGGTATTAATGTTGGTATTTTGTTTGTGTATATTGATATTAATGTTATTATATTGGCAGGATATATTTAGTGTAAGTAAGTAGGTATCAAATGAAAAATGTAAAAGAGCGTATTTGTTCGCCAACAAACTGTTAAGTTTGGCGATTGGAAATTTAAAAAAAATATTTGTTACTTATTGTGTAAATAAAATAAAAAAATAAAAAAAAAAAAAAAAGGTGTCATCATCATTTACGGCCGTTTTGTTGAATTCATAACATCTTGCTTGCACTGACATTATCAGGTTTTCTCTCTATCTCTCCTTACTATCTATTTCTCCCGTTCTATTCTCCTTTTTTCAATTCTTAGTGTACAAACTTTCTCAACTCAAGCAGTGCATGTATATTCGTACAGTACGACGGTACGACTCTACCCCATTCATGACTGTACGAAAGCACCCCAACACAAAAAATCAGCAAATTCATTCAAAATAAAAATAACTGTTAATGCCATACGATCCCAAAACGATTGTTTTCATAATAATCTAAGACATCAATTCAAAAATTAAAATAAATTACTTTCATTAATTGGGCAAAACTTATTTGTACTAAACATGTTCAAAGATAACTCCAATAATTGCTTACGCGAAGCGAAAACATATAGACGACCTCGATGGCGATGTGGTTTAGATGTTGTACCCAAGCGCGGAAGGTTCCGGGTTCGATTCCTGGTCGGGTCAATTTAGGAAATGAACTTTTCTAAATTGTCTCGGGTCTGGGTGTACTGTGAGACCCCTCCAGTAGTCGTCGTCTGGTTCTCATTGTACAGGGAATACCCTAGTTTGAGACCAGATGATTGGTGTGTATTGTCTGGCGCGTTATTATTATTATTATTTTTATTGTTAGGTCACTTTATTGGAAGTGATTATTAAGTAATGTGGGCCTTTGTGCGGCAACACACTACCCCACTATTTGAGGTTTAAGTGTCGTCGTATGATTACTGTTGTGCGGAGTATAACAGCTTTTTGGATTTGAGATATTGAGATATAAGCGGGAATCATGCATACAAAAAAATATGAATGCATCCACATGTTACACAGTGTAGATATGACAACTATACGAATGCTCTTTCTGTACGAAACCTACCTCCTCTGTCCTACCCTGTTCGTGTTTAAGTTAGTTATTCAAGTAAGCCTAGGAATCTGGGTACTAATTATAGCCTTAATCGCATAACTTAACTGTATTTCTATAACTGAGTTTTTACTGTTAACTATTTACATGTAAGATCAAATAGCTAGAGTGTTAGCAGACGGAAATGTCAAAGGAACTCGCGTACCTAGGCGTAAATGTGTGAGGAGAATGATGAGATTTGAGAAAGTAAAAGAAGTATGTAAGGACCGCGACGCTTGGCGCTCCATCCTCACTGACTACCCCGTTAGAGATACGGCATGAAGATATCTATGTATGTATGTATGTAAATAAAAATGAATGTTTCTTTATATGTTTGTCCTCTATATATTCCTAACCTATTCGTCCGATCGTGATGATACTTTGGCTAGTTATTAATAAAAAAAAAGTTTTGCACAGTACGATAGGAATAAAAAAGGAATGCTTAGATTGTTCTGGCACATAGAAAGAACGAGTGATGAAAGTCTGACGAAGAAAATCTACACAGCGAAAGCGAGTTGTAGCAGAAGCCAAGGAGGACCAGGGCTGATTTATGAAGATCAAATAACCAGAGTATTGACAGAAATGATGATGAGAATCATTAGATTTGAAGAAGCAGAAGAAGCATGCACAGACCGCGATAGTTGCACTCTCTAAATACCACGTAAGGGTTAATGAGGACATGCTATAAAAAAAGTTATAACACTGAAATCCATCTTGCAAACAATTTTAAGAATCATTGATCAAACCATTGACGTAGGGAAATATACAAAGCGAAGGCTAGTTGTAGCAAAAGTCTATAAAGTCTAAAGGAAGAATAAGGCTAACTTATGAAGATCAAATTAATAGCCAATTAAATAGTGTTAGATTAAAAATATCAAAACACTCGCATATTGTATCAGCAAAAATGTGTAAGGAGATTGATAACATTTGAAGAGACAAAAAAAGTACGTAAAGGCCGCGATGTTAGGCGTTCCATTCTGCCCATCTACCCCGTTACGTAAACAGCGTGAAGATATGTACGTGTGTATACTACAAATATGTGCTTTTTCAATGACTGCCCTCTGTTTTTTCGAAACGTACAATTTTACGAATAAATATGATTTGGAATACATTTTAAAGCACTTCAAAATTGGTGAAAGTATCAAATAAGTTTCTATTTTTAACTATATTAATTAGCAAAAAAGTACATACATATCCTAACGTTAATATTTACAAACTTAAAGCTGCATATTATCTTAAATAATAGACTTCCTCAATGTTGCCGCTTAGAAAGCTGTCATTGCTTAAGGTGCCCAGCAGACTGGCAGCATTGCCTCTTTGAATAGCCAAACTGATTCGTTGACGGAAGAAGCTGCCAGCCCGGCGGTCTCCTGAAGCCTCGACCAGTCTGTTACAAATTATTATTATTATTTTTAACTATTAAAAATATATGTAGTTATATTATTATTCACATATTAATTGTTTCTTAAATGCTATAAAAAATTATTTATCGTATTTGTAACATATATGTGCATTTTTTTTGCTTACTACACGTTTTCTCCATATAAACTTTAACTATGTCGAATCTCACGCTCCTCCGTGCGTGCAATATGCTTTAAGAGGTGTACAAAGTTTTCTCTTCACTATTATATTTGCGCAACTAATTAATTTGCGAAAGTTACGCAAATAAAAATGATTCTTAAACCAGATAAAAATGCAGAAGATCCTAAATCATATCGCCCTATCAGTCTGTTACCAATTCCGTCGAAAATGTTGGAAACTATTCTTTTGGCTAGAATCTCGCCAATAATTACTGAAAAAAACCTTATACCAAATCATCAATTTGGTTTCAGGAAAAAACATAGTGCTATCGAACAAATTCACAGACTGGTTCATTCTACAAATCTTTTGATAAAATGGAATATTGCTCGGCTGCCCTTTTAGGTATTTCACAAGCTTTTGACAGTCTGGCATAATGGCTTATTGTTTAAGATAAAATAGAAATTTCCTGCTGACCTATTTCTTGTTTTCAAGAATTATTTAAGTCATCGCAAATTCTTTGTTAAACACAGAAGTATAGTCACTGGATTACATGATATTAAAGCAAGAGTTCCAAAGTGTAGTGTTTTGGGACCTATTTTATATTTAATATACATGGCAGATTTACCAACGACTTTGACAACTGGTACTTTTGCAGATGACACTGCAATAACAGCTTCACATCCAAACCCCAATTTGGCATCTGACTTGCTGCAGACAAGGTTAGACAGTGTAACTTCCTCTATGAAAAATTGGAGAATTAAAACCAATGAGTTAAAATCAGTACATGTCACTTTCACCAATAGGCGTGAAACATGTCCACTTATTATGCTCAATAATATCCTCGTGCCCCAGTCTGATCATGCTCGATATCTCGGACTTCACCTTGATAGACGGTTAACTTGGAAAAAACACATTTTTACTAAGCGAAAACAATTAGGGATATACCTACGCAAAATGTATTGGATGTTAGAGAAAAAGTCGCAGCTAAGCTTGGAAAATAAACTTGTGTTATACAAGGCTATTATCAAACCAATTTGGACTTACAGAATCCAATTATTGGGAACGGCTGGTCACTCAAATATAGAAATTATTCAGAGATTCCAATCAAAGATGCTAAGAATTATTGCAGGTGCCTAGTATATCTCAAATAAAATGTTACATGAAGATCTTAATGTGCCCACAGTAAGAGAAGAAATCACTGAATCAATTAAAGTAATACAAGAAAAGAATAGTACAACATTCAAATGAACTGGCCTGTCACCTTATGTCTGCAAGTCCTATTCATAGGCTGAAACGCAAAACACCATTCGATAATGTTTCATAATTATCGACAATAATAGTGAATACCCCGATGGGAGTTTTGAATGCAAGTCACTTGAAATTAACACAACTGTTGCTAAATGTCCTTGAGTGTGACAGATTGCAGCTATATATGAGGAGCTAAGAAAAAAAAAACTATTATATAATATGTAAATAGATTAATTTTATTTGCAAGATTTTGTTAAACACGTAATCGTCCCTTAGTTATTCACTCGTCGTTATGTATTATATACTGTATGTAAGAGATAAGATATCGTATTAAATAAAATTTACGTTCCGTAGAAACAACGGGCAGCCACTGAAAAGACTAACGTATGTATTATTAAACACGAAATATATCCCCGCATTTCCTCCAAAAATGTGAAACGGCCCAGAAGCAACGCAGAAGGCTTATTTTTCATACAACGGAAACGGGCATTCAGAGTCATGCAAAAATTATACATGAACATCGTGTCGGCTCTGTAAACGAGGAACGGACTTATTCACTACGCACAATGTTTAGGGTTCCGAGAGACTGAGAAAAACTCTGAATAAAATTAAAAGGGCGAAATATTTCTAGCAAGCTTTTGCCCGTAGCTTCGTTCGCGTGAATTTCGGATAAGCCGTCGCTCAAAGCTCCTCCTGAAACCTTTCCAGTAATGTGACAAACCCATAAACGAGGTCTATCGATGAAGGGATATTTGAGTATAAATGTTTAATGTGTATAATATCTATATAAAAAACAACAAGCATTGTTTTTATATACATATCTACAGATACAGGGTTAATGGTCTGGGTGTTTATGTATAATATGTATTTATTTACAAAAGAAAATTATATAAGTAGTATATCAGTTGTCTAGTACCCATAACACAAGCGCTGTGCTGCTTACTTTGGGACTAGATGGCGCTATGTGAAAAATATCGAGTTTATTATTATTATAATTGAAAAATTTATCATTTCGTTCTTAACATTATCCCCATTAACTTTTGTTACACGACTATTAATCATTCACATCAAGTTATTTCTTTCATACAAAAATAAAAATATATTAAATGTTTCGGAAAACAGCACTATTCTATCCGATCGCTAAGGGTGCGCTTATTCCACACGAATTTCTTCGCGCCGACACGACGTGGTCGCCGCGCAGTCATTGCGCGGTAGCTACGCGGATGCCACAAAATAGAGCAAAATACACTCTATATATTTACATATCTAAGCTCATGTCATGCGCAAGTAACTCCACTCTGTCTGGAGTAGGCGGAGAGAAATGGAATGCGAAGGTGGGATTGTTTTAGAACGCGTGGTGACTGCGAACTGCCGCACGGGCGCGAAGAAACCGCGCAGCGCCCGCACATTTGCCGCACGTTTAGGTAATTCCCAGAAATTTGAATGATGTTGCCTAGTGAATAGAGTTCACGTTCGCCATTAACAAAAACATGAGAATGACACATGACCGCAACAAAATTTTCGCGCCGTTTGACTGCAGCGGCTCCATACGACCGTTTTGGAGGAACGCATTAAGTTTTAAATAAAGTCGTAGAACAAAAGTTGTTAAGTATGATGACAGCAATTTTGTAACAAGAGGTTATTCGTATTTTTCAATTAAGGCATTGGAAATTTTGACGGCAGGGATCACAATTTTTCTAAATTACTACAAAACGTATGAAAATGACATTTGGTAACTAGATTTTTCATTTCATTGACTTCATTGTGACAATTGCAATACACGATTGTTTAACTTTTGTAACACAAAAAAAATATCAAAGAAACCTCTTATAAAGCAGAGATTTACATTTTCTGGAGTAACGGGACCGATTTATGTTTCTAGACTTTCTGTATAGTTTAATCTAAACATATTCTTCAAAATATCAGTTGGATTTTTTTTATTAATTAGTTTTTAAAATAAAAGAAAATAACTATTTTTCGTAAGCTAGCGTGCTCGCGTTTACACACAGCAGAAGGTCTGTATTAGATTAAATTATTGTATATCAATGCGTCACCTTAACCGTGTATATTTATATGTGTAGAGCAAGCTCATTGCGCGCACTCCGGAATGTGAGATGTGAACCGTGAGCTGTTTCGACTCTGTGGAGTATATTATGTTAAGGTAAAAATTCGTTTATTTTATATTTGCGATGGAACTTCGACCACTAATATAAATTTATCGTTCCATTATTGTACATATCTGATTATAAATTAGTTCCTGAGTTCAGTTCTACCAAGAAATTAAGTAATCTCTTCTGTAGGAAAATAGACATTTTCCTACAGAAGAGTATATCAGTGTGAAGATATGTAACGTATACATATCTTTACACTGTATCCGTAACGAGGTAGAGAGATCGGAATGCCAACCTTCGCGGTCCTTACATATTTTTTTCGCTTCCTCAAATCTCATCATTCTCCTCACACATTTTCGCGTAGATATGCGGAAAATTTCGTTCCGGCTAAAATATATTTCTAGATTGATTAGTTTTTTATTCATTAACGTATAAAAAATGTTATGCAGAACCCTATAAGAATACAATTTTCAAGAAACGGGATTTAAGACTTATTGTTTTGCACCTCGCCGCGACTCCTACATTTATTTTAATGAAAAACAACTTTACGTGCATGTTACTTATTATGCTATTGTTTTGTTCATTTTAATTATTCTAATGAGAATTAGGGTTCAGTGGCACTATGCGTGAACACAATTATGTTGATTTAAATGTTTATTGCACTACATCGTATTATATTACAGATATATCTCATAATTTGTTACAATTAAGTCCGGTACATTTAGAAGCACTTTAAAATTGGTATAAATAACAATAATATGCTATTAATCGCTATAAAAAATATAGTGCAGTACAATGAAATTTTGACTTCATGAATCAACTTAAAAACACTATAATTTATTTTATGAAACGATAAAATAATATTTTTTATAAAAAATTTGAGCAAAATGAATTAATATTTAGGTATAAAATATAATATAATTATTAAGTTGTAACTAACTTGTAGCGGCGGTATTTCCGGACCGTTACGACTTAGGAAACTTCAAGAAACGAGCCTACTCTTTCCTTAAAGGCCAGTAACGCACCCGTTATTCCCTGGACGTTGCGGCGACCATGGGCGGTGGTCATCACTCTCCATCAGGTGACTTGCTTGCTTGTTTGCCCTCTCTGATATAAAAAAAATTTACACAGGCGGGACCTATATGTAAATTATAAACTGAAAGAAAATTAATTGGTCCCGCCGGCTACCAAACTTAATGCGGGTATTTAACTTAGGCTTTTAGCTCATAATATAGTCTGTTAAACCGAAGTAGAGTTTACTTTGTTTTTAGTTTATTTTTTAATTTTGTTTTCTATTCTCAATCTTTTTTTTAAATATGTAGACTGCAACGTGAACAGAGACGTTTTGAGATGATATATATTTATTAATAACAAAAAATACATACATACGTTAATATTTACAAACATAAAACTACACATTATCTTAAATAATAGACTTCCTCATAGTTGCCGCTTAGAAAGCTGTCATTGCTTAAGGTACCCAGCAGACTGGCAGCATTGCCTCTTTGAATAGCCAAACTGATTCGTTGGCGGAAGCTACCAGCCCAGCGGTCTCGGTTTTGAGGTGTATAATGAAATTTATTATAACATTATTAATACTGATACAGATAAATTAATAGTTAGTATGTTACTGGTTGATATAATGCAGATCATCATAAGTTTATGAGTTATGGCATGGAAGATTATGTTTTTCCATTTAAAAGCAGTGTCCGTTCACTGTCTCTAGCGTCCTGTGTCTAGAACACGATCACGATACTCCGGTGGCTAGATCGTGTCCGTGCACCGAACTTAGTACCTTATTTTATGTAAACACGACAACCCAATAACAAGGCACACTTATGAGTAACATATAACAACAGCGGTCACAATCACTTGTATCAGGGGAGTACATACATTCAGTCAAGAAAGTATCGGGAATGGATGATTTGTATATGGTTCCAAATTCAATTTTTTGTTTTTTTTTTTTGTTGTTGTTAGATTGGCACAACTTTTTTCCATTTTGGCGCGGAATTTGAGTTACATTTGTTATTTAGATTAAATACAGTGCTGTTTTTAGTTATATCATTCTAGTGTATATTGCGAATTTCATAATGGACAAAAACATCGAACAAAGAGTTTGTCTTAAATTTTGCATCGTCAATGGAATTTCGTGTTCGGAGTCACTGAAAATGTTACAGAAGGCTTACGGTGAATCGACTTTATCAAAAACACGTGCTTATGAGTGGTACAAAGTGTTCAAAAGCGGTCGAGATGTGATAGAAGATTTGCCTCGCTCTGGTAGGCCATCAACGTCTGCAACTGAAGTTAACATCGCAAAAGTGAAGGAAATAGTGACTAAAAATGCTCATTCAAGTTTGAGAGAGATAGCCGCCGAACTTTCTGTGTCTCACGAGTCGATCCGTACCATTTTAAATTATCACTTGGGTATGAAACATGTTGCCGCTCGGCTAGTCCCAAAAGACCTGAATTTTCTTCAAAAACACAATCGAATAAGAGTCGCTGAGGACATGCTAGAACGAGTCAATTCCGACCCAACATTCATGAAACACATTGTTCTTGGTGACGAGACGTGGGTTTACGAGTTTGACATGCAAACTAGTCAACAAGCTTCGGAGTGGCGCCTTCCAACTGAACCGAAAGCGAAAAAACCACGCCCAAAGTCGATCAAAAGTCAAAGTCATGTTGACTGTTTTCTTTAACTACCGCGGTGTTGTGCACTCGGAATTCTTGCCGAAAGGTCAAACGGTAAATAAAGGATGTTATTTGGGCGGTGTTTAAGAGAGCAAATTCGACGAAAAAGGCCAGATTTGTGGAAAGAAAATTCTTGTATTTTGCACCACGATAATGCGCCTTCGCACAAGGCCATCATTGTGAACGAATTTTTGACCAAAAACTCAACAAATACCATCGAGCAACCACCTTATTCACCAGATATGGCTCCAGCCGACTTCTTTCTTCTTCCTAAACTCAAATTACCACTTCGTGACACCCGTTTTCATTCGGTAGAAGACATAAAGGAAAATTCGCGGCGAGCACTGAACTCAATTCCAGAAAAGCGTTTAAAAAATGTTTCGATGATTGGATTATTCGTTGGCATAAGTGTATCGTTTCTGAAGGAGCATACTTTGAAGGTGATAAAATAAATTTGGATGAATAACTAACATTCCGTGTATTATTGATCTTTTCCCGGTACTTTCTTGACAGAGTAGTATTTTAATTAAATTAGTGCGAATGCATAAAACAGCGACCAGTTTGTGAATATCCAATTCGCACATTTTACATATAATATCAGCGGAATAAATAATAGATGCAGAACAGAAACGGCGACTTGTTCGCGCGAATGTCCAAATCCAAAATTTTTTCGTTGTGGAGGAAGAGGGAAATCAGCGTAGGTAGGGAATGTTCGTACTCCACAAGTAGATTCTTACTAATTAACATACAAATTAATAGATCGCCGGTAACAGAAGGGCCTGCGCTTTCCTTAGATAATTTTCAAAGCAAACGTGAATTTTGAAAATAATAATAATAATTACTCCAGACAATTAATTATACAGATTGTGTGACCAAACTAAGCAGTAAGCTTGTACTATAGGTACTACACAACGAACTCTGGGGGAGTTTCCAGTAACACCCAGATTCCAAGCCAATTTAGAAAAGTTCGTTTCCTAAATTGACCTGACCGGGGATCGAACCTGGGACCCTAAGCTTGGAAAGCAGATGCATATGCCACTGCGCCAACGGGCCAGTCAAGCATACATACATACCTTCACGCTGTATTACTAACGGGGTAGCCAGAGAGGACGAAGCGCTAAGCGTCGCGGTCCTTACATACTTCTTTCGCTTTTATCTTTGTGTTTGAAAACAGATAATGTTTCTAATATTAAATTAAAAACAAAAGTTTGAAATACACTGTTTATTTCATCATTTCGCATATCTTATACACATTATATCGTAAAAACGATTACTCGATCTGTAATCAAAAGGATCGAGTACTCGTAACCAATGCTCGTACTTATATTTATGTACTTTTATCGGTTTATCCCTAAATACAACTCTAAACTGTTGGCTGTATAGCTATCTGCTATATACAGCATGTAACAACAAATATCCCACCGAGATATTTGCTTCGGCAGATAGTTTCAATTTGCAGTTCGCTCGCAATCCCCGTGTTTACTCACGCGCTGACGCCACTACGAAATGTTCTCATATAAATAAACAGAATTTTGCATCATACACACACTATGACACGGAAAAACAAAGCTTACCCTTACAAACTTAATTTAGTTATTTTTGATGTGAGACATCTTATGTGGCGGGTAGCGGGTCAGATCGACTGTTGGCGTGGCGAGTGGCGACTTGGCGGTGTGGCGACGCGTCGCCACGCGCTTGTACTGAGCTCTATGGCCTATGCACTATTGTTATTCACTTCGGAACACATTGCCTGTGTTTTTTAAATAAAGAATAATTATTTTCTTCAAAAAAATCTGAATATTTTCTTGTTGATTATGCCATATTTATTTCCCTCCTTTCATGCATATTTGCTATACAAAATAGATTCATTTTTTTAATATAATTTATAATATATTTATGTACTTTTAACGTAATTCATACTAGAATAAACTTTAAACATAACTTGCATAGACTATATATTGCGGAGAACCTGCCCTGTACTACGAAGCGAGGCAAATGTGCTGTTTTCCAACGATATGGCGGCCGATCGGCTTATCTGATAATAAATGTGCATCGAATGTTGCCTCCCCGTTACTGCTCGGACACTGCGTCTAGATCTGGAATTACGTACAAAGTCTATGACAATTTATATTTATCTATCTATTCATCTAAACTGATCTGTACTATACTAATATCATAAAGAAGTAAACTTTGTTTGTTTGTATGCAATGGATAACCCCAAAAACTACTTAACCAATTTCAAAAATTCTTTCACCTATGGCAAGCTACACTATCAGCGAGTAACATGGGCTGTATTTAATTTTCAAAAAAAATTTACCTGTGCGAAGCCGGGGCGACTCCTTAGTTTTGAATATAGTTCTAAAACTAAAAGTAAAAGTTATAAGTAACACGAAAACCCAACCCGACTACGTACTTATTTAACAAGAACTTGCAAAGAATCAGTACTCAATTTCTTGAATTCGTTGGCGGAATCAGAAGCCTGTTATCCTATACTTCAGCAATGAATTTAAGGAACTAAGTTATTTTATCTTATACTTGTTAATGAAATGTTACAAAATTGTTATATACCAGCGCCCACACCGGCTTCGCATGGGTAGAAATTTTTTTGAAACTAAAATACAGCCCATGTTACTCGCTGATAATGTAGCTGTCTATAGGTGAAAGAGTTTTTGAAATCGGTGAAATAGTTTTTGAATTTATCCATTACATACAAACAAACAAAGTTTACTACTTTGAAATATTAGTACTATAGACTTTTTTGCTTAATTGCATGGCTCACTGATTAGCGCATTTGCCAATGTCACGTATTATATTAATAGGCAGATTTAGTATAGTAAAATGCTCTAGTAAAGTGATAATAGGCTCTACTGTAGTTGTATCTCTTATAGAGATAAGCTCGCCTTTGTACGAAATCTCAAAATGTTATTAATGTAACCTTTGTATTGAATAAAGTGTATATATATAAAGGACTCCTTGGAAGAGCGCGAGAACTTCAGCAACTCATGTTTGTTTAGACCTACTCCATTCTTTTCACTGACACAGAACTTTAAAACATAATATACTTTTATACTTTAAAACTCCAAAAAATATAAAAAATAATAAATCTGAATAAAATAATAACCTCACTTCTCCCGTCCCCGCCAAAAAGTCCTAGTATAGACTTATATACGAGTAAACGACTTATATACGAGAGATGTCCAAATAAAATACTCTTTACACTTGACAATCTTTTATTCGTAACAACTTTTTGCGTACCCATCACAAGTTGAACTAATTTAATTTCGGTTTAACTCTATTGAGAAACCTCTTATTATTATTCACGATTTGCACATGTTATCCACGAACAACATTATTAATCTATTAATACAATTTAATAGTTAATATCCGACTGCATCTTATAAAAGGATTGATACCTACATAATAATTGACAAGCAAATATTAATATTAATAACGTTAGATATAATGGTCACCTCACAAAGTAACTGAACCAAACTAAAATATAGGTTCGACGTTCAAAAATACCTTGCAATTGGGTTTACTTGAATGAATTGATTTGGCTTTGACAAAAAATACACCTAATATCATTGTAATTGTACACCTATATTCATAAAATATGACAAAAATACGGACAGCTTCATCTAATCGATCTATAACATTTTGTTATGCGAAATCCATTATAATAATCGAGTTATAAAGAGCTCAAGAAAATCTGGCGACTATACTAAAAAACAAATCCCGGACCTGCCTCACGTAACTCGCAACTTTGGGAAGTTTCCAAACAAAAATGCCGTCCGGACAGTTCGGCCATAAATATCAGGAGCCCCTGTATCACGAAACTAGAATTTATTCATAACGACTTTAGTTGTCGGAACAAATAATAACATAAATTATTATGGAGAATATTTATTCCATAATCTACATATAGTACACAAATTTACTTACCTCGGCGAAAGTACCCGAGAAAAAAGATGAGGTTTGAGAAGGCTAAAGAAGTAGAAAGAAGAGCTCTCACACCCAGAGTGGCTCCCGGTAGCGCCACTCTTGGTGTAACTTGAGCCTTAGTCAGAAAAAGTTTCCTTTACATTTTTCGCCAAAAAAAAAATTCCACGTAGAGCGAACGTAAAAAATGCATGCAAGCATTGCTTACTTTTGTTTTTGCTATTTTTCAACAAGTAATACGCTAATAATAATAATAATTTATTTCAGACCATAAGAATCCATATTATGTTAGCAAAATACTTATATCTAGTGTTAGTAAATCATGATAAAAAGAGAGACACATTTTACCAAATACTAATAGCAATGATGTACCATTTCCATTACCATTACCGATGACCCTCCGATGCCATCAGGCAGGTCTAACCGATAGTATGTAACCTAATCCAGCGAGTCAACATCGGTGAGTCCCACCGGTCCACCAGCGCGCGCAGGATGATGTTGGGGCTGCGCCGCGCGTGCGGTGCAGTATGGAGGCGCACCGCTTACGCATTATGGCGGCAAACCCGTCAGTGCGCGCCTCCGCGAACATTGCGGAGGCGCTGCACCAACGCGGCAGCCCCATCAGCACCCGGAACGCGTTGTTATATTGGACGCGCAGATCGCTGTATGCCCTCCGCATATAGTCCACCCACAGGCTGCAGGTGTAAACTGATTGGCAGTAAGCTTTAAAAAGCGTGACTTTGACTTGCTTTGTACACCGTGCAAACCTACGAGCCAACATATTGCATCGGACCGACAGCGCCCTGCGCTCCCGTTCGATATCCATGTCATCCTTGAGATCATCAGTGACCCAGTGGCCCAAATACTTAAACTTCTCGACTTTATTTAAAGGAGTACCATTTAGAGTAAACGTCGGTACAGTAGTGTAACTTGAATATCATAAATTCACTTTTCGCCACATTGTATTTGAGTCCATGGGCCACCGCATAGGACACATATGGACAGAAGCTTTTTAAGGGCCCCATTCGATAAGTATTCATTCTAATAAGTATTTGTGCTTGCAAATGGGAAAGCGAAATCCGACGGTGTGAACTTACTAACCCATCGCCTACAGCCTGGACCATTCAAGTAGGTATAACATAAGCATCACAGGAGGGTAAAGGGTTTTTGCTTTGCTTATTTTTGATTACATCAGCATGAAAACCCGATTGGAAGTGTAAGACAAATTGTGTAATAAAATGCACCTTTTACTCGGCATTGACTGACAATCATATTTAAAAAAATTGTATTTTATAAATTAGACATACACATATATACTTACGCTGTAATCCCTAACAGAGTAGTCAAATAAAATCACAAATAGTTATTTGTTATAGATAGGTTTCAATAGAATAAAAGTCCTTGTTTCATTGCAATATATACTTAAATTGTAATTAGATACTTATGTATTATTATTAGTATTGGAAAAATCATGTGAGACTTTGTCAATGCTTACGTAAGCATATGAGGAGGTGGAGTTATGTTTACTTTCTTTGACGAACGCAGCGGGAGGTTAAAAATGGTTAAATTTCTGCTTACTTCTACTTGAACGATTCCACACTCACCAATTCCTTTTAAAAAGCTCCTATTCCTCAGCCGACTTCTATGGAACAGTAATGTCGCGTTTTATAGTATTCTTCTCAACTTAAACGCAAAATGCGCTGTAATAAAATCGAATATAATATTATTGCCGAAATCTCGTGTCGTATCCGTATCGCATGCACTGAACGTCCTCTGTGTTTAAACGGGAATGCTTTACACAACTGTGTAGACAGAAATAATTTGTAAACTGTACGCTTTTTCTTATTTATTGTGAATTATTAAAGTAATACGTGTACTCTACAATAGAATTAGATAATAAGTTAGATACCTATAGCAATGGAATACCCCAAATTTTACATCAATTATCAATTAATAATTAATTAATTTGTATTCAAACATTTTGTGCTACAGTCGTGAAGGTAAAAAGCAAAAGAGAGAGGTGGAGCACTCGAGTTTTGACTTATGTAATCTCGCAGCGGTAGTGGGGAACAAGCCGTCAGTCGTTCTTCTCGATGACGTCACGATCACAGTCGTGCTCTGCTAGAGGGCGCCAATGTTCTCTTTACGTTTATTCGTCGGTGTTGCTAACATACAGGAACAAAATACACAATCATAGTTAAACAAGACTGCGAAACATAGATTTGGTCTCCAATGAGGGCATAAAATAATTCGAAGACATCTCCAGAGTTTAAAGCCCGATGTCACCAACGCTATCGAAGTCGTCACAGAACTATGTACCCCCTAAATTAAAAGGACTCCTAAACCGGTTCTTAGATAATATTCGTTTTCACCAATCTAACGGTTCCCTAGTAATGTCAGACATAGTTATGTAATGTTTTATTGTATCCATAGTGACTATTCCTTTATAAAAGTTTATCGATAAAACAGATTGATATGGATAAACAGACTATTGTGTTACTCCTAAGTTACTAAATAATATAATAAATTATTCTCCATATCGTAAAAAACTAACACACAAAACTGTTAGTATAGTGTTATGGGTTCGAAAATCGAGTTGCTAAATTTTGAGAAGCTTTAAACTACATAAGGGCTCCTAACGCTTCTCCTATCCTTTTTTTTCGGTTCGCTAAGTAAATATTAGGGGACTTTGGTGAAATCGAGCACAAGACTGATAAATTAATAAGCTAAACTGTATCTTAGACTTTCCAACGAATTCAGTATTTCCGAATTTGTTGAGAATTTCTTTATTTAGTACCTATGCAACCATTACAGACAATTTATGAAAAACCCCTAAGCGGTTAACCGCTTGCCTTATAAGGTAAGTAACTTAAGTAAGGGGGTTACCTTATTTAAATAAGATTGTCAAAATAAGTACTTATGGAATAAAAATATAATATGTTTACAAATAAATAATGAAGTTCATGGCTGATTTTGAAAAATCATTATGAATTGGAGTGTCGAAATAACTTTGTAAAATTTAAATTGCACTTGTTATAAGTTGCAGGCAAGTAGCCATTAGATAACTTGGTTCTTGAGCAAACTTTAACCGTGATGGGTCGGCTAGTTATTTCATAAATGTAACAAGGGTAAATAGAACAGGGCGACGGGCACATTGCTATGTCGTCTCGTAACTAACTTTGTGTGTGTTGATGTTTACTTCATCTGAAGATGAGCTCAAATATTCTCAAGTTGAGACTAGTTTCCAGGTCAAACAAGCTCCGCGGCGCGTGACAGCAGCAGCCGCGCCACCGCCGCACAGCAAGTTTGTAAGTGACGTATGTGAGGACATTTTCCCAAGCCATTGTCCTAATACCGTATACTCGAAAACAGTTATAGCTAAACGTTACATTAACTGGTGCTTCCCGTTTTGATCACTATGTTTGAACCGTAAACTTAATATATACTGGTGTATAGATAGACGTACAAAGAATGCGAGTGAGAATGTAATTGTTTATGATAATAGTACGAGTAGGAAAGGGACAGCAAACGAGACGCTATTGTAACCCTTTTTGAATGACAGGTCGTCACAAGTCGTCACGATCTGGAGAACGCTGTTGACTTATTTCATTATTTTGTGTTCTTCCTGTTTTATTTCAAAGAAGTACTGCATTTTTCAATAATGATTACGTGTTATGTATGTGGTTGTGATATTAGATATCGCAATAATCAAGGGAATCGTCCATTTCATAGGTAACATTGACAAATTAAAAATCAAATTAAATTAAAAATATATGGTTTGTACAGCAGTTGTTTTCAGTATTAATCAAATTCCAAAAACAAAATTTTACTTTGCGAAATGTTTTCTATTCAATAATAACTTCTGGCGGTTAGGTTACTTTAATTTAAGTTTCTTTTAACTATTCGAAGGTCTTCTATCAAAAAACGAATTATATCACTGACGCCTCGATAATACACCTCTTTAAGTAGAAAAACACGAAGCAGCAGTCATGTAGCGTACTTCCGCAATTGAAACTGAACTGAAAATATGTAAATATAAAATGAGAAAATAAAATAATAATGCAATTAACAACTTGTTATATTCAAAATTGTCAGTTCATAGCGTACACCTATCCTCCAAATCCATCTATATCATGGAGCCAATGATGTTATATTTACAAAAGACATCGAGTTGTATGTAAGCAGATCATTGCACTCTGAGGAGGTAGTTGAAGTCGAGAAATTTAACCGTCCTCTATCACTTCTCATCTTTTACTGTTGGAATATCTATATATAGCAATATTATATATACTAATAGGTTTATTTCTTAGTTATTTCCAGTAGTTAGGAAGAGACAGAAATGAAACGTTACTGATCAAAGGTTACTCGAGGTCATATAATTTGTCTTCAACAATCTCCTCAGAATACGGTGTTCAGTTAGAATTAAAGATTTTTGTTCTATATAGACCCCGAGTAAGATGGTTGTGATTTACGGACAGACAGACAGAAAGGACAAAATAATAAGGGTTCCATATTTATTCATTTGGTTAGGGATTGCTTAAAGAGGCAAAAAATATTTTCGATTCTTTTTAGAAAAAGCTGGTGTTATAAATAAGTCAATATTTATCTAAAATAAAATTCATTAAAAAATATCTTTTCTTTAAATGAAACACTAAGTGTTATTTATCTTTTTAGCAAATTAGTTTAGAACAGACTTCATATAACTACGTAATTTTGATTATACACTTATCGTAAAAACTAAACAAAAAAGAATAATAGGAAAAACCGGCGCCGTAGTTTTTGAGCCTCTCCTAACAAAGAGGCCATAATTCTTATCTGAACGCACAAGTCTCGAGGCTTTTTTGTCGGGGTCTAATGAGCCCCCTCCCCGCGTGCCCTGCGAGGCCTTTCTCTAATTAATTTACTTCACACGAAGCCTTTACACGGTGTTCTTGCTAACGCCAAAAAATACTCACTTCTAATTTAGCGTGGCGGCGGCCCACGTAATGTTTATTATACGTACTGCTGCGCGCCGAGATTAAGTCGGCACGGTGCCGCAAACAGGTTAAAATAAATTTATTCCTTTTTATTTTTCTATTATTCGAAAGTACAAAGTAGCTTTTGTCTACAGGCATGAGAAATAGGGAAGATACGTTTGTAGTTAGAACATTTTGTAAGTACTCGACAAAGAATCGGATACAACTGCAGGGTTTTTCAAAGTTACTCGTATAATAAATCCACATAATCCTTATTAAGTTTCACAGACAACTGCGCACCCCTTTCGACAAAAACTAATTGTATGAGACATGCAACATATTTTGAGTAAAAGATATGTAAAGTTAAAGATATTTGTAACTTTATAATCACAAAAAGAAATTTGTTGTCAATTATGCGATGGGTGGGCTTTTTCTTGTCGCAAATGAATTCACACCTAGTGGTGACAAAAACCAAAATAAAACTTGAACCAAAACCAAAATAAAAGTTGTCACGAAAGGCAACATTTCTTTTCACTGACTAAAAAGCAGCGAATGCTATTAATATATTCGATTATGACTTATAAATATGAAGCTATTAAGGTAACAATACTACAATAACAACGTCTAATAGTTTCTGAGATACTCTTCGCCTAATAGCCGTTAAACGACGTATTGTTCTTAATTTAAATGTTATTCATGTCAAAAATTAGCTAAAATACAATGTCCAATAGTTATTTAGAATTAGTATTTACTTTGGCAGATGAAAGAAAATTAATTATATGGGTCTTCTTCGTTACACTTTTCCTATAAACATTGTGAGGCTTCATATTCCTTGATATTTTTAAAACCATAGGTGGACAGAGGGTGGCTAATCTAAGAGCTTTTCAATACATCAGAGTACAAACTTTTCATCCATTTTGCATTTTTTTTGAAACAGTTATGATAGCCTTTGTAATAGGTTATTTATTTTGTGCATTTAAATTTTGATTCTTCTTGATCTTGATGCGCCTAATGCTATCTCTTTCTTTTGTTATTAGCGTTTCCAACTGAAAATCAGCGTCATTTGCGTGTCACATGACAATATGCCGAATTGGGATTATTTCACTGCTACAGTCATTCTCTTATTATAAATTGTATAATATTGTAATATTAAATTGTATATTTAATACTGTATTTTGAACAAAATTATTTATTTATCAATATTTATCATTAGCTCTCCACATCGTAAAAATAAGTACGCAACAGATACTCCTCCTGCGCCACCTAGCGGACCAGTTTCCGGCAAACAACTCTAATAATATGATTAACTCACATGTAGTCCGTGGATAAATATTATTGTGAAGTTATTATGAAGCTAAAGCAAACGTCGTCCACGTAATAAAGTCACGTGTTCGCAGTGCGCTGGATGGAAAACCAGCTATGTTAGTGTTAGCGGCTCACTCGCCATCACATTCAAGTCACGCACGCACCGCTCCAATTGAAAGGTGCCCAAGATTGAATAAAGATGGCCGACCTACGGACGAGAATTTTATCAAATCATCCCTACATCTATCCCTACTGCTGTGTTGATAGAATCTGAAAATTCTGAAGCTATTTCGACCTGTTGCGTAAACCTTTATAATCTCCGAAGAAAAACTTTATTGACACATAGAAGTATATGTTTTTACGCGAATATGTGTCTCAATATTAGCACTGCGAAATAGTAAAAATAATATAGCTTGATTATTAAAACGTTTTGCAGGCGGGGTTGGCTAGATTTGGCAAGGAAGCCCAGTTTCGCAATTTACAATTAGACGCATTTTAGAAAATTGGCGGATGTTGATACGACTAGTTTGGTGTACATCGCATATTTCCATAGCCTAATGTCCTATGGCTTGTTGTTGTGGGGATCAGCAGCGAATATAAACTCCATTTTTATTTTCCAAAAGAGAGAAATACGTGCCATCTACAGTATGAATGCACGAGTCGCTGAGAGATTTACATCTTTTGAATTATAATGCATAAAAAGAAAAGTATAGATTTGTTCAAACAGAAGTCCAGATAAATTGGTTATTGCGAAATTTAAATTACATAAGTCAAACGTTTCATTTTTAGGTAAGCATTCGTTTTTATAGTAAAATTTCTCGGGATCTCAGAGTCACTCAATTTGGTAATTTGGATTTGTTATAAAACGTACGCTAATTATAATGTAAAATAACCGTTCTCATTAAATACGAAACAATAATCTGGATATAATCTTTTCTGCATATGCATTTACTGGTTTTCTGGTTGTTGCATTTTAATAAACCTATCGTAAAATGATGTTGAAAAATGATACCTAATTTCAAAGGTAAGTCAAAGTTTTCTTTTCGAACTAAACTAAAGTACATTTGACGTTCAAAAACACTTGTAATCGAGTTTACTTGAGGAAATTGATTTGACTTTGACTTTTATTTTTTCTTCAATTTTCAATAATTTATAAAATTTTCAAATAAATATTTCGACCTCTTTATGTTGATTACATTTCGTTACAATCACTTTTTATCAAATCTTGCCAATTTACGTGTCCAAATGCGAAATCGGGCAAGTTGGTAACTTTTTCCATCTTCAAGAAAATACAACTTCATTTCCGTTTTTCTAACTTACTCCCCTCATTTCCTCAGTGTGAAGCACAACCATGGAAACATTGATTTGCTCGGATGTATAATGTAATTCATCGTGTTCTAAAACTCTCGTAATTGAAAATATCTTATCGCACATCATCAAAGAACGCGTCACTGTTAGTTTTACCATTTGCCATTCCATTTGACACAGCATTTATCTTAACCAACGCTGGGCGTAATACAATAATACATATATATAATTACATCATAACGAGTTTCCTTAATACATTACAATAACATGATATATGAAGACCGATTTAAATTATTAAAATCTTCGTAAGACATTATTAACAAACTAATGACTGAACACGGCTATACTCACATCCAATCGATATAGGTACCAACCAGTTTCGGACCTATTGGAGGTTCTTCATCTGAATTTGGAGACTGAATTATATACAAATGCACATTTCATTTGTATTTACCTGCATATTTAGCTGTTTTCACGAATGAGACTATATTTATTTCTAAATGTACTAACGCGGCACATTTTTGCTGTATTTCATAGTCTAGGAAGCGTCAAATTATGAATCCACTGCTGAAACTTTGCCCGATACGGTATATGCTAGTAGAACACCCAAATTCAAGTGTTCTATCCGGTAACCTCGATAGAAGTATGTATAGCGTTACTTTTCTTATATAAATACTATGTAGTGACAAAAGACAGTTACAATAACTAATCATTTACAGTGTTACATAACTTCAAGGTTAAAAAAAGCAACGAAAATTGTAAATATTATAAGGTTCATTTTTATTTAAAAAAATCATCACTTCTGTTACATTATGATGCATATTTTCACACTTTACTTGTACATTTTAAGCATAATTAATTTAGGAAACTAACTTTTCTTGATTGTCTCGGGTCGTTCTCATAGCACAGGGAATGCCCTAGTTTGAGACCATATGATTGGTGTGTATTGTCTGGCGTATTTCTTATTATTATTTATTACATTTCATGCATTATGCTCGCATATTTCAACATTATTATAATCCGGTCTTTATTGATAGGTAACATGTAACAGCCGTCGTCCAACATTTTAAGCTCATTGATGAACATCACTCAACTATATTTTTATAATAGGAATGCCAAGTTGAATGAGCTGTAAGTTTGTATATTATGAACACAAAATTAGTATACCTAGCGGAATAGCGAAACAAACATGAGTTGTCAAATGAAAAAGGAATTGAATTGCACTTGAGTGACTGAAAATAAATAGGTATCAATTTAATATGTGGCATTTCTTAAAGCCATTGATGAACATCACTCAAATATATTTTTATATGTAATGTATAAAATAGAAATATTTAATGGAAATGCCAAATTGAATGAACAGTAATATTATAGACCATATTATAAACCTAGAACAGGCAATAAAATGTGCACAAAGGTGCGAATCTTCTCTTATAACAATTTTAAAAATGACAGTGGATTTGCCACTTGCTATGCCACTATATCTGTGAAAGGTCCACAGAATGAATTTCAATTCAATTCGATCCGATTCGAGGTGTTCGATGATTTTCAATCTATATTAGAGCCACTAAAACATTGAATCCTCAATGTCGTGCATAAAATATCTAAAATCGATTATTCAATTGATTGTTGAAAAAATCAAGTTACACTTATGCAAGCCTTCAAACTTTCAAAGTACTTATAGCAAAAAAATTTCAAATTCGGATTGACATTCGAAATGAGAATCTACAGTTGCACATTTTTTAATCAACGAATTATTTCTTAGTTTATATCCTAGATCCTAGATGTTATTTGAATATAGGTAGGTAATTTTAATTCATATGCGAATTTTTCACAAAAAATTTAAGTTTGAAAACATCATAATTTTCTTACGACATTAATGTCTTCATCGATATCTACATATATTACACCAATAATTTTACTTACCGATATCGACATCAATATTTTTCTAATATCGGTTATCGTTAGTAAGTACTGTCAATGGGACCTATTATAGTCTCGGATCAAGAATCATAAGACGGAGCATTTGCTCTAACAGTATCCTTTTTTGTTGACTGAGTTTCTAGACTTTTACTAATTTACAACTATACACAGCTGAACTTGATACATTTTTATTTTTGTGAATAATTGTAGCTAAAACACTTAAGATTTACGAGTATTTTGCAAATAACTATACCATGGCCGACGCATAAGCTGACACGAATTACACTGATAGTGTGAGGTTGCCATACTTACTATAGCTAACTGTTTTATTTGTAGCCACACCTAATGAGATAGAAAGAGACGAAAATGACACACGGTGATAGAAGCGCAACTCATTGTGGCTCTGTCCATTAAGCTTCTTAGTCCGAGATTATAGTTAATTATTCGCTCACCGACACTATCAATTAAAGGGAATAAAACAAGCGTATCTAACAACTTTCTTTCGCGCTTGATTTAACATTTTTGTAAAATATTGTTTATTAATACAATATTTCTTAAGTTATTCGTAAAATTTTCAAAGATTTAAATGTTTCAGTAAAGTATACTAATTTCATGTTATCTCCGACAGCTTTTATCTAATCCCGCCAATTCACGTGTCCAAAGACGCGATTCGAGAAAGGTTTTAACTTTTTCTCCGTCTGCAAACAAAACAACTTAATTTTGCCCATCCTTTAAGCATTATCGGCGTAGTACAGTTTTCCGGATTATCCCCCTCATTCCCCCCTCTCCCGATAATCACCGGAAACGGTAATGAACGCAGACATCTTCATTTTTTACGAGAGCCCTCCAAGGGGAAGAAACAAATAGATACAAATGTCGCTACATAAATACCAATAATACAAATATTTTGCGAATTTGTTTTTTTTTTTAATTTAAGATTTACGCACATTATAACTACAAAAATAATACAAAATAAGTAATAACAAAAAAAAACAGTATGATGAATATATAATATACATAATTATCTATATTACCTATACCAATTGCAAAACCAATACCTAACAAAGCTGTCTCAACATTAAAAATATTTTTTTTAAATAGAATGATTTAAACTTATTTGATTACAAAACAAATTTTAGAATTTTTGTCTTTGAATTTGTATGAGAATAATATGTTTGTTTGATTTCATTATATAACCTTTATACATCTTTGAAATTATTATGTACACGCGGAAAAATAATAGATCTGTTTAAAAAGAAAGACGATATTAATGGTATGGAAACCCGAGGTCGTGATAAATTGGTTATTCCAAAATTTAAATTATTGTATTATATTAAACATAAGTCAAATGTTTTATTTTTGGGTGACTGCATTAGTTTTTATAATAAAGTTCCTCAATTGCTCAATTAACAGAGAATAAATTTACATTGGTTATAAAACGTACATTGATTAGGCAATCATACTATAAAATAAACGATTTCATTGAAGATAAAAGAAGAAGATAAAAGAAGATAAAAGAAGAAATGATCTTCTCTGCATGTGCATTTACTGGCTTAAAATATTGCATTTTATTAAACCTTTATTAAAATGAAGTTGAAAAATAATACCTCACTGAGTTTCTTGTGGGTTCTTCTTGTCCGGGTTGTCTATTGAACCGAACTAAAGTAGATTTGATGTTCAAAAATACCTTGTAATTGGATTTACTTGAATAAATTGATTTTACTTTGATTAATCAACGAATTGTTATATTTTTAACCGACTTCAAAAAAAGAAGGAGGTTCTCAATTCGTCTGTATGTTGTTTTTTTTGTTTTTTTGTATGTTTGTTACCTCATAACTCCGTCATTTATGAACCGATTTCGAAAATTCTTTTTATGTTTGGTAGGTAATACTTCAGAAGTGGTCCCATTCAAATTTCACCGATATTGGAGTTTGGACTTCGAAGATACACTAGATAACACGACCGGGTTATAACCTTTATTTATATTGACGATTTTATTGTATACCGTTGCGCTTCGGAATTAGAATGAAGTTAATTGCAGACCTGCCCTAGATATTTATTTAAGTCAAGACCACTCAAAAAGGAGAAAAATTTTTTATTAAAAATAATTAAACCGCCTTCAAAAAAAACACTGAAAAGTATAAAAAAACTTCTTTCCTTTACTAATCAAAACTCAAGCACAATTAAAATAACTTTACAAATACAATATACATACCTATATAATTAAATTTGACAGTTACTGAAGTAGGTGCCAAGCCCACCGAACTAATAGACTTTATGTTGTTGCACATTGATTTGGCTTTGTGTTTTTTTTGGCAGTGTTTTTTTTGAAGGCAGTTTAATTTTTTTTAATAAAAATTTTTAGTTCAATTTGCTTAATTAGAAAGACTGGAGTCCTACTTGGATGAATAATAATAACGTTTATTAACTACTGTTGTGACTATTATTCTCATGAAATTTTAAAAGTTACAGAACTATAAATGAAGTATCTCAAGTGTATTCGTGTGAATACGCGAGAAAATCCGTAAGTATACGAGTATGTCTACAAAAATGTCAAATTTAGAAATTATTCTGTTCCAGAAAAATTAAGACTTTGTAGCTTATATTAAACTTTAATTGTGCATTTATATCTATTATGACGATACTCTCGCATACCTAGGCGAAAACCTGTGAGGAGAATGATGAGATTTGAGGTAGCGAAAGAAGTATGTAAAGACCGCGTCGCTTGGCGCACCGTCCTCTCTGACTACCCCGTTAGGGATACAGCGTGAGGATATGTATGTGTGTATGTATGTATGACGATAATAATATTATTCATAAATTTACCTTTTGACAATATTGTACAAATATCTACAGACAATTTAAGCGAAGTTTGGCAAGTGCAAATCTGAATCTAGTGTGGTAGAAATTCTTGTGCGGTAGACCCATGCTACATTGCAGCACGAATTGGGCTGGCTCACCCGGTGAAATTCCTGTAGTCGTTCGATGAGTGAGAGTTCACGTAGCCCATCTCCTCCCTCCCCCTCCCTTTCTTCCTTACCTAAAGACCGGCAACGCACCCGCGATTCCTTGGACGTTGCGGGTGTTTATGAACGGCGGTGATCACTTTCCATCAGGTGACTCGCTAGCTCGTTTGCCCCCTCTTTTTATGAAAAAAAAATCTTTTATTACGTGTATTTTATTCATTTTTCGCACATCTGCTCACACACACACACTTTCTTACTCGCACTGCTCGTCTCATTCTCTCTTTTAATTTGCCATCTGTAAGACACAACAAATAAAGACCGCCAAATGACGGCGTCAAACATATATAACACCCTTTTTTTATACAGGAATTGAAAATCAATTGAAATACAATTTTCTAAAGCTAAGGCACTAAAAACGTGAACAGATGAAAGTGAGGGGCTCTCGGCTCTTTGTGGGGCACACAGACGACGAAGGCCAGTCGGTACTAACTAGCTTGCCTCGATCTTAACTCAAGTGCAATCCAGACACAACTGGGTCACGTCTTTAACAAAGCCTTCCTCCATAGACTCACTTATACGAAGTTCGAATATGAGTAGAGGCTTTTTAACCAGAAACAAAATATAGTGGACTGTATCGAATTATTACATTTATATGCACATACATGCTATTCTCTCTTTACCCCAAGGGCACATAGGACACGAGACCGGAGCCCCCTTTATGTTGGAGACCCAGAAATGCCAAAATGCATGCCTACATATTTTTATCCAATTAAGTAAATTAATGAATTGAAATTACATTGTATTCACCAATCAACGTAAGATCCATTCATAAATAGGTAACACGTCATTACTGATAAAGCTGACCATAATGACCAAAAAGGTTATTAAACAAAATCAAAAATTTAGAAACTCCTGACCCAAAAAGTATATTGACTGATTTCCATCAAGCATAACAACATTTTTGATAACTGCTTTTTTTATCGGAAATAGATCTACGTTTGGCCACTAACATACTTGTTGCTAAGCGACAGTGTGGCCGATGATGGAGCTAGGGCTGCCACCCTTCCGGGTTTGATCCGGAGTCTCCGGGGTTGAATGGTTCATATCCGGGCTACGGGTTTAACATTGATATCTCCGGGCAGCGGACGACGAAAAAATGTTAAGACAATTTCTTTCAAATAAAAATTATAGTTTTAAAAATCTAGCTGGTCCCAGTCTGGGACTCAACTCAAATAGAGCTGCTAGTGCTGCGATCCCAGCACTTGTACCTACTTGTTTAATTTCATTAAATAATGATAATTATAGTAAAAGCCTTTAATTTCCAAACATCGACACAAATACCTAATCAACAAAACAGAAAAAAAATTGAATTTATTAAATTTATGTCGGTCTCGGGATTCTCTTGTCATTACGTAAATAATACCTACCTCAAAAAACATTATTTTTATTGAATGAAAATAGCGATTTTTCCGAAATATTCTAGTCTGTTCTTTTTGAAAGGTGGAGCGCTAGATGGAGCTCATCGATCTAGGAAAAATCTATTCACTCGGCACCTGAAGATGCCGGGTTTATATTTCTAAGGAAACACAAAAGACGGTCTTGGGCAGCACGTATTATGAATATACGTCTACCCATTTGCTGTGTTCTACTTTTTAAAATTGTCACGTGAACGAGTGATATATGCCGTCTTCCTACTAGTCCTCTAGTATAAGCGAGACGGTAAGGTCGTGAAGCTTTTGAATACTCGCCGAAATATATCCGGCAGAAGATAAACAGACTGCTACTTTACGGCGGTGGTCGAGGCTAAGCAATTTTTTGGCTACCAGTTTCTCAACTCTAATCGGTATAGTTGGAGCTGGTGCGAGGGAGGAAGGGTAGGTTAGGGAAATTCCCAACCGAAAATCAGCGTCATGTGCGTGTCATTTGACATTGCTCTGAGTTGGGAGTCATTTCGCTGCTGCAGTGCTGGTCTATTGTCGTGTAACGATAAAAGGAAAAATGTATTATTAAATGTATTATTTAAATTGTATATGTATTTGTGTAATTATAATAATAATAATATACTCAGACATTTTTTTACACAGCGCCATCTAGTCCCAATGTAAGCAGCACAGCGCTTGTGTTATGGGTACTAGACAACTGATATACTACTTATATATTTTTCTTTTGTAAATAAATACATATTAGACATAAACACCCAGACTCGGGACGGGAATCGAACCCGCAACCCCCGTTTACTTTCCAACGCGCTAAGCCGTTGCGCCACGGAGGTAGTCAAAATTGTACGTGTATTGTGTGCAGCGAATAAAATTATCTATCTATCTATCTAATCATCCTCACAGCACGCTGGTCACCTGGCTCTAGACCACTGGTTCCCAAACTTATTTTGTCTACTGAGTCGAGAGCTCATGCAGTCGTTGTCTAAGATGCCTCCTAGCTAAATGAAATTACAAATCACCCCCCAGGCCTCTACATAACGCCCCCATTTTTTTTCTGGGTCTCTTACCGCCCCCCTTTAAGCCTGCAGCGCCCACAAGGGGGCGTTATCGCCCACTTTGGGAATGGCTGCTCCAGACCTTCCAGCTGGTACTTGGCGGCTCCGTTAAAAAGGTGGCAGCAGTACTCTACATACGATCGGACTTATGTTTGATATTAGTAAAACAACTGAACCGCTGAGGAATACCTGACCTAACTAACGTTATTAAGAATGCCAAGTTTTTTGCTAGCCAGGTTAGTCTTAATCAAGGTAGGCTCCGCAGTGTAATGTAGGAGTTCTATTTGGCTAAAAAATTACATGCAAATCGGTTTATCCATTAAGAGTTACGATGTCACATTAAAACAGACAGAAACACCCCTTTGCTCTGTTTTTTTAATTGCAAATTACCAACCATTGTATTTTTACATGTAAAAAGTTCCGCAGTCTCAAAATAAGTCTCCATCCCCAAGGATTTGTTCCGGCGTTCACCCTCAGCCCATCTGCATCGCGGCTACGCTAAATTGTTAATTCAAACAGTTTTAAAACGTACAACTTCAGCCTGTTCAAACTTACCCCGCACCGAATGAGGTCACGGCACTTCAACGTGAAAGAAGGGTAGGAATACTTAATTTTGTTACGCGAGCCACTCGTTATGTTGCGCTTCCGCGGTTTACGAACACTAAGGTTATCCCGCAATGTGAACGGTCACCTATTGGATGGGTGAGCTAATGGTTACATTGAACGCCAGTTTATCGATTACCAAATATTGGGGTTCAGAACTGATTTATAAAATTTAAAACTGAATTCCCGAATATTTAATCTGTAATAGGTTATAGCAAACCAGTACTTTTATATTTCTTATTCAAATATCGAACACTTTTATTGTTCCTGTACATGCGTGCGTAGCTAAAAAACAAATAGCTCGTCTTGCTTTTCCACTGAAGATAATTCAACGTGGGGCCTTACATCACTGTTAGGGGAAGTAAGTACAAAATAACATATACCGACAAAATGACATAGCGGGCTTATATATGACATAGCACGCTTATTTCGAAATTGGCGGGCTTTAGCGAGGCAACTAACACTGCAACACGTGACGGCGGCTATTTTGACATCCTGTGAGATGCTGGGTGCTATTGGCTCGGTCGCGCCAGAGTAACGAGTGCGAACGTGTTTCTTGCCTACAATAGTTTATTTTATTATATAGCTTTCTTCTTTTTTTTGGTGAGTAATGTGATGTTATTTGTGATAATTTTAATTAAAATCGATCAATTATAATAGGACCTAGCGACTTGAATTAACTTTAATACGATTATCGCTTGTTTAAATAAAATATGATTTTTAATGGCTGTTGTTTACGTTTCTACTAAATGACATACCTATGTACTGGACAAAACGATATAGTATATCATTTTGTCCGTAGAGTTTCTGTTATTTAAATCTATTCTTTATTTATTGTTATTTTATTCAGGTGATATGGCGAGCAAATACGAAAGAAAAACTAATCGGCAGTCTTGGAGCCAAGAATCCATAAATAAAACTATTGAAGCATGGAAGCAAAAGAAATGTGATGGGAATCGGCCGCAAAAACATTTGGTGTTCCTCAGATGACTGAGAAGACATTCTCTCAATATGAATAAAACCTAGGAATCAAACATCAAAGGATTAGGAAGATTCAAGAAAACATTTTCAACTGAAATTGAGAGGCAATTAGTAGAACACACAAAATTTTTAGAAACGCGACTTTTTGCGTTGACGCGTGTTTCAGTCCAAGCGCTTGCCTTTGAACTAGCGAAAAAACTTGCAATTTGCATTTGTTGCAATGACATTTATTCCCATTATTGTATAGACTCAGGTGTTACTTTGCAAAAAACTCATTTCATGTGATGAATTCCTAAAATCTTTAGCTATTTTTCGCTCAAACTCCAAAAACCGACACGTGTTTCACCCCTCAACGAAGCATCCTCGGGATATACCAGAGATCGGACTCGGTCAGCTAACCAGCACCGTCAACAAATGTATTTTATTCCCGTTCTAAGCCCGGTGAAAGCTGGGTACGGTGTATAAATTGTTTTCCTTGGGGTCATGCTCATGCTGACGTCCCAAAGAAGACCAAACGATTTATTCGTGGACTGTGTTCTTGAAATTTTAGTATGTCATAGCCTAAGGCCTGTTGTTCACACACGTTTGTTCGCCGTAAAAAAACCTACGGTTTTGTAGGCAAGGTCGCAGTGTCATGTGGATGACTATGCGTCTCTGTTAACATCAGGCCTTACCCTATGTCATTTTGCCCATACTATATGGACAAAATGGTTTTTGTGATTTATTAAGATTTTTCTTAACATATATTTTATTATAGTTTCTATTCAATTAAGACTGTTTCTGATAGTCAATGAACCTATGATGATTATAAATAAATGAAACTGATTATAATTACGTTTAATAAAGAAATATGAATCAAATTCAAAACACCCTGTCATTTTGTCCGTACTTCCTCCATATAAATCGATCTAAATCGATTATAATTGATATATTCGATAAATCTATCTAAATCGATTTATATAACAGTACAATATTAATAAATTTTTTAGCACGAACCAAAAGATAAACGAGCAAACAATCCACCTAACTGTAAGTGGACGTGAAGTCCATAGCCTTTTACCAAGGTTAACAACGAGACTAAGAAAATACTTCAGATTATAAACGCATTGACAACTCTGAAGACATGCTGAGTTTCTGGCGGAATTTTATAGGGAGCGGTCGGGGGTTTATTTTAACTTTTTGCAAATTATTTCTAGTGGATATTGTGATGTAGAATTGGCGTAGTCTTGTGTCTCAAGTGTCGACACTATTGTGCAAGATGTGGAATTGCTAAATTAAGTGCTTGTTTAGTAGTGCGATGTTGAGATTTTTCAGTGTCTTAGTCTGCCTTAGATCCTACTGGAAAGACTGCCTGAATGTATTCGTCGCCAGAAACTCCAAGAAACATTAAAATGTATTATGTAATGCTTTTGACATTTCCGTCGGTTAACACGCCACGCACAACAGAGATCTCATATTGTTAATCTTAGTAAGTGTAAAATATGTACATCGAAAGCTTTGTTAGCTTAGCTTTAGGTCATCCATAGTATCTTACTAAACTAGATTCATACAGGTTTTGTCCTAAAAAGACGCAGAACATCCATAATTACTTTTTACATAGCTTCGCGATCTCTACAACTTACAGAAAGTTACTCGAACTAGTGTAACGCTGCCGGCATCGGCCATAACACGGGCGCAGGGTCTATGAGAGCGCCGTGAGCTACGCAGGCTATTGAGAGCCTGCGCCACAGGTAGGCTGCGCTCGTGCGCGCCGTACAATCTGCATTATAGGTAAAGCCGGCACTGTTTACTGCATTCAATTAAAAGTCCCTGATTCGACCCCTATCAATCTAATTCAAACAGGTTGATTAAATAGATTGATGATAAACTGTAGGTATTTTAGCGAAATGAAATCTAAGGTCGTCTGTTTACAAAATCTTACTATTAATTTAGAAACAAAAATTAATAATAATTTCTGCGAGAATGCATATTTTTAGTTACATAAAATTTCAAGTACATAATTCTTTTTATTGGTCTTAAGTACGGACACAGAAATTTTAATATCTACCATAACAGTGTAGATTTGGTAATATTTTCCTAAATAAAAATAATACAATACAATAAAAAATGTGTAATCCGTCTTCTTCTATCTTCTTGTTTTCGTTTTTAATCTATTTTCTTCAACTCATTGTCAGCCAATGCTAAGTGTAGGTGTCTTGTAATTAGAGAGTTCGATCACGGGATCCCGAAAACCCGGATCCCGGGATCGCGATCGCTTTTTGACGACCTCCATGGCACAACGGCTAAGCGCGTCGTAAAGTAAACGGGGGTTGCGGGTTCTATTCCCGCCCCGAGTCTGTGTGTTTATGTATAATATGTATTTATATTGTGAGGAGAATGATGAGATTTGAGGAAGCGAAAGAGGTGTGTAAGGACCGCGACTCCTGGCGCTCAGTCCTCTCTGACTACCCCGTTGGGGATACAGCGTGAAGTTATGTTATGTTATGTATTTATTCACAAAAGAAAAGTATATAAGTAGTATATCAGTTGTCTAGTACCCATAACACAAGCGCTGTGCTGCTTACTTTGGGACTAGATGGCGCTGTGTGAAATGTCTGTATATTATATTATTATTATATTTTTCAGTCCCGAAATTTTCGGAATTAAATTTTTCTGATCCCGAGATTTTCGGGTTTGACATAATTTAAAAAAGTTGCAAAATAAACTGCGTGAAGCAAGTCTAATGAGCTTGCGAGGTTGTTAATTTGCGATGATTGCTTGAAATAAAACTTTCTTGAGTGTTGAACTATAATAATAGGCTAGTAATTCTCACTGGGCTAGTTAGGGTTGCTTTTTTACGATTAAAATACTTGTAGTTTCGATTAAAATGATACGTAAGCAAGCTCAATGGATTACTCGGTGATAGTCGTTTGCGATAAAAATTCTTGTAACCATTATAAATTAGAATCATAGCCGAGCAAGCACATGGGTAATGCTTGTTCGATATTAAATTATTTTCATATCTAATGAAATGGCAGGCTAGGCGTATCCTGTTAAATACGTTGATTTTGGTATAAATTTTGATTTGTTGTTTAAAAAACTATCAGTTTTTTGTAATCAGATTTCTGTAAGATTTTTTTGTCGTTTATTTTTAACCCTCAATACCGAAATTATCCCGGGATCCCAGGATTAACTAAATATTACACCGAAATCCCGGGATTAGAAATAAGGACCGGGTTCGAATTCCCTACCTACCTGTAATACACGCCATTCCTCTCGTCTAAGGTCTTTTTCATCCAACACTCCTGCTAGGTACATTTACCAAATAGTCCGTCTAACTCGTCGGTTATAGCCTGCCCACGCTCTAAACCCCATTTTGAATCTTCAAACCAGTATTCTTCTAAATGTTAAGTGTAGAAAATTAAATTAAATATTGCCTTAATTTCATAAACACTACTAAATAATTATTTTTCTGTAAGATACTTATAGCAAAAATATGCTCCATAACGACCTCCCATGGCCTGATTCGAAATCTCTTCAGGCAAACGAAAAGTTGTCTAAATGAAACAAATTTAATTACAGATTGGCCCGGGACAAAACAGCGGCCTCTCTTTTAACACGCCACCTGAAGCAAAACTCGTTAATTGGATTTAAAAGCAGATTTTCTTAAGTTTTACCACGTCCGAGACAAAACCCGAGGCAGCAAGAAAGTTTATACCCTTCCCGAACAAAACTTTACGTGCTCCAAAGACTTTTATATTTCGCAGATAATAACTGTTCAGCGAAACCTTAACGAAAGTGAAAGGATAATGCTCATTGTTTTCATTTAAGAAGCTGGTTTGCTCAGTAATAAAATGTTTTTCACGGCCCTTTTAAACTCGTCTCAGCGCCTGTTCAGATATAATAGCAAAAATTTTGTTGTTTCGGTTGCGGCTACTCAATTCAGGCGCACGTTTTCATTATGCCGACAGCCAACACTGATATTATTACATAACTTTTTATTGCGGTCCTTACGTCAGTTAATCTATAAAAATACATAATTTCACGCATATTTCCCTTGTGTATAATAACCACGAGTTTATATTCGGGAAAAATGTCTTAGAATGTTGTTACGAATTTGTAAATATGGTAATGAAATTTTTTGTGTTTTTATCCGTTTTAATAGTAATTGTAGTGAGTAATAAAGACAACAAAACCGTAGAAAAAGACTACACCGGATTAGCCGACGAAGCTGAAGTGAACAAGCATGATATACTCAATTTTTTAAACCAAACACGGATTCAGAAACGGTATAAAGCTCTTTACGACAGTTTACTATCTAAATTAATAGGTAACCTTAACTAACTACGATGCTAGATGTATATTTAACTGTAAAATAATAATTTTAGCCATTTCTTTTACAGATTATGCCACACTGAATCGTAGAGGTAAAAATGATCACTATTTTTTAATCAAAAGTTGTAAAAATCCTTGTTTTGGATTTAAGAAAGACTGGGAAGTCCAAGAACTCCAAAAGTCGAAGTCCTAACCCAAAATCCCAATCATTTTTTCATACATGTATTAGATATAAGTACCTACAGACACGTTTATGTTTTGTTTTGTTTTGATATACATATCTTCGAGATTCGCGCAATAATACAGACAGATACACGCCGATGACTTCGCTATACTATACTACATACTGATAGTGATGATGAAGTGAAGTGTCCTTGGTGTTGTATATTTTTTTAACATGAAGTATGTCATAGACATAGACATATATTTATTTGCAACTTTTATAAAGCATTCAACCGAAAAATTTAAATGAAAAACTATAATTAAATAATGTTAGTAAAATCACCTACTATTCAGTTGCAAAAAGGTCATAGCTCAGCAATAAGCAGGTTCGTAAAACCTGCACTAGTCTTCCGCTAGGCCCTTTGGACAACAACATTGGCAGTACATATAATATAATATAATGGATTGCAGACGTGAACAAATATATAGTAATGAAAGTGAAAAAGAATTGGCTGAAACTGATTATTAAATTACAATTATGTTACTTATCATTTGGTAAAGAAATCATAGCACATCAGATTACATTACAAACTATAAATTAAATCAAAACATAAATTGGAATAATTTGTTAATTTAAATCAATTCATAAATTAAAAAGAAATAATTCATTACAATTAACTACAAAAATATAAATTATTAGAAATCAAAATAATACAATAAATAATTCCTCTATATTACTCAATATATAATTAGATAGCGATAGATATAAAAGTTCCACAATACGTAAAAGTATGATATACCTACTCAATACGCGAATTATTTATAACAAATCTGTGTCAGTGCAACCAACTGCGATCGACGCTCTACGTCCTACAAAGCTATACTAAATCCCACTGCAGCAGCATCATCACTTTAGTTCATCGTCATTTGTTACTCGGACTCGTAAGAAACTTCAACCACAACCTAGATCGTCCAAGGAGACAACACCACGACATCTCACCGAACATTGGAGTAGCCGTAACCACATTCTCCGAATCAACGATGTTACTAGAGCTAGAAATGTTCCGCAGAGCCCGCATGTTGGAAAAAGAGCATAATTTATTACTGCCTGAAACGATTTCCTGGACCTGTGTAACGGAATATGATCTTTTTTCTCATCTAAATGTGTAATAATCAGGGATCTGTAGAGGTATTTTATAAACTTGCTGTGCGTTTTCCTTGTCATGGTTTTGTCTCTGTTCCGAGCAAAAGTCATGTTTCCGAGATTTATTTAATACTCACAGCAGTGATTTTACATCAAACGCGTATTGAACACGAATTAATTAATTAATTGATTGGTAAGCTCAGTTCCGCGATATATGCCATTAGACGCATTAGGCAATTGACGGATGTGGATACGGCTAGGTTGGTGTACTTTGCATATTTTCATAGCCTAATGTCCTATGGCCTTTTGCTGTGGGGATCAGCGGCGCATATTAACTCCTTTTTTATTTTACAAAAAAGAGCGATACGTGCCATCATCAGTATGAATGCACGAGAATCGCTAAGAGACCGTTTTAAAGACATTGATGTACTCACCTTGCCGTCTTTATACATCTTCGAAATTATTATGTATACGAAGAAAAATATAGATCAGTTTATAAAGAAAGGCGATATTGGTAGTATGGAAACTCGAGGTCGTGATAAATTGGTTATACCAAAATTTAAATTACATAAGTAAAATATTTCATTGTTGGGTAACCGCATTCGTTTTCATAATAAGGTTCCTCAAGAAGTCACTCAATTAACAGAAAATCGATTTAGATTTGTTATAAAACTTACATTGATTAGACAATCATACTATAAAATAAACGATTTCGTTCAAGATAAAACAATAGTCTGGAAATGATCTTCTCTGCACATGCATTTACTGGTTTTATGAATATTGTATTTTAATAAACCTTTTGTAAAATGATGTTAAAAAAATGATACCTGACTGAGTTTCTTGTCGGTTCTTCTCAGTGTTTAGGTTTTCTCTTTGAACCGAACTAAATGAGATTTGACGTTCAAAAATACCTTGTAATTGGGTTTACTTGAATAAATTGATTTGACTTTGAATTATTTATAATTCTCAGTATTACAAACATCTACTGAGATTCACTTATAATTGCAACAATCTTTTATAAATAACTAGATGCAACTTCAGATACAAATTATAAACCTAAAAAGTTTTCACATATAACAATACGTTAAACAATTATAGAAATTAAACTTGAATATTTAGATGTGCATAATAAATTCAAAGAACTTAAAAAAAGCCTAGCCAGTAAGAAACGTTAAATATCCCTAGTGTTAGCTAATGGAAATGTCAAAAGCACTCGCATACCCAGACGAAAACATGTGAAGAGAGTTGTGAGATTTGGGGAGGCGAAAGAGGTATGTAAGGACCGCGACGCTTGTCGCTCCGTTCTCTCTGATTACAATATCCCTAACGGCTAACGCTGTATCTCTAACGGGGTAGTCAATCCATTAGGCATACAGCGTCATGTAATGTAATCTACATGAATAAATAAAATGAAGCATTCGCCTCTAATTTCAAAACAATTGCTTATGCTCATAATATGGTAATTTACACGTTACCAAAATCCAAACATGCCTTGTTTTTTAGTTTTGGTCTGTTTCTTTGTCCAGACTAATTTTCAAACTACACATAGTCCGCAGTATTATGTCATCATCATGAAGCACCAGAAAAAGTACTGCAACACCCGTTAGTAGAACAATGACCATTGTTAACCGTGATCTTCATCTCATCAGGTTCTACTCGCCGCATAGTCGCCGGCAGGAATACTTCCATCGCAGCAGTGCCCTGGCAGGTGTCGCTACGTGAGAAGACCTACCCCATATGCGGCGGCTCGGTTGTCACTGACATCTGGCTGATTACTGCTGCTCATTGTTTACTGAGGTAAACATGAACTAAACAAAATAAATGGATGTGCGCAGACGGTTTTCATCTCATCTTGATAAAAACCGAAATTATCGACGATGGATTAACTTAATAAATAAAGTCCAATTAAAAAAAAAATTGAAAAAAAAATACCCTTCCTAATTTCGTAAATTAAATTATATAACCGACTTCATAATAGGAGTTCTCAATTCGTCTATATTTTTTTTAAAGTATAACTTCTTTGTCTATGAACCGATTTCAATTATTCTTTTTCCGTTGGGTTGGGAATATAAAGCTCCAAAGTGACTCCATATAAATTTCACTGATATTGGAACTTGAACTTCGAAGATACATCAAATAGTTCTATCAGCCAATAAAATATTTTTTTGTCCGTTTATTTACAAAATTGAAATAAAATAAAAGCCTATGGCAACGCTAAACCACATCGTGGTTTGTCTCATTACGAATATTCTCGGCATCCGACGGTAGGTTCTAATTTATCCTTATTTCTGTGCATTGATAATGGTTTTCTATATAATTTCGTCCCAGAATTAAAAGAGAGGTTACTTGTAGACCTATCCTAGATATTTATTTGTCTGGATCACTTAAAAGGGAGACACAAAAAAATTTAAATAAAATTAACCCGAGTTAAAAAAAACATGGAAAAGTACAAAATGACTAACCTTTACTAACCGAAACTCATGTACTAAAACGAATACGAGATACTTCAGATTTCATATGAGAGTAGTGTTATAGAATACTGATCGCACAGTGAACCTAAGTCAAAAGCCAAAGCAAAAGAAAATCGTCTGCATAAAAACGGTATTAAATAACATCTTATAAGAAAACATTATCAAAGGAAAAATTACGCTGTCACAAAGTGCCTAAGAAGACGGCGTGTTCTTTGCGATATTTTTATCTAATTACTCATACAGAGAAACAAGATCGTATGAAATTTGTGAACGTAATAATCCTCAAATTATTTCGTATAGCATTTATCAAAGCCAGTAAAAACATTGAGCGCGATACTCAATAAAATTCTCAGTGTATTTTTATTTTAGGTACATCTTTCGCGAGAACTTAAACAGATATCGACAATTTCTTTTCCTCGCGCGCCGACGATACATGTATGTCGAAAATCTTTTGACACCTCGCACTAGAGCGAATCCCCAAGTGAAGATTACGTACAACCCAATTCGATGAAGTCATCGACAGGCCCGCATATTGTAAGAAAAATCCCTTCCCGGGCTCGTGTTTCGCGTTACACAAATAGCGAATCTAGAAGCACAAAGCCCCTCACTCCCGATCGTTCTTCGACATTGAATAAATTCGACCGGGCATCGAATATACGACACACCCTTTTTATGGTCTGCCCCTTGTGAATAGCGTTCCTTTCCACAATTTCAATTTATCCTCAAGAGGGTGAATTGTATTTTTTCGAATGCAAAACAGCAATCGCCTCTGGGACTAGTCAAATAAAGCTGCAAAACAAGGCCATACATTTTGTTTCAGCCGTTGGTACAGAAGAGTCTCGTCCGAGAGTTTACGATTGCTTTCAAGCAATTTATTGTCGCCTACTTGGAAAGCGATATGTTGCCGGCGGGTTGTGCGCTTGTTTCCTCACGTCCAATATTCTACGCATTTAAAACAATGCATTCTCTTATATAATATCGTTGCTTTTTTTAATCAATATCAGGTTTAAATCATTATTCTATTAATTTCAAATCCATTAAATAAATCGCTGAACTTACCTCAGAAATGTAAAATTGTAAATAAATGTATAATTTAAATGTTAGCAAAATTCGTATCCACTCAGTGCTTTCTAGGCCAACCCAAATTTTTGTTTTTTTTTTTCTACTTCTGAGAGACAAATTTTACATTCAATTTATTACAGGTAAGTATATTGATGTAAACAGAGAACAGTCCATCAAACATGTTGAAACATTTACATAAAAAAGCTGTCTTTCTAGACAAAAATTCATTAAGTGTAACAAAGAGTTCATGATCACATGATCTCAATACAAAGAATAAAAATATCTCCAAAATTCCAGTATCAATAGAACGCATTGATAATTTTTATTCAGACATAATTGATAAGCGAAACGCGCACGTAGATAACCGTTTCAATTACAGCGAAGGTCGGCCCGTCGTGTTTTTGCCGCAAACAACTCTTTTATGCAACATGTTGGACTGTTTTTGTTATCTTGCGAAAGTTCATAACGGTTATAATTTTTAGGTTTGTGATGATTATTCGGTAAAGTTTCGGTATTTCGCAGATTGTACCACTGTTTAAACACTTAGAATTTGACAATCTCAAAAGTACCTACTGTATTACAAACTAACTAAAATACTAAACTTAAATTCATTTGGAAATTCATCCCAAAAATTTCCATCATACTAGCAACATTGTTAAAGCATTTTTCATTTGTTTATATTCAAACAAATTTTAAATGAAATGAAATTTTAACACAAAACCACCTAAAATTTTATACTTTAGCTATCAATTATTCAGAATAAGAAACTGCAGAATACCTTTTCGTTAAATATACAACGTTCGCACCAAAAATAACTGAATTTTCGGTGTTCGGTAAAAAGTCACAAACCTAACATTTTTCGTTCATCCACTCCGCTGTTTCAGTGTTTACAATCCTTTCAGTGAATGTAACGCAATATCGAAAGCCGATTCGTTTTCCATCGCAAATTCTGTTTAATCAACGAATCAAATAATCATTGATTAGACAACTGAATACTTTGTTTTTATCTTAATTACTCACAAACGATGGTTTGCGAAAATACACCTTTGATTTAAGCAATAGTGACGACGAAATAGTAATTTTATGAGTTTTGAAAAATTAAAGTTCAATGGCAAAACGAAACTTATCTTTTTCAAACATAAAGAAAGTGTCTGTAATGTGAAAGAAAGACTTTCAATATTAGACAGTCATATCATATCGTATTGTTAATTTTATCATCATTTACAACAGATGTTATATTGCTAGTCGTAATTCTGGTCGAAGTGATACAGGTCTAGTGAGACCTGCACACGTACATGAAATAGTCGTAATTCTCCTTCAAGGCGCATTAGCCCAACCCTACCTTAAAAGTTCCTTTTTAACCCCCGACGCAAAAGAAGGGGTGTTATAAGTTTGACGTGTCTGAGTGTCTGTGTGTCTGTCTGTGGCATTGTAGCTCCTAAACGAATGGAGCGATTATGATGCGGTTTTGTTTTTGTTTGAAAGCAGATTTTCTAGCGGTGGTTCTTAGACATATTTTATCAAAATCGGTTCTGCCGTTTGAAGAATATCATCTCTTTTTTAGTTTTTAAAGGGACGCGAGCATGTTCTATTCGTCTAATCGATGCGAAATTTAGTATACTGTGACTTAAATAATGTCACAATAACATAGTAACCTTGACCAGATGCTGCAGCATCATATGAAGTCAGCAAGATATCCAATTCCTCGCCACTGACAGTATAGGTATCATGTTTAGACTCATTGAAATAGTCTCTATGAATAGGTTATAGAGAAATAGATAGATAGATAGATAGATGGTGATAAGGGTCTTCTGATGATGAATCAGACAACTATTGTCAGAATACTCAGATTTCGGCGAGGCACGATCTCGTGTCGCAATTTCGTGTATCGTCCCGGAAAGTATTTGCGTGAATGTGGGGATAGATTAGCGGTCCCCCGACGTGACGACGCTTGGATGTATACTATATACCACTATTTGTATTGAAACTTATCACAAATTTAAAGGGCTATGAGGTACATATTATTTTTTTTACTTTTTGGAGGTTTTTTTTGAGTCGGGAGTTTTTTAAATTTTTAATTTAAGTTTTATGCAATTTACTTCTATTACTACTTAATATTCGTCGCACTTCTAGTAGAAGATAACTACATTATACTACTATTTAATTCATACAATTAAATAGATGAACAATTTTACAGAGCTCGCTCGAGCGACTTGAGTGTGCGTTTGGGATCGTCATGGAAAACGCACGGTGGCGAAATGTACGACGTACGAGATTCCTTTGTGCACCCTCGATACGTCAGCAAGACAAAGATCAACGACGTGGGCCTGGTGAGATTATATTCGCCACTGCGATTCTCAGCAAGAGTTCTGCCTATTAGACTGGTGGCGAGGGAAGCAAGACTACCAGCTGATCAACCAGCCATTGTGTCTGGTTGGGGAAAATTGAAGGTAGAGTTCGTAATCTTGTAACAAAGTCACAGCGTTTCAGCTGAAAATACTAAATTACTCGCTCACAGATGGGCCCTTGTTGTTGAGAGTCATGACATGATGATTCATATCAGGTTTAGAACCACGGTCTCCTGTTACCAGGTTACAGCCTACAGGTTACCCATGCGAAGTTACCATCGCATGGGCTACCCGAGGGTTTGTGCAAATGGTTCGACAGTTTTTTAACCAGTCGAGGCATAAAAGCTGTAGCTGTAGTTGATAGTACCTGTTCCGATAGCAAAGACATTAATTCATCGCTGTGCAGATGTTAGTACCGGGGACGTTTATTCTGTTGTTGAGGAGAGACGCGAGTAATTTATCTCTGAAACTTGGATTGGGGACAACTAAACTCAGTCTAACTTAACTTCACCAAGACATAAATTTACGCATTTACCGCTAAAAAACCTAATTCGCGGTAAATCTACCATTCCACGGTACATACCTTACGCACTTTAAGAGTATCTGGATCTTTGGTGTCGACATCTCCAGCGACGTTCAGTTCTGTAGTCACTTGAAAAACAGGATCGAGCTACCTATGAACGGTCTAAAGCTTACTTATACTACAATGAATTGTGTTACAAGAAATTTTTTGACATGATACCCAATGCTACTATTTCCCAATTGCACCACTCGCCGTCAAAGGGGAATTCATCCTCACATTTTTAAACTCACTTTAAATGTTCATGCGCTGTACATTTTCGAAAGAGTTTCCTTTTAGGAACCATCATGTTGTAGTTTCATGATGAATTTCTTGAGGTTTTCCCAATTTCCCAAATGGAGTTTTCCAAAAAGGGGGTGAGGAGGTTCTTAGAGGGCAAGGCGCAAGCGATGTCTCTGATGTCGCAGGTGACCATAGGCTATAATAACCGCTTACAGTCAGGCAGACTGTACTCATGTTTGCCACTTTTGTAGTGTAAAAAAATTGTAAACGAAAGAAAGTCAGTTGGAGATAGCCTGAACATAGATCACGTTAAATTACTAATAATAAATAGATTATAGTTAGTAGCGAAATATGGCTGCCTAAAGACAGATGAATATATCTAACAGCTGTCTGCCTAACAGATAACGTAAATACTATACTGACCTATGTTATCATTCATAATTTTTAAAGTCGACTGTAGCGCCTTTGTCACTGTATGCTTAATATTTATTATTTATAACTTTTGCCCGCGACTTCGTCCGCATGGTAGCGACTTACAATAAAAGAAATAGCATAGAAAAATTCTTCATGAAAAAAGATATATGTTCCAACTTCCATGGTGATAGGTTATGTTATGTTGTTACATCACGAAAAATTATCTACCTATTTCAGACTTCTACTAGGCATGCCTTTTAAGTTCTGTCGTTTCTATATTTCCCGGCAATTTTGAATTTGGAACTGTTCTATATTCGAATGTGTTTAAATTTTGAGTCTCAAAACAGTTGAAAGTATTAGGATTAATGCTATTGTTTAGTCACAGCGTCGATTGGAATCTGTCAGGTTATGTACGAAAATGAATCTTTCTAAGGAAAATGTCGTGCAATAATTTTCTACAACTTTAGAAGAGGCCTGACACGGCTTCAGTGTTTTAAAAAGCTAACATCTGTGTTCAGTGATGAAGCCCCATGTCTGCGGACTGTCGAACGCTGGTATTTAGAATTCCAGCGTGTCCACGCTGGAATTAGTGTTAGTGACAAATCTCGCGAAGGACGCCCAAAATCCGCCTTCACTGAAGATAACATCATTGCTGTGAGACAACTAATTCTCGAAGATCGTCATGTGACGTATCGAGAGATAGAGGCTCTATTAGGCATCTCAGGGACAACCATTCAGACGATCTTGCATGAAACGCTTGGTGTGAGAAAGCTAGTTTGCCGTTGGATACCGCATCTGCTTTCCGACGATCACAAGGCGGCCCGCGTCAGATGGTGTAAGAAAACTCTGCAAAGGTTCAACCGAGGAGAGTCAAATCACGTCTACGACATCAAAAGTGGTGACGAATCTTGGATCTATGCCTACGATCCTGATTCCAAACAACAATCTACAATCTGGGTCTTTCAAGACGAGCCAAAGCCGACTAAAGTTGTTCGTTCTCGAAGCACTTCAAAGAAGATGGTGGCCACGTTCGTTGGAAAAACCGGCCATGTTGCGACTATTGCACTTGAAGATCGTAGAACGGTTAACGCAGAGTGGTATACCACAGTTTGTTTACCACAAGTCATCGCCGAACTTCGAAAACCTAATTCAAAGCGACGCATCATCCTGCACCACGACAACGCAAGCTCACACAGCGCTCGTCAAACGATTGAGTATTTGAAGCAGGAAAAAGTAGAAATTCTTGACCATCCTCCATACAGTCCTGACCTAAGCCCTAACGATTTCTTTACATTTCCTAAAATTAAAAAAAGTCTTCGTGGTCAAAGGTTCCAGTCCGGTGAAGAAGCAGTCGACGCTTTCAAGTCAGCCATTTTGAACACCCCCAATTTAGAGTGGAATAAATGTTATAATAACTGGTTTGAGCGAATGGAAAAGTGTATTAAGCTACGTGGTGAATACTTTGAAAAACAATAAAAAGTACTATAAGGTTCTAGTTGTGTTTTTTTCTTCAAACGACAAAACTTAAAAGGCATGCCTCGTATTCTCAACTGATGATTCTACCCGCGGAGTACGCGAGTCTGAGAGTAAATAAAAAAAATACGAACTTCTCGATTTATCTTTCCGCACAGAAATAGGACTTATTATACTAAACTGGTATTATGGGTTAAAAACCAGTCTACATAATGTATATACTTCAGCATTGCCACCTGTAGGCTATAAGTATAATTATTGCTAGATGTAGAGTCAAAGAGATGACCTTTTTCGGCTTGATGATCTTTCCATCCCAATATGGTAATAGTGTGAATTTGTTTTCTTATTCTAACTGACAAAACATATATGGTAATTTAGAAAAATCATTTTCAAATCTAATCTACTAGGAGGTTTCCTCAAGACTTATTGGATAGACAATTTGTTAACTATTTTTACCACTGAATCTAACTTCACTAAAGCAGTCATCACTTAACAGTTATTGGTTTAGGCAAACCAAAACATTTAAACGTTGGAAAGCTTTGAAGAAAGTTTTCTCATTCTTTCTTTCGTTTTCATTCTTAAAAGAATCATTACAGGAAGGTGGTCCTAGCGCTACTTTTCTTCAATCATCTTCAATCAACACGATAGCTATGAAGCTATGCAGACGCTCAGGACTCGATCGTAAGGCTATCGACCCTACATCGATGTTTTGTGCAGGCTCCTTCAGCCAGAACTCACCGGACGCATGCCAGGTAAATTTGTTAAGAGCATAATAACATACGCCAAAATTAGTCTAGTCACTTTTATCACATTATCACATTACAAGGTATTTTTGAATGTCAAGTTTACAGTTACACACCGATTAAATGAACCTGCTCTGAGAATCGGCAAGAAACCTATTTGCTATATCAGGTATAATTTTTTCACTATTCATCATCTGTATACATAAATAAAATTGAAGTGTCTGTGATTTCGAAATTTTTCTTGCATTTTTCTGTTTGTCTGTTTGTTTGAGCATGTTAATCTCCGAAAATGTCTCAGCCGATTTTGACAAATCTGTCATTGGCAGGTGGTAGACTTTTCAGAGAGTAATCTAAACTACCTTTTATCTCGGACGAATACCAAACGTGGATGAAACCACAAGGCGCAGTTAACTTCGCAAATGTTACAGTTAACTAAAAGCCAGTGACACCATGGCTTCAACGAAATCTTTAACTCTTTAATAAGATTTTGTGATCAGTGTTTGTTAATAACGAGTTTAAATCTCTTTACCGTCACTTGTGTAATTTCCTGATGCACTTTATTACAAAAATATTTATTACATTTTTGTAACGGATTTTTTCTCTACTGAACACAGATTTTGTCAAATAAGAGTGAGAGTGGATACATAAAATAGTCAAACGGAGAACCTACGGACAGACTTTTATAAACTTATAATATAACGATTAATACATGTTTGCTTTGTTTCAAAAATAAAAGTTAGGATTTTGTAATAAATACATTAATTAACGGCATTTTATAGTTGCAAGTGTAAGAGAGAAAAATATTAAGCGCGCCGGCTGCACAGGTCGCAAAAGTCAAATCGATACTCGGTAGTGTTTATTTAATAGGACTTGTATAAATCACGAACAAATACCCTATACTATATGGTTCCTGTATACTACACAATTGAACCGGACCGTGTACCATATCACGGAGTTCTTGGAAACGTCCTGAAAAAAAATCAGATTTACACGTAAATAGTACTTGCGATGTTCCAAGAATGGCTCGAGCTCGTAATCGAGCTAGTGCAGAAAACGATTACTCCAATTCAACGAGCAACTATCTACATAGTTATTTAGTTGACAAAATAAGTATGGATAAAGTTTTAAATAAATGAGATTACCCAAGTATCTGACGGATAATTTAATCCGTTCTGTCTATACCATACAGCAATGCTTTCTGTGAACGAATTTTTACTTTTATGTTCAACTCATGAATGAACCAAACCACCTGTCCACAGAGCTTGTAGGGGCAGAACTCTAGACGAAAATCAATTTTATTTTGTCTTGTTCGAAATGCATCAGTGTCAGGTTCTGGACCGGACGGCTCAAAATGATTGTAATTGCCGAAGCGGTGATAAATTAAGTACATTGATATTAATAAAAAGTACATACATATATTAATATTTACAAACTTAAAACTACACATTATCTTAAATAATAAACTTCCTCAAAGTTGCCGCTTAGAAAGCTGTCATTGCTCAAGGTACCTAGCAGACTGGCAGCATTGCCTCTTTGAATAGCCAAACTGATTCGTTGGCGGAAGAAGCTGCCAGCCCGGCGGTCTCCCGAAGGCTCGACCAGTCTCTTACAAATATCAGAAACCAGTCGATGGGCTTCGGGGCTCCAGGGACCCAAAGTTTCGACTGCAAAGGGCGTAAATATGAAACTCTCAGGGAGAGTCGCATACTTGCGCCGCTTCAAGTTCTCGGCAGTGCTGGCCGCGGCACCTGCTGACTTGGAAGTCGCCGGCACATGGGAAACAGCAAGTGTATCGACACAAGTGGCATCCCACACCAGCGATCTTCCAAGTTTCCAAGGAATGACATTGATTATATTCAATGTCAATTAAATGTAGGTATTTTCTCCCGGAATTCACAATTGTACGGAATATGCAACTAAATTCAAACAACAAAACTTATAAAATTTAAATAAGTGTATAACTTTGTGTACCATATAAATATAACCAGCAAAACTTGTAAAATTGAAATAGGTGCAATCTACAACCTTCTCTTTACATAAAAATATCCTAGCATTCTGATTTTTTTCTAACAGAACTTTAAGTGCTACGTAAATATCAAAGTATATTGTCTCACTCGTACTCAAAGGGTTTTTATTTATCAGAACATTTACTAAAACACTTAAAGACTCTTTAAGTTCCAATTCGTTTTGCATAACTTGAAACGTGCAATGTTATTTTATACATATAGAAACGATTCAAAGCTTTGACTTCGCCGTAGTGGGACAATAAACATTAAAACTAAATATAATGTTGGCGTTACTAACTTACTGAATCCGTAACTTTCCAACCAGGGTGACAGCGGCGGTCCGATTGTGAGCGAAGGGGTCCTTATTGGGGTGGTATCTTGGGGCCTGGGCTGCGCACGGGGTAATTTCCCCGGGGTTTACACCAGGCTGGCCTACCCCGTCATTTGGGACTGGGTCCAAGGGCACATCTCAAGGAAGATTGATCACAGCAACTCGACATATTGAGTAAATTGTGCAAAATGAACTCGTTCAGTGTTATTTTAGATTTTGTATAAATATATCTACGTCCTACGTACAAGTGTATCTGTGGTTATCAATATATCAAAGTGAATCATTTATTACCTAAAATATTTTTTTATTTTATATCTTCTCACATAATTTTTTTCGTATGTTTATTATTTTTACGAAAAATAAAAACTGACTCGTAATTTTTTGTTTACAAAATATAAAGCATAAGGAACATAAAATGTATAATCGAGCTTAGATTTGAACCTTAGAACTCCTCAAGGAAATAACAAACCGATTGTTATTTATTACAATTTTACGATTGTACAAAAAAAAATTTCATTTTCTATGAATAAGTCCTGAAATTTCTTAAATCATATACACTCTTTAATTGTACACGCTCTGTGTGTCGCTTCTCCCCGCCCGCGACCCGCACTCAACTGTCGTCCTCAAAAGCAAATAGAAAATATACTACGTTCCATGGCACAGTTATTGACAATGATTTTCCCTAAGTTTTGGATCACGATAGATCTAATTCCATGTATATTTAGAAAATTGTTCAATATTCATATCATTTTTATATATTTGCACTTAAAAATAGTTTTCACGCATTACAAGCTTCACTCTCTAAGATTTTTACAAGCTTTTAACTTGCCCTGTTAGTATGTATGTTTGTGTGGGTCATAAAGTATAAGCTAAATTAGAACCAGTTCCTAACGTTCGATTGGGCTCAAATTTGGTATACTTGTGTATCATCGCTGACAATGCAGTAATATGGTGCCATGGAGCTGGTCCGGTGATGGAGTCGAAAGGCGGCCATAGAAACTCCTAAACTGAACAAAATAAACCCATCGAGTTTCGACTCATTTCTTTTGTCTTGGAAAACATTCTGGTGTTACATGATATCCAGGGTAAGATAATGTTTCAAACATTATCTTATCTAAAACATTATCTTAACAGGAAAAATACCTTGCACTAATAATGCATTACTAGAAATGCACAGATTATGACAAAACAAAAAAGTTGAAAATGAAATTATTATTTAATAAAATACTTTTTTACAAACAAGCTTTTATTTAAAATGTTTACTTTGACTACCCCGTTAGGGATACGGCGTGAAGATATGTATGTATGTATGTATGTATGTATGTATGTTTTACTCAAAAATTCAGTTGTACTAAAACGAAAATAATAATTTTATGCAAGGATTGTGCTGATGAATGTTATTTATATAGATGAATATAATAAAATAGATCGATCGATCGTGCTTATATAGGCACGATGTTAGGATAATCACTGCAAAAATAAATATCCATAATGGTACCTAATATTCTATTACAACAAATAATTACAAAAGCTTGTAGCGCAAACAGAAAACAGTGAAAGAGGAATTTAAAATAAATAAATTACTTGCGCGAGAAAAGCTTTTGGAATTATTTGATGTAATAGAATATTAGGTACAATTATGGATATTTTTCAGTGATTATCCTAACATCGTGCCTATATAAGTAGATAGTTTTATGCAGGATTTCGATCGATCTATTTTATTATATCCATCTATATAAACAACATTCAGCACAAGCCCCGCATAAAATTATTATTTTCGTTTTAGTACAACTCAATTTTTGAATAAAAGCTTGTTTTTAAAAGTTTATTTTTAATTAATATTTTTCTGATCATTTCACTTAAGTTTTAAAAAAAATTAAACCGACTCCAAGCGAAAACACTGAAAACTATAAAAGTATTATCCTTTACAATTAAAACTGAAATATAAATAATATAACTTCGATACATAATTTTGACAGTTACTGAAGTCGGTGCCAAATCCACCAAATTACTAAATTTTCTATTATTGTTTATGGTTTGACATAGACTTCAATAGCTTTTAAGTGGCTTAATCCTAAATAAATATCTAGGGTAGGTCTACATCTTACTTTTTCCAATTCTAGAACGGAACATAAAATAAAAGGTCTATCAAAATATGTGATCTGTTATATGGAGTTCTTTTGTTTAAACCGTACTCCATCATTAGATTTTAACTAAATATCAATTGCACCACAGTGGATATATCAGACCAAAAAACATAATTCACGAAGCTATAATAAATTGCCGATCTCACCAACATGTGTCAAACGAATTTTCCTGTCTCATTCTGTCTCATTGAGATTAACCACGTTTAAAACAGCTAGCTGTAGTAAGTATGGCAACATCGCACTGTCAGTGCTATTCATGTCAAGTCACTGTCATGTAATAATTATATGCAAAAACTCGTAAATTTTAAGTTTTTGGGTAGTATTACTCACAAAAATAAAAGTATGTCCCACTCAGCTGTATATCGTTGTACTGTGACCCTTTCCTAGTCACGCGCATTAGTAAAAGTAAAGAAACACGGTCAACAAAAAAACTATACCGTAAGGAAACGCTCTTAGAGCAAAAACTCCGTCCATTGGAATACTAATGTACTAATGTGATGTATGCCCTATCAAAGAAAAAAAAAATCTGTCCACAAATTACAGAAATCGTGAGCATACTACTTCTTGATCCGAGCGAACATACATAAAAAGAAGAAAAAATAAGATACAGAAGAATTGAGAATTATTAAGCTCCTCTTTTTTTTAATTTAATAAATATACAATAAGTATTTTTACGTAACCATTATTTAATTAATATTACCTTAGTGTGTAACTTATTGACATTGTCGAGAGAAAACTGATACGTAACAATAGAAAAATAGTGTATATTGAAAGAGGTAGTCAAAAAGGCTATCAAATCACAGAAAAAAGGAAAAACGCCAGGAGAAAACTGCATATCAAATGAACTGCTGATAGGTTTATCTGAAGTATTAACAAACACTATCGCTGACTTATTTAATGAAATTCTGCACGCAGAATATATTCCTCACCAGTGGACTTCGTCAACAATAATATTACACCATAAAAAAGGAAGGAAGGATGATATAGCCAATTACAGGCCCATCAGCCTTATGTCCAATGTGTACAAAATATTTGCAAAGATACTGTTAGACCGATTGACAAAGACTTTGGATGAAAATCAACTCAAAGAACAAGCAGGATTTCACAATGACTTCTCCACAATAGACCACATCCACACGATAAAACAAGTTATTCAAAAATGTAATAAATACAGTATTACTTTCTACCTTGCATTCGTTGATTATAAAAAGGCATTTGACTCAATAAAACACGTAAAACTATGGGAAGCTTTAAAACTCAAGGAATTGACAAGAAATATTTACGCCTAATCACCAACATATATAAAAAAGTGAAAGAAAAAATACGAATAGAAAGAGATGGGAAATATTTTCCGATAAAAAGAGGAGTGAGACAAGGCGATCCAGTGTCACTCAAGCAGCAGCTCTCGAATACGTATTTAGACGACTCGAGTGGGATAAATACGGACTAAATGTTAACGGAGTGCAATTAAACCATCTAAGATTTGCAGACGATCTAATACTAATTTCTCAAGATTCAAGAAGCTTACAAGAGATGTTAGAACGGCTTGTGTATGAAAGTGATAAAGTGGGAGTGTCAATAAATATTACAAAAACAAAAATAATGACTAATTTCGAAAACATCCCAATATCCGTTAACGGCAACACAATAGAATATGTGGGAGAATACACGTATCTCGGACAGATTTTATCTCCAACAGACCTTACAATTAAGGAAATAAATAACAGAATCAATTTAGCATGGAAAAGATACTGGTCTCTAAAGGAGATTATGAAAAAGTCTCTTGTGCCACTGAAAGCTAAGAGCAAAATATTTGATACGTGTATCTTAACTGTCATGACGTATGGATGTCAAACATGGAACTTGACTAACCATAATGTACGCAATTTGGAAACCTGCCAACACCGTATGGAATGAAGCTTACTCAACATTAAACTAAAAGATAAAACTAGATTCTATAAGAAAAGAAACTAGAATCACTGATGTTACTTACTGCATTAAAAAACTAAAATGGAGATGGGCAGGTCATATGATTAGAAGTAAAAAGGATAAATAGTCTAGGGACATAACAGAGTGGTGCCCGAGATAAAACAAAAGAAAGAAAGGCACATAACGTTGTAGATGGGAAGACGACATTAGAAGAAAGGCCTATGCTGGAAAGCAAGACAATGTTCACACACCGGTGTCAGATAACTAAATAAAAGTAAAAAAAAAAACATTGCAATAGGTTGTTATATATTATGTATTGTTATGTAAGATTGTTAAATAAAGGCTATTATTATTATTATTCACAAAAATAAAAATATGTCACGTTCATCTGTGTATAGTTGTAATGTGACCTGCGTGATGTGAAAGTGAGCAAATGCTCCGTCTGTCGGAATACTTGGTCCGAGGTGGACGTATACCCTATCAAACAAAAAAAATCGGTGCACAAATTACATAAATCGGGAGCATACTACTTCTTGGTCCGAGCGAACATACATAAAAAGAAAAAAAAATAGGATACAGAAGAATTGAGAATTATTAACAAAGCTCTTTTTTTTTAATTTAATTAATAATCAAAAAGTATTTTTTACGTAACCATTATTTAATTAATATTACCTTAGTGTGTAACTTATTGACATTATCGAGAGAATACTGATACGTAACAATAGAACAGACTTTATTATTTAACAATTATACTACTGTACATAATATACGTATATAAAGCTATTGGAACATAATTTACATTCAGGATTCAGCATATTTAAGCCTACTTTAAAAGCTCCATTTCTACTAACGTACAAGAACTAAATAAAATGTAAAAATAGATTTTATTCGGTGGAGAAAATTTTGAAATGTCTTGAACAGTGCTCTAGAGACTCATACTATTGAGGCAGAGATTAATCTAATTTTTTAATCGGTTTTGATTGACAACACGTAGTAATGATACTTACTCAGTGATTGACAAGTGCTAAACGTCAAATGATAATATAATAACTATGTCATATTTTCTAACGTCTGCTGAGAGAAAATGAAATGAATCTTACAAAAAATCTGTGCAAGAAAGAAGGCTATTCCCGTTACTCATCAATATATAATCAAAAATATATTAAGTAGTTTATCGAGAAAATGTAAAACAAGTCGTGTTATCTTAATACAGGTCATTGACAAGCCTTTCGTTAATTCTTTTAAAAAATATAAGGAGCTGCGTACGTAAATCCATGCTCATAATATTAGGTGTTAGTACAGTTCTTCAAACGATACGTATGGGTAACTTATAGCCATAATAGACAGCCTGTCTCGTACTATGAAATGAGGCAAATAAACTGTAATTAACTGTAACAAAAAACATTCTGTAGCAAAACAATATCATGGCGAACGATATTGGAAAAATAACACCTTAAAATAATCACCTATGTATCACAAATCACAAATAAAATTTGATTTGATTTATAAATTGAATTAAAATGTAGATGTGTGGCGTTGTTTTTAATAAAATGGCGGCCGATCAGCTTATCTGATAAATGAATGTGTCGTAGGTATGTACAAGTGAGTTAGCTTATCGCATTTGCCTCACCATTGCTGTTGGGACATGACGTCGAAAATTACTTACAGTCTACGCTTATAGTGTTATGGGTTCAATATTTAAAAATATTTCTGATTTTAATGCCCACACAAAACATTTTAGCAGCAAAAAAAAATGTTAATTATAATATCAAGAAAATAGAAGGTTTGATCTATAAATTCGAAATCATAAAAAAACTTCATATCTAAAATAATTTGAACGGAACAATGTATTTTAATAAACTATTTATGGGCAATAATTACAATTTATTATCTTCATCAGTAGGTACTTTTAAGGCTCTAAGTTCATAACAAGAATTACTAAACTCTATGGTATGGTACTATCACTTACAATTTTTATAAACGATTAACTTATAATACATAATTACATCTTAAATGTTATTTTAACACTGAAAAATCTCACTCATCATTAACATTCAACTAAATATAATTAGATATAATTAAACTTACCATCACGATTTATATAAGTTCTTTCAATCAAAAACTCTTTTTTTTTTATAAAAGAGGGGGAAACGAGCAAGCGTCACCTGATGGAGATTACCACCACCGCCACCACCTCCGCCGTCCATGAACACCCGCAACGTCCGGGGAATCACGGGTGCGTTGCCGGTCTTTAAAGAAATAGGGAAAGGAGAGGGAGGGGGTGTGGGCCACCGGCACGGCACTCTCACTCACCGAACGGAGCACAACGCAATAGATATTTCATGCCGATATTCCTTGAGAGAGTGGTATTTCACCGGGCGAGCCGGCCCAATTCGTGCTGCAATGCAGCTGAGCTCTATCACTCTTGTCACCTGTCTACTTGTCACCTGTCTACTTGTGACCTGTTTGTGCAGCGTTATTGAAAAGAGCCTACGTTGTTCTATAGTCACATTTCAAAATTACTTCGAATTTTTATATTTTTAAATAATTTTAATAATTTTTTTTAAATAATTTGCATCTTTACACGTTTTTAATGTGTACCGTTAAAATCTAATAAAATTAATATTTAATAAAAAAACGAAACACCTCTCGTGAGATAGCCGGTTGGAACAAAGTTCCTTTCGCTGTACAGACATACATTATGTATTAAATAACGTTTGAGAGTAATTAGATAAATAAAAAGTGTCGCAATGTTCAAATTCTTACACTTTTTTCACTGTGTTTCATACTATTTGTAACATTTTTTCGCTATTGTACCTTCTTTTTAAGAGCTTAGAGGTTGTCAGAGAAAATAATTGTAGAACTGGCAAGTTAAAAATTTAAATATGTTTTTTTTTGGAAGAATAGAACAGGATTTGAAAAATGAGAAAAAAAAGAGAGCGAGGTGGTTTTTTGGAGAGAACAAGAAAGGTTGTGATGGAGGAAAGAAATTATTTTTCTCCTCAAAAAGAAGATATTTGATTTCTTTGTAAAAGTAAAATCTGTTAAGAATATTAAAGAAGATGTTGGCAAAGTGAAAAAGAAAGAGGCTCGAACCAGAAAACTGATGCCGCCCAAACTTCCAAGGCAAATGGACCCCTCGACAAGAATAAGGGGGAGCAATGGCTTCAATCGGATAAAGAGCACATTAATCAAGGTGACGCACCAGTTTCATATGAGTTTATAGAACTTATATTTACAATGACGATGCTGATTGCGGAATTACATAAAACCGACTTATAATTTTGGAGATAACACTCGAGAGTGGAGTATGGGACAATACAATTTAATTTAAGCCAGTGGTTTGTGTTTTTTTATCATAATGTGTAAATTATAAGGTGAAAGGTATTTATATCTGATTTTTGTAAACTACACCACACCATCACAACCACTTTGATCTCTTTCTGTTTCTATTTTATTTACAAAATTAGTATTGTTTTATTTGTTTCAAATTATATTACAATTTTCTTTTTAAAATAGAATTTTATTTAAAAAGATTTCCAATAAATTTCAAAATTTACTTTATCCATTCCCTTTTTGTGGCATCCGGGTGGAAATGGTATACCCTGTAATTTTAGTATTCAGAAACTTTTGTTCTAAACGGAGTTATTATAAATACAAAAACACTGTATCGAAAGAACTTATGGGAACTGACACCTAGTACTTTAGTTGCAGTGTCTTGTTATAACAGCATCAATGGCAGTTACTAGATACAGTGTTTAGGTCAAACGTGCGTCAAGTAAACGCGTTTCCAAAGAAATAGAACTCCAAAGCAATCTAACATGTTACTTTGCAGAAATCCATTTCGTGTGATGAATTCTTATTATTTTTAGCAATATTTCGCTCAAAATCCAATTCGGTGCTAGTTATCTGAGACAGTCTGATCACTTATTATGAATTTCTTGATAATAATAATAATACTCCAGACAATTACACAGATTGTGTGACCCCAAACTAAGCAGTAAGCTTGTACTATGAGTACAACACAACGAAATCTGGGGGAGTTCCCCCAGATTGGGCGGAAGATTGCTAAATATTGTAAGAATTCACATATTCACACCGAACTTTTAGCAGTAATTTGTAGTCCGCTCTAAAATTTATCTATAAATTCCTTTGAATGTTCATCAGCAAATATAAGATCGTACATTAATGAAACATCCAAGTATAGCAGAGAAGGAGCAGCAACTTATGGTGACATGTATCAGCTGCCTCACAATATATCTCGATTTCAACTAAAAAGTAGTGACGATTTCTCAAGTAATTCACGCCACATCACAGCCCGGAAAAACACGTCAGCTACCTAATAAATTGAGTCTCAAACTCCAGAAGAAAAACAAAAATAAGCGGTCTCTCCTTGACTCCGCTGTTAGTGACGATCTCCCCAGTCATTACGCAATACGCCCGGACAGCCACGTCAACCGCCTCGCAAACTGAGTTTCTATCTCCTATAAAAATAGTTAAAAAGAAGAAAGACATACACACCACCAATGGAATGTCGATTTCCCGAGTCATTCACACGATATATCAGGTACCTCGCAAATTGAGTTTCCATCCCTTCAAAAATGTAGAAAACATTATGCGGCTGTAATGATAGCGACGATCTTCCGAGTCACACGTGCGACACAACAACCACTTCGCAAATCAAATCTTCAAATCCTGCAATAAAAATAAGAATAAAAGTTGTCGGGATCTCTCGCAGTTGTCTCGCAAGTTGTCAGTCTCTTTCACCTCACCATCCCACCACACATCAAGCTTTTTACCATTCCCAATCATATTCGTTCCACACACTTCTTTCGCAGCTTCGATTATACTATCTCTAAGGTTCCGCCAACATTCTTCAACATCATGGCTCATCACTTTAAATCTGTCGTCAAGCTTATCGGGTTCATATTCCCTTTCATATTCATTCCTGGTGGTCGCGTCTTGCAGTTTCCAGCTCGTTCGTTCTGTTATACGGGAACCGTCGGAAATGGTTTTAAAAAGAAGTATTCATAAAAGTACAATGATTATTATATTTTATAAAGGAACATAGAACTTATAAAGTAAAATAACAGATTTTTGGGAGAATTAATAGAAACAAGTGGTTGAGACGACGACTCCGATTGAACTGAAAACCTAGTCGCTATTGTGTTAGGAGAACTAAAATGCTGATCTAATATGGGTGAGCATTATTCCCAGCATTTCGGGTATATAACAGCCCCCTTGTAAGAGAAAACTTACAGGTTAAAAAAAATGTAAGTTTTCTTTGGTTTATTTTCGTTGAAAAATAGCGGTCACTCTCCATGTAGTCGTGGTAGAGGTATATTTTGCGTAAAATCTGTATCTGTTCTTGTAGCATGCTCTGACTTATTTGTTATTCGTCGCAAACACTGGTTTCTTTTACAAATATATAAAAACAATAAACTTAGGCATATTACAAATGATAATACACTTATTGTAGGAAAGGTAACGTTTACAATTGGATATGATTCACTCGAAGTTTTAACAGCTTGTATATGTTTCACTATCTGATTGGAAGCAATTTTCAACCGACTTCCAAAAAAGGAGGAGGTTCTCAATTTGGTTGTATAATTTTTTTTTTATGTTTGTTACCTCATAACTCCGTCATTTATGAACCGATTTGGAAAATTCTTTTTTTTGTGTGAAAGGATATACTTCCAGATTGGTGCCATTGAAATTTCATTCATATTGAAGCTTTGGTTTCGAAGATACACCACATAACGCGATTTGGTTATAACCTTTATTCATTTATGTTGATGATTCTCTTGTGTGACATTTGTTAACTATCGTTGTCCCTATTGAAGTCGGTGCCAAAATAATGTTCGACAACAGAAAGTATATTAGTTTAGTAGGCTTGGCACCGACTTCAGTGACTGTCAAATTTAATTATATGGATATTTGTATCGTATTTCTAAAGTTATTTTTGTACTTAACTTTTGATTAGTAGAGAATAGTTATTTCATACTTTTCAGTGTTCTTTTTTGAAGTCGGTTTAATTTTTTTATAAAAATTTTTAGATTATCTAATTCCTCTAGTTTTATATTTGTTATTTTATGAAATGGCATATCAATTTTTACCTTATTAAATTGCTTAATATTACGACAAATATCACTAATTATGTTAAAATCTGGATTTATTCTATTAATTATTATCTTTCGGTTAGTTGTGTTTCTAGCGTAACCTATACATTCTGGCAGGATATTGAGTATTCCTGTGCCAGTTATTACAATTTCAGTGACTTTATTAGGACATTCTACGGATAGGTTAGTTGGTTTTGACTGTCTAAATATCCAGTTATTATCGCGGAGGCGATGCCAAATGTCTATATCACCAAATAAAAAATGCTTTGGCAGTGAGAGAAGGGATTTGGTAATTATTTCGGTCTCACATGACGGATTTCCAAGTACACTATAGGTGTCAGTGATTTGACACAAGAAAATATCAGGATGGACAGTTTTGCAAGAATTTAAATCCGAAATGGTTGTATATGAAGATTTATCTTTACTTAAAGCGAAGAATTGTTTTGAGAGTATGATCATGGCGTAAGAATCCGGATTTTTGATTGTATGAGGTGTTGGCATAGGAATATTCTTGTATAAATCATACTCTACTAGACTGACTAAAGGTATTTTAACAACAAACACTAGTTTAGTATCTAAATAATAACAAATCATATCTGACATATTCATCAATAAGTGAATATTAGCTAAATGTAAACTTATAGGAAAACTCTTATGTTTAGGAATAACAGTAAGTCTACTTACAATATCTCTGAACAGTTGGTCAGGTGTAAGAATCGATGGGTGTAGAACATTATTCTTTATAAATTGGACAGAGTTGACTATATTTCTATCTTATAGGAAATCGTTAACAGATGTGCTTCTAGGGTGTGTAAAATGGAATACAATTTTGTTTAGAAGTTAATTTCATTAACAATTTCTGATACATTCCTCATGGAAAGTGGTAGGTTTTCAGTTGCGTCATTTAATCTAGCCTCATTAGTATCTATTTCATACATTGTCTTATTAATATTTTCTATTGCCGACTGGGACACGACAATACTTTTAATCATTAAATCGGATAGTTTTTTATTGTTATCAAATAATGTTTTAATGGCATTGTCATATTTTTCGGCATCATCTTCATTCAATGTGCCGAATATGTGTTTAAACACAGTTCCTACTCCGGAGAACCAAGCAGATCTTTTTGATGGATTACTAGAAATTATATGGGAAATAGAATCAAAATCTCTTAGGACGTCTTTATAAAGTGAGTCTAAAGGTTGCAATATGTCACGACATTGTGTGCTTGCTACTGTTTCCGCTTCGCGGCAAATAAATCGAACTGTGCCAAAAACTTCGCGGATATTTTCTACGTGGTGTTTTATAAAAGAGAGATCTACTGGGATAATAATATGGAAATGATCATTTATGATTTTTAACTGACTTCAAAAAAAGAAGGCTGTTCTCAATTCGTCTGTATGTTTTTTTTTGTACGTTTGTTACCTCATAACTCCGTCATTTATGAACCGATTTCGAAATATTTTTTTTTCGTTTGGTAGATAATACTTCAGACGTGGTCCCATTTAAATTTCACCGATATTGGATCTTGGACTTCGAAGATACACTAGATAATACAATCTGGTTATAACCTTCATTTATATTGACGATTCTCTTGTATATCGTTGCGCTCCGGAATTAGAATGAAGTTAATTGCAGACCTGCCATAGATATTTATTTAGGTCAAGATCACTCAAAAGGGAGAAATAAAAAATTTTTATTAAAAAAAATTAAACCGCCTTAAAAAAAACACTGAAAAGTATAAAATAACTATCCTTTACTAATCAAAACTCAAGTACAATTAAAATAACTTTATAAATACGAAACTCATACCTATTAAATTAAATTTGAGTTCATAAGGGGTGAAGTTCGTTGTAGTGTGAACATTGCTATTGTAGGTTAACATGGCGGTGTATATGAATTTATGCCAATTAGTTTGATTTTCGTTTACGTATGACTTAAGGTACTCTTTTAAAGTAGAATGGCTCCTTTCTATTGCTCCTTGACTTTGCGGATGATACGGGGAGGACCATATTTGTTTGATCTTGAGGAATTCACAAGTTTGTTTAAACAGTTCGGCAGTAAAATTTGTTCCCTGATATGTTACGACTGTTTTTGGTATACCGAACAAGAATATGAAATGTATGAGACATTCACAACAGTCTTCTGCAGTAGCATTCGCAATCGGGTACGCAATGGAGAATTTCGTTAAGTCGTCTTGAAGTGTGAGTAAGTACTTAAGTCTTTCAGTTCCTGCTTCTGGTAGTGGTCCCACTATGTCCAGACTTATTCTATCAAAAGGACGAGTAGCGGTCGTTGTGATTTGCATAGGCGCTTTGTTTAATTTTCGGAAAGCTTTATTTGATTGACATGATTTACAACTTTGAACATACGACTCTATGCCTGATCGCATGTTTTTCCAAAAATAACGTTCTTTTATTCTATTATACATTTTACATGAACCTAAGTGACCCGCTATTGGTATGTCGTGGTTTTTTATCAGAATCTTTTTAATTTCTGTGGGAATTGGGTATATTATGTTGTTATGGTAAATGTTAACAGTTATATTTGTGTAATTATAAAGATACATGAACATGCCGTATATCTTTACAAATGAGTGTTGTTCAAAAGGGTTTTTGAAACCAGACGTAGCTATTTCATTTATGTTTCCCGTAAGTAAAATGTCATCCCTTACGGATTTTAGACTCTTATAAATGTCTTGATAAGTGCAATTGTCGAAGTAATGGACCTTAGTAAATAGCAAGTAGTAGGTTTTATCTTTTAATGTCATTTTCTTGAATGAGTGAAGCTCTCTCTCACTATTTTGAAGGTCGTCAGTATTATCTATGTTTGATAAAATTTCTTGTAAGTAGGGATTAGAATCATCGAGATCAACTGATGTTGGTATGAGTAAAACTTTGCAACCGCTTTTTAAAAGGCTTGCGATGTGTTCTTACAGATACGTGTTGGAAGTTTCATTTTCATTGTTAAAGAAAGACAAGAAATTTGAATAGTCTTCATTAGGAGGAGTTGTGTCGGGTGAAGTACGCGAATTATTAAGAGGTTTATTGAAATCGGTATAGGCTAATATAGGAGCTGTAGTTAGAGCATTTTTGAGATTTTGGAAAGGTAATTGGTGTTCGTTTTGCCAAGTAAAGTGTATATCCTTTTTTAGTAAGTTGGTAAGGGGTTTATAAACTTTGGACAGGTCTGGTATCAATCTGCAGTAATAAGAGACTAATCCCATAAATGATTTAACATCTTTCGGGCACTTTGGAATAGGGAATTCTTGCATAGCTTTGACTTTATCTGACTTTGGTTTAACCCCATTACTTGTGATGATGTGACCTAAATATGAGACTTCTTTACGAAGAAATGCGCATTTGTCAGATTGAAGTTTTAGGTTGAAATTACGAAGTCTAGAGAAAATATCTGTAAGGTTTTTAATGTGGGAATCAAGGTCAAAGGAATATATCACTATGTCGTCAAGATAAACGAAGCATTTTATACCCTGCAGACCGGAGAGAGCAGAATTCATCAACCCCTGAAAGGTTGAGGGAGCATTTTTCAACCCAAAGGGCATGCGTGTAAATTCAAAGTGTCCTTGCGGTATGGAGAAGGCAATTTTGGGTGCGTCCTAATCTGAGATCTTGATTTAGTGAAAGCCAGAAGCTAAATCAAGTGTGCTGAAAAATTTACATTTACCCAATTGGCATTAGTAAAAGTCAGTTTGTCATCTGGGAGATGAAATATATCTGAATAGTCGGAACAAAGTTCACAGAAAGCATCTATTTCCTCCGTATTCAAATGCGATACTCTTAAAAGATTAAGGACTTGTTCGGTTCGGTCAAGAACTCTATTATCTTGGTTGTATGAATGTAGGTGAAATTTCTCGCAATGATTTACCATCGGAATAAGTGTAAGTTTCAAGTCAGAGTCGATACATAACGGTGTTTCGGAAGTGTTCACTACAGAAACATTTATTCGTGAGTTGTTTTTTACCTTGACCATGCAATTGGCTATGAGAAGAGATTGTATTGGGTTTTGGTCTATTATTAAGCCTTTCTTTATTTCAGGGTTTCGTACAGAGCATTCTATTATAGTTTCAGTTCGAGGAGGATAGTATATTTTGGTTCGTTAAAGTTTAAATTTATTTTTATTCTGTCGGCAGTAAGTGTATCGTAATGTGTATATGTAAGTGTGTGTATAAGTGTATTCAATTTTCAGAGTAGTCCATTGTACAGTTTGTATTTAAAAAAAAGTCGTTACCTATTATTCCGTCATTTGCAATGTCCACATTAGTAACGATATGAAACTCGTGATTAAGGGAATTTAATTTAATTGGAATACGTCCTAGTGAAAGCATTGGTGTATTGGTAGGTCCTATACCAGTAAAACTTATGATTTCATTAGTGATTTGAGGCATGTCTTCAATAAGTTTCTTTCACTAGGCTTATTGAAGCACCACTGTCAACGAGAAACGATAAAGTTTTGGATGATATTGACGTATGTACTTCTACAAAGAGTAAGTACAACTTTGATTGGTTTGTATTAATATTAAAGGTTTTAATGGTAAATTTTTTACCCTTTTTGATGCCGCTGGTGGGCTGGATTTGGAAATCGGTTTAGTTAGTTTTTGTTTTATTATTGTTTCATCATCACTATAAATTTGGGGCTGGTTACCTTGGTTGTTAGTGGATGAAACGGAAACAGTGGTTTGGAATCTGTCGGTTTGGGGCTGAGTACCCTGTCGGTTAGATTGCTTGGAAATAGTAGAACGTAGTAAATTATTGTGATACAGTGGAGGAGAAGGAATTAGTAGTGAAGTTTTGGTATCGACTTTAGTTTTTATGTTTCTCGCGCGATACCGGACGGGAAATCCTGCTCGTTTAAATTGTTATCTATTTCATCGACACCTTGCTGCTCTAAAGAATTGACAATAAAAATGGGTTGATTTCGATTCGGTTGGGTATTAGACAAGGGGCGGTTATTTGAATTTGAATTTGAAAAGTTGCAGAATCGCCTATTATTATATTCACGTTTGTGACACATTTCGATTGAATGACCTGGTGTTTTGCAGTATCTGAAAATTACGTTATGGGCGTCGATAAGATGTTGTAGTATTATGTCGCTATGGTCTCGGACTGTGAATTAGTAATACACTATTTAATGAGTGTATGACAACAATAAGTTATTAAGGTAATAAATTGTTTTAATTTTAAGATTAATAATGTCCGATATGTTTTATAAAATGTAGACACTGAGCACTAATTCGAATAAATCACGATAAAATTGTAGAAAGTCGGCAGAGTTGTAGAATAGAATTGTAGAATATTGTATAGGAAAATTATCACTCACAGTAGGAGAATATTTATATACTTCATTGCTTGCGTGAAGTACTCGCCGGTCGCTGGAACTGGTTCGCGTGTTGTCGGTGCTGGACAGATGCAGTTGATGCGCTGTTGGCTTGCTTTGCTGCTTGTCTCTTATTACACAATGGACAATATGCTTTACACAGAACCACGAGAAAAGGCTAATTTTCAGCACTGCACTGGTCACTTTCGGCACTGTACTGTATATAAATTGGAGTTATTCCGGGGACCTTTTCTGATCCCTTTACGCTGCTACCAATGTTATACGGGAACCGTCGGAAACGGTTTTAAAAAAAAGGATTCATAAAAGTACAATGATTATTATATTTTATAAAGGAACATAGAACTTATAAAGTAAAATAACAGATTTTGGGAGAATTAATAGAAACAAGTGGTGGAGACGACGACTCCGATTGAACTGAAAACCTAGTCACTATTGTGTTAGGAGAACTAGAATGCTGATCTAGTATGGGTGAGCATTATTCCCAGCATTTCGGGTATATAACAGTTCGCTCGGTCGTTCATGTTACAATTATTAAAAAACTATAAACTTCAAGAGAGGTATACGATTTCAATGATATTGTGCAAAACATTAAGAAAATATGTAAAAGTATGGGACTCGACACGATTAAATTCAGCAATAACACTAATATGTAAACTAATTAATCTATGCTAATATGGCATATCAATATACGATATTTAAAAGGAATACTGCAGTTCTTACGCGGAATTTAAGTATAATAAATTCATTGTTATGGTAGCTAAAATTTATAATTGTTTAGTCAATCCAATACACTGCAATTTAAATTACAGTTTCTTGTCATAACAACGTTCGAACAAATCGTTAGGCCGTTCTGACAATACAAGTTGATTGTAATATCTTCATAATAATGCATGTATTTCGAATAAAATTAATATGGTTTAATTAGAAAATAAAATTATCTATCATATAAGTTTAACACAAAATTATTTCATTGATAAACTAATACCCAAACAAAACAAAGACCGATAAAAACTTAAACATTTTTGTCTCAAATTCATGTTTTGTGAGATACAGTCAAGGGCGTCGCCAGCTTATGACTAAGGGGGGGCAATGGGGCAATATTATGGAGGATAAAAAATATGAACGCCGAGAGCATGAAGCGTTACACTTTGGAAGTCTTTGCCTCGATGACGATTGTAATAAGAACGGTTCTAATATCAATGTATAAAACTTCACAAGCCCTCGACAGCACAATAACTAAATCAAACTTTTAAACACAGTAATAATTATTTATTTTAACAAAAATAATATTTAATGAAGGAAGTCAATTGCTCGCACTTTAGTCGCTTTGCGGCTAGCTACATTTGATCTCTAGGGGGGGCAACTGCCCCCCCCTGCTCCCCCTTGGCGACGCGCTTGGATACAGTGTATTGGATTTACACGTCAGAATTGTCTGGAGTGTAATGTGCGATAAGGAACTTGTTTCTAAAACTTAATCAAGTATTTTGTACAAAAGCAACTGTATACATTATATCACCTCGAGCATCGGGTAAATATATCGAGGAAAAAATTAAGGTCATCGTTCATTTATCAACCATCTGACCAGTACCGCCTCTTCTCGAGTGGTTGGGATTTGTTATATGGACTTTTTGTGAATATATGCTCACTTAAAAATTCTACGTCGTTATGGAAATGTCTCGCTTGTAAGCTGTCCGTATGCGGACGGCGAGTGAATCACTCGATAGCAACCCGCTGTCGATGAGCTTGCAAAGTGCCGGTTGGCAGTAGACCACGCGTCACCTACGAATGATTCACGTGAGGTTTGGTACCAAATCATTGACTGTTCGGCGTCCACTCACGACCATACGGCGTCGGCTCGACACTTGGCACTCGACAACGAGCGGATACCTCGCGGCAAGACGGTTTTGTTTAGTCGGTTGAGTGCTAAGTGAGCGTTATCCTTTACCCTTATGTGATATAATCTACAACCAATTACATATTAAAAATATACAATACAGTTATGCCAATCTGAACACTAGAATGCTTCTAATGTAAAATATGTACTCGTATGTATGTAAAAAAATATAAAAAAATGCAAAAACACGTATAATACGTATATTCTAAATAAGCATAAACATAATCTCTTTTGAATGTGATATTTATACATTAAATAATGATGTAATACATACATACATATCTTCACGCCGTATCCCTAACGGGATAGTCAGAAAGGACGGAGCGCTCTCATCATTCTTGATAATTCGGGTCCTTAGAAAGAATGAGTGATGAAAGACTGACAAAGAAAATCTACAGAGCGAAAGTGAGTGGTAAAAGAAGCGAAGGAAGACCAAGGTTGACTTATGAAGATCAAATAGCCAGAGTGTTAGCAGATGGAAATGTCAAAAGAACTCGCATGCCGAGGCGAAAATGTGTAAGGAGAATGATGAGATTTGAGGAAGCGAAAGAAGTATGTAAGAACCGCGACGCTTGGCGCTCTGTTCTTTCTGCTACCTCGTTAGGAATACAGCGTGAAGATATCTTCATAAGTCAGCCTTGGTCTTCCTTGACTTCTTTTACCTCTCACTTTCGCTCTATAGATTTTCTTCGTCAGTCTTTCATCACTCATTCTTTCCAAATATGTATGAATGTATAGTTTCTCTCTGATATTGATTAGATAACAAATTGAGATGTGTCTTAACTGAAAGAAAATTGTTAAAAGTTATGAGTGTTGGTCAAGTTGTTTGTTAAAAGTTTCAAAAAAAAATTATTTTAATCAAAATTATATAAATATTTTTATCATCATTTCTTTTTTAGTATTAATTGATTCCAGTGGCTATATGGTTCCTTTTAATTTTGCTTCATGTAAACACAAATCCTCTGCATCGAATAAGAACATCATAATAATTAGTAAGTAAGAAAGGTAATCAATTAATTTTAATAAATAAAGATCAAAAGTTTTGATTTTAAATAAGTGAATTAAAAAAATATATATTTTATAGTTTAGTGATTCCTAGAGTGTACCGTCACACTTTTCAATATAACTTTATTTTCACTGTTACAATAAAATAAAGACTATAATATATTGATTTTGTTTCAAGCGTTTCATTCTTCTTCTTCCTCACTTTCTTCATTTTGTTCTTCTTCACGCTGCTCTGGATCTGGATCTTGATCCTTACTTCCACTCGCTATGTAAATACCAATATTTAAATTAAGTATTTACTGAGAAATTCCGGTATATTGTTTTAATTTTTTAATATATTCTTACATACCAAAATATCCAGCTATTCCCTAAAAATAAAAGATACAATAATTATATTAAGTAACGGATTACAATAATTAATTTATCTGAATATTTAATAATAATATGGGCTATTAAATATCTTACTCCTCCCATTGCGCCTCCAGCAACAGTTGAACCAGCAACAGCTCCCGTTGCTCCAATACTTTGACATATGGCTACAAAACTTCCAGCTTGTGTAGCTCCACCAGCCAAACTCATTAACCAAGCTGCAGTACTTCCCGCTGTAATTCCTGCAGACCCAAATCCAACTGCTGCAACAAGTGCAGGAACACCAACAGCTACTAATCCAGCACCTGCTGTTGCTGTACCAGCAATGATTCCAACTTTTTTCAATAATTTACGACTCATTTTTGAAACAAAAATGACTTTTGTATTTTTTTATTTCTTGACAGACCGTTTTCACACTAGTCAGAAGACAAACTGTCATGCATACTGCGGAAAATACGTTATCGTAATCGACTGAAGCATTATCAGATTCCACTACACAGACATGTATAGTGAAAACTTTGATCTGTTTTAATCATGTCCTATTGATAGTCCAATCAAATAACGGTTGAAATCGAAATTTCGATAATAAGTCTGAATTTTCGATATTGTTTATAAAAGTGTTTTAAACATTCATGTAAAATTTCGACATGCTAGCCCCCCGGCTTCGCTCGAAAAACAAAAAGAAGCTAGAAAAGTGTTAGTTGCTAAATTACTCTGCAACGGTAAGTCATAGACAAAATTCTGAACACAAATTATACGTAAAATCGCTTATCTTTTTGTTGTAAATGTCATATTAACCGAGTTAAGACGATTTGAAACATAAAAAATGAGAAATTCCTTGAAAACGTCATAGAACCGTAATAAACTGTTATTTTTTAACTTATTTTTTTGTAGTCGGTTCACAAAAAGTTATAATCTCTTTTCAGATAAGTACATAGTATTCTTAAAACACGGGAAATTAACGCGTTAATTTCCCGTGTTTTTAGATATTTTATAATGCAAGGCGAAAGTTTAAAACTTTACATAGAATTCTTATATCATTTTTAAAAAAAAATTTACGCATATTTATTTTTGAATCTATGATTTTAATATTTAAATAGATTTATTTATTTGTTGTTATTTTTTATTTTCATTTAATTATTTGTAAAATTTTCTATAAAAACGCCCTAGATCGTATTGTCCTTACTATTGTAGTTAGGCATATAAAATCAAATTTATTCTCTCGTATTCCAGCAGTCAAACAAGAATCGAAATTGAAATTTCGTATAAACGCAGACGTCTGAACTTTTGACGTAATGTTTATACGTATGTGTAAACATACACGTAAAATTTTAACATCCTAAATTCCCGGGTTCGCTTGAACAAAAAGAAAGAGAAATGAAAAAAAATACGTTTTAAGCAGGTGACCCAAAAACAATATGTAATCGGAAACAAGTTTTAGATAAACGTTACAGAACGTATAATTTTACAAAAAAAATTAAAATGACTCGGTTGTAGGTATAACATTTGAACATAAAGGTGATTTTTTTTAATTAAAATCGTGAAAGGTTCGGATTCTTACAAACGAACGGAACTTCGACGTCATTGGCCATACTACGGGTTCGCGGGACGCGCCAGATCCGCGGCGAGTTATACAATTTGTATTAGAAATAAAACATTTCTAATACAAATTGTATAACTCGCCTATAATTTTCTCTTTTCTCTCGCCTATAATTATATACTCGAAAACATTGTTTCTATTGTCCTTCGATACCAAGAGATGGCGCTAGTTATCCCGTCAGCGCCGGTTTAATTAATTATTTTTTGGTATGTGGGTAATTTTGTGTGTGAATTGAAAGATGTTATGGAGAAGTCTTAAAAAGGGTCGGTCGCTTTGTGTTAAGAAAAAGAAAAAGTTTTTGGGATATTGGTTGTAAATCTCAATTATCTTTGTTGTTTTGAAGCTGAAGGAAATTCTGCCATGTCGTGTTTACATGTTATGTTGTGTTCGCCGACTGGAATTCATATTTAATTGTTTTGCATTATACTGTAAGGCAAAGAGGTTAGGAAGGAGAAAATTTATAGTATTTATTCGAATTTTTTATAATGAAAGATTTATTATACTTTAAATTTATTTCTTATATCATGAGAAAGATTGTCTTCAAATCAAATCTATTACACCTGAAAAAAATTTCTGTTGATAAAATGTTTGATTCTCAGAAAGCTTTCTGATAGTTATAAACTTTTATAATTTTTACTAAATTTTAAAATAATACTGAGAAATTGTTCAAATTTTTTCTTTTATTACAGGAGATCAGACTTTGTTAACAAGTTTATATGAAGTTTCTGATTGGTTTTATGAAGTTTTAGTCGTTTCTATAAGATTTAAGGGTATATAAGGGTCTATAAGGGTTGTATAAGGTTTTATACTTACTAGAACGTTCTGTTTTTTTAACTAATACTTCTGTAGGTGAGTGCCTATAGGTGTACATAATATTGCCAACGAAGACAGAAGAACAAAAATCTAATTTTAGTAAAAAGCATCAAAAAATTAACAAGGATATTTATAAAGAAAAATTTCAAATAAAGTGTACGTTAAAATGGATTTCAAAACTGCCTGCACAGGAATGTAGGCAATATGCAAAGCTAGTTATAACTAAAAAAAAATGTCATTCCTTTATGTTCAAATCCTCCTAATCCTAAAATTAATAGAGTTAGGAGCTATTAATATTATACCTACGACGGAAAATCACATAATAATTTTCTCTAAAATAAACGTTCTAACGTTTTTAAATACTTCGATTATGCAATTATATACTTTAGAACAGATTATACAGTCACAACATGTAGAACTTGTCGCGAATCTACGCCGGTCCCACCCGCAGTGATCCCTATCCACGTCGAAGTTCCGTAAGTTTGTACAAACCCGGACTTTTCTCGGTGTATGTATGTATGGTGTGGTAGAGCCAAGCTGCATTGCGGCACAAATTGGGCCAGCTCGCCTGATGTAATATCACCTTCTCTCAGAACATAGACGTGAAATAACAGCATATTATATTGCTGTTGTGTTTCGTTCGGTGAGTGAGAGTTCCGGTGGCCCATCTCTCCCCTCCCCCTACTTTCCCTTCATTTCCTCTTTCCCTAAAGGCCGGCAACGCACCCGTAATTCCCCGGACATCACGGGTGTCTATGGGGGGCGGTGATCGCTTTCCACCAGGTGACTCGTTTGCTCGTTTGCCTCCTCTTATATAAAAAAAAATATACAATTTCCTACCAATTACATATTTTCATGTTTTTTTTAAATTACCATACAAATACAGAGCGAAAGCGAGTGGTAAAAGAAGCCAAGGAAGACCAAGGCTGACTTATGAAGATCAAATAGCCAGAGTGTTAGCAGACGGAAATGTCAAAAGCACTCGCATACCTAGGCGAAAATGTGTGAGGAGAATGATGAGATTTGAGGAAGCGAAAGAGGTGTGTAAGGACCGCGACTCCTGGCGCTCCGTCCTCTCTGACTACCCCGTTGGGGATACAGCGTGAAGTTATGTTATGTTATGTTTATCATACAAATAAAGTATATAGATAGCTCGTAATGTTATTACATAATAGTAGCAAAATCGCTAAAATTTCAACTTAATATTGTTTTAAGTTGGTATAAAATGCGCAGTTTTCCTTAACTTCCATTGATAATTCTTAATCGTTTTGGAAATTATTGCAATGACGAATTATGGTATCGAAATATTGCTGTAACTACTAACTACATTGTTTGTAATAAATTATTTATCATATTATATTCTAACATCGGTGTGCTTATAACAATAAATACATTTGCATTTTCACTTATAATATATTTACAAAACAATTTACAGGTCTAAATAAAAAAAGTATACCTAATAAGCATCATGCACTACAATATATATAATACAAATACAATACAAATAAAATGAGTAAAGTAATAGATAGAAGGAATAAGAGATATAAAATATTTATAGAATTACTTCGTTCAAAAGATATTTGCAGTTATTTCGGTCAAACAAAAGTTGATTCGAACCAACGACATCTATACTAAATGAGTGATTATTTGAAAGCATTAATTACTACGACTCCACTCGACTGCGCTTCGGGAATCATATCTAGCTCACATGCACTTTGACTCTTAAAGCGACGCATTGATAAACAAATAATTAAATCTAAAATAGGCCTTCTGCTCTGTACAAACGTGCGCACGCTAACTTACGAAAAATATGAAAAAACAGTTATTTTCGTTTATTTTAGAAACTATAATTAGTTATAAAAAATCCAACTGTCATTTTGAAGAATATGTTTTGACTAAACTATATAGAAAATTTAGGAACATAAATCGGTCCCGTTGTTCCAAAAAATGTAAGTCTGTTTTAAAAGAGGTTTCTTTGCTATTTTTTTGTGTTACAAAGGTTAACCAATCGTGAAACACAACTGGCAAAATGAAACCAATAAAATGAAGAATCAGGTTACCAAATATCATATTCATATGTTTTGTAATTACTTAGAAAAATTAAGATTGCTGCCGTCAAAGTGAACAACTCTACGAATTTCACCTAATTTCATACTTACGATTAACCAATTAACAATTGAATGATTTACTCTTGTATAATACTTATATGGTAAGTAATGAAGAAAAATAATACTCGATTTAATATTAGATTGCATTAATACGTAAAATTAAAAAGTCGTGTACCAGTCCATTGTTGCACATTGAATTGGACTTGCCCACTTGGAGCGACGACACGATAGCACCGTCTTGCTTATACTTACAGCGAAGCGGCAGTTCCGCATCCCGCTCTGCCAACGCGTAGGACCACGACCTACGATTTTGATTTACTGTTCCAGGGTTTTGTATAATTGATTCGAACGTTTATTATAGCCAGTGCTATCTTGAAATGATTAAAATGATTATTATTACAGTTAAATGTCATTATAAATTTAACCGTAACTATATGTAAGCGCCACTTACAAAGCTGACTTTTACAGCGAATTGCGAGTTGGATTCTCGAAGAAGTGTGCATTTTATGAAACGATAATTTTTTAAACTTCATTTTTGGAGATACTATACTCCATATTCAATACTGCATATTATGACACTGTCATAAGAGGTGGGGGGAATGTCAAGTCGGTTTGAATGCCCATATTAACTAGTGCGCACATAAAATCCGCTGTCACAGACGGATAAACACACACACTAAAGGACGCTTGAAAAATCTTATGAACGCTTCGCTTTTTTGGAGACTGTTATAGATGTAGGTGTATTTTATGAACCGGAAAAAGAAAATTACTGAGGGATGAAAAAAATGCAAGTAAATAAAGTAGTAAAAAAGTAAAAAAAATTCAAATAAGCTTGCGAGATATCAATAGATTGTAGCTGACATACTGTAGCGATGCTCAGGGCGGCATTCGCGCAGCACTGAGACAGCACGCCTAGTACGCTGTTTTAAAGTAACTTTATAATGAACATTCAACGATGAAGCTCTCGCGTACAAATCTCGTATCATTACAACGCATGCTAGTTGTGACGTCTCATTTGTACATAACATTAATGTGCAATTTTAATAAAGACCACTACAGCACAACCACGACTACACGCATCAAACATTCAGAGGAACTAATTTACAATCGCTCGTTTTATTGTTGTTCCCCCTAAAAGATAGATTTTGTAAAATGATACCGCGGTGAAACTAACTTCTTTATTTAACACTGAGATTTGCGCTTCTAAAGTCGTAAAATGTGTGTCCACCTTCTAACTTTTCAAGCATGGGGTAAAAATTCTAAAAAAAAATGTAGGATAGTAGAACATAAAAGCACTTTCGATGAAAATTAGTTTGAATAATGTATATTGTACAGTTTTAGAGATATAAAGTGTATTTGGTTACGCATTCAGCGACCGTAGAAATACTTTTGATTTTAACAGTGTCATTAAGAAGCGCTATGAAATACAAACTTATTTTTACTGTCGATTACATTACTACGGAGCCTTGTACTGCGTGCAGTCCGACATACACTTGGCTGTTTGCTTTTTCCATTTAAGGTAGTGAAGCCTAAAAAGTCAATCTATCACTCGAAACTTTGTTGTCAAGCAAAGTTTTTAGAAGTTTTATGTTTAACTTCTCTATATCAATCACTGACACCTATTTGCAAGTAACAAAAAATAAACTCGCAGCACATTATTTGCAGTAACTTGCACAACTATTAATGCTAAACTAAGCGTCCTTGTTACTCAGGGAAATAGCAAAGAAATAAGAGAATAATAATAGAAACAATAACCAGAGAAAGAAAACACCCATGTGCCTTCGAAACTATGTACCGCATGCGATCTCGGCTCATATAAATCTTAATTGCTACAGTTATCCTTGTAGCTTGGGCCCAAGAATAAGACTACGATGCTCCCCACCTGTTGTAAGAGATGACTAAAGGGTCTTAGGGGTCGCGACGATCGGAGTTGGCTCCAGTCGACTATCTATGCGACCCCGAGTAAAACGACAGCGCATGTAGTCTGTCTTAACAACTGTGGGACCTCTGTGGTACCAAATAAGTAAAGTGATTAGTTTGAAAAAAGAGCCAATTTATTGAAAATACTCTCTTATTTTGAAACTTTAAACCTGATTCGGAGGCAGTTATACAATACCGATTGCACTAATATTTTATACACGCCATATCAGTTCTAATTGAGAACATATTATCTCTATTAGAATCCATAATTAAAAAAATAATTTTAAAAAAACGGACGTGCATCCGTTTTTGACGAAAGTAGGTAGTTTCTCTTCTCTAATTTTTATTTTCTATGCATGTATGCAATCTCTCGTTGTCGATCGTTGAATTATACCTTACAATAGAAGTAGGACCTAAATCAAAACAATATTCGTAGTCGCTATGGGCTGGCAGAGCGGGGCGCGGGAACTACTGATTTGCCATAAGCAAAAGCGAAACTGCAAACCGATGGTTCTGAGCACTCTATTTAGTACTACACAGATATCATCGTAATATCATGTCATGTTTGCAATATATTGCAAAATATACTAAATAAGCCATTAAAATTTAGAGGTAATTGTGTACCCTATAACATATCCGTATTTACATGGATAGGTTAGTTTCTTAAATCTAACATTTTCTTTCCAAGAACCACTAATACTAAAACCACATACTCCACTATTCATCGTCTCCCATAGAACTCGGAATTGCATCGACCTTCTATCAGAGCTTGAACGAAATGTCCTCGCTTGAAGAATCAAGATTCAGAAATTTCGGTTGTTCTGAAAACTGTCCCCACTTTTTGTGCAAAGGTCGCTAAAGTGTTCAATGTATGTCAAAACAGCAGTAAGGCTGGTATGCACAAGAAAAGGCCGGTGACACTGACCCGGCCTTGCGAAGCCTACGTTTTCTTTGCCTGCTGTGGCGGCCGCTTCAGTAAATGCAGAGGATCTCTCCTATACCTCGCGAATAATTCTCTCTTGAATGTTTCGAAGTGTTTCCTATTCTTCTCGTTCTGTTTCTCCCGCCAGAGAGGTCGAGTTCGCCGTGCTTGTAGACCCCAATGTATTGTGAAAATCGGTGATAGAACTCGAAACTGGTAACCGATGAGGAACATCTCATATACCTGCAAATGAGAAGTTTAGATGTTAGAGAAAAACCAATAATACCAGAATAATTCACCACTGAGCCAATAAATTTTAGTAACGCGGGAAACGTCATTGTACCCATGACAAAGTTTAGCATTTCTCGCGCTAAAGTCTTACACTGTTATTGGTTGATCGGCAGACAAATTCTGTATTTCTGTTTCACTCTCAGACCCCAAGCATAATTGGGAAAAATTCAAAACATACTTAACAAGTACATTATTGAGGTGACGAATTTCGCATTCGCAAATATTTGCATCTTTGAGTCTTATCCGTCTTTTCGTCTTATCAGAGTCTGGCCGTATGTCACAACTATTTTACTCGGAGACTATATTCTTCTACACCACCCATTCCCAAAGTGGGCGATAACGCCCCCCTGCGGGCGCTGCAGGCCTAAAGGGTTGCGGTAAGAGACCCAGAAAAAAAATAGGGGCGTTGTGTAGAGGCCTGGGGGGTGATTTGTAATTTCATTTAGCTAGGAGGCATCTTAGACAACGACTGCATGAGCTATCGACTCAGTAGACAAAATAAGTTTGGGAACCTAGATTCTACACAAATAAAATCCGGAAAGAAAGTGTATTCTTTGAACCGCGATACACTGGTCTAGTGAGTTTTTTAAACAAAATAAATATAATTAGAGGTGGCGCTCCGTGTATGTAACTGAAAGAAAAAAATTCCAGTACACAGATGTCTGTAGATAGGCCTTCAAAAATGATACCGAGATTTAGTGTTAGGAATACAGCGTGAAGATATGTATGTATATGTATTAAAAAGTGCAAGCTTACGCAATAGAAGTCGATTATGTATTCAATAACCACACAAAGAAACGAAACGCGCAAACTTTTTGCACTTTTCGAATTTCGTATAGAAAAGCGCAATCTGTTTCAATCCAATTTTCAAAAAAGTTAACAGTTTTTTGAGTTATTTTAGATTATTATTATTATTAAATTTTTATTGCAAGTAGGTATAATGAAGTAATATTATCAGGGTTTTTCTGTTGAATGTCACAAAATCTATAATAATTAACAATAATCACACTAATTAATTAATAATGTCAATATAGAATAATAGATGTCAACAGTATAAAATAATAACAACAAAACAATGTGTGAATGACAACAAATCCACAATACGCCATGAATAAGGTAACGATTTTCACAAATTATTTAAAATGGAAAGTAATACAAATATTATGTAACCGTCACATCAATGCCATCTCATTTATATTCAATTAATTCATCTCATTTATGTAGTCCTTTATTTTTAATATGCTTTTTTACAGAGGGAAGTTTTAAAGTACTTAGTTTTTAATTTTTTCCGTGTCAAACTTAATTTATCCTCAGATATTTTATTGTACAAACGTACACAGTCACAAACAAATGATTTGCTTATTTTTGACAAACGAGTCTATGGTATAGCTAGTTTGTTTTTATTACGTGTATTGAATGCATGATCATCAGACTTTTTATTGAATAGCGATAATAAGTTTTTTCTTACGTACCTAATGTTTTCGTATATATAGCGAAGAGAGAGTTAATATATTTATTGTTTTAAATAAATCCCTCAAACTTCTTTCAAACCCAAGATTATAAATTGCTCTTATTGCTCTGTTCTGGAGAACGAAAATGACATCGATTTCCGCTGCTCTGCCTCTCAGCAAGACACCATACGCCATGATACTATGGAAGTGGCTGTAGTAGACGATTCTAGCTGTTGATACATTTGTCAATTGGCTAATTCTATGAACTGCAAGGCTGCTGAATTTAGTCTAGTTGCAAGTGAAGTTATATGTGAACCCCACTGCAGTTTTGAATTCAGTGTAATTCCAAGAAATACACTATCTACTACAACATCTAAATATTATAGTGAACTATTGTAAATTTAAAGTTTTGAGACTTGAGTTTTATTATTATTGCTCAAAGAAAAGAGCATGGATTGAGTTTTAACGTTATTTAAGACTAAATTATTAGAATTAAACCAATGTAGATATTTTAGATAGATTTTAGGTGTTATAAGTTATAACGTAAGGCAGTGTTTATTATATATTTTTTTTATGAGAAAAAATTAAACCGACTTAAAAAAAAGCACTGTAAAGTACAAAATAACTATCCTTTACTAATCGAAACTCAAGTACAATTAAAATAACTTTATAAATACGACACACATATCTATATAATTAAATTTGACAGTTACTGAAGTCAGTGCCAAGCCTACCAAACTAATAGACTTTCTGTTGTTGCACATTGATTTGGCACCGACTTCAATAACTGTCAAAAGTAATTATATAGGAAAATAAATCCATTTAAAATTGTTTATGTGAATAATACCTGCTTTAAAAAAATGGATTATAAGATGAAAATAATTATAGACCCCTTACTTTAAACATGACTCGACTCACACTTGGCCAGTTATTACACAAGTAATATCCTTATTAATATAATATTATCTTTTGATCATTTCTCCATAAATGCTCAAGCGAGTTCGTGCTGCGTCGTAATCGTATTACTATACGATTACTTTCGTTACGTTTATTCAGTTGAAAGTTCGTGCTTGCCCTAAACTTATAATAATTGAAGTTATGTATAATATGTATATTAAAAAATACATTACCAATATTTAATAATTTACTGTTATCCAGTAAATCTATAGCTTTGTCCAAAAATTTGCAAAAACTACTGTCGACGGCGCTCTGACACTCTTTATTGTTAATTCTTTCAAGAAACTATAGGCATAGAGTGGCTTGCACCAACTATTTAAGTTCGATTTAAGGATTTGACATCTCGCTTGCACCAACTATTTAACAATTGGCGCAAGAGAGAAGCAAGTTCTTTAAATTGAGCTTGAATAGTTGGTGCAAGCCACGCTATGCCTATAGTTACTGGAAAGAATTAACAATAATGTGTGTCCAAGCGTCATTACCAACTATTAAATAGTTGGTGCAAGCGAGATGTCAAATCCTTAAATCGAGCTTAAATAATTGGTGCAAGTCACCCGATGAAGTTCAAGTTTAAGGTCACCTTTCTCTGTTTCACAAAATGGATGCTTACTAATATTAATATATAATAATAATATAATAATAATAATAATAATATAATAATAAATTCAAATTATTCCTTCATGATTTCAACCGCATGTGCTTACTCATTATGAGGAAGGAATACCAACGATTAGTAACCTCAAAAAAATAGCTTACCTTTATAAAAAGATGAACTCATAGATGTACTAGTAGGGTTGCCCACCCGTACTTTATAATAAATTATTGAACGTTATTACAGACAAATATATTTTATACTTTATGACAACCATAAAGTACACGAAAATACTTTATTTTACTTACTTTAACTTTTTTAGATTTCATCTTATCGTTTACTCATAGAAACAAAAGTATTAAGCGATTTTTTCATGTAACGATACGCTTCAATAAATATTAATGACCGGTTTTTTTAACGATACCTCAACTTATCAGTGCCAATTCACATTACAAAAGTGGCAACGAACTTTTCAAAGTAGCAACGCAAAATACATACTTAAGGCAAGCCCCAATAATGTAATACTTTATTTTAACACGTACTTTATTTTTTTACCTTAGAGAAGCAATATATTTTTTTGTTCAACAAAGTGGCAACCCTAAGTACTAGATACATATTTTAAATTCCTTGTAATGGTGGATCGGTCCTTATTTGTCGTTTTCATGTTATTGCAGCGTATGTGTCCGAAATACCTGCAAGTCGTACTGACTTTGACCTACTGACACAATGCTGTAGTATGAAGACTTGACCTTACTATTCCTATCTTACAATAGTTGTAAGTAATAAGAGTGATTTACCATGAGTTTTACCTCATCTGTATTTCAATTTCATTCCTAAACACAAACCAAGTTTTGGAACTTTGTATATCGATAAATTATAATTATTCGTACATCGATAATGTATTTAAATTCGCAATTTAAATACATTATCGATGTGAGGAAAATATGCTATTTTTTACATGATGTCATGAGTTGATTGTATCTCTTATATAAATTACAAACAATGAGACAAAATTACTACATACTGTTATTTTCGTTAGTAAAAAATTTTAAAGCATTGGGATTCGATGTTATCAAATCACGTGACATCGTCAAAATGTAAATTGTATACATTTTAACGTTTTCATTAATATTATTATGATATTTAATTTTTTTTTTCTAATGACGCCTGGCTACTAATATTTCAGGGCGTCTTGAGCTTAATATTATAGCGTTGTGCCTAGCCCACAGAGTACATAGGGAATATAGGGAAGTAGAGAGTATATATAGGAAAAACCTAACCAATGAAAACTGTCGTTATAGTCAGGTATACGAAAGATTACATACTTACAAAACATTGGTGTTATAACATGAGATTGACATTCATTCAAAAAAAAACAACAATATTTTTAAATTTTATTAAAAAATAATCGTAACAAAATAAAATAAATAGAACATAGCCGACATCGGTAAACGGGCACATTCTTAACCATGAAAATATTTACAGGATTATTTATATCACAGACTGTTCGATGAAAATTCGCTTTAATGGAATGTTGGTAAGTTTTACAATTCAAACGCCGGTGTTGTCGGTGACCCAGTCTCTGAGGGCGGCCACATTGGTGAAGACTGTGGGCGACAGTGGGAGAGCGCATCCTCTCGCAAATGATACCACGCCAAATACCGTACCCCTGAACACAGCTGGTCCTCCTGAATCACCCTGAAGATTTGTTTGAAACATACAGAAGAATTAATTATAAGAAACTTAAACTATATTTAACATACAAGAGCAATGAAAACTATACGATAATTGTCTATTATGTACTAAAATTTGTTAGTAAGTATAAAAAGTTTGCTGTCTGTGTTTGTGTATGTTTGTTAGTATGTCGGTCTTCAAGACCGAGATATGGTTTTCATTTTTTATTCTGTATCATAGATTTTCATATATTATTAGTTACAGTCGAATAATGAACTTCCTAATCATTATTTTTAATTATTATTCATGATGTAGGATCAATTTAGGATAAATACGTTTCTCATTGATAAATAACAAAGAATGTAAACAAACAAAACAAAAAGATATGAGTAATCACCTGACAGGAAGACACGCCCCCAATGAGGAAATGCCCCCCGCAGAACATATTCTGTGTGAGGGCGTCGCCATAGGACAACCTGCAAAGCCAGTGTGGCACCACTGGCACTTGCGCCTCCATCATCGTCCGAGGAATACGACGGGCTCGCGGCTGAAATTATGGCTTAAATTTTATTAATTCAAGCATTACACTGTGAATAAATCTGGAATTCGAAATAAACAATTAATTCTGGCTGACCACTGTTTGATCAATCATCTTGAAATATTGTATGTGATTGTCGTGCATCAAAATTTTTTAGCAGGAGCAAGTGTTAAACAAATACGTCGCCATACAAGTCACAGATTAGAACCTAGATGCTAAAGCGGTGATTAAGGAATTCAAGTGAATCCAAAACAATAAAGAAATCAATATTCACATTGATCAATTATTTTTTGTCTGGTCGGCTAATATCGTAAAATATTACTCTTGATTTATTTATTGTAACTGTAACTGAAAAGGATATACATAAAATAATGAGTCGTCGCGATACGTCAGGCAGATGTGAAATATCGATCCTATTTTGTGTAGAGAATATATGCCTAAAAGGATGTTTTATTAAAAGAAATGAATATGGCACAGGTAATAAAAAAATATGGCATAATCAGAAACAAAATATTCCGATTTTCCGAAGTCAATAACAACACTGCATACGCTATACGAGAAAATATACGAGCTCAGTACAAACGCGTGGCGACGCGTCGCGCTTCCACTGAGCTCGTATACCTATATGACGCGTTGACATGTCGCCACCCCAACAGCCGATCTGACCCGCCCCATAAAATATTAATTTAATGTATTTATAAATCTGTGCTGAGCAACGTACTTTAGTAAACACGAATTATTATATCGAAAAAACCTTACAGAACTTGTTCTGTTGGACAACTGAAAGTGTCTGTCTGTCTCCTGGACAACCACCCAGATAAGAATTAAACTTGAACGAGACGTGCGCCAAGTTAGTCATGCAATTATATACACTTGGCGCTAGTTTAAATTAGACATTCTAGTTATCGCGCGACAAATATACAATGTTGACATTACAAAGAGTGTTTTGGGCTGGAGTTATTCAGATACGGTACTCCATCGTTGTACCAGAAGGCAACTGTGGGTAATACAGAAAAATAGGTACAAAAATATAAACAATTTAATACTAAAAATAATAAGAGTGCAGCAATATTGTTCAAAACTTTGTCCTTATATTTGATATAGTAATTTTTAATTATTTTATGTTAAAAACTTGCCTCGTCATATTTGGTTTGGCAATTTAGAATAAAAGGAAAATCAAGCATGCAGCAATCTTATGTCCTGTCTGTTCACTAAAATAATGAAAAATATCGAAAAACGTTAAAAGCTTAGTATTATTACCTAATAGGTATTGAATTTATGATAAATATAATGTGGTATGAAATAAACACGTAACTATCTTTTTCGAGCAATTTTTACGGGAGTTCAGGGTCGGCAGTGAGACGAAAAATTGTTGATCGAACCTTTTCTATCTTTTTTTTAACAAAAACTTTAGTAAGTTCTGACGGAAAAACAATTAAACTGATTTACATTTTTAAGATCAACGAAAACTTACAATATTAAATGAAAGAATGAATGAACAAAAACAATGTATCACGATTATGTGATTTAGGTCGTAATATCATGAAATTCAACAAAAACCTTAATAATTTAATTTTTACTTTTGCATAATCATAGATTCTGTTGTTAAATCATGCTCGGAACGTGGATTTAGGCGGGCTACATGTGTCGGTTTTATCACCTACCTACCCACATACCTACTACGGCACTTTCTCTGATTTTAATTTTCTCTGAGTACACTATGAGATGGGTTACAATTGAGACTGACCGCAGTAAGCCCCCATCCCGTAACTGTTAGCCTGACGAGGGGCACGTTTTGCCCCCTCTGTGGCAGACGTATGGGCCTGATGGCGGCGTTGAAAGTGAGCGGCGTAGCGAGCCGAAGCGCCGCTATATCGTTGTCGAACTGCGGTCTGCCGTACAAGGGGTGTATGGTAACGTTGGACACTGGGACAATCCGTCCGCCCGTGTCCCGCCTCGTACTGCCCACACGCAGTCGGACGCCTCTAGGTGGTGTGCTGTGTAATTAACAATAAAAATAATAAATGTGGCAAAACATTCTCAAAAACAAATTTTTTTGTCTCCAAAAAATTATGCTCGTTGTATGACTTCAAGCTACACATATTTTTCCCCAAAGTATTCCTTAAGGGGTCTTTTTTTTATAAAAGTGGGGGCAAACGAGCAAGCGGGTCACTTGATGGAGAGTGACCGGCGCCGCCCATGGACGTCCGAAGAGTCACGGGTGCGTTACCGACCTTTAGGGAAATAGGGAAAGGAGGGCGAGGGAGTGATGGGCCACCGGCACTCTCACTCACCGAACGAAACACGACAGCAACAGATGCTATTATTTCACGGTGATATTCTGTGAGAGGGTGGGGGTAAACAGAGAAAACGAATCACAAAGCATCACTTGTATACTCTTTTATCACTCACTTTTAAAAAGATATGCAAGTGCTTTTGACAGCTCTACCAGCTGACGCTCTATTTGATCTACATAATTCAGCCTAGGTTTCAATATTACATACGCAAAGCAAAACAAAACTTTCTCATTATAGATGTAGAAAAAGATGGACGGAGGTTACAGTTTATTGCTTGTTAGCTGTTGCCAATATTCGAAATTAATAATAATAATATACTCAGACATTTCACACAGCGTCATCTACTCCCAAAGTAACCAGCACAGCGCTTGTGTTATGGGTACTAGACAACTACTAGACAACTGATATGCTACTTATATACTTTTCTTTTGTAAATAAATACATATTATACATAAACATCCAGACTCGGGGCGGACCCGCAACCCCCGTTTACTTTCCGAGGCGCTTAGCCGTTGCGCCACGGAGGTCGTCAAATTATTATAATCATAATCATTAACAGATGGCAACACTATTACTTTGAAAGTGTTGCTGCTTAATAATAATATTATGGTATTTTTGAATGTCAAAAAATAAGTCAGTCGAGAAATACCCAGGCTAGCTTCTTTTCATTATATCACAATGTGTCCTACGTTTCCACCCACATCAACATCCTAGATTCCTAGAAGAACGAAAAGCATTCATTCTTCAATAATTTTCAGCAGACACATTAGTGTGACATTTATACAAAAAAATAGTTAATATATTATAAATGAACCAGAAATTACATTAAGAAGTTCAGACTACAGCTTATTGTATGCGATGTAACGAGTTTAAGAATAATAACTTTGGTAATAAAATAAATTTGCGCTACAAATTTACTAATTCTGATTTAAGTCATAATTTAAAATTAATATTCTCTATAATACATTTACTACTTTTAAACTATATCTATACCAGCTGTTGTCCGCGACTTCGTACACATGGAATTAAAAGTAAAGTAGCCTATGTCCTTCCCCTGGATTTAATCTACCACCATTCTCGATTTCATCAAAATCAGTTCAGCGGTTTAACTATGAAAGCCAACCATGCAGACAGACTTTCGTATTTACATCGTTAGTATAGATATGAATTATATAACTTTGAATAATAATTTAAACAATATTTCTTTCAACCCAAACCATGTAAATCATAGGCAGATGATCGTCAGGACAGCAGAAATGACATATTACTGTATTAGAAAAAATATATAATTACGTAGTTGTATTTGAATTGTACGATTTATTACTTTATCGGTATGTACTAATTCCTACAATTTCTTATCATCTATAATATTATTTTACTATCATATTTTTATTTTATTTTTAATGAAATGGAAATGTTTATTTTATGGGGTTATACATATTTTTTTATAGCAATAAATAACATTTTTATCGTTATTTTTACCTATTTTAAAGGTTTATTAAACGCATCATCATTATCGTGTAATATATTTTTATATATGGATTATAGTGTTTATAGTGTAGTGTTTTATATCATTACAAAAACAACTAAGTACGCTGAAGATGGTCACCACCGCTGCGATCCATTGAAAATTCTCGTAAATTCTGAAATCACCTTGACATATTCACGAATCACAATGGTTATAAATCATAGAAAAGAAATTATTTTTATGAATCTAATATCTACATCGATAAAACTAGAAAAAATGTTTTCCTAGGTCAAGATCGGTCGCAGAAAAACGTGTTCACTTTGCATAATAATTGGATTAAGCCAAATCATGAGTCATTTATAACGGGGACGGTGACGAAAATGGCAATGCAAGTTTTTTGTATAAAACAGAAAATGACGAAAATACTCAAACCACTTTAACGTCGAGTTAATTTTAATTAATGTTTAGTAACTAAAGTAAAAGCAGTAGTTATCCTGGCAGTAACAATAATCGTCTGCATGGGACACCTACTTGCTCCAATTTAAAAATATTTTTAGGGTTCTATAATCAAATGGCAACAGGAACTATTATAGTTTCATTATATCTGTCTGTCCACCTTTTTATACGTCACAGCCGATATATTTTTCCTTTTATTTTGTTAAAATTATCGCGAATTTACTGAGCATGTACTTTGTGCTATGGAATCCTAGGATAGTGCGTGTCTGACGACTTCTTGGCCGATATTTAACACTTTATCTGCAGGGTTCAATGACGCATAATAGTGCATATTTCCATGTCGTATTCTTAACAGAGTAGACCTAACGATGCTTCAGTATCACAGTCCTTGTCGTCATCTCCTCAAACCTCAACATTCTCTCCACATACTTTCGCCGAAGTTTGTCAGTGCTATTGGCATTGTCAGCTAGCATTTGAACTAATTTGATCTCCATAAGTCAGATTTCATTTCGATGTGCAACTAGTGTTCTTTACAATCAAAAACTGGGAAACGTAGAATAAATGTTTTGAAATAATCAATGAAATCTACACTCCATACTGTCTACACCAATATTATAAACGAGAAAGTGCCTATATCAGACACCTCAATTTTCACGATTAGTACGCCTATTTTGATGAAAATTAATATGGAAACCCTGGTGAAGCACAGACTATACTTTATTTTTTAATTAACCCATTAATCACTAAGTTTAAACAACACTAATCATTTACTGAATATGAAATGAAATGGCAGCTCGTATTAAGCCCCCAGTATTATAATTACCTCTTTTTACTTCCCACATTAAAAATGTGGCACCAAATTAAAAATTTTTTTTGAAATTATAATATGAAAAATAAAAGGGCACCAAGTGAATGACTCGCCCGGGGCGCTCAGATTAAGACCGGCCCTGCCTGGATCGTACACCAAAGTCTACGCTTCTATCCTACGTGACCATAAGCGCACAGTGTACATGTTGGCTATAAGGTTTGGCCAGAATCATTGGCGCATTTATTGGCTAATGTTAAGAGCATCCTTAAGGAACTTGTATAAGTGATAAGTGTCTAACCTTTTACTATCTGGTTCTGCTATGCCAACTGTAAGCCCAAATATTTATTTCTAGATGTAGCGTGAAAGTGTTATTTTATAACGCCTTTTAGGTTTCATGCCCAAAGGTTGCCAACGTGACCCTATTACTAAGCGTACACACTGTGTCAAAGTTAAAAGGTTGTATTAATTACATCAGAATAGGTAACCGATCAAAATTTTCACAAAATGTGATTATTTTGGCCGATATTATAAGAAATAGTAACAACGAAACAGCAAGCAAACAATTAAAGGAGAGCCCCATACGACAAACTTGTTTATTTTGTAAGTTTTTTTATTTTTGCTGTAACCCGCAACCATTTATCAGAGAAAATAAACACCAGAGAAAAGAAACTTAGTAATTTGCGAAAGAGCAGACGCATGTAACCACCCGCTTGTTTCTTATTTACAATACATTTCGTGACCATAGCGGTCCCACAGTGCAGGTAGCATCAAGTGCTTAATGCATGTTTCGCGTATTATCCATTATTGACCACAAACACTAAAATCATGCATACAACCTGCAAGTGTTACACTGATCATTTGTGTTGATTCTCATGTTATAACTTATGTGTAATAACTTTTTACTTACATTATACTAAATGAAAGCCAATACAAACAATACCAAGGCGTCCAATACATATTTAAAAACAACATAACATTACATAACATATCTTCACGCTGTATCCCCAACGGGGTAGTCAGAGAGGACGGAGCACCAGGAGTCGCGGTCCTTACACACCACTTTCGCTTCCTCAAATCTCATCATTCTCTTCACACATTTTCGGCTAGGTATGCGAGTGCTTTTAACATTTCCGTCTGCTAACACTCTGGCTATTTGATCTTCATAAGTCAGCCTTGGTCTTCCTTGGCTTCTTTTACCACTCACTTTCGCTCTGTAGATTTTCTTCGTCAGTTTTTCATCACTCATTCTTTCCAAGTGCTTTCTTTCTTAAAAATAATTAATCAAAAAGCCAGTTATTCATTGGGTACCTATCAAACAAAATACTGTGACAACCCTAGCACTTGCCGAGTACGCTCTGTATTATATTTTATTTTCAAGGTCACGTGGGTGTATCCTTTCTCTAATTTTTATTCTCTCTGCATTTATCTTCTTTAGCATCATCGTGATTTTAACAAAGACGCAACAGAAACGTCAACAATATCTCATTTTAACGATTGCTGTGTTCTGGTAAATAACAACATGTGCCAAATGTCGTTAAACGTAAATTAGTGTTCTTGGATTCATTTGATTACGACTAAACCGATTTATTCATTTGTTTATTTATTTAATTGGTTCGCCAACAGGCGTACAAAAAAAATGTAACAAATTTTTTAAACAGGATGCCAGAATACAGACCCAATTACAGGCGGACACAGCTTGCGAATATGAAGTACTGTAATAATTTTAATTCTATGTATATTTTTTATCTATAAGGAGTGTGTGCTCCAATAAGCAACTTTTTATATCTTCCAAGTGTGCAATTAGAAAACTCTTTTCGTTTGATGGAAAAAAAAATTATGTTCACTACAAATCCTGTTAAATATGCATTTTATTACAGAATTCCATTCTTACAACCATTGTCATAAAGAAAAATCGGTCAAAAGCATTTTATGTACGCATTATTTTAGAATCTTTTTGCAATTTCGGGCAAGCAGTTTAATTGGAAAATTACCGTTAAATTAAAAAAACTAAAATCGGTCTAGAAATCCAGTATTTAAGTTTTAAATCCTGTGTCTGATTTTAGGTTTAGTTACACTTTCGTGTTCAATATTTGTCCACTTGTAAACATGACGAAATAAATCAAATGTAGCATATGAACAGACAGATCGATGCATAGACATAACGAATTATAGGGGTTCTGCTTTGCCATGAAACTTAAAACGGAGACTTTACGAACGTCTTGCAGATGGAGTTATAAATGAAGGGTAAAAAGCATATTGTGATACTTCCTCGATCAGTCGCAATAAATACCTAACGATCTGAAATGAAATGAATTTCTAATCGCAAATCCAAATCCTATTAGTGATTCCTTGACACAGAGTAAATACTCGTACCCACAAAGGTCAAGTTCTCTAGCAACGTGCATAATTTATAACTATTTTCATAGGGTTACCTAAACTTGAAAAGTTTTTCATAAACGAAAAACTAGTTAAGAATAATGGTAAAATTCGACATAAATTAATCATAGATATAACCATTAAAATCACCAACCACCAACATTAAAACACCACACTTGGGTACAAAAAATGACAAATATCCTTATTTTTTCAGCAGTCGTCGATGCACGCTGTACTGGAGTTATTTTATCCGTCAATTCATCAGCCTTATTTCACTACGTCAAATACAACCCTGTTGTTTGTCCTGCAACAGAGCCCTGTCAAACCTGTGAGTCATTTGGTGAATGGTAACGCAGTGATCGCCATGCCATGTGTGAGATGTGAGTGTACTTCAGGCCTGGAACTGTATAAATCTTGGTTTCTGCATGGATATTCAATCATGAGCCCTTGAGTCCTTATACTCGTTTACTACTATCCCAAAACACTTTGTGGAACTTATTAACTTAGCATAGCTTGCAGTACATTTTTCTTAAATATTTATCGATAGCATGATATAGTTGTAGAATTTAATTGATTAGGTAGTATTACATTTTTTGTAATTACCATAGTAGTTTCCTTTTTGAATTCCCTCTAAAACAAATATGGCCATTTGTCTTAGAGGGTAGGGAGGCAAAGCTGCCGGCGCCAGATATAATCCGAGTCCGACATCCGACAAGATTCATGCAGACTATAGAAATCGATAACTTCTTGAAGTCGATAAAATATTTAGAGGAATCATTGATTTCAACTCGCAGTTCCATATCATCTGGTTTATTAGATCCAGTATTATCTATGCCTGAGATGGAGCGAGACCTAATATATTCAGTATCGATACAGTCGTAGAAATACGGAGAATCTCGACAACATCTGTTCTTTATTAAAATCGATCGATAACTCTGCATCCTCACAGGCGAAATGTCTAAGAAATTTTCAGGGATGAGAAATATTTATCTTTCTGATTTCTGACCACGGAGGCCTTCCCCCGGGTTCCGCCTGTATTTACCACTCTGATTCCCCAATAGTATTTCATCCCATACTCTATATCATGTGTGATCCATCAATTTAATACACAATGTTCTGACTTCTGACGCAACATATATTCCATTTTTAGTTTCGTATCTTAATAGGAAAAACAGATCCCTTATACCTTATACGATCGCTCATAATTTCGTCCTGGCTTAAAAGATATAATGATGCTGTGAAATAATTATAATTAACTATCCGTTATCTACATAGATAAAAATTAAATATTGTACGTTGGCAAGCGCATACTTGAAAACGGCTGGACCGAATGAACTATTTTTTTTAAATGTTCGTGAAGTCTGAATAAGATTATTAAGGAAAAAAAAATCGGAAAAGTTGCCCATAAAATTGGAATTTTCAGGAATAACTGAGTGGTTTTTCTGTGGGACTTTTGTATGAACTCAAGACAATAACTCACGAATAATCATTAAATACCTACTGAGCCACAGCAACACGTGGCTGATCAAGCAGCTAGTATATTACATGATTGACATGACATAAATAAATAATAAATACTTTTTAATTTTCGATTATTTGTGTCATCCTTGCAACCAAAATAAGCAATTAAGCTGGGACCAAAAAATATAATGGACGGAGTCATAATTAGTTGCCGCTACGACCGTGTCTCTTTCTATCTCACTTAGCGTAACTACGAGTGAAACAGTTAGCTATAGTAAGAATGGTAACCTCGCACTGTCAGTGTAATTCGTGTCAGTTAATGAGTCGGTCATGAAATATTTTTTTGCAAAATAGTCTTAAAAAGTGTTTTGACTACTAGTAGTAACAAAAAGAAAAATATGTCATGTTCAGCGGTGTATCGTTGTACTGTGAGCTTCCCTAATCACGCACATCACTTAAAATCTAGAAACTCTGTCCATAAAAAAGAACACCATAAGAACACGCTCTTAGATCATTTGCTCCGGCCATTGTAATACTTGATCCTTGATGTAGTATGGCAACCTCGCACTTTCAGTGTAATTCGTGTCAGCTTATATGTTGGTCATGAAATAATTATTAGCAAAGTACTCGTAAATCTTAAGTGTTTTAGCTACTAGTGTTCACAAAGATAGAAGTGTATCATTGTACTGTGACCTTCCCTAGTCACGCACATTAGTAAAAATGTAGAAACTCGGTCAACAAAAAAGGATGACAAGGGCACGCTCTAAAGGCGACGCATTGGAAATTTTGACAGCAGGGATTTCAATTTTTCTTAGTGATTACAAAATGTATGAAAGTGATATTTGGTACCCCCTGATTCTTCATTTCATTGACTTCAATTTGTCTCTACTGACAAACTTACGCGATGGGTTTTGTAACAGACATAAAAATATCATAGAAACCTATTTTAAAACATACATTTACATTTTTCCGACTAACGGAACCGATTTATGCTTCTACATTTTCTGCGTAGATTAACCTAAACACACTCTTCAAAATACCAGTTGGGTTTTTTAAACTGTATTAAATTTTCTAATATAAACGAAAATAACTGTTTTTCCGTAAGCTAGCTCGCACACGTCTAATGATGCAGGTCTATTTTAGATTGAAGTTGCAATCAATACGACTTATACCCGGTATTGAATAAAATCACTTATCGAACTGAAAGTAGGTAGAACTTGAATAAAATTCCTATATTGTAAGAATGAAATTATACATACATACATACATATCTTCACGCTGTATCCCCAACGGCGTAGTCAGAGAGGACGAAGCGCCAAGCGTCGTGGTACTTACATACCTCTTTCGCTTCCTCAAATCTCATCATTCTCCTCACACATTATCGCCTAGGTATGCGAGTGCTTTTGACATTTCCGTCAAATAAATATTTAAAAAAATCCGTCAATAAAATATTAAAAGAAATATTCTACTAGCGAAGGATTAGTATCGATAGATTGTTGGTTTTCATTTGTAACCATTCGCTGTGAGTTTTATTTACCGTTATTTAACGCGTTGAATTTATTTTTTGCGGAATCGGAAGGTACTCTCTGAAAAGTCTTATCTGTCAATAAAAGTCGTGTTAAAATTAATTCAGCCGTTTCGAAGATTAGCCGGGATGGACAGGCAGACAGTAAAAAAATTACGTGTTTGGATATAAGTAACATGCAAATGCAAAAATCAATAAGTGCCTAATCACTAATCACAGACACACATTTAGATTTTTTAACTACGGATTATAATATTTCCATAAAAAAACGAAACACGTAGATAATTTTTAATCATTTGGATACTTTGGCGGAATAATTGCAACTAAAAATTTATATTAATTAACTGAATAAAATTTATATCAAATGGATTTCTGAAAACTAAAACGCCAGTCCGTACATTTTATTTAGTACTTTGTTCTATCTCTCTAAAACTGTTTCGTTCAGTAGCTTAAGAATATACTATATAGCCGAGGCTTTTCGACTTCCGATAAATTGCTCCCAAAGAAAAAGCTACAATGAAATAATTTCAAACAATTAACTATCAAAAAACATTCCATAGCGAAATAGAAATAATAAACACATATCTTCATGCTGTATCCCTAACGAGGTAGTCAGAGAGGACGGAGCGCCAAGCGTCGCGGTCCTTACATACTTCTTTCGCTTCCTCAAATCTCTTCATTCTCCTCGCACATTTTCGCCTAGGTATGCGAGTGCTTTTGACATTTCCGTCGGCTAACACTCTGGCTATTTGATCTTCATAAGTCAGCCTTGGTCTTCCTTGGCTTCTTTTACCACTCACTTTCGCTCTATAGATTTTCTTTGTCAGTCTTTCATCACTCTAATTTTATTAAATAATTAAAAAATATATGAAACAGGTTTCCGCAAAACAACACCTCAGTCCTTGGTTTTTAGTATTTCATTCAATCGTTTTAAAATTGATTTGTTTCTTAGACAGAGTTTCAAAAACAAAACTGGAATAGAGCCTTTTAAATCAAGTTTCAAGTTCAATTTCCAGTCATTTCAATTTAAAAAAACGATTTTTCTGAACTAGCTTGAAGGCTGGATATCACTGGGAGCTCCCCAGTTTACTATGTGGTATCAGTACAAGTGCATAGCTTGAAGTCACACAATTGCCGTAATTTATTGCCTGAAGACCAATATTGTGAAAACAATAAATAAATATATAAATTGCGAAAAAATACTTACTTTTGTACACAATGTGCTGCTGTCAGAACATAGTCTCTGCTGATGATGAACCCTCCACAGAAAGAATTACCGTTAAGAACCATGGACACTTGGTATGGGTGCCGATTGACTGTGCTCGGCCTGCCTCCTATAATCTGCCCGCTTAATTCTGGACACACCGCTTCTAACTCTATGTCTTGGACTTCCAACTGGTTGTTATCTGGTGCTTCTGCTTCCTCTGTGCAGCACTGGCCTCCTGCATCTTGAAGTTCTAAAAACAGTGCATGCGTTTATAGCAAAACTTCAGCAGCAACGCAAATCAAATTTATTTTCTGCATTTACAAAACAACGCGCAATTAAGGCATGCACAAAACATTATTAGAAAATCGAATACACTTGTGACCAAAAAAACAAGTCCACTTTAAAAAAAATGCTGTTATGAAATACAAATTAAAAAATGCGATTGTGACCAAAAAAATCAGCCCACCCTTCGGTATAAAAAGTTAATAAAATATCTAAGTTCGTTATATTTAAAATTCATACACTTATTATACACGGCAATAAATGTAAAACATTGTGTCAATCCAGAATTTGTAAGATGAGCCGACTTTTTTGTTCGGAAACGTACACTATAAAGTTTTAATTGACGACTCCAATATTAGTAGATCACTCACCCGCGACAGATATTAGACACAAAAACAGAAAAACGGGCGGCCACTGAGCCATCGCAGCAGATAGGCACAGACAATTAGCCACTTGGACGCCGGCCAGGCAAATAGCCAGGCTGCGCGGGCGCAGGCGGTGTCCTAATTTGCACCACTATTGCCCAATCGATATGACCGCAATCGGAAATTTCTCACGCTCAATGTCCACGGTCGCGACCTTTTAATTAAGGTTCCGTTACATCTAACGCATAAAAGAAAAACTATGTAAAGATGAAAAAAAAATCCGAAAATGTAACGAAAAATACGCAATTTTATATCTTATGCGCAAGTTCAATAAAGTTCAGTTTATAAACATCATTTCCATCCCGCACCCAGCGTGTTCAATAAGTAATTGCAGTGAAGACCAGGTTGATTTAATATATATAAATAACTGTTTTTAAATTCGGTTACCTAAGTAGCAGCTAACTCTGCAACAGTGACGTTAATGCCGTTGTTAACATTGAGGAGGAACATCCGATAGGACAGTCACAGTTCGTTCCGGGGCGGCACGTTCTCGAAATATTCTAATCTAACTATCTTGTAAATGTTGTAATATTTCCTGTTAAATGAAATCGAGACAGACGGATTGGCACAAACTTGTCAGCGATTTTGTATTATTTTTAGTGACGCGGGTCGATCTGCCGCCCCGCGGACGGCTGAAAATATAATGCTTGCAACATTCGCTTTTATGAAATTTAGGATTTACTAGTTCAGTGCGGCGACTTTGCACGATCAGTTTTTTAATCGCACGCCTCGTGTTTTATTACTGCGTTGCTCAACACGAATAAAACAGTCGTGGGTCGTGGAGTAGCGATGAATGAATAATATACGTTAAATCAGGGCGGGGTATTTTTCTTTCTTATTCAATTAGGAACAATTACAAATTCGCTATATATATCACAAAATCTTTGTCGCAAACACCCCAATTTCTCGAGGTTCTATGTTCGTTTGTATGCTCTTTTTTTTCATGTATGCTTCGTCAGTTGTGGACCGGCGGGGTTATTACCTAAAAATTTGCAGACAGCGACAGCCACGCGATCATTGCGCGACCCGTGACTAATTGTATTAAAAAATTGATATCATGTGTGATGATGACGTATCTATTATTCTTTGTTCGTAAAATGCACTTTTCGCTGTAGATTTAGCGCCACTATACAAATTACATTACACAAATTCTCGTTTTGACAGCAGATATCGCGTGATATTGGCTGTCGCATGCTGTCTGCAAGTTACATAATAAGCGTGCCGTTCAGAAAATATTTTTTTTATTTGAAAGGGAAGTATACTTCCGAGATTGTCCCACATAAATTTCGCTGGTATTGGAAGTCAGACTTGGACGATGTACCAATTAATCCTAACGGCTTATAAGAATTCATTTATATTGGTGATACTTTTGTATATTATTCCGATTCAGAATTACAAAAGAAGTTAGTTGTATTGTAAAAAGTGGAAATTAAAAACTTTTTAAGAAAAAAATTAACTAAATTAATGTGTAATAAGTCCACTAGTTTAGTAGGCTTGGCTTGAATTGTATTTATTAGTGAAGTGAACGCGAATGCGAATGTATGCATTATTTTATGGCTTCAAAGCTTCTATTTTTGAAATATAATTTAATATAGAAATGAATGAAATATAATTTAATAAGTTTGATGATTAACTTGTTATTTGAAATTTAAAAATAACAAAAAAGAAGGTAAATATACTTTTCTTGTTTGCATAATTTTCTATTATTTGCTATTTAAGGAAGTTGACTAGTTAATAATTATAATTTTGGAAGTAATACAAACACTTGTCAATTTAATTAAGTAAACTTATTTAATTTAGTACATTACATAGAAAATATGTTCTCGCTTGTTTCATTTTGCATATTATTTTTGTTTTCTATTAAAAAAAGGATTATGTGTAATACTAAATCTTAAATTTTATGAATATTTTATGAAGAATAAAAACTTTTGTAATAAAAATTCATTTTAATGCTAATATTTTTTTCAAAGGTTTTTTGCGAATACGAGTGCGAATGTAAAAAAACAAGTAAGCATATTGTCAATGCTGCATTTCTTTACTTTGTAAAATTAAATGTCTTAAAAATGCAAAAATAAATGTGTCCGTAAGCTCGAACATGTGCTGCGTAAAATGTATTGTTCGCTATGATACTCTGTTAACAACGAATCTGAAATGGCGTGTTATTATTCGTATGTTACTTCAAAATACATAGTATAAAACAAAGTCGTAATATGCGTTTGTCTGTGTATACATTTTTTTATGACGCTTACACTTTTGAGTAGATTTTGAAGCGGTTTTCACCATCATATAGAAACACATTCGCATATAGTTCATAGAATTAAAGAAATATTGTTTCGTATTAAAATACCGTGCGAAAATAAGGCAGATTAGTGTTCAGTACTGGTAATTCATACAAACCGCTAAACAGTTTGCCGCAGATTACTTTCCATTTAAAAAAGGTATCTGACAAATTGCAATCCTCATGATTTTTCATCGAAATACACCTTTTATGATTTATTTAAAAGATTTCTGAGCATTTTATTGGGATATAATGTAATGCTCAGAATATATAGGACATAGCAATTTTAAAGATTTTTCGATGATGTAGGTACCTATTATAATAAAAATAATTAATATGAAGTAACTTCTTTAACATTTTGAATACCTGTGTCATACAAAGAACATTCGTTATATGATTCACGATTTTTTTTGACCTCAAGATTTTTTTTATTTTTCTATTTAGACCTTTTTACTAACCTTCAAAATCCAATAGTTTACTTTTAAAATACCCATTTGTCTTTGGGTAACCACTTACTTAACTGTTCCGAATTTGAGATATTTACCATCAATTTTAAATAAATTTGCATTCACTTGTCTATATAGTGTGTTCAAAAAATAACGATAATTTTCGGTTTTCGCAAGGAATTATTTTTTCTTTCTTTCTTTATGGCATGGCCCACAGTTTAGCGCATTTGCCAATGTCACGTATTATCGGCGATGTCATCGCTTGTAAAAACGGACAGCTGTGTTGATCGTAGTAGCCGCTGCAGAGATTTTTGAATTATAACTCCTTATTTTTTAGTTGTCCGTTGATTTTTTCTCATACACTTCCAAGTAGAGTAAACTATCTTCTTTTTTTTTAATTTTTTTTTTTAATGGCACCGTACGTGAGTACATTGCCAACGTCAAGTAAAGCGCGAAAACAATTCAGTAGATGATTAGCGCATTTGCCAATGTCACGCATTAACACAAACTGTAGAATCACACGTAAATTAGTTTATTCTTATCGTAAAACTCCTCCAGTAACGTGATAGTAGGCTTTACTGAAGTATGAAGGACTTCTTGGAAGAGCGCGAGAACTTCAGCTACACATGTTTATTTAGACTTATTACATTATTTTCACTTGTACAGAACTTTAAAACACAATATACTATCACTTTTGTACTTTAAAACTCCCAAAAATAAAAAAATAGAAAATGTAAACAAAAATCTCAACCTCACTTTTCCCGTTATTGCCAAAAAGTCACAAAGAATTATATGTATTTTTTTTACTCTACATTAATGTTGTCCTCTCACAAGTAGTCTTCGTTAAATATTGTATACCTACTCATGCCAGGACTTCTTCCCCAAAACATTTCTAGCAAGACTTCTAGAAGCGTAAAGTGTATCCCAAATCACGACATGTTTGGGATAGCATTGAGCTCTCTCAGCGATGTGCTTTTAATCTCACCTACGCTTGCAGAACGACGGTCCTTTCAAGTTATCTCTATTTTTATATATCGTTGATGTAAAACTACAAGATAGATTAGATAGATTAGATAGAAGATAGATAGATTACATACCCACAAAATAAAATGTTACACTTCCCTTACAAAACTATGTAAAATGTAAATATTATGGTAAATACAAATATTTTCGTTCTTTCTTTTGTAATATCCAATATACATATACTTTTTATATAATAAGTAATATCCTATCCTACACCAAATATATTTTTTTTACACTTTATTCATTACATTAACCGGTTTGAACCGCATGCCCAGCGTAGGTATTTAATAGTGGGCCCCGCATTAAGCGCAGAGGCTTGTGCCGCGGCACCAGGCTCAACAGTTATTCATTTTGTGAACATTTTCGTTTTATTATGCGTCTGGATTCAATAATAAAGAAAGATCAAATTAGGAATTAAATCACTAACAGGTAGATACATAATAAATTAATGAATTAAGTTAAATTAAATTAAATCAAAATTAAATTGAAATTAAGTTAAATTCAATTATATCAAACACTATTAAAATTTAGTTAACATAATATTACAATACAAAATGACATAAACAATAAAATATAGAATAAACAATTAACTAAAATCCAGCAAAATCAAATTAAATGAGATAAATTATTATTGATAATACTGTAAAAATTAATGAAATGGAAGAGGAAGAATGATGAGTAAGTAGTGCGTGAATTGTGTGCGTGAGTGAATATGTGTGTATGTGAGTGTTTTACGTCCTGTTGTTAGTTAATAATTAGTTGCGTGACAGTATGTCCTCATTAGCCTGGTAGTCAATGCCCATAAGCCATTCCTCTACATGGCTTTTAAAGTCTCTTACTGGCTTATGCTTAATTTCAGGGATGTTGTGACAGATTTTATTGTATATTTGTTGTAGAAGGAAGTGTGGATAACGGTTGCTGAAAGTAGTTTTGATTCTCTGAGTTGGAATTTTATAAACACATTTTTTAAGTAGCAATTTGTAATTGGGCGAGTTCATGGTGAGTTTATGTGTTGTTGTTGCCGCTTTCAATATATAAAGCTGTCGCACGCGTAATACCTTACATTCCTTGTAGAGAGCATTGGTTGAATGTCTGAAGGGCTTTCGCAACATTACTTTTAGCACAGCACGTTGAGCTCTTTCTAATTCGATGAATTTAGTTTTTACTGCACCTCCCCATTCCAGAATACAATATTGCAAGTGGGACTGGATCAAGGCCATACCAAGGCATATACCATGAGCAGTCTCTTTGGACGCGGAATTCCGTAGTAGTTTCATTGTATAAATGGACCGCCTAATCCTTCCCGACAAGCTAGTTATATGGTCCTTAAAAGACAGATTTTCATCCATTATGATACCAAGATATTTCATGTTTTTAGTATGATAAATTTCTGTGCATGCACATGCTGACCGATTGTCGGTTGGACAAGTGTGTAACTTGAGGCGGCTGGGACTCAGGACACTGAGCTTGGTTCTTGTAAAAAGTTAAGTATTTAGTTTTGGTCACATTGAGAGTCAAAAGATTTTGCCTCAGCCAAGCGAATAGGACCAACAATCCCAGTTCTGCTGCTGTCCTCACTCCCTCCCAACTAGAGTTTTCAAAGATGATAACTGTGTCATCCGCATAACATAAGACCTGATCTGACACGGGTAATTTGAGAATGTCATTCATGTAAATAACAAAAAGTGTGGGACCAAGTATGCTGCCGTGTGGGACACCGAACTTTATTGGCATTATAAGTAAACTACTTAGTGTGGGTCCAATTTCTGTAGCTTGACATCTATCCGTGAGATAACTACGGAACCATTCTAGAGCAAATCCTCTAATGCCCACGCCTTCCAGTTTACGCAGCACGATTGGGGCTGGAACCGTGTCAAACGCCTTTGCAATGTTGAGAAAAACGGCAAGGCAGCGCCGATTTTTATTTAACGACTGGGATATAATATTGGTAAGAAGTACAACAGCATCCTCAGTCGACTTACCACGGCGGAAACTAAATTGTCCATCCGACAGCAGACCATTTCTTTCAAGATAAGAAACCAGGCGTCTATCAATCAATTTTTTCAGGAGCTTAGAAAAAATACTTAGTAATGAAATAGGTCTGTAGTTGCTAGGATTTGATCTGTCCCTTTGTATCGGCGTCACCACTGCCTGTTTCCTTTAGTATGGAAAGACGCCTGTTGAGAAACTAAGAATACAGATGTGAGTAAAAGGGTGTATTATGAGGTTACAAATCTTTTTTATAAGTATAAGAGTACAGCCGTCAATGCCAGGGGCACTATCGTTCTTAAGCTCTGAGATCAATTTTTCCACCTCACGAGGGTCTGACGGGTGCAAATAGAAGGATTGGAGTGGTTGGTTTGGTATTTTTAATTCGGTGGCACATTGGGTCTCTGTGCATTCAAGATCCTTCGGGATTGTGTTTGCGTGTGTGGAACCAACCCTTGAAAAATATTGATTACAGCAATTTAGAGACTCAGCAGGATCCGGTCTGAGATTTTGAGATTTGTCAGCTCTGAGGCAAGCGCATGATTCTCTGTCAAATTACAAATGCTCTTCATAGTTTTCCATAGTTTTTTGGGATCACCTTTGTTTTTTTGAAGCTGGTGACTTTCGTAATCTGTTTTGAGTTTGTGTTGTAAACTATGGAGAAAGTTGCGGTATCTGTTGTAGAATTTTAGACGAACAGGATCTGTGGGATTTCTTTTAGCCTCTAGGTGGAGTTTATCACGGACCTTTTGACATTTTAATAATCCTGGTGTAATCCAGGGTTTTAAACTATATTGTCTACGATTAACTTTAACTTCTCGGGTATGTCCACATATTGTTTTACTTATGATACCACTGAATGTATCCACAGCCTGTTCAACATTTGTACTACTGATCACTTTAGACCAGTCAACAGACAACAGTTCAGCACTAACTGCTTCGTAGTAAGTTTTCAACTTTGTTCGATTTTTTGGAATGGAAACGAGTTTTATGCCTATCCCTGAGAATTCAAGCAAACAAATGCTATGATCTGTAACATCCGAATGACACACTACTCCTCTTGCTGCAGTTGCTCTCTTGACAAAAATATGATTCCAAGCGTGCCTTTCCCCTGGTCGGCTTTGTGGTAGATGGTAGCAACTCATGTCCAGCTAATAAGCATAAGTAATCAGCACATTGTGCGCTAAGAGGATCTTCATATAAGTTTAAGTTGATAGCATCAGCCAGAATGATACATTTTTTCTACAGGATTTAAATGTGTTATCTAGAAGTGTTAGAAAAATGTCGGTGCTTTTGAATGAAAGTGAGCAGTATATTCCCAAAATAACCAAATCTCGACTCAATTCTAGCTCTAGACAGTTACATTCCTTTCAGTAAGGCTCCCTTACTGAAATACTATGCTTGTCGGACACATAAGAGGTAACTCCACAACATTCATTGATTAAGTTGTGTACGAAAAGTGTTATACCCAGGAATTTGTGGCAGAATTGAGTTTACACCAAGCCAACACTCTGTTAGCACTATGACGTCAAATTTCATATCAAAACGCTGTAATGTCACTAGAAAGTCATCGAGGTTATGTTGAATACTACGAATGTTTACTGATAACAGTTTAAGATCACAAGGAATGTTTGTCAATAGGTCCTGATATACTTCTGGGGTATTAATTTGAAGGCAATTTAGTGTTAAAGTTCTGTCAATGTCATCGCCTACGCTATCATGGTCACGTATCGGTTCATCTATGATATTGTGAGTTTGTGGTTGTTGTGTGGGGTGATTCATATGTGTATCTGTATCAATACGTGTGTAAGATATGTATGAAAAGACGAATAGAGTATAAAAAACCATGATTATAAATAAACAGCCAGTAAGGATATCTACAAACGTATAAAACTCAGATATTCCTTGCAGGGGCACCAGATTCTCTTCCAATTTTGCTGTCCAGGTCTTCGGTGAATAGTATACGGTCAGCATTTTTGTTTTGAGTTTGTCTGACGAAAACAGCACCATTTCGGATCCAGCAGTATTTGAAGCCGAACTTTTTGCAGCATGACCTGGCCTCTCGAAATAACAATCTGTTTTCCTTGGTGAGTCGCTTATTAAAGTATAATGGGCGTGATTGACCCGCTACTATGTTTTCTGACGTGATGTTTCGTCGAGATTTTGCAGATTTGAGTAATTCGTCTCTTTTGGACTTTCTTAGTAATTTCACCATGACTGGGCGGGATCGACCGCTATCCGCGGCAGACAAAACGCTTTTCTGAGAAGGTTTAGGTCCAACTCGAGTCACTTCATCCACACCTTAGTCAGTAATATCGACTCCGATCTTTTTACATGTTACAGTTAACAAATGCATGAGGTTCTCGCCCGCAAGTTCCGGTAGCCTAATAATCTCCAGTTCGTTTTTCATGCTACTTTGTTCTTAAGCAGCCAGCTGTCGTTGCAAATCTGAAACAGATACCTTGAGCGAGCTTATTTCGAGGTTTTTAGCTTCAATTTAGCATAGTCGTTTAGTTTGTCATCCAAAGATTTTGAAACAGACGTCAGTTGGTCTCTGCAAATTCTTGTCTTAGGAGACGTAACTCCGCTAAAATGTCGTTATCGGACATTATGGGAGAAGTTTCCACGATTTTCCTCTGTTTATTACCCCAGGTAGTGTTTACATGGGTTCTGGTATAGGTTTTGTTAAGAGCAGCAACTGGAGAGTGGACACAGGGGTGTTCAAGTTGTTTCCTTTCGGTTGTGAAGCTGTGCACGTAGGGCAACAACCAACTTTGCTTGAAATGATCAGAACATTTGCTGAACTGTTCGTCGGAGAAGTTCAGACAGTCTAAGTCGTATGTATCATTGCATCTTGAACATAAGATGTAGCTGAGACTTAGGATGTGCTTGCTACATCCACTACATTTTGTCGGCACAATTACTTAAGTGATATACTATCGAGTTACAAACTCGTAGTAGGAGACGTAACAATAGGTGCGCTTTGCGCGAAGATCGCACGAGTGAATACATACACTACGCACTCGATCGGACACGCGTGACACCCCGCCTCGGCGATGTCGTCGCTTGTAAAAACGGACAGCTGTGTTGATCGTAGTAGCCGTTGCAGAGATTTTTGAATTATAACTCCTTATTTTTTAGTTGTCCGTTGATTTTTTCTCATACACTTCCAAGTAGAGTAAACTATCTTCTTTTTTTTTAATTTTTTTTTTTTAAATGGCACCGTACGTGAGTACATTGCCAACGTCAAGTAAAGCGCGAAAACAATTCAGTAGATGATTAGCGCATTTGCCAATGTCACGCATTAACACAAACTGTAGAATCACAAGTAAATTAGTTCCTTCCTATCGTAAAACTCCTCCAGTAAAGTGATAGTAGGCTTTACTGAAGTTATAAAGGACTTCTTGGAAGAGCGCGAAAACTTCAGCTACACATGTTTATTTAGATCTCCTCCATTCTTGTCACTTACACAGAACTTTAAAACACAATATACTATCACTGTTGTACTTTAAAACTCCTAAATATGTAAAAAATGGAAAATCTAAATAAAATGACAACCTCACTTCTCCCGTTCCCGCCAAAAAGTCTCGACTATCTTCTTTGCACTGATATAAGTCACAACCCGTTAAGAAGATTTTTTTTTTCTCTAAATTGGCGGAGCGAATTTGACATTTGTTTAGTTGCATATAAATTCGTCTAGTAGATGTTCATTTTATAGATGGCGCCATGAAATTGGATTTTCGATTCCAACAGTTTTTCATGGATGGTGTAATTATTAACAGCAGTTCACTTCACATTAACTATTTTTTTTTCTCCCATTTATTATTATTGCTTTTCTGTTTAAATGATATTACACTGTCTATAGCACCACCAAGGATAAGGCTCTGTCTATAACACCACCAAATACACAATATAGCAGCAAGATTAATCGGTATTATTCCCACAAAATTATCTTTATTCCTAAATTTCACAATAATAATTATGTAGATTCAGATGTCACAAACACTAACACTTGTTAATATTCATATTAGAGACACTTAGCTTAATTTTAGCGTAATATTATTGTTTAAATTAGTTATTAAACATTTTAAAAACAGATATCAATGTTTACGGTGTTATTCCGGTCTACCCGCCCTTCAAATATAAAATTATAAATGGTCGCATAAACTTATTATTGAATTTTTTATTAATTTTTGTTATATATATATATTGACATATATTGATATATATATATATATATTTGTAGCATATAATATGATATACCTACATAGAGATAACACAAATAAAATGAAACTACTGTAAATCCTTGAATTATTGCCTTCGAAATTTGTATGTCGTAAGATTTCTATTGCGACATACAGACAAATAAACACAGGTGATTCCATAAGTACTTCGTTTTTCTAATCTTGGAATGGAACAAAAAAAGTATTTGGGTAATGCTCGATCTAACAAACTAGAAATTATTTTAAACCATGTACCTAAACATTTGTGCAAAACAATTGTCAATACCGCTCTTCTCTTTTTTTGCAATAGCAAAATAAAAGTGTAGATTTTCATAGATCGAATTTACATTAACAACAAGTTCACGCCTTTTACCTGCAATAAATTCTGTATCAGGCACCATATCGGTAAATAACGAACCGATGAATCGTCGACCTTCGATGAGCACCAGACCATGACAGACCCACTTCATCTCGTGCTGTCGCCGAATTATAGAATTATAGAAATAAGCAGTAAGCGAACAGCGATAATATAAATTTTACTCTCTCTAGGTTAACTCGAGTTTGAAAATCTAACCTATCATTTTATATACATATCAGATATGTCGGTGAGTCTGTGGCGCCATCTACATGGGGTCTATACATGTATAGAGTAACTTGTGGCTGTTTGGCATGACGAGAGTAGTGACACCGGTGGAACATCATTTATGTTCTTGAACGTATACGTTACAGTGAGTCGACAACAATGTTGTCAGATAATATACCATCCGCTTTTTACCTGCCATTTTAGTAATCTATCCGCCTTCCGTTTTGACCTTCGCAATTCTGCTTTCGAATTCGCTCAATAATCCGATATATTTTTCTGACACATCATTACTGTTTCAACTATTAATTCAACAACAGCGCAAAATTTTAACGCGAAAAATGCTTAACTCCGGACCGAAGTTCCCGCTCTAAAATTTATTTACTGTGTAGGTACATCGAGGTAACTTACATTTTGGATAAAAAATACTTTATGATATGCACTTAGCCATTTTTTTGAATTTTATGACGGAACAATAAACCCACAAAAGAGGTCAAAAAAGCGTTTTATACTGTAATGTTTTCCGCCAATTTTGCAGCAAAAATTAATTTGAGAATACGCAATACTTTTTCGCCACTCGCTACATCTTGCCGTTTGATAAAAAAGAATTACTTCGTATCCTCATTATGTTCATTGGATTCATTGTCCAACAAGAACTGTGCTTTTGATAATATTGTGTAATAAGAGTAATAAAATTTAAAATTATATAAAAGTACGATTCGAATTATTTTAAGAAAAAAATTCATTGTTATTTATTAAGACATTCATCTTTGAAATATTTCCTTTCCTTTCTCAGTTCTATTGTGGCTCGGAGAACTAGGTTCAGGCACTTACTATTTACGAAATGTCTAGACAGTGTTTTTGTTGTATTATGCTATTAAATAAAGCTTACCGACATTAGACGAAACACCCCTTTTAAAATAACCCATTATGTAATAAACTATTTTTTTTTCTAGAGCGAATTAGGTGACACGCCTGCTCGTTTGCCCCCTCTGGTATAAAAAGAAAAAAAAAGTGAGTTATAACAGAAGCCAAGAAAGATCTTGGCTTTGACGGAATGTCAAAAGTACTAGCACGCCTTTACGTAAATGATTGAGAAGCGCGATACGATTTCCCACTCTGATCTCTCTCCCTACCCCATTAGGGATACAACGTGATACATAATTATGCATTAGTGATAACGAATATAGTATTTCCTGAATTTACGAATGTGAATGCAAATATTCGTCACATCACTGGTACGTAGATGTGTGGTAACTGATAAGACTAATTGGTATCTTTAGGTCAGTAGAATCAAGGGTGTTCTCTAATTAAACTATTTTATTCAAATGTAAATAAATATACTAAATCTTAGCAGTTGAATAGACATTTCATAAATATATTTACCTTTTTGCAAACAAATCTACGTAATTATTCACATCGTTTCTGCGAATGCGAATATCACATAACACGCGAACGTGAATATTCGTACATCACTAGTATGTGCGTATGTATTTTCTGAAAGAGATAGAGCATAATCAAAGGCTGAATGTAGAAATATTTGAAGATAGTGCAGATGTTATTAGGAGTGTATTGTAGTTATATGAGTTCTTCTTTTACAATTTACTATAGCCGTTGCTAGCGTCTCGTTAGTATGGAATTAGAACTTTTATTACTAGTACTTTTTCTGCCCTTCCCCAAAATTTAAGCAATCGGCACATTACATTTCATTAAAAATAAGTTTAATTACAGTTTAGCTGTGAACATAACAGACTTTTAAATTTCTAATAAATAATAATGGCCCGCCCCGACTTCGCCCGAGTTCAATGCATAATATATAGCCTATGTCCATTTAGAATAATATACCTTTCAAATACTGAAATTATTATTCAAATATAGGTGCAGTGGTTCCTGAGATTATCCTACACATATAAACAAACTTACAACATCCGCTCTCTCTCTTTGTAATATTTCTGTAGATTACTATGAATTTTAAAATATAAGGGCGACTTGCACCAACTATAAAAGCTCGATTTAAGGATTTGACATCTCGCTTGGACCAACTATTAAATCGTTGGTACTAGCGAGATGTCAAATCCTTAAGTCGAGTTTAAATAGTCGGTGCAAGTCACCCTAAATTTACTAAAAAAATAGCTAGGAATGTGTTGGACACGCTTTAACTTGGCCGTAAACAAAAAAAGGCATCACCGACAAAATCAAACAAAGCAGAATTTAATTTTAAAAAAATATAAAAATGGGGCTCAAATTAACTATTGTTATTTTGTTCATATTTATTTCCAAGCCGTTAGTCGCGAGTTAGTTTCTCAACCAAGTGAAAGAAACAAAACTTCCTAAACAAAATCTTATATTAGGTAAATTGTTTCAGTTGCAGACAAGAGATGCATGTTATATGGTTTTTTTTATTTTTGTGTGGAGTACTTTGTTTTTTTTATTATTTTCTTTTTATTGTAATACGAAGCGATTTTTTAGGATTCTGTGGCCGAAATAGCAACAACAGAACGTTAGCCTAAAACAGAACGTTAGCCACCGTAACCGGAAAAATGTTAGAAAAACTCAAAACAAGATAATAAACATCTGTTAACATTTTTTTGCGTGATAGTGCGTCGACCGCATTCCACCGCGACGGTGTCACGTTACGCTTCAGGAATATTCTGCACGTTTTCATATCCATCTATTTTAGTGCTGCGGTGGGTGATGGCCGCTGTCATAGTACAAACATAACAGTAGGATGTCTTCATAGTAAGCATGCGCCTTGGTGTGCACATTACGGAAATGTTTAGGGTCATTAGGGGTGATTATTGTATATATATATATTGGAGATATAGAATTAGTAATTTTATCTACAACTCACAATCTTTAAAATTAATAGTTAACTCTATAAATTTGCTACTGTTAATGTTAATGACATGTCCTTAAAAGTTAATGATCTCCGCAAAAAATTTACTATTTTATAAAATTCTTTTGTAAATTATTTAAAACAAGTGTTCAAGATTTAAAGTACCACTTTAATAATAATAATACAGTGTAAACTTTTTTACTACTGGGAAAACAAACGAGTAATTTATCTAGCTGATTGAGAACCACGAAAGTTTACAATGTCAATGCCAGGAAAGCACTTGATATTGCAAATGCGTTGGCAACCCTGAGAACTAAGATGTTGTGCCTTTTGTGCCAATCGCCGGCTGTGTTACCCTCCACACTGAAACACAATTACACAACAGTATAAGCACTGCTGTTCGGCAGCAAGATTAGCGTGTAAGATGGTAATAGCGATCTGGACAGACTCTACACAAGGTCTTTGAAAATTACTCGGTGCCAAATAGTATCGATACTTTTGGTTCGATGTTTTTATCGGTATCGATATAGTAGTATTTAATATTGAAATATTGTGAAAAAGTCACGAAATATAATAACCTATTGTAAGCGTGAAAGTGAATTCATTGCTAACATAACGTTACTTATTTTTTAACAAAGTTCCTTCGCGTGATATTAGTTTTATAACTATAATAACAAAATCGATAAAATTACGAGATATCTTTTTATCACAGTGATATCGGGGTCGAATCGAATTTACACTTTATTTTAATATCGATTCGAATTTCAAAAAATCAGGTTAATTTAATTTCGATAATTTCAGTTTTCCAATTATATTTTTAATTTAGTTTCTAGTTCTAAAAAACTAGGATTTGGAAAACTAATTATAGCGATTAGCACACTTATAAATATTTTTGTTTTTATCTAAGCGTTTAGTATTCATACCGATATTGTAAAAACAAAATCTTCTTTGTCTGTCCGTTGCGATTTCACAGCTAAACCGATTAACCAATTTCAATAAAATGTGGTGTAGAGATAGATTGATTGAACCCTAGGAAAGGCTAACTACAGTTTGTTAAAGATTTTTTTTTTACAGAACCTTTATCGCTAGAGTAAAGACGAACGTCTATAAATAATTAGGGAAGTGAAGCGAGCCCTACTATAGGCCACAACCCGTACATTTTTGTGGTATACTTTATGAAAAAAAATTTTGTTTTTTATATCAGAGGGGGCAAACGAGCAAGCGTGTCACCTGATGGAGTGACAACCGCCGCCCATGGATGCCCGCAACGTCCGAGGGAATCACGGGTGCGTTGCCGTATATAACTATCACACCTCTAGATTTATAAACGTTCCATCTATGTATCAGATCTCTAGATTTGGAATTTAACATAGGAGATAATTCAAAGTCATGTATAGATGAAAATGTCTTACTAACATTATAAAAAAAAAGTAATTTTAATAATTCAAACGGAAAATAGTACGTATGTAAAGTATTTTGAATAAAATACTAAACACTTCTTAAATAGATACATTCATAGACAAAATAAGAATAGGTAATTTTAATTTGAAGTACAAATGCCTGTTTGCTGTTTCGTGTCAATCGCATCTCAATTAATAATAATATTTTTGTTTAATAAAAAATGAAGACTTCCATTCAATATAAATAATCCCCAATGACAATTGCTAATGTCAACTCATTACCATCAACAAAATAATTATTCTTGAACTAAATTGAATGCTTAGCGAAATTAATCGCTTTAACCTTCGGATACTCGTGTAATTTTAATATTCCGTATTACTAAACCATAAAGAACAATAAATCCTTAGAATCACTATCATGTGCTAATATCAAATTGTAACTCTTAATGAGTTTTTTTGTGTTTATTGTGGTTATTGTACATTGTTGTGATCATTTTAAAAATATTTATTATTATATATTTTAAGTTTTAGTATTTATTTTATTATATATTTAGTATTTATTTATTATATATTTTAAGTTCAAAAGACAATATATGTAGTACTTATTGTATGTCAAAACCAACGTAATATTCTTAAATGTTTTATTAATTAACAATAATTGACTTATCATGAAACAAAATTATTGCGACCAATCACAAAACACAAGATTTCTGAGCTCGAGCCACGATATTTTTGCACAAGAAGTATTCCGCAACTTTGATTGTTGTCGATTATTTATGCTTTTACACTTAAGCATTCTGCACAGACCCCCAGGTAAGTCGTTCGGTCGTTGACTAAAACCCAAATTAATTGTAAATGACTATGAAACTATTTGTGAATGTTTGCGACATTCACGCAGTTACGTTATAAAGAATATAATAAAAAAATTAGTTAAGCCCGAGTTCACCTTGCTTACATAGGGTTCCTTGTAAAATTTTGAAAGCTAATATCTGGAAATTTATAAACCCAAACAAGACTTTCGTTAATTTTTCTGAATGTTTTCAATAAGACTATATTTCTCAAAATTTCTGAAATTTTAGGTTCCGCTGTTTTGAATATATGAGAGCAAAATAGTGAAGTTAAATTTGATACTGGATTTATACCGTCTTTAATTCTGGTAAGAATATTTTTGTATGTTAACTAATCAAGTTTATATATCACTTATTTCAGATGAACGGATGGACAGACGCGTTAGTGATTTTATAGCGGTTCCAACTTTTCCAAACCCTAAAAACCAGCAAAAACTGTGTTATATGCGCACAATTTATGTACCATAGTTGTACGTACATACATATCTGCACGCTGTATCGCTAACGAGGTAGTCATAGTCGCACCGACTAATATTCTTTTTGATTGAAAAATATATGAATAAGTAACAGACGGTTGGCATAAATACCAAAGTTTATATTTTTATCAATTTTATAATGTTCTAATAGCATCTCTTTTTGATATCATGCTGTTATGTCCGTATGAATAGAATTGTTTGCTTTGACAGTTTTCAGTATAAAAATAGTTTAAACTATTTTTTATCATGTAAGTACGGAGTCAAAGGGCTTGATCACGAATCTTCTATTGTTTTATATAATTTCTCTACTTCTATGGACTTAATGTGAATGTGTTACAGGTACGTACAGTCCTTTCTTGTCAAATGCACTTGCAACTTCGGAAGTTACAAGCGAACAAAGACAAAAACGGTTCGCAACTTGGTAAGTACAGACAGGAAGTTTCAAATTCAAATTCATTTGTTTGCGATATGTGTTAGATATTAATGTCAATCAGTCATATTGTAGATATTTGAAACTGTCTCTGATGTCTATGAAATGATTGCCATAGTACAATATTAAGCCTATACTTTAATAAAATATTGTATATTTTTCACTAATTGAGCGACTTTTTGAGTTCCTCTACAGAAGTATAGTACATACATACATACACATCCTCACGCTGTATCCCCAACGGGGTAGTCAGAGCGCCAAGCGTCGCGGTCCTTACTCTCCTTACATACCTCTTTCGCTTCCTCAATATTCTCCTCACACAATTTCGCCTAGGTATGCTAGTACTTTTGCCATTTCCGTCTGGCTTCTTTTAGCTCTCACTTTCGCTCTGTAGATTTTCTTCGTCAGTCTTTCATCACTCATTCTATCTAAGTGCCCGAACCATCTAAGCACCCTTTCTTCATTTTTACAATAACACTGTCGTGCAACCACTGATTTATACGTGCTACCCTGTCATACTGCGTATCTCTTCATTGTTTCTCCTGTCCACAAGAGTGAGTCCCCACATATTTATATATGTACACGCATATTTATATATATACAGAAATATAGTAACCTAAAAAATATTGATTTTGTTTTTACAATTATAACTAAATCACTATATTCTAAAAAAAAATCTAGCTCCGTTTTTAAAGGTTAAGACACATTAGTCGTATTGTATCATCACCAAACACGTGTTAACATTGTGAATGTCCGCGTCGCAATTCCGCTGATAGATTTATAAGATTGTCCGCCAACAGTAAGTATCGTTTGGCGAGTTTCCATGGTACCACAAACAAATACATTATCTTTGAGCAATTTTATAATTTTACATTGTATAACTGGTGTCACCTAGAGCTTATTGAAATTAAATAATTAATTAAATAGTCATATCGTTTCAAAAGCCTCGTTAAATTTCACTATATGTGGGCGTCCAAGCAAAAAGGGTCCAGTAGTGGGGTATTGAGTTAAGACTAGATTCGGAATTTAGAATGATCAATTGATGATAAGCATTAAAAAAATATTCAAAAAGTGGCATATATTTTTTTATCAGACATTTAAAGTTGAAACTTTGAAAAAGCTTGTTTTGAGAAAAAGCATTTTTAAAGTTTGATTAAAAAATCAAACTTCTACTTATTTGTTTCTACTTAGAAACATAACGTAAAGTCATTTCCTATGTGAACTTGTAGATAATTGAGCATTAATTAATAATCAGTTAAAATCGCGAAATGCCATTTTTTCACTCAACTTTGCAAAACTGCGACTATCTCGGAAACTAAATGCCGACTACTGGACCCTTTTTGCCTGGACGCCCAGATATGTGTATTAAAGATTACAATACCTGTATGCTGTAGACAAATTACCCGATTGCGGCGAAGTTAAAAGGAAGGTTATGAATTCAGTGTTATGTATTTATATAACGTATGAAATATCATTAGATTCCTCTCAATTATATACTTGTAGGCTTTGAGGAATTTAACATGGTGCCTATGGTGCGATATCAAATTAAAAATTAGGAAAAATTATATCGTACCCCATCATGATGGGTATCAAACTGAGAAGGCCATTTCAAGATAATGATCACAGGGCAAAGTACAATCTAAAACAATATTTTTTATAATCATTTATAACAAGCTGGTGCCCGCGACTTCTCGTGAAAGTCGGTTTCATTACGCTCCCCTATAGGGTCCTTGAACGTGTAACAGGCGAGCAGTGAATTTAAAATTATCTTTAAACGACAACAATTTTTTTCACTGACTTCCGATTTCAATGAAACATGTTGCTCCAATTTGAGCTTAATCTACTTGTCAAAACCGCAAAATAATCCGTTCAGTAGTTTCTAAAATTAACGTATACTCCGTGTACACACAGAAAGACAGACAAAAATATTTAAAAAATGCTTCTTCGTGTTCTGTTACTCTTTTAATAAATTTATTCAATGTACAGACGCACGGTTTTTACTATTTCATTATATGTATAATTAGATAAAAAATTTAATTAAAAATGATTAAAGGTATCTAAGCGGTAACTTTGAGAAAGTCTATTATTTAAGATAATGTGTAGTTTTAAGTTTGTAAATATTAACGTAGGTATATACTTTTTTGTTAATTTAAATAAAAATTTATTCTTAATAAAAAAATAAACCAAAAATGACCAATGATGAGACCACTAAATATCGTGTATGATTTCAAACAAAAACAAAAAATAAAAATTTCAATACTCGTACGTACACATATACTGGTATATAATAGAAAGAGACGAAATATCACTGTGAATCTTTCTGTCGAGCTGACGAACCTAGCGCCGCGCGACGCGCGTGTCCCACCCCACGTAACGCTTTTTCCTTATATGACGATTTCTACCAACTCAAACCTCCCGCAAGCCGCGTTAAAGAATTTCATTCCAAAAACTAAAGCCAAACTATATATTTATGACTACTTATTCCCAGGTAATGAATGAGTTGAGAAAACGAGAAGTTTTGGTCGGTCATACTCAGATACGATTTGACCTTCAAATGACTTCGAAGGGCAAAGTCAGAGGTCAATGTCAAGGTTAAGATCATCAATTTATTGCTCCTTAGAAACCCTACAACTTTAATTTAAAACTTTTCCGAAGTAATGAGACCCAGTTAGAGATTTCACCTAGTACCTATGTAAAACCGCTAATTTACCTAATCTGTAGTCGTTTTGATCAACAATCTCTACTGAATTGTAGATCATTATCATTATTTATTCTATATTATAAACACATTAAATATATTGACACCATTGACATACATACATATCTTCACGCTTATCCCTAACGGGGTAGTCAGAGAGGACAGAGCGCCAAATATCGCGGTCCTTGTGTATACTTCTTTCGCCTCCTCAATTCTCATTATTCTTCTTACGCACTTTCGCCTAGGATTGCAAGTGCTTTCGACGTTTCTGTCGGCTAACACTCTAGCTATTTGATCTTTATAAGTCAGTCTTAGTCTTCCTCGGCTTCTACTACCCCACTCACTTTCGCTCTGTAGATTTTCTTCATCAGTCTTTCATCACTCAGTCTTTCTATGTGCCCAAACCATGTCAGCATTATTTTCTTAATTTTTACGATACTATTCACTTTTGCAAAAAAAATTCAATCACTTCCAACTTGTGATGACAACCTGTCTAAGAATTTGATTATAGTAGAGAATAGTCTATTCGAATTAAAGTGTAATTGACTTGCTTTTACAATTTGTGAGAATTGCAAAATGTGTTTGTATTTAATTTATTTTGTTATTAAAATCGAAGAAAAAGCAATTTCTGTCTTGCGTTGAAGGCAGTTCAAGTTGGTAAATTATATAAACCGTTAAACACGTACATTGGCTATTATGTGCCAATATATTTACCATTTAACATTTTAAATGAAAAATTTTAACAAAGCAAGATATCGAGTGCTCGTTAAAATTTTATATCTAATAATAAAATTAGTAAACAGTTGATTCAATTACTAATTCTCAACCGTTGATTCAACAAGCTTGTTGAATCACCTCCCACACCTAGAGTGCCGTCAAAGCGTAATTTTGTTCACTCTATCTTTCTATTCATCTCAAAAGGAAATGATACGAAGATATGTATGTATAACATAGTGAAATGCAACCAGACCTATGTCGTATAGAACGATAAGTTCCGTATAAGTATTCTTAGTCGAGTCTAATGAGTTGCGAAACATATCAGCATATATATCAGTGTGCATACCTAAACGAAACTACTTTCAAAAATGAAGTGAATCAGAATGAATAATGTGTCTAGAGTTGCTCGTATCCGATAGCGAGCTTCTCATATTACAAAAAAAGCGTGGAAACGGAACAAAAGGACAGCTCAAGAACTCATCAGAACGATTAGGTAAAAACATATATAAAAGCCGAATATATTATATAGACTCAGGTGATTCCGCTAATCGACGTGTTTCGCCTCTTAACAGAGCATCCTCAGTATATTCCAGAGATCAGACTCGGTCAGCTATTCGCTATAGGATTCAGTGCTTGTTAGCTGAACGAGTCGGATCTCTGGAAAATCTTCAATATTTGTTTCGTTAAGAGGCGAAACTCCTGTCGTTTAGTGGATTTTGAATTTTGGACAGAAGAAAGTTAAAAATTAAAGAATTATTTGCAAGGTCGACTAAGTTCTAGCACAGTGTTCTAGTCAGTCTCGCGCGACTAGGGTTCTTTACCGCCACACAATATGTATGTTCGTATTATGTATTTACCAAACCAATTTTCTTCTCCTAATCTTCTTCAAATCGAGATCTTTAGCGCAAACCCTCATTTGACCATCTGTTGTTTTGCTTTAGTGTTTGCACTATAAACTCACCAAGCTTGACGCTTGTAGGTATGTATTGCCATTTTTCAATAGAGCAAAACAAAAAAAAACACGATTCTTATATGGGGACTCCTTAATTTTTTAATTTGCTTTATTCTTTGTTAAGATATCCGCCATAATAACACAAATCTATATAAATTTCAACCAGCTATCTCTTACAATTTAAAAGATACAGCCCTAAGTGGCACAGACGGTAGGACGAATAGATGACGTAGCTTATATAGGATCCCGTGGAGCATCCTTTGGGTACGGAACCTTACCTTATATGAAATATTTAGAATATTATTGTCGATCCGTATAATATGTAAGTATAATATTTATACTTGAGCACATTCTAATTTTAAATCGCCTTATTCAGAAATCGGTACAATTATTTCAGTTAATAGCTTTTTAAAATATTTTCGTTACAGGAAACATTTAAAATAACAGCTGTAATTTGCTGAATTTCAAATCATAAAAATACATTGTATCCTAAAAAACATCTTACAATTGAATTTACTGCTGCTATTGTAATATATTTACACGTGGGTGAAGCAATGTAAGATTTTGCCAAAATGTCGTGTTACGCGTATTGAGTAATCACTCAATTTATTGACGTCAGACGAGGACGCAAATCAATTGGCGATTCGACAGACTAAGTCTGTTTAAGAGAAGATAATAATAATAATACTCCAGACAATTACACAGATTGTGTGACCCCAAACTAAGCAGTAAACTTGTACCTACTATGGGTACCACACAACGAACTCTGGGGGAGTTCCCAGTAACACCCACACTCCAAGCCAATTTAGAAAAGTTCGTTTTCCTAAATTCACTTGACCGGGGATCGAACCCGGGACCCTAGCTTGAAACTTAACTTGAAAGATGGAAACAATGAAATAATTCTACACAAACATTTTTATATTTGCGACAAGCATACATTTAAATTGATCTCGGACCAAGTATTACAATGGAGGCAGCATTTGCTCGAAGAACGTGCCCTTAAAAAGTGTCCTATTTTTGTGACCGATTTTTTAGATTTTTACTAATCTACGTGACTAGGGAAGGTCACAATACAACGCTACACAGCTGAACATGACATGTTTTTATTTTTGTGACTACTAGTAGCCAGAAACCTTAAGATTTACGGGAATTCTGCAAATAATTATTTCATGACCTACCCATAAGTTGACACGAAATACTATAGTTTACGAATTACTATAGAATTACTATAGCTAACTGTTTTACTCGTGGTTACGCTTAATGAGATAGAAAGAGACGCGAAAATTCGTTTAACACACGGTGGTAAGAGTGGCAACTTATTATGATTCAGTCCAATATGTTTCTTGGTCTCAGGATTTGATAGTCTAAGCCGGCTGACCATGTCAGATAAGAATTAACCTTAGAGTTCCGTAACAATTGAGGAGAAATTGATTTAATGAATGATTTAAAAATAAAATGGACTTTTTGACGGGAACAGGAGAAGTAAGGTTGTTATTTTATTTAAATTTTCTATTTTTTACATTTTTGGGAGCTACAAAGTACAATAGTGATAGTATATTGCGTTTTAATGTTCTGTATAAATGAAAAGAATGGAGGAAGTCTAAATAAACATGTATAGCTGAAGTTCTCGCGCTCTTCCAAGAAATCCTTTATAATTTCAGTAAAGCCTATTATCACTTTACTGGAAAAGTCTTACGATAAGAAGAAGGAGCGAGTTTGCTTCCAACGTGCTTCATATTGATTCTACTTGTTAATACGTGACATTGGCAAATGCGCTAATCTGTGCGCCATGCCATAAAAAAATGGTAACTCTTACTGACAAAATAAGCAATGAAGATACCTACGAAGTATATGGCAGGGTTGGATGACAGTGTTATTGAAAAATTCAGAAAGGAATGTTTAGATGGTTCGATGAAGAAAATATGAAAATATACAGAAAAGATACAGCAGAAACCAAGTAAGACCAAGGCCGACTTATGAAGATCAAATAGCCACAGTGTTAGTTGACGGAAATGTCAAAAACAGTCGCTTTCTCAGCAAAAATATGTGCGAATAAGGAGATTTGAGGAGGCGAAACGCGAAAGAGGTATGTATGGATCGTGATGCTTGGCTCTCTTTCCGACTACTCCATTAGGGATACACCGTGAGGATATGTATGTAATGCATATAAAATTTATAATGTTAATGTTTGGTTTAACGTTACCAAATGTCTACGTGTACATTATTTAGTTCATTAGATAAAGAGGACAAAATTAATTATAAATGTAATAAACTTAGTGAAATTAAATTAACCTTTACCTTCACAATAAGTTATGCAACAAAAAAACAGTAAAATGTGAGACAAGGTTAGCTTAATGCATTTAGCATATTCTACGTGACATAGGGACAGAGAGATTCTGGATAGACTTCGGTCCCGTCTGCTATTTTAACTAAGGAACTTTAAAAACTGGCCAAATGCTAGTGGGATTTACACAGATATAGCGTTCCGTGCTGACACCAATCACCGATTGCGAAATAAGAACTATCTAAGATAAATATTGGAATCTTGATATTTTTTACTTATAGATTTTATTTTTAACGTTTACGATTATTTTTCGTTTCAAACGATGCTTTTAAAGCAGTTTTAATCGTATTTTCGAAAAAAACTGTTACAAAAACATAGCGTAAAGTAATGTACAAATTTTTTAACTCGTAATTTATAAAGCTTTCATTTAATATCCCACACGATAACACAAAAAAAAAATGTTATATTATGCCACTGAAATTCAAAAGTTGACGATAACACAAAAAAAATGTTATATTATGCCACTGAAATTCAAAAGTCAACTTTTGAAATTCACGTCTTGTTTGGACCACTACTCAATTTTACTGCACCATATCTCAGTCGTTTACATCAATCCCCGCGAAAAACCATTGTGACGACAGACAGACAGACAGACAGGTGATGTTGTAAACGTTCCGTTTTCCAATTTTAGCACGGAATACCAACAGAGAAAAGATTGAAAAATCAATTTCGCCAAAAGGGAAACTAATTGTAACTGACCTTCGCATCAAACGAGAAGCAAACATTACAAAATACCATACGAAATTAATATTGCTCTCTTTACTATTTTCACAAAATAGTAACGGCTACATCCTCCACGTGTTGGTAAACTATTTTCTGTTTCGCCTACAAGTTCTGAAAATAATGTTTCATAACCGTCTGAAACACAAATCATTGAGTAAACAATGTTAATCGTTACGAACGTTTGTATAAACATTGGAGAGATTACAAACATTATTTTTAACGTTTAAACTGAACTCGTAGATAGACTATAAAACAAAGATAGACGCGCCATTGCCACCAAATCTCAAAGGAGTCAGAATAAAAATAATTTAAAGTACATGATTATTTCAATGTATAAGAATCCGCTTAACGCAGACTTTGTGTTAGGTGTTTGGTGACCTAGATCTCGATATCTAAGAAGACTGAGAGTTAGATATTTGGATACATACAACTTCAACTCATTATCTTGAAATGTATAAAGGTAGAAACATGATTAGACAAAAAAATCTCGATAAAAAAAATTCCACAAAAAACTCTGTTTTGTACAAAGATTCAGTTTCATCTCTGAAATTCTACAGAATTTTAAAATGATTTTTGCTAAAATGAACAGGCAATTATAATATCACAAATCTCTAAAACCAGCTTTTTTTAATGCTAATGTAGTTTTCTTGCAAATTACATCTATGTGCAAAAACAAATGAGATTTCTCCACGCTAAAATGTGATCAAACCGCAACAGTGAAAATCAATTTTATTTGTAGCGCCGCGCCGTAGAGGGCGGGGGTAATGAACAAATTCGGTAGCGCTCGGCTGCATAGACGGACTCTCAAATAGCCCATGTGGCAATGTAACAGGGAACTTGCATATATTTATATTTTTAGTGTATCGTAAAGATTAAGCCCTTATATGAACACAATTAAAACAATAAAATGTGCACAAATAATTTAAAAAAATGGAAACGCTACTTCCACCAGCTAATTACCTTGACTATTCAAGAAGGTAATGCTGCCAGTCTGCAGGCACTCTAAGTAATGACAACTCAAATGTTTAGACATGTACATTTAATAAAATTAAAAAAAAAATTATGACTTAAAAATCCGTGCCAAAAAGTGAAGTCACGTAACGTATAACGTCACCGCCTATTTCATTCATAACGCGACAGTATTTTCCGCAAAACATCATCTAGTCATGTTCACATCAGCCTTAGGAAGATTTTCCAAATCTTCCTAAAGCTTCTTTGTATTTTTAGAGCTCCGTAACCAAATGACAAAAAACGGAACCCTGATAATTTCGTTCTGTCCATCTGCTTGTTCCTCTCTGAGACTAATGGCATTATTTTGTAGGGTAGTGGGGTATTTTTAGAAAGGTCTTCAAAAAGTAAAGAAAAGTCGTAGAAAGAAATGTAAGAGGCGCTGTTAGATAGTGATACCACAGATTAATTAATTAGGTGCTAGCGTTAAGCTTTACAACAAAATTTAAAATATTAATTCCTTTTTCGTCTATGGCGCGCAGACATGTGCCGCCCAGATTATCAATTAGTAACATTTTTCATACAATATTTCTGTTTGACCTCTTCGTTCTCAAAAGAAGAAAGAACAATATTCGTGTTCTTTTATCAAACCTATCGGTCATATTGTAGTCGCACTTGTCGAAGAACCAATCATCGTTTTTCGAATAGACGGACTGAAAAAATATTTTACCTCGCTCCGCTCCGGATTCAAAATAGTGCCTCGCCGTAAAAATATTATTTTCCATTTACAACCTTGTTGTACAATCTACCTATTGTTTCACTCATTCGCATGCACCAGGCAATTATAATAACTGAGTAAAAAAAATTAACGAGCGAGCCTTACAGTAGTCGCATATGATGTGTAACATCTGACATCACACCTTGGTAATAAGCAACATTAACATTATATCCTGAAAAAAAATGACTTAGGTATTATTGAAATGATTTTTCGTAACGAAGACAAATTATTTTTAGTGAAAATTGTATTTTATTTAATTAACACTCGGAGTAATGCAATTATTTATTGAAGACAGTTATATTTGTTCAATTTGGGAGAGAGCGGAGACAAGACTTATGATAACTAAAATATGAGACATATACTTGTGATTTCAAAGTATTTAAAAACCGTTGACAAACTGCGTTAATAACAATACCACTGTTAGTTGTCGAAACATTTCGATATGTGTTCATTTCGAGCTTAAGTTCATCACACTGTTGGCTGACAGTACCAACCTCTCGGTAAATGGGTTGGTACCATCTGACAGCCAACTCTATCACTGCGCGCGCTCATTGGTCAAATTAAATAGCGCGCGCTTCCCGGCTTCCTGTTACACACTTCCGTCCCTTTTCACGAAAGCACCCACAGATTGCAGGAAAGCGAGAAGAAAGATGTTGCACATCAAAAACCATTACCGAGTTTTCAGTTTAGGCCGGCTTATATAACGACATTTCATAACGTTTCACATCTACCATAATCTATAATAGTCTTTGGTATTTAACGGCCTCGAGTCATCTGCAACATTTTTCACAGTCGCGTCTCAAAAAATGACACTAATTTACTCAAGATCGTTAGTTACATCCTCATCATCATCATTAGTTAACTGGCTCATTGGCATTGGTGGGATTTCTACCTTTCGAGCCAAGCATCGCAGCTTCGAATTTTGATTCGATTTTACAAGATTTTTTCTATATAACCTTGGATTCTCATTGGTTTCTGTTCGAAATAATATTTAAATGCAGATAAGTTAAATTTAATCGAATTGCTGAAATCTTGAAGTAATATTCTTAAATGTGTTTCGAATAAACATGAGAAATGTTAATGTCCTGTCCTCCTGGGTTTGCTTAAAAAACCAAATCCGAAAACGAACAGTTAGTTTGGCCCTGTCTGTTTGATGTTCATCTTCCGCAGCTAAAAGTTATAGAACTAAAAATCCTTAAAATATTTGTATATTTGTAATAGCGTTTTCGAAAATGGCTCCAACGATTTGGATGTAATTTACAATACAGAGGTTTTCGGGAACTAAAAATCGATCTAGCTAGGTCTCAATTCTGAGAAAATTCGTTTTCTCCATGTGTTCCCGTGTTTTCACACACTTAAAATTGGTAATTGGTATTGATTGCTAATTTCGCAATAGTGTTACCTTTACAATAGCACTTTTCAATAACTAGAGCGTAGGTTTAATACCACGCCAAAGTGTGCGGGTTCGAATTCTGAAATGTGGTCAGACTTTTTTGTTTCTTTTTTGATCCGAGTACCAGGTACTTTTATTTAAACTGCTTACGAACTTTTTTGTCGTAAGTATATAAAATTAAAAGAGAATTGTTTACAGAGAGAGTCGCAGTTAAAGGCTAGTTTATAATACAACTGTTAACTATTAATACACGAAATTGGAACAATGCTCCATGAAACGTACTCGAATTAGTTGCCTTGCATTTAGGAGAACCCAGGAATGCTTATGCGTTCGGAATGAGGTCAGCGGGTCAGCACACACCATGGCCGTGGTCTGAACACGTCATAGCTGGCAAAGCTCCAGGGTCGCTCCATCATAATATAACTTTTAAAACATATACACATCTACATGCAAACTATCTTATTAGCATTTGTCTTTACAAGGAATATATTAGTCTCTACCGAAAGAAGAAAGTCAACCGAAGCACAGTCAAAGGTGACATTGGGTGACATACATATGTACTACAACGCCACCGTATTTCCGCAGTGAACTAAAACTCAAAAGCGGGAAATTCAAACAGGTGTTGCTTGTTACAGCCCCCGTATTCTCAATACCTAAATACATATTCATGCATATCTTCACGTTGTATATCCCTAACGGGGTACTCAGAGATCTGCTACTTCGGATGATCAGTGTTATCATCAGTTACATAATTAGGAGCACCATCAGCCTGTAAACGTCCAGGTTAGATAGTGTTCAATTAATGTACTTTTGTGTTGTAAAGACATGCTGACGTTAGCAATAGTTTTGCCATTTTTAATTTATTCAATTTTAAGGCATTAACAGTTTTTATTAATATTCTTAACATAATAATATGAAATTATCAAAAAAAATTAAAAATAACTATGAAATTCAAATATATACGTATACAAGGTTATTTTGAAAGGATGGGTAAATATAAAAGGTTACTAAAACACTCATGACAAAGGAAAACTTGCATTCTACAACTTCACCACAAGTCAATAGTTCTAGTGTAACACCTCAAAGTAAAAAAAATAAAGATGAGGCAACCCTAATATCAGCATTTTTACGTCGCTAATAACCTTTGGAATGTTTGGAATATAGGTTATAATGATAGGGTTGTACATTTTTTCCTATTAAATGAATGTTTTTTTTTTGTATGAAACAAAATAAACATATCCCATAATTATTACATCTGCAATATAACAGTCAGCAGTGACATGTTATAACCCCGGCGAATTTATACCCCCATTCACATTAACCTTGTATATTGTATATTGCATTTATTTAAATTTTTATATCACGTACAGCAACACTGGATTTTTGGAAACACACTCTATAGAAAAGCCGCGAGATATAAATTATTTCTACACATCATGAATCATGATGGTCCTTGGTTGAACTCATTACTATAATAAAATAATACCATTTTCCGATTTCAGCTATGCTAGTGGGAAATTGATAGAGGTTTTTTCTTCTGTGCACTATATACTACATAACGTGACCATACATCCCGTTTTGGGCAGGACAGTCCCGCTTTCAGGCTGTCTGTCCCTTGTCCCCATTCAGAGCAAAAATGTCCCGCTTTTGCATACAAATATGTACCGTATGGGTACCCCAACCTACCTAATATATTCATTGCATTCGAAATGCGCGGGTGACAAACGACGACAGCGCGGGCGGCGTGATGAAGAGAAAGCGAGTGACATATGCCAGAGCGATCTGATTTGCTACGCGGACAAATATAAAAAATCAAATTCGTCTGCAACTGAATCTAATATCGATTAATTCAAATTACAAATTATTAATACATTGTTCTCATGTTCTTGTTTTTGAATAAATAGTAAAATGAGCCTTTTTTTACTAAATTTTGCAAGCGTCCCGCTCTGACAAAAAAAATAGTCACGTTAATTATACACTACATACAGTCCTATACTAGATTTTCTAGCCCGAGACAAAAAGAATGTTTGTCTTTTAATAAGCACGTTACGTATGTTGAGTATGAGTGTTAATAACTTAGAAAAAATACCACAATATTTTGGCAAAGATATGTGCCTCTTAAGTTCATAATTTAAGTATTATTTAATATGTTACTCTTTAATGGTATGCTCTATATTATCGTTTATCGTTACAAATTATTAAAATCAAAACACGCATTTTAAAATACCTAAAGAAGCTCATAGCTAAAAAAACGGAACGTGTTAACAGTTATAATCCGACTAAATTAAAAAGTCATGTCACCTGTCAAAACCGTTCAAGCTTATTTTTAACAATAATAATAATAATAATAATATTGTGAGGAAAAATATGTTATTATTTTAATATAAAATTTTTGTTATTAAAATAGAGTAAAATTAGATCATAATTCGTTATAATCTTATATTTATCTTATATTAATATTATATTGATATTTACTGCATATAAATATTCTATAATTATAACGAAGCGAAGCGGCCGAAGCGCTTCGCTGGGCGTAAATGAAAATTCTTTCCGTGGAATTCTAAAAATAAATAACCTAAAACCATTTACAAAGATCCCACTCCAAATGGTCATAGTCCCATACCGATACGTTCAGCAGTTTTCACGTGATTCCATGACAAAGAAAACCATTTTCATTTTGTAGGTATAGATTAATAAAAAAATATTATTACTTATAAATTCGATACGCTCAGCATTACATTAATTTTCCTTCAAACTTTGTACTGGTAGCGCAGAAGTGGAAAGTATTATATGCATGCACATACATAAGCCGTTTACTATATAAGCTCTTGTTATATAATGAGGGATCACCTTACCTGGGTATTCCTCGTGAATCCATATCCGAGGAACCTCTCGTCGTGAGCAGGAACAGTGTCCGGTGCCACGTAGAACGGCTCGTACAGCAACTCGAAGTTCGTTACGTTGTGACTAATGTGAGTTTCTGAGCTTTCATTGCCACCACTGGCCTCCCATCTGTAAACGTAGTGGTTGATGATAATCTAGTTCTACAATGAAAACTTTTTAAGAAAAACTTAAACTGATTTAAAAAAAACATTCAAAAATAGGTACTTAAAAATAACTGTTCTTTAATCAAAAGTCAAGTACAAAAATACATACGATGCAAATACCTATATAATTAAATTTGACAGTTACTGAAGTTGGTATCAAGCCTGCCAAACTAGTTTGTTGAGACTTTACCTAGCTTTAACTAGACTTTGCTGTTGCACATTGATTTGGTTAAATTTTTTCTCAAAAAGTTTTTAGTTTTTCCCTTGGCCCAAATAAAAATGTAGGGTAGGTATACAACTAACTTTTTTCTAATTGTAAAACCGAATGAGATATAAAAGAATTATCTATAGAAATATAAGTATATGCCAAATAAGTTTAACGGCTCAAAAGGGCTTATTTATATTGATAATTCTTTTATATATATTATTTCGTTTTACTTCGAAGTCCAAGCTCCAATATCAGTGAAATTTAAATAGGACTATCTTGGAGCTACATATATTGAACTTAATGGAACTTCTTAATAAAAAGAAGCTATGCCCGAACATACATAAAAAGAAATACATACAGACGAATAGAGAACCTCTTTTTTGAAGTCGGTTAAAATCTCAGTTATAGTTATGCTCTCTCTGGAATAGTTACTGCTATTTGCCAATGAATAATTCAGAAAAATGTATATCATAATGGAATACCTATCTATACACATGAATAATTTAGTCGGCGAACCTTATTATTAAAAATGGAAGTCCTTGTCTCCGTGTGTTTCTCTACTCAAATGACAGTATAACAGTAGTAACAAATATAAACAATAGAATCAAGATGAAGTAAATATCGAATACGTAAATATTCCATTGAAAAAAGTTAAAAAAAATTCTTAAATGGCTTTTTATCTCTTAAAACATGTGTACTTTAAATAGTCTTTGTAATCTCAGCTACTTACCTAGAAAAATTGGAGGCGTATTGATTATAAATAAACACCTTCCTATGAAAAGGTATTGCTAATTTATTCTTCGATAATCTCAGTAGCTCTGATTTATTCGCTGGGAAATTCGCAACTCTCCTATCTAACTCATACGTTGGCACGACGTATGCACATAAGGGACACTTAGGAGCAGTTGACAGAAATTTATCTAAAGCTTCCGCCATGCCTTTAGAAGGCACTATATCCACGTCCACTAGAAATACGTAAGGAGTGTGACAGTTTCTCCTAGCTAAATTCCGCAAATGATTTTGTGGATAGGGATGCCTCGCTCTCCAAGCAACTGTATCCGCCCGCCTTTCCCCCGGAGGCAAAGGGCTCGCTTGACAATCCTTCGCCCAATTCGGCACACTTCCTTGTATTCCCGGTCTCTCTGCCGGTGTTGCTGCGTGCAAAGCCAAACGAGAATATACTTCTGGTTGACAACGGAAAAGCCATGTAGCAAACGCTCTCAAAAGTCTCAACTCGTCACCAGCAACAAACACAGCCACTGATATAGGTCCAGACCAATGTGCTGCTATTCTGAGCAATTCATGTAATCTTTCTATTGAACTTTGTGTCGCTAAACAGACACGTTTGTTCGCTGACATCTCAGCATACATATCTCCAACTGCAGCGTAATCAAATAGGCGATAAGAACGAGATCCATCCCATCTTCCAAGACGCAGATCTAGTCTGGAGATCGGGTCGTCATCAACTGCGCTGTTCGGTGCAGTATCAAGGCAAGGTTCACATGTCGGTAATTCGGTCGGAGGCGGTGTGATGTGGATCGTACGGCAAGACGGTGGTCGGAGGAGCCAAATGTTGGCTGCTGCGTTATATAAGACTAATGCCACAGCTGTTATAGTGACAACACTCCACTGACAGCGCCACCGCCACTGGCGACAAAGGAAGACATTAAAGAATTAGAAATTGTTAAGACTTTTTTTAGATAATTCAGAAAAGAAACATTGTTTCAGTTTCAACACCTGAAACTTTAAGCACATCTAATTGGTTAATTGTTCTTAATAAACCTAAATATAGAGCAATATTCATAAAATTTGAATAAGAGATGCTTAAGCAGAAAAATCAAGGTTTTCATTGTGACATTTTTTTCAATATATTTATATTTCAATATATTATTCAGATAAAAAATATAAATTTTATATTTTATATCAGAAAAGGAGAACGAAGCTGACGAACGAAGATCGAATAGCCTGAGTACTTAAGAATGTGTGCAGAATCTGATGAGATTTGAGGTAGATAAAGGGTGAGGACAGATGTCTGGCACTCCGTCTTTTCCGTCTTCTCTGCAGGATCTAGGGTGAAAAAATGTAGTATAAATGTAAACATAAAGAGTAAACTCACTATTTTATCTCTCCGTAATTTTGCCATGGCGCGCAGCAAGCCACAGTACCGCATCGTAGTAGCCCTCTAGCCCGACATCACCTGGGTTTCTGGCCCATTTTTCCCGCGACCTCTAAACCGCACCTATTATTACAATACAATACACAATAACTAGAAAGCGCTGATTCATATCACTAAAATAATATCCAGCAAAACTAATTAGACATCGCGTGACGTTACATCTATTGTGAGCTCGGGGAGTTATGTTTTGTATATTTCAGAGATGTGGGTAATTTAGGTAATGGCCACAATATTGGGCCATTGTAAAGTATTTAATGCCTTGCGCACCAAGGGTCCCGGGTTCGATTCGCGGCTTGGCTTCAATTTAACGAACAACCTTTTGTATATTGTCAAGTAGCCACGATGCGACTGGTTGCTCCTTCGGTTCGTTGTATGGTACTCCCCATAATAGAAGCCATGTATTTAATTTGGTTATGCAATTGGTCTAATTGTTTAAAAAATTAGTCAAGTGGGAGATTGTCTAGCTCACATTAGGATTTCGTCCGATATTTATATTATAATGTTAATTTTCCAAACATAAACTTATGTAAGACCTAAAACTCGTCGTGTTTTCCTAAATGCCTAAATGCCAGATAAAGCTTCATGTTCTCTGAAAACGGTGAGTTTGAGTAGGTACCTACCCAATTTGTCCCTTCTTTCGTATAAACAGCTTAAAATGTTAACTAGTGCAAAAGATATGAGTTGAATTTGGATAATCCCAAATAGACTTGTGTGTCACATATCCTCTTAAAAATCAAACCGAAAAATGGACGCATGAGTGTTCATATAAGGGTTCCGTATTTACTTTCAATGTACGGTACCTATCCTAAAAAAATACACTGACTGTAACTTTGTGTGTTATAAACCAGGAAAAACATTGAGATAAGTACAATGATAGTTAAAAAATCCCTGTTTTTTTTGATGAGCGACTAAACAAGACCTTCGATCGTTATATATGTAATTCTCATTACTTGATCAATATCATTGAGGTCATATTCCCCCAATACATTCGTTTTGCCGAGACAAGGTTCATAGCTATGCTAGATTCAGATAGGTGGTGCAGTCGTCAAGTTATGATAACTAAATCAAACTTGTTGCACCGCCTACCGGAAGGGGCAGAACAACATCTGCCGGGCCAGCTTCTTACGATATTTTAAGGCCGAATTTTTTATCTTTTTACTCATTGAAGTTTTTACGCCAAGTTCAAAGTGGTCCCTTCCAGACGTGATGTCATAGTTGATCATGACACCGAAAGCCCTTTTTAGTCGCCTTCTTCATACTACCTACAGGTAGAGGCGCAAACTAAAAATGCAGTTTGGTTTATTATAGTATGCGTGTGTTTCATATAATGCTATATATTATATAGTGAGTAAAAGAAAACAACAATAATTCGCTGGTCGCGCTGCTCGTGCAATCTTCGTTCGGTTGACATGTTACATAAGTATATTGTGTTAATATGGTATTATATTAATTGTATTTTACTTAGTGTATATTATGTTGCAGCGTCTTACAACAACGAAGTTAGATGAGCCCATTGGGGAGTTAAATCTTCGCCCCAAAACCAAACAAGAACTCTAAATAATATTGGAATATCACACACTTTACTGGACCTGATAGTTAAACAAGTAACTGCATTCAATACCTTATCATATTTGGACTTTAGCCTCTACTCTCCACGCCTGTAATCTAACTAATCGTAACTATGCCCTTGATTTTTGTTGTAGTATTTTGATATTAATGTGAGTAGATTTACGTTAAATATAAAAAATATAAAAGTCTAGATTATATATATATAAATCATATGAGAACGAATGGTATAAATTTGTCGAACGAATTCCAATAAATGAATAGATAGAAATTCTAAAAATGTCTTTTGAAACGACAGGATTAGCGCAACGGTTTTGTCACGTCTGAACTATGTGGTGACATTAGCGATTAAAGAAGATGTCTAGACTACAACCAGGGGCGGATCTTACATGTTAATATATTAAATAGTAATACATAGATAGTCTTGTTAAAAACTTGCAAATCGTACTGCATTATTAATATGATGTCCAGAGTAATTTTTCATTCTCTTTGGTGTTGTCAGTTGTCACCTACGGCTATTATTTTAGAAAGCTTTCTCTGTAGGTAAAAAAATACATGTAACCTAGGACCAAGAAACAAAACAATGCAATCCTGCTAACTTTATTTCAATATTATGCACCTTAATCTCATGGTCAATGATTTCTTCAAATTTTCCTGTGGTACTTTCGGAGATAATTTAGGAAGGGTTATGGAAGACTCATGGAACATGAATTTTGACGCACATTTTCGTAAAAAGTGTAAAAAAAATAACTCAGAGTAACATATTATTTCTAAAGCTTTAATCTGATACCCTACAAACCCTAAAATTTTGTATTTAACTTTCTCTTTCAGCCTCCAAAATGTACTTAAACAAATTCATTCGACTTTGTCTTCGAAAACTTCGATGTCGTTGAAGTGCACGTTTGTCTTTAACCCACCACTTACTGTAACTATTCGGAATTTAATGTTTATGTTAACAGCACAGCTGTTTGTCTTTCAGACTAGCTCCATGAAAAACTGCTGGGACTCCGAAATGAATCCACAAGTGTTCTTTTCTCAATTTTGAAATAGAATACTAACAAGACTAACCAGAGCTGAGAGTTAAGAGGCCACCTGTGATTACCTACTTGTATAAGGGACCTTTATGAGGGATATGGAACGCAATTCGTTTAAACGTAGATTAAAATTGTTAAAAATAACGACAAAAATGCTATACATCGCTATAAATAAAATAATGCCCCTTGATGAAATGTTATCACTTCATTAAAAAGTCTTTAAAAAATATAATAAAGCTATAAAATACTTATAAGTAGGCTATAGAAAATGAAAATGTAATATAGAGCGCATTATAATATTAAAATAAAATTCCGTATAATATTATTTATTTGTATGTTTTGTATTTTATCTCTTGTTTATAATTTTATTGTTGCTTATTTATGTAATACCCTGTTGCTTTTGAAATGTTCCAAACCACTGGCTTTCCAATACTGATTTAAAATAAGTTCTTTAAAGTGGAAGTAATACAATTAAATACGATAATAATTATAAAGTATAATAATTATTTACAATATTGTTAGAAATTTTACGATCTTTCTCGAAGAAGTACTAATAAATCATTAATAATAATTAGGTACCTAACTGATTTCAACCTCGACTAATGCAAACGTTTATCAGACTACAATCTCTTTAATTAATCAGGGTTTCTCAAACTGTGACTCGGTACCAGATGCATAAAATAATAAATATCTAATACCGAGTCATAAAATCCTTTAGAATTATATTTAAAGACAATTTTTACTGTATGTTATAAAAATAGTTTTCGAACCCCATATTTCTTTTATCTTTTTGGGTCTTTTCTTCGTGATTTTTATGAAGTTATTGCGCGATCGATAATTCATTCTAAATGATTTTATTCAACAGCAAGCATAGTAAAGTTTTCAATGGGTCACGAACTCACAGTAAATACTTGAGCCATAAAAATAAATAATTTGGGAAACACCTACTGTCAAATGCTATGTTACCACTAATTTAAAATGGACTTACCACGAAGAGATAGTAAGAAGCTACCGAATCACATTTCTAATTATGCGGATAAACAGAAATTTAAAAAACATTGAATTCTTTTTTTCTGAAAACACTGATTACATTGACAGTATTAAAAATGATAATATTTGAGGTTACATGCGAGCTTATTAAGTAGTGACTATACTTTTTAAACTTTGAGTAAAACTCTTGTTTGTAATGTACTGTCAAAATTTTTTAGAGAACGCACAGTTTTATGTATATTTAAGATAACACTATTTTATTTAGAAAAACAAACAAATGGGTGTCTAAACAGTGAATGAATACGCATGACAATTTTTCGGACATGCGCAAATCGCATCTACTTATGACGTATTTTATGATAATGATACACGAAACTAATATAAGCGCTAATGGAACGAATTATTCAAACAAAATGTATTTACCAGCATTGAAAACTTATTAAAACAGTAACAAAGTCAAGATTACACCAATTAGTGCATAGCTTGAAATTAAGCTCTAAACTTAAAACTACTGTTTAAGCTTGGGAAATAATAAATGAACAACAAAAATAGTAATGTAATAATCTAAAATTAATAGTTTTCTGTAATATTATTTCCGATTTAAACCATACATATATACAATTAAAAATTAATAATTTGCACTATTAATTAACAATACAAGATTATATTTAGTTATATTGTTTATGCATTAGCTACTGTAAACTTTAAAGCTCATAATTTTCTCACAAAATTTTTATGATACATGTATACATAAACCAGATCATATTGTACCATAAACTTAGTATATACTGGCGTCTAGACGTACAACGAGTGCAAGTGAGAATGTAATCTTTTATGATAGTGCCACGAGTAGGAAAGGGACAGCGAACAGGACGCAATTGTAACCCGTTTTGAAAAACAGGCCGTCACAAGTCGTCACGCTGTGGAGAATGCTGTTGGCTTGTTGGCAATGACAATGACATATAAAAAATCGTCACGCGTGAACGAGCTCTATGTTCGTTTATATGCCAATATATATCATAAGTTTATAGCATATACCGTGGTCAGATGTCATTGTTAGGTTGACAGCACAAATTAGGTAGGTACAAAATTATGTTGCGAATTTTAATATATGTAGGAATAGCTATGAAACTGTTATTAGTTACCTAAATACTGTTTAATTTTTTTTTTATAAAATATAATAATTATTTCCTAACATAGTTTTTTCCAAGTTAGTATGTTTTAAGGGAACATGCCATTATGTTATTTTAAAACGATAAATGGCATTTCTATCCCTAATTGCCAATACCTGAGAGGAATGAAATCCGATACAATCAATTTAACGACTTAATGGGAAAGGAGCTATTAACTTTGAACCAACTGGCTAAATAATTAAGTGCAAGTAAACTAAAACTAAACCAAGATAGAAACTGGCCCGCAGTGTCTTGGACACGAATTAACTTAAGAGTTCCGTAGCAATTCGAATGTAAGTAAAAACAAAAATTTGTTTCAGAATCTGTTTTATTTCTCATTTGCATTTAAACATCTGTTACAGACAGGCAGATAGATATGTGAAAATCATAAGGATTCCGTTTGTACCATTTGACTACAGGACCCTAAAACTAGGATATATTAAAAAAAAAACTTTTTAGTTTTGCTAAAACTAATGTACTGATACACAGTATATGTATATTTTTGTATTGTTTTACTTTTTAATCTCTAATTATTTATATCTATTATATTAACGGACTGAAATGTCTAAAACACTCACTTAAAAGGGTAAAAATGTGCGAGGAGAATGATAAGACTTGAGAAGGCAAAAAATGTGTCTAAAAACCACGAAGATTGATGCTACGTCGTCTCTGTCTACTTACAGGCATAGCGTGAAGATACATACGCAAGAAGGATACATACATCTAGGTTACACTAATATCTAATTAATCTGTGATACAGTTAGGAATCGCAATAAGCATTATTGTCACTTTTACAACACTTATTGAATTTTCAGTTAAAGTTTTAATCACAAAGATTTAAAATTGTTCGGTTTTTTTCTTTTTATATGTATTAAAATAACATGTAAAATATTATCGATTTTACAAACATATGACCGTCAAAATATTTCAAATAATTCCATAACGACAGTTCACAGTCGACTGAGACATTATGGAAATGAAATGAACTTCACCAAACAGCAACATAACGGACAATATTCATTAGCAGGAATATGTCGACTTTTATCAAATTATCACCGACGCCACTGTAAATGGTCATGGCATAATGCGATATCAAATACGCAATAAGGATTTAGTTATTTACTGTTATAACTCCAAGCACCTCCAGCTTTACGCCATTTTCCATTCAGGGTGGACAGGGATTTAAAAAAATCTCATGCTGACACCAGTTCCTTAGCCAAATATAATGATCTACCCCTAAAAGCATCTGAGTCCCTTCATGAAAAATTTTTGGGTCCCGGAACGCCCTACACTCATTGGGTTCAAGCTCCTCCTAAATCAAAATCCTGGATCCACCACTGTATTCGCTCTATACAAACGTGCGCGCGCTAGCTTACGAAAAATACGAAAAATAATTTATTTATGTTTAATTAAAAAAAACAATTGATTTTGAAAAATCCAACTGGCATTTTGAAGACTGCGTTTAGATTAAATAAAAAGAAACATAAATCGGTTCCATTTTCAAAAATTCTTTCACCTGTAGAAAGCTACATTATCAGCAAGTAACATGGATTGTATTTTTTTCAAAAAAAATTTGTGCGCGCGCGAAGCCGGGGCGGGTCGCTAGTTAGATTTAAAAGTTGTAAATTACATACATACATACATATCTTCACGCTGTATCCCCAACGGGGTAGTCAGAGAGAACGGAGCGCCAAGCGTCGCGGTCCTTACATACTTCTTTCGCTTCCTCAAATCTCATCATTCTCCTCACACATTTTCGCCTAGGTATGCGATTGCTTTTGACATTTCAGTCGGCTAATACTCTGGCTATTTGATCTTCATCAGTCAGCCCTGGACTCCTTTCGCTTGTAGATAGATTTTCTTGTACATTTTCTTCGCCAGTCTTTCATCACAGATTGTGCAGATCACAGCTATGTGCCCGAAACATCTTAGCATTCCTCTCCTTATTTTTACAATAATACTGTCTTGGAACCCTGTCTATAAGATATTGCGTATCTTTACATTGCTTATCCTGTCCACAAGGGTTACACCGCATATATTTCTAAGAGACAGCATTTCCACTGCATTTATCATACTTTCACTCGATTTCGGGCATATTCAGGCCTCACTACCGTACAATAAAGTTGGAACCAACACCCCATTGAGGATGGCCATATTGGCTCTGTTAGATATATTCACACTGCCTACTAATACGGACAGAGCACCGTTCACTTTAATGCCAGCTGCTACCCGTCTCTCCACATCCAACTCACATCTTCCATCCCTCGAAAACGCACTCCCCAGATACACAATTTCATTCGCTTGTTCTAGACATTTTCTATGTACCCAAATCTCACATTTCGTCCGTACCGCTTCCCTTTCAAACACCAGAACCTTAGTTTTGTTCACATTTATATTCAATCCTTTCACTTCACATCCTCTTTTATGCACGTGATGAATCCTTTTGTGCTTAAATATGGTACTAGCAACAAAAAGATCCTTTTCCATACACACTCCTAACACAATTCTACCAGCACCATTCACTCTCTTATCTCCATACTGCCTAGGACAGACTCAAATCCTGTTCGAGCTGTCTCGACCCATCCATTCATATCTTTGTCTGAACTACCCTCAACCGTCTCTAGAACTTCCCTAACATTCTCCCAAAATTATTATTTTTTATATTTAGTATTATAGAAATGTTATTTAGATGGTCATTCTAAAATATTATCCAAGCAGCCAGACACATTCGATGGGTCTAACATCAAAGTTATTAGTGCGGTTACTATCATATATTATGCATACCTCACGCTGGTCAGAGAGGACGGAGCGCCAAGTAGTTCTTACATACTTCTTTCGCCTCCTCAAATCTCATCATTTTCCTTATATACTTTCACCTAGGTATGCGAGTGCTTTTGACTTTCCTTCAGCTAACACTTTAGCTAATTTGATCTTCAAAAGTCGGCCTTAGTGTTTCTTGGCATCTGCTAGGTTTCCGTCGTCAATCTTTCATCACTTAAGTATTCTTTCTATACATTACAAATTACAATAATAACATCAATACGTAGATACTTAAACATAATAATTTTTTTTTTTCAATTAACCTTTACAATCATGTTATGCAGCAAAGAGCAGTAAAATGTGAGATAATGTAAGTAAGCTAAAACCATTTATAATGTGGCAGACGGTGTTTATTAAAAATAGGGTGGGCCGCAAAGCAGTGTCTGCCATGCACTCCTGTAAAAACTCGAATCGCCCAAGCCAGATTCGCTCAACAATTCACCTCACTTCGCATTCAAACACACTTTTGCCCTTCAAATAGAATTCTCTTAACCAAACGTAGCAGACGCGAAGTGAAGCGATCTTGCGAGACGAAATTCCAGAAAAAACCCCGTTTTACACAAAGATTCAATTGCATCTCCGAAATTCGAATAGAATTTTAAATTTTATTACTAAAATGGATAGGTTATAAATTTTAAATATCTGAAACCAGTTTTTAGATCGATAATGTAGTTTTCTTGCAAATTACAATTACATGCAAAAACAAACAAACAAGATTTCTCTGCGCTAAAATATGATCAAACCGCAACTGCTAAAATTAACTTTATTGTTATCACCATTTGGCGCGGGGGTAATGAATGAATTCGGTCGCGCTGGGCTGCATAGGTGGACTATTAGAGTTAACATCTCAGTAGATGTTTCGTCTTAGTGTATTTAATTTCTTCTGAGATAATTACGTTAAATAAAACTTGTTTTATTTACAGTTTTTTAGATTACATTGTAATATTTAAAAACGTGAATAACTCGTTCAACGCAAACTTACAAAAACGAGTTTAATTTAACGTAATTATCTTAAAAGAAGTTAAAATACGCTAAGTCGAAATATCGAATGAGATGTCCTAACGAACTCACATCCAAACGGAGGTCACCTACTTCGCTTATAGTATTACGTGTGGTTTAGAGAACTCCATTTGAAGGCCAAGTGAATTCAAATGCGATGTGAGGTGAATTGTCGGGCCAGTCTCGCTTGCGAATGCGAGATATGAGTTTTTACAGAATTGCATCATTGCATGGCAGCCTGAAAAGGAAAAAAAGTGTATAGTAATTCCGCCAATTTTGTAATCTTAACAAAATATTAATGCTAGGGCATCACTATTGAATTTTTGACTAATGAATGATTCGGGTAAATATACTAGGAGGGTACTCGGAGCTCATCATAGAAAATAAAATCTTGTAAGCAAGTCACAGATTTCTAAAAACGTATGTGAAGCAAATAGACCAGTGACCAGTAGACTATCAAAGTTGGTAACAGTTACATTGCTTGCTTGCAGCGTTGCCAAATCTCATGATTCCCTTATTGTTAGGATATTTATGTATGTACTTTTTTGTTTTTTTGTTATTCTTTTTTGTTCCTTCATGGCGTGGCGCACAGATTAGCGCATTTGCCAATGTCACGTAGGTATTAAAAAGTAGAATCGGCGTAAAGCACGTTCGAAGTTTTCGTTTTTTCTTCTTATCATAAAACTCCTCCAGTAAAGTGATAATGGGCTTTACTGAAGTTACAAAGGATTTCTTGGAAGAGCGCGAGAACTTAAGCTACACATGTTTATTTAGACCTACTCCATTCTTTTCACTTAAGTATACAGAACGTTAAAACACAATATACTATAAATTTTGTATTTTAAAACATCCAGATGTAAAAAATAGAAAATCTAAATAAAATGACAACCGCACTTCACTCGTTCCCGCCAAAAACATTTTTTTTAGTACGGTTCTCCCTTAGAAGAGAAGCTAAAGGGTTCTTTCTGTGTCCATATAACCGATATCTTCAGAAGTAAATAGACAAATTCTTCATATTATTTCAATAAAATGTCGGCGTAATACATTTTACTGTTTATTGTACATATGTATTGTATATATAATGTATTGATGCAGTCTTTCTAGTAAGATCCGCTGAGGTAGACTAAGCCACTAAAAAAATTCAACATCGCGCTACTAAATAAGCACTTATTTCAACAATTCCACATAATGCACAACAGCGTAGACACTGAGACGGAAAACTACGCCAATTTTACATCACAGTATCCACTAGAAATAATTTGCGAATAATTAAAATAAACACCCAACCGCTCCCCATAAAATCCCGCCAAAAACTCCAGTCTTTTTTATTATTAGCTGTGTATTATTTCGCACCTTTAGAAAGAAACTGATCGAACTGAAAACTGTAAGATTTCGTTTTGGCAAGTTAAAACAATGAATTCAGCAAAAATAGGGAAATGGATTTTTCATAAACGCATATTTAAATATTCTCACGATGTTTAGCTAATGGGACGGACAGATAGGTAATTTCATACTGTTTCTAGATAGCAGGTAAGGTTAAGTTTATTATTTTAATCCAAAATTCTGAAATTTTGAATTTAGATTGCTATATACTAAAGCTGTGATTTGTTTTGCATACTATATATGTATATATGGCGTGAGCAAGTTGAGCGCATTTGCTAATTTGTTATTTGTGATTTGTTATATTGCAATAACTCATCGAATAACTGATACAAACAAGATTTATTAACAAAAAGTACATACATATGTTAATATTTACAAACTTAAAACTATACATTATCTTAAATAATAAACTTCCTCAAAGTTGCCGCTTAGAAAGCTGTCATTGCTCAAGGTACCTAGCAGACTGGCAGCATTGCCTCTTTGAATAGCCAAACTGATTCGTTGGCGGAAGAAGCTGCCAGCTCGGCGGTCTCCCGAAGCCTCGACCAGTCTCTTACAAATATCAGAAGCCAGTCGATGGGCTTCGGGGCCCCAGGGACCCAAAGTTTCGACTGCAAAGGGCGTAAATATGAAACTCTCAGAGAGAGTCGCGTACTTACGCCGCTTCAAGTTCTCGGCAGTGCTGGCCGCGGCACCTGCTGACTTGGAAGTCGCCGGCACATGGGAAACAACAAGTGTATCGACACAAGTGGCATCCCACACCAACGATCTTCCAAGTTTCCAAGGAATGAGCGTCAAACCATCCGGTCTCCTGCCGTCGCTGCGCACAATACCTACAGGCTCTAAGACTGCAGGAACGCCAGCGGCGACAAGAGCCCGCCGAATGACGTCATTCAAGGCAGCATGTCGTGACATGCGGCCCGCACTACGTAAACAGGATAAACCGTGGTGACCTAGTACATCGACGAGATCACCACAGCGGCAACGGTGAAGAAGGTTAGTCCTGGCCCCCAGACGAAGGGATACTATGAGAGAAAGCGTGGTATTGTCGATTAAGGTTGCTAAGTTTTTTGAAGGTATTACCTTCAACCAGTGTCCTGACTCCTTCTCAGAAACAGCTAGGAGGTGAGACCGATCTTTTTCGGTACTACAAGAAACTAAAAGTTGTAAATGAACATTTTTGCATAGAGGCTCAGCCCAGTGTTTTTGAGAAAAGGTCGAGGTAGGCAGGTTAGTACTCGGACAAACACTTAACCAAGCATTTCGAGCATCAGTCAAGCACGGCACCTCAACCGATCCTAAGGAAGGGCGAATAACAGATAGGAAAAGGTTTTCCGTGCTGTAGGCTGACGAAAGAAAAGCTGGCTGTGACACACTCGAGATTTTGCGTATGTCCAGGCCTCCATAACAGATGGCAAGCGAGGCTTGATTCCAGACCCTGTCATCAACAAAGGAGCAATTTAATATTTTAGATAATGTATTTTTTAGAATATTGTCTACAGATTTTAAAAGCGTTTGAAATTTAAAAAGCTGAGAACAGCGAAGAGCATATGTAAGTTTTGGAACGAAAAGGCAAAAGCGGACAATGAGGAGAGCCATGTGGGAATTAATTTTGAAAAGTTTGTCTGAAGACTTTTTGTATTTGATCATCGAATTATCTGTGGAATTATCAAATACATCAAACGTCAAATTGACGATTGACGTTGACATTTCGGTGACAACACTGAACACATGTTTTCTGCCTCTAAAAGATACTATTTATTTAGAGGAATATAAAGATTAATTGAATTATATATTTTATAACATTGAGTGTAAATAAGAGAAAGCAAGGGAAAATGTTTAAAATACCAGATTGGGATTGTGATACGCCAAAAGACACTATTACAGAACTTTTCAAAAGAAATAATGTGAGTTGTACTTATATTGAATTTAATATTTAAATCTTAGGAGATAAACACTTACTTTTTCTTTCTACTTAGTAAAATAAATTTCCATTGTAAATTTTCTTACATTGTTAGACTTAAATATTACGTACTTCAAAACGAATATTTTTATTTCGATCGGTAGCTCATTTAACCTGAAATCCAATACCAAGAATTTTATTGATTTCAGAAGAAAAGCAAGAAATCTGTGAAGAACAAATCGAATACAACAGTAAATGACTATATAGACTCCAAGAAACTAAAAATAGCAAATGGAAAAACAGATAATCACAAGAACAGTAAAATTGTTGAAAATAATCAGAACAAAATAAATGGGGATACTTCTTCATTAAAAGTAACAAATAGGCCCAGTTATGGAAAAATTGTTATTAATCCATTTACTAGTACTACAGATGCAAAAATTGCAAAAACACATAAAAATAAAAAGAAAAAACTTAAAAATAATCTGACTAAACCAAAAGTTTCATTGCCTTCTAGAAAATACAAACATGATTCTATAACTGTCAAAACACCAGAAGCAAACAAAGGCATAGATTTACAAGACTATAGTTCAGATAAACCCAATGTTATTAATCCATTTACTAGTATTACAAATGGAAAAATTACAAAAACACATAAAAATAAAAAACATGAAAACAATCTGACTGACCCAAAAGTTATTACACTGTCTTCCAGAAAACGCAAACATGATTCTATAACTGTCAAAACACCAGAAGCAGACAAAAGCATAGATTTACAAGAGTATAGTTCAGATAAACCCGACGAAGTACTTATAAATGCTACAAAGAAACGGTTTGTTGAAAAGTTAACAACAGAAGATAGAGAACACCTATTGTTAAGTAATGTCATTGATGAAGTGGATGAAGATAAACAGAATCCAAAAAATGTTATGAATGATGAAGATAGTGGTACAGTATTGGACAAAGTTAGTCAATCACAAAAACGTAATGGCTTTAATGCATTCAAAAAGAAACTTAAGCATTTATTAGATAATAAAGAATCAGAAAATAGAAACACAATCAAAGTTACAGGAAATAAACTCAGGGAAAGAATGTTGGAAAAACTTAGAGGTAATGATTTTTAGAAAAAATATAATTATCACTATTATTGGTTTTCAACCTTCTCTTCGTTGATAAAGGCTTAGAAAATATGAATAAAAACCTGTTGTAACCAGACATGTTAATACAAATTTTATAAATACAGTTTTTAGTATGATATCCGTATATCCAGTCTTAAATGATTCAGTGATTTTTCTGTAATCCTGATTGAAGGACTTTCCCAATCATATTTTTTCAGGTAGAATCGAATATTTCTTACCTTGAGTTTGATTTATTAATTAATAACATATAAACTCAGTTTTAATCATTCGCATTTCTAGCTATAGTTTATTTCAATCTAATTTTCTAAAAAGATAAATAGAATTTTGTGTGCCATTTCAAAGTCAAAGTCAAATCAATTTATTCAAGTAAACCCAATTACAAGGTATTTTTGAATGTCAAATCTACTTTAGTATGGTTCAAATAGAAAACCTGGACACTGAGAAGAACTGACAAGAAACTCAGTCAGGTATCATTTTTTCAACTTCATTTCACAAAATTTAAATGAACATGTTACATACATACATATATTATAGTTATGGACATACATTTTTACCTACCATAAAGAATTAGGTAATATATTTTTCCCATGGTTTCAGCTATGATATATAATTATAGTTTGTTAACAAATTGACCAAAGTACCACTTATTGGACCCTACCATAGTTATAAACTATCATCTTGACAAATTAAATATGTTCATTTTGGGATTGTCTCTATAGCTAATAAGACAAACCAATGATTATATGTATAATATAAAAACAAACAATGCCTTATTGTGTAACAATCATGTTATCTAAAAAGGCTCAAGCACTGTTTACATTGTTAACAAATTGAATGAAAACAGATCCTAGTGCTTTATCTTTGTTCTGTCTTTAAAACTATATGCACTATCAATAATAATCAAAGTGATGGAGGTTCTAAGGTTCCGAAGGAAATTATGTTTTAGTATAGAAAATAATATAACTATTTCTTTACAGCTGCCCAGTTTAGGTATCTCAATGAGAAGTTATATACTTCATCAGGAACAGAAGCTCAAAAGCTGTTCCAAGGAGATCCCAGTGCATTCCAAGTATACCATGAGGGTTATCAGCAACAGGTGAAGAAATGGCCGGTCAAACCCTTAGATGTCATTGTTACGAAGATTAAGAAAATGTAAGTTGCAAATAACATATATTTCGAGTAGAAATTCTACCACACCCATAAATAAAGTGTCATGTAAGTTAATCATGTGCAATAATAGATTTTTAGATGCATTAGTACTGCGAGTGGGATGTGTGGGTTTCACTTTAGATCAGATTTTCTTTGGTAGTCCAATTAAAGTTTATGAAATTATTTGCACCCAAAAATTACTTCTATTAGTTAAGTTAGAAATTTAAGGCAATCACGAAACAGCAGAGCAATCACCTTAAAACTTCATAGTAATATACGCTTTTCAATAATTTCAAACTTTTCTATGAAAAATCTAATTCTGTAACTGACACAGCATATCATCACAATAGCAAATATCACATTAATCTAAAAAGTAAGTAATCTCATACATCTCAAGCTTTCGTAACTTGTCATCTTTACGAGGAGATAGTTATCGCTCCCACACCACCTTCTAGCCCGCTATACTCAACCTACGACCCGCAGGCCGCATGTGGCCCATCGAGCTTTATCGAATAGCCCAGTAAGTTAAAACAATTTATGAAGGCATAGGCATACAAATTTTATTTACATTATTAGCACTAACATCTTTCTGAATGGTCGTACTTAGAAATGAACTAGGTATACAATAATTGAAAAAATTGTTAAAAAGTGCTCATTATTGTTAAAATTCATTGAAATTTTTTTACACCTATTTTAATCGTAATATTGTAACCCACTTGAAATAATAATTATAAATATGTGGCCCGAGAAATAAAGAGGTTGAGTATGACTGTTCTAGCCCCTATCTAAAATCCTGCAACTTTAGTATTAGCAACCTATTCACACTTTCATTGACTTAGGTAAGAGTTATGGCGCAAGTTCTGGACCTGGTTTAATAAACCATTCACAATTTTCTTCTACTTGAGTTTGTACCTGTGCAGTTGGAGCTGCACTTGTTTAAGTTTACTGCTGATCAATATACCAACACCCTTATCTATTTTAGTATTGAGAATTTTTGCCTCTATTAAGCCTCTACATTTACTTTGACTAATTTTTGAAATCTGCCTTTATGAACATAACTTCGGTTTATGCTCCAATCAATTTCACAACCACAATATGGAAACCATGTGTGATACCATATAAAATTGCTGTTATGATAATCTATTTGTCTTAGGCCAAAGTCACATGTAATAGCAGACATGGGGTGTGGTGAAGCGACACTGTCGCAGCGCGTGCCTCACACTGTGCACTCATTTGACCTTGTGGCGACGGCCCCCAGCGTGGTGGCGTGTGATATGGCTCATACGCCGTTGCGAGCCGCTTCTGTGGACGCAGTGGTCTACTGTCTCGCTCTCATGGGCACAGACTTGACTAAGTACTTGATTGAAGCCAACAGGGTAATGAAATCAGGGTGAGTATGCAAATGTTAGCTTCACTACAATGTTAATTGCATCAATAGGCTCATTGGCTAATACACAAAATAATTAAAGAATTTTATAAAATTTCAATAACAAGAGTGGGGATATAATGGATTGCCTGCATATTATACACAAAAAATATACAATTTTAATTAGTATCCGATACTTAAACATTTGATTCTTTATTTGAAAAATTATTTTCATTAAATTGATTTATTTCATTTAAATTCTTTGAATAGTCCATATTTACAATAGAACAATTCAAATGAACTTATTCGATCATTGGAATGAATCATTCACAAATTCACAATAAATCACCCATCAAAAGTTAATAAGTTCAGTAAACGCAGTGTGTTATTTTACAAGAAATTCATGACTGGTCTACATACACTCTCAAGATTAGATACAAATTAACAACACCCGAAAACCTATATTTAAGAAAGTAATATTTCGAAAAAATAATTTCCTCATCCCATTCAGTGATCTCTATTATTTGATACTCATAACAAGAGAAGTCCATAATAAGTACGAGTACGTCGTTATCTGGAGACTTTCGCCATATTAGATCTATGATGACGTCATTCAATGTTGCACGAAGCACCTCACGATTCTAACGATATCGCATTAACCCATATCGATTGAAGCGTCTATGCTGTAGAAGTGTAGATGGAAACAATGAAATGCTTACATATTATTGACATATCGACCGTTGAAGTACATTAGAAAAATACTCCCTCCATTTGATTTCCCCCATCAAATAAAGATTAATTTAAACACAAAAGTACCTTAGATTTTTACAATTAGAATTAAAAGCTGAAGATTCTGAGACAGTTGGACCAATATAATTACCACTAGACAAAGTTAAGAATATTCTGCAACAAAAACACTGCAGCATTATAACAAAATAACTGCATGCAAATTGCATCCATTCAAGAACTGCAATGACTGAGACAATCACAAATTGCATCAAACTTAAATATAAATTGTCATATTTTTTTACTTATTTTTTATATGTATATCCAATAATAATAATTAACACATTTATAATTTATGGTCGTTGACATTAATTGTATACTTGTCTCAATATATTTAGGATCAAAATATTACGAGTATGTATGATACATGGGATGTTACGGAGGTGGGTTTTACCGGAACCGGAATCGGAGGTTTTCAGTCTGATTTATCTAAATCGGAATCGGCGGCGAAGTTAATAAAAATTTTACACTGCCGTATTGGTCTCAACTTCACTAAAGTAGTTCCATGTAAGTTATTTTTGGCTTCATTGTTTAGTCTTAAAATAAAATTGTTACGTCAAAAATACTAAATACACTGGTAATTATTATATTCGCAACTCATAAATATAATTGAAGGCTCGAAACCGTTCTCACCTCAAATGACAAAACAAACAACTGAACGGGTAACGCGAGTGTGAGGGGATTCCCCGCGCGATGTCAAACTTTGTAGTCAAAATCAAATCAATTTATTCAAGCAAACCCAATCGCAAGGTATTTTTGAACGTCAAATCTACTTTACTACTACGAAAAGAAAACTTGAACACTGTGAAGAACTGACAAGAATCTCAGTCTGTAGGAACGCGTTCTGGCCGCGGTCGTTCGCTGCGTTTCGATGTTCTTTATAACTTCCGATTCCAAATTATCGGAGCCGAAGTCGAAGTCGGAGGTGTAACAAAAGTTCCGAGCTTTCGGAGTAGGAGTCAAGGCTCCGTAACATCCCTAATAACTAATACCTGTTATTCAAAGATCGTTTCAGCTGTAGTTGCATGGGATTAATTTTTGCTCTGTATATTTTATATTATTTTCCAGAGGTCAATTGCTAATAGCAGAAGTTGAAAGCAGATTTGAAAACATTGACAATTTCATCAAAGATGTGGAACGCCTCGGTTTCAAATTGAAGAAATTGGACAAAAGTAATACTGTGTTCTACTTCATGGAATTCACAAAGATCAGAGATCTGCCCGTTAAGAAAAACAAGCTGCCTGCATTGACTTTGAAACCATGCTTGTATAAGAAACGATGAATAAAATTATGATGCATACAGCTATTTAGTTTGTTCTTCCTTTCTCAGTTCAGATGGTTCAGATTTAATTAGGAACCCTTATTATAAATAAATCAATCTTTATTCAAATAAGTGCAGTCATCTTGGACAACTTCGAACACTTTAAAATATCAAAAACACGGGAAATTAACGCGATTACGTTTTATTTTCGCTTGAAGTTTCGGCCGAGTTGCATCGGCCGTGGTCTCAAGTAAACTGTCGCAGCAAGCTTCACTCCGTGTCCGAGGCAGATTTTATTTCATCTACCCCCGATATTTGTAAATAATTATTAGGGTTCCTACACACAACACTCACGGTGTCCACACACTTAACCGGATGTGAAAAACGAGGTTTTGTTATTTGAATCACAGGATTCCACGCTGTTGATAAATTGTATCCGTTTTTCCGATTGAAATTTTTGTGTCTCTTGATTTCAATTGCTTTACGCATGACTCTTGGATAAAAGTGGCGATCGGTGGAAAGGACTTGTGGGCGATGAAATTCTATCCAATAATTTATATCCGGTTGAAGAATATGTTCCGCTATCGCTGATTTGGTTGTTTGCTGGTTTTTTACAGCTGCAATGAGTTCCTTAATCCTTTCAGCAATAGTCGGCTTCGTTTGGCCAATATATGAGCTACCGCAACTGCAATCTATTTTGTAGACCCCTGGTGTCTGCAACGGTAAGACATCCTTCGGTGTGGCCACTATTTTGTTTACCTTAGTTCCCGGTGTGTACACGGTATGGATGGAATACTTTTTTAATATACATCCTATTTTGGAACATCCGCTCCAATCGGATACGAATCATTGTATAGAATTTCATCGCCCACAAGTCCTTTCCACCGATCGCCACTTTTATCCAAGTCGTGCGTGAAGCAATTGAAATCAAGAGACACAAAAATTTCATTCGGGAAAACGGATACAATTTATCAACAGCGTGGAATCCTGTAATTCAAATGACAAAACCTCGTTTTTCACATCCGGTTAAGTGTGTGGACACCGTGAGTGTTGTGTGTAGGAACCCTAATAATTATTTACAAAAATCGGAGGTAGAAGAAATAAAATCTGCCTCGGACACGGAGTGAAGCTTGCTGCGACAGTTTACTTGAGACCACGGCCGATGCAACTCGGCCGAAACTTCAAGCGAAAATAAAAGGTAATCGCGTTAATTTACCGTGTGTTTAGATATTTTATAATGCAGCGCGAAAATTTAAAAGTTTATATCGAACACTTTGTTCTTGAATGAGTTTTGCACAATGTACAGTTCTAATCATCTGTTCCCTCATTAGTGTTGCCATCAATAAAAAACACACACACAACATAAAGTGACATTCAATTTCTCAATAACTTATGACAAATATGTTGTAACGTAGAGTTATAAAATTGTTTGACAACTCTTTGTACCGTTGTTTGAACCTCAGTTATTCAATGTAACAATAACATAAACGAGTTTTTCCCCGATATTAAATATTTTTGAGTTTCTCGATATTTCAATGCTGTTGGAATCTTGATCACGGGTTAACTTTAACTGGCGAAACTGCGGGTGGATCTTCAAGCGCAAATATTTCACTCTACCCTCTTTCCAACTGGTAGTTTTTATATTTCACCGTCACTACCGGAACTCACTCGATAGTCACCCCGACAGTATACACACACTATGTGGGCGTCCAGGCAAAAAGGGTCCAGTAGTCCGGTATTGAGTTAAGACTAGATTTGGAATTTAGAATAGTCAATTGATAATAAGGATTAAAAAAATATTCAAAAACTGGCATATATTTTTTTATCAGACATTTAAAGTTGAAACTGAAAAAGCATTTTTTAAGTTTGATTGAAAAAAACACACTTTTACTTGTTTGTTTCTACTTAGAAACATCATATAGTCATTTACTAGATGAACTTGTAGATAATTAAGCATTAATTATTAATCAATGAAAATGCGAAATGCCATTTTTTCACCCAACTTTACAAAACTGCGAATATCTCGGAAACTAAATGCCGACCACTGGACCCTTTTTGCTTGGACGGCCTCATATTGTCACGATTTTTAGTATTCGCGGCCCTTATTGTCCTTAAGTCACTGGATTCCACCACATATTGGACAATTATTCAATGTTAGTAAAATATTTTTCTAATTTTATTTAGGTGTCAAAACCTCAAAATAGAGCTAAAATACAAGTGAAATAAAATAAAACAAAGAACTAACAACAAAAATATTATTTATTTGTAATAACACCATACGATTAGACTTAATATGATTTAGCCCAAGTCCATTGTCAACAGGTCGTCGACTCGTTTGTACACAATTTCTACTAATTCATGTTGTTCGTATATTAAACAATATGTAATTCTTAATAGGGTACATTTTAACTATTAAGTTCCTCCATAACTTCTTCGGCTTCAGCGCGGAGGTTCTCTACCTTTTCGATCAACATCATCTGGAACAAATAATTTTACAAAGAAAACAAATGTGTTAAAATAAAAGTTAAAAAGCTGATTGGTTCATCAAAATCGGACATTGCATGTTCGAGAGCTGATTGGTGTGATTGGTATTGTGGGCGTGGTCACTGTTTAATGATAACAAAGAAGCAGCTTTCGGTGCTGGTTAGCTGATCGAGTCTCATCTCTAGAATATCCTGAGGATATTCTTGAGAGGTGAAACACGTCGATTGGTGGGTTGTGGAGTTTGAGCGGCAAATAGCTAAAGATTTCAGGAATTTATCACATTTTTACGCGTATTTTTGAAAAATTTGTTTAAGAAAATAAAATAACTATGCTAATATTATGAAGAGGTGAACTTTATTTGTATGTAATGGATAAACACAAAAACTATTTAACCGATTTCAGAAATTCTTTCACCTATAGAAAACTACAATAACAGCGAGTAAAATGGGCTGCATTGTCACTAGTAATACATAAAATAATAAAAAGAATAGAATAATTAAATTCGTAATGTAAAAGAGCTTTCATTCGATAAGTTTTTATTTATTTCCTTAAAAGTCAAATTAAATATTTGAAAGTTAAAGTCTGTCTTTAGGCCACCATAATACTCTGTTTCAAATTTCAACTATATTCGTCAAATAGTCTCCGAGATAAATGGCTGTGAGAAACAAACAGATCGACACCGACGTTTTGAAACGGCGACCTCATTGGCGCAGTGATTTAGGTCTTGTGTCTAAGCGTGGAAGGTTTCTGAGTTCGATCTGCAGGCTTATTACTTAACTTGCAATCAGTATGCGACAGCCAATATCGCGCGATATCTGCTGTCAAAATGAGAATTTGTGTAGTGTAATTTATATAGTGGCGCTAAATCTACTGCGAAAAGTGCATTTTACGGTCATAAAATAATAGATACGCAATTGTCATACATGATACTAATTTTTTATTACATTTAAACACCGGTCGCGTAGTGATCACGTGGCTGTCGCTGTCTGCAAGTTTTCAGGCAATAACCCCGCCGGTCGAGTAAATTTAGGAAACGAGCTTTTCTAGATTGAGAAGACACCTCTAGTAGTTGTCGTCTGGTTCTCATAGCACAGGGAATGCCCTAGTTAAGACCAGATGAGGTGTGTATTATCTGGCGCGTTTATTTATTAACGAGTAGGTATTTTGAAACGAAACAAAAATGAATAGTCTCCGAGTGAGTAAGCCCAGAATAAGTACCGGTACTCACCCTTGCCGCGCTAATGAGGTGCGCCGCAGTGGTCCGCGGCAGAAGCGCCACTCGTGCCGATAGCTCCTCCGCAGAAGCCTTCGCCAGGTCCTCCACTCGCTTGTATCCCGCTCGCACCAGCTGAAGCGCTCGGGCCTACGGTCATACTGAGTGTCAAACTCACATCAATTTATTCAACTAAACCTAATGGGCATGATGACAGATTTTAAAATCCTCTTCTATGATGTAGGTACACGTCTACTATTTCCGAAGAAAATATTATTTCAGCAATAAACAGTTTTAACGCCAATTATTGCAATTTTTTCTACGTAATTTGAAGTAAGCGCGAAAACGCTAGTAGGTATCATGGCGTCCGCGTGTGACGTCACGCCTAGGTTGTTCTACATTACATTGTTAGGGTTACATTCACAAATTAGATAGAATACAAAAGTTATATTTACCGAGGCGTGACATCATTCGCTCTGATTGGTGTTTCATAACATGGCCGATTGCATATCTTATACTTTTATTTTATTAAAAATATTATTAATCTTAATGTCTAAATTAAAACTAAGCCATTATTTAGAATAGTTTCAACATATATTTTACTCTAAAACCATTTATTATTTGATTCTTTAATACCGTCATCATGCCTATTATAAGTTATTTTTGAACGTCAAATCTACTTCAATTCAAAGGGAAAACCTGGATACTGAGAAGAACTGACAAGAAACTCAATTAGGTATATTTTTAAACAGCATTTTACAATAGGTTTATTAAAATAAAATATGCAGAAAGCCAGTGAATGCATGTGCAGAGAAGATCATTTCCAGACTATTGTTTTGTCTTCAACGAAATGGTTTATTTTATAGTATGATTGTTTAATTAATGAACGTTTTATTGTGTTTCAACATCAACAACATTGACGGATTATAAGAGCGTGTCCATTTTTTGTTGGTGCTAGGTTCTAGACTTGTACTAATGTGCGTGACTAGGGAAGGGTCACACCACAACAGTATAGAGTACACAGCTGATGACATATATTTATTTTTGTTACCGCTAGTCTTCGATCACAAATAAAGAACTAGATGCACAATCTCCTTTAAAATCTAAGCAAATTCTTGTCCGAATTCACGTATAACTTTTTAATACCGTATAGTATTATCAGTAACATTGTGTTAATCTAAAGTAGACCTTACTGCCAAACCATAAGGTTATAAAAGCTTGTAAACGATTCTTGTATGATATTGCAACGATGTTTGTAAAAAAAATATTTAAAATGCAGTCTTACGTCTCAATGTGCACTCAGATACTTATTTGAGCGCACATTTGGTTCGGACATTTTTGAAGCGTTGATTGTGTATCTAGTTTTTTATTTGTGATCGAAGCCGCTAGTAGCAAAACAGTTATGATTTACGAGTATTTTGCAAATAATTTCAGTACTGCAGTGTTTTGACCGTCAGGCCGGTCATGAGCTGACACGAATTACACCGACAGTGTGAGGTTTTCTTACTATAGTTTACTCGTGTTTGTTTTACACGTGGTTACGTTCGACGAAATGAGACACGAAAATTCGTATGACATACGATATATGAGCGGCAACTCATTATGGCTTCCTCCATTGATTTTTGATGAGAGGTTTCAACAATACTCGATTGGGTAGTTGACAACTAGTTCAAATTGTTACTTACTTTAATCTCGGACCAAGAAATATTATGCACGGAGTCATAATAAGTTGCGCTCTTACAGTGTGTCTAAACGAATATTTGTAGCTTTTTCTATCTCATTGAGCGTAATCACGAGTGAAACAGTTAACTACAGTAAGTATGGCAGCCTCGCATTGTCAATGTAATTCGTGTCAGCTTATGAGTCAATCATGAAATAGTTATTTGCAAAATACTCGTAAATCTGAAGTATTTTAGCTATTAGTATCCAGAAAAAAAATGGCATGTTCAGCTGTGTATCATCACAGTACAAGTAAGCATACAGTGTTCTATCTCGGCAGTGTCCTAGAGATATTTACTTACGGTCGGTCGGTACGTAAACACGCAATAGGACTACCGACTTGGACTGAATGTTTTCTTGGGTTACGTATTTGATAATAGGTACTATATTAAATTGTCATATTATCTTTTCATTTTATATTATTGCAAATTTAATAAGTTTTTATTTACATAATTCTACTAGTACTTTATTTCTAGTTTCAAAACTGTGAGTTAGTATGGTGGAAATGGACAAAAAAAATTCATTTTATGTGCAGTATAAATTAAAAATTAGCAATAAATTAACTAGATCATTATGAAAATACATTTCCTACAAATTAGCAATAGAAATATTTCCGGTTTCGATCTAGATGTATTCAAACATCCGTACACTGAACAATATGCTCGAAAATTTGATGCCATAATAGTTCGTCAGTAAATGCGCGGGAGCGTCTCACACCGTCCGACGACAACTGCGGCCCACTCGCGCCTGTTGTATGCTTACTTGTACTGTGGTATTATTGTACTGTGACCTTTCCTAGTCACGCACATTAGTAAAAATGTAAACTCGGTCGGAGTCTGGATAGTCTGGAGTCTCTGGAGTGATGATCAGACTAGAGCACGCATTAAATAATATACCTTATTTTGCTATAACTGAGAATGTGTGTGGAGCAAACGGTATACGAAATCCTTAACTTTTGAATCCAACCCAATTTTATTGATTTTCTCTGACTACCGTGAACTTCTCTGATTTTTCCTCGATTTTCTCAGATTTTCGAGAAATTAGACACCCTGTTAATGCTGATAACACAGAGTTACTTGTTGGTTCTTCTGTGTCCAGGTTTTCTCTTTTAACCGGACTAAAGTGGATTTGACGTTCAAAATCACCTTGTAAATGGATATACTTCAATAAATTGATTTGACTTTGATTTTGAATACCCTTTTTTTTCTTTATGGCATGGCGCATAGTTTAGCGCATTTGCCAATGTCACGTATTGTATTTTAAGAATCGTTACCATAAAACTACTGAAGTAATAAAGGATTTCTCGGAAAAGTGCGAGAACTTCAGCTATACATGTTTATTTAGACCTACTGCATTATTTTCACTTACACAGAACTTTAAAACACAATATACTATCACTTTTGCACTTTAAAACTCCCAAGTATGTAAAAGATAGAAAATCTAAATATAATGACAACCTCTCTTCTCTCGTTCTCGCCAAAGACATTTGAATACCTTCTTAACGGCCGGCAGTTCCATAAGCTGCGCCAGATGCGGCTCGGCGGAGGCCTGCAGGCGCGCGGCCAGCTCGGCCAAGGGCGGCGCCAGCGGCCACAGCGCGGCCAGCTCCGCCGCCAGCTTGGCCGCGGAGCTGGCCGCCGCCGCCGCCGCGGCCAACGCGCCACCGGCCAAGCCGCGGGTCACGCCGTACCTGACACCGCACACGACCACACCACAGCGCTGTCACTGGCAGGTACACTCAGCGTCGTTACATTCATCGTACATTTAGCAGAGGTACTACTAGATATTGCGTTGATATGCCCACTACAAAGACATTCAAATATACTATCCTAGACGGGACAAAGCGAGCAAATTCGTAATCTTCTACTTGTTTTCACTAGGTAATAATGTTTGCATGACAAATTGCATTCGTATCTTAAATCTTTGACTAAAAGCAAAGACATTCCTTTTAGTCAAAGATTTAAGGCATGAATGGCATCTGTCATGCGGACATTTCATACTAGACCGAGTGACTTATTACCTAGTGGTAACAAGTAGGAAATTACGAATTTGTTCGCTTTATCCCGTCTAGGATCGTATGTTTGAATGTCTTTGGACCACTACAGTCTTTCTCGCTTTGACAGCCTGTATGTCCAACCTTTGCAACATAAATTACTGCATTCTACCATAATGCTCAAAAGAATCTCTATGTCACACATATTCACAAAACAGTTTTATATTAATTTTTTACTTGTAAAGTTCAGAAATGATAAAAAAAGTTAAAAGTAACAAACGAAGATGTACTTCGTTCTTATGTCTGTCAAATACATTAGCTTAACAGTCTTAAAAAAGTTAAAGTAATACACGAAGATGTACTTCGTTCTTATGTCTGTCAAATACATTAGCTTAACAGTCTTAAAAAAGTTAAAGTAACACACGAAGATGTACTTCATTCTTATGTCTGTCAAATACATTAGCTTAACAGTCTTAAAACATTGAGCATACTGACAGAGATGAAATATGTGTATTTCCATCGTTTTCTATTAGAGGCTTATTTACGCCACATATTTCTTTCACTCTAACAATTCGTGACATTTGGTGGTTGGTGCAAGCGCGATGTCAAATCCTTAAATCGATTTTAAATAGTTAGTGCAAGCCGCCCTTAGACACCTTATTATAACTTTGTTTTGTGTTAGCCATACCGTAAGTACGAATTACACTAGGCCGGTATTACAACAAAAAATACTAACTTTTCAGCGACGACGGGAACAGGCATTTGATTCCAGAGATCTCTGAGCATCATCGCATAATAAAAACGATTCAGGACCATTTGTGGGACGTTCTAAAAAACAGTATGTTCAATACATTGACAAGCACACATAAATAACATGTATACTACTCGGTTGAGCTAAGTTTGCACCTCGCTGGAATGCGAGGCCCCCTCGCGCTTCCCCGTGCTTGCCCCGCGTTCGTCAAGTGGCGTCAGTACGGTTTGCATTTTTGTTACTAATACGCGTGTATTCATTTTTGTTACTAATACGCGTGTATTCATTTTTGTTACTAATACGCGTGTATTCATTTTTGTTACTAATACGCGTGTATTCATTTTTGTTACTAATACGCGTGTATTCATTTTTGTTACTAATACGCGTGTATTCATTTTTGTTACTAATACGCGTGTATTCATTTTTGTTACTAATACGCGTGTATTCATTTTTGTTACTAATACGCGTGTATTCATTTTCGTTACCTACATGTTTAGTTTTGGATTATTTTTGTTAAGTTTTTTGTTATAATTCATTGTTTTTTGTTAATTTACACAATATAAATAGTTACTATTTCGATTCAAATAATAAATATCTTTTATTTTATTTATCATTAACATAAGAATTATTAACGTATTTAGTTTAAGGTTCGGGATTTTTTCACTGATACTTTTTTGCATACCATACCCGAATGGCAAAATGACGACATCCGCGCCAAGTGCAAACTTAACTCAACCACTCAAGGGTTGTAAAAATAAAACGTTTTTTAATTATACAAGGTTATTTCGAAAGGATGAGTAAGTACGAAAGGGTATTAAAGTACTTATGACAACGGAAAACTTACGTTCTACAACTTCGCCAAAAGTCTAAATTTCTAGCACAGATTAATTATTTACTAAGTTTTAGTATAATATCTCAAAATTAAAACAAAAATAAAGATGAATCAAACCTAATATCAGCGTTTTTACGTCGCTAGCAAACAGTTGCAATGTGTAATTTGATTAATAGAAATTAAAAAAATATATAAATAAAATACCTTAACTTTTTGTATATTAAACGGCACTTTCACAGGTAAAGACCTAATATCTTTATAAATTATAGCCTATATGTTATTCTAATGTATGAGCTACGTTATTGTAAAGTTTCATTACAATCCGTTCAGTAGTTTTTGCGTGAAAGAGTAACAAACATCCATATATCCATCCTCACAATCTTTCACATTTATAATATTAAAGTAAGATATCAGTAGAATTAGTAGGATATTAGTAAAATTAGTGGACAGTAGGAAGTAGGATCTATACGATACACTAAATGGTTAAATACAAACCACAAATACGATTAAATAGAAACCACAAATACGAGGTTGTGGGTAGTATAAGTTTGGTGTTAAGTGACGCGATAACTTACAGTGATCGGTTTGCCGGTCATCATTCGTATTGCATTCCTCTCCGTGATACCCAAAATTTTAGCGGTTTGTACGCCATCCTCATCCAAGTTGCAATACTGTACAATTAAGATATAATTTAACTATATTTATTATTCATGTATGCATATATCGCACCTTTAGAATGAAACTGACTTAAGTCAAAATTTCAGAATTTTGAGTTATAATAATAAACTTAACGTAGCTACTACCTAGATATAGTATGAACTTACCTTTTCTTTTCCTTTGGATATGCAGGAGAAATCTGCACACAGATACCGAAACCGCTGGGGAAGAAACTGGATTATGAGGGGCTTTTACCCGCCAAAACTCCTGCGGTGGTCGTCCTGGGCGGTCTATCGAAGGGCTCCCGGGAACTTCTACGGAACGCGCCGGAGCCCCTCTCGCGTTGTGCACTTCACGAGGGGCAACAACAGAGGCCCCCGGCACCCTCGCATTACCACCACAACGCCGACCACACGCACTCTCGCCCCCCTCGGGATCACATGGACAGACGAGCGGAGCTCCCGCTCCGATCGGCCGCGACCCGGAAGGCCCTTTAGTCACCTCTTACGACAGCCGGGGAACACCGTAACCTTATTGGCCTGGGCTACAGGGCTAGTATGAACTAACCCAGCTGTCCGCCCCGTTAGCTACATATCGTGAGAATACTTAAACATGCATCCACAAAAACCCATTTATTATTTTAGTAAAACTCATTGTCGTAACTTGCCAAAACAAAATCTCACATTTATGAGTTAAGTCAGTTTCATTCTAAAGGTGCGACATATGAATGCATGTATGTGATAGTACTTGTGTGTCGTTATATATGTGACGAGTATATGAATATCGTTATTTACTGAATTATAATGGTATGCCTATTAAACAAAAAATTAATAAGTATAATCGTATGGTTTGGTGCTAGTTAGTTAGTTGACCGAGTCTGATCTCTGGAATGTCCTGAGGATGCTTCGTTGAGAGACGAAACACGTGTCGATTAATGGTTTTGCAATTTTGGACGGAAGATAACTAAAAATTATAACATTTCATCACATATAATTATACGAGTGTGCTTGTGAGTAATATACTGATGTTCTTGTGACTGTGTGTATACTGATGTGATGCCGTATATATCTATATGTATATAAGCGAAATACCACTCACTAACTGACTGACTCATCACAAGATCTTCGAAACTAAAGGTTCGATTGACTTGAAATTTGGAATAGTTACTCCTTTCGCGGTGTAGGCGCTCATTAAGAACGGATTTTAGGAAACGGCTCTGCTACCCATGCGAAGCCGGGGCGGGTCTCTAGTATTTATGTATATGCGGTACAGCTCCAGGCACGACCACTGCGCGTACTGGACCCTTCATAATTTCGGCAGGGTAACAAACGCGCCGGGAACTGTGCCAACATCGATCGCGATACGCGGCGCTGATCAACAATATTATACAAATAAGAGAGGCTAAGTACTTTTAACGTCCATTAGTCTTCAGGGTGGTGGAAGTCGGAGGTGGCTTCTGGCGCCGTAAAACAACAATACGGAAGATATACTCACTTATCACCTACCTAACCTTTTGGTCTACCACTTTTGAATTATAAAGTAACGAGATAATACTGTTCGGTATTCTGTTTGTATCTTAGCACCAAATTCAGAAAGTATTCAAAATTCAAAATTTCTACTAAGTATACTAATAAGTAAAAAAGAGAGCAGAGATTGTTGGCTTTCTCACTCGCACCATCGGTGTAGCCAACACACACGTAAAAATATGGCGAACGATGTCGATCGCTCGTTTCGCGTGGTGAGACCAAAATCTGTCTAAAATTATTTACTACGTCTACGAAACCCTAAATTCGAAGGAAATTGGCGCTGATCAGAGGAGTGTGCCGAACCGCTCTGTGGAGAACTCGCTGGGGGGCCCCCTTGGAAGTTGGCAAGTCGCGGCTGCTCGGTAAGTTTGGTCAACTTTCTCTGTCAACTCTTGTGCTATCGAAGGTACTTAAATAATACATGCGGTATTTTACCCAACAAATACAAAACAATCAACTGCTAATTTCAGTCGGCAAACACACAACAACACGACAGAACTTCTTTTTGCTACAAATCAGTTTACAGAGATTTACAACCAATTTTCAAACACTTTTTCTCCCTTTTTGTCAAAAAGCGGCCGACGCCTATTTTAGACTTCTCCATTACCAAAATTCAATTTTCACAGACTAAATTACCCACATACGAAAAAAACATAGACTAAACCAGCACTGAACGCGACAATCAGCGCCATCTCTTGGTACCGAGAGACAATAGGAACAATAATATGTTTTACTCCTAACAATGTAGTTGTACAAGGTGAAACGTGATATAATATATCTGTAGCCCTACATATGTGATTGTGCTTTTACTATATTATGCGTGTGTAAATGTGTTTATACATGTGTACATGTATGCGTGAGAGTACGCGTACGATTTCGTTTGGTGATTTCGAATGCACAACCGAGTTTGTATGATAATACGCGTACGCATTTGTTTGTGTATATATGGTTGTGCATTATGTATATTTGTTTATGATTGCACATTGTGTATATGTATTATGGATTTGTGCGTGTGCATGTACGTGTACAAGTGGGTACATATGTGATTGGAGCACATATCCCACCCACCTGATGGTAGGAGCGGCAGGTCAGGTACGGCATATGTGCGTGTGTGAGTGTATATGTGTGCGTGTGTATATTTGCGTGTGTGTGTGTGTGTATGTGTGCGTGTGTATATGTGCGTGTATATATGTGCGTGTGTGTATGTATGCGTGCGTGTGAGTGTCCCAGTCACCAGGCGGTAGTATCGGCGGCCGTCGGCGGCAGGCACCGCGGGCGCATCTCGCGGGCTGACCAGGTACAGTAAGTGCAGCGGCCGCGGCCCGCGCAGCGAAATCCGCCGCGACCACGTCTCCAGCTCCTCCAGAATCTGCCTCGCCGCAGACAAGTCCATGCAGCCTGCCGACACACCTCGCTACGTGTACACGTCTACGGGAACTGTCATGACGAATGTGTATGTGTCATGGCTCAGAACCGGTTTAAAAAATATTGGTTAATACTGGCTTATGACAGTTTCGACCCTGGAGCCCGGGCCCGAGAATAAGGCTACAGTGGTCCTCGCCTGTTGTAAGAGGCCACTAAAGGGAACCTTCGCTAAAGGGAGCCTTCGGGATCGCGACCGATCGGAATGGAAGTTTCGATTGTCCTTCCAAAAAGACCTCTTGACCTCCAAAAAGACGACAGCGCCTGTGGTCCGCGCCGTCGTAGCACTGCAAGGGTGCAGGAGGGGCTCTGTAATTGCCTCCCCGAGATGTATGCTTCCCGAAATCCCGAAGCCCCTCAACAACCGCCGATGACAACCACCGTGAGGTTCTAATGGATATACTCAGTTCAAAGTTCACGCATCACAAAAAAAAATGTATAATGGCTTCTAATCGTAATTAGCTCGTTATAACCTACAATAATTTTTTTTTTCTCGAATTTATATTATTCTTTATTACCAGTATCTTTAAGCCAGTTAAGTTAAGGCTAAACTTTAAGCTTTTTTCTGGAACGTATATTATTCTTTATTACCAGTATCTTTAAGCCAGTTCAGAACTCTAGAGTACACATAGCTATTTACTTACCTTTGATAGCAGCTCTGCCCAAATTACTGATGGTTAGTTGACTATCTTCATACACTGTTAAGACACTGTCCTCTTTTTGGATTGTCAGCGGTGTCTCGTTGGGTCCAGGCTGTCCTTTATCAGTCATCTCTATAACATCGTTCTCTAACAAATATCGCAAGGCGTCGTCGCGTATTGTTTTCAAGTTCACATCTGAGCTAAAATTATGAGAACTAAACTAAGATTTTGAAATAAGTTTCAATATACGTACATATTCTGCTGTATTCCTAACGAGGTAGACATTGCGGTACTTACATATTATGCAGAGTATTATAAATAAGTTTTAACAATTGTATTTAAAAATTTTCTTGGAAAATGGAAATGGTATTTTGTTTGAAAAAAATTGAAATAAAAATATTTTTTTCTTTACAATAGCTGACACACTAACAATATACCTGAGATGCAATAAAAAAATAACAATACCAAATTGAAATAAGTATATAATTTCTAAGAAATGGTAAAACTCATAGTAATACCACAGATTAATTAGTTACAATACATTTTAATAGTGATTTCAAATTTTCTATTAATAGCTATTAAAGTCGTTACGATTATAAATGACAATGAATTGGATATTGTTAGAAGTTAGATTTAATCAAAACAAAAATATGTACATTTGAAAATCACAATGTGAGCCGCATTGTTTTTTTTTTCTCTTCCGAACCAGTATGAATATATTATTTTTTCACATCTGTATGTGCTGAAAAGAATAGTTTTTATACTTATAAAAACTATTATTTTCACTCACTTGAAAATTCGAGAAATTTAGCAAACAATTGCAAACAATAACATTTTTTTATGGTGGTTTCAATATTGGTTTATTTATATTATTTATTATTAAAAATATGCAAAAATAATATACAGGGTTAATTTAAAAATACTAATAACCTCTTAGTATTTTGTACTAAACATTATCCCCAATAACTTTTATTTTACGACTTACAAAAATTCATAATTTTTTTCTTTCATACAAAAATAAAAATACATTAAATGTTTCTGAAAATGGCACCTATTCTACCCAGTCGCTAAAGCGGCACACGCGCAGAGCGGCGCTGAGGCCCGGTGCGCTTGCATTGCACCATTGGAAATACGTACAGAGTAATCACGTTTCAGACAAAACAACAAAATTTAACAAATATTTTTTGAGGAACGTATGAATTTTGAAAAAAGTCGTAGAACAAAAGTTGTTAGGTACGTTGACAGGAATTTTGCACTAAGAGGTTATTAGTATTTTTAAATTAACCCTGTATAAAACAACAACAAAAAAGAAAAAAAAAAGAAAAATTGAGCAAAAGAATATAATCTGACGTGTGGTGTGGTAGAGACCTTGGCTCAATCCTATGTTGCAGACGGGCTGGATTGCTGGTATTCTGCCAGCACCCAAAAGTCAACGTATATTTTCGAATTTTATTGTAGCGACTATTCAGTTATATGCACTTGTGAAGAAAAATGTAATAAATGTAATCTTATATAAGTAAAGAGAATGTTTCAGGAAAAGATGCTTACACATGTAATGTGACGAAGAATACAGTATCAGTGTAATATTATGAAAGTATACGTAAATGGTTTATAGAATCTACAAGTCTGTATATAAAGTCCGGCTGCTGAGAGAATGAGTTTTTTTTTTCTTTCTTCATGGCATGGCGCACAGATTAGCGCATTTGCCAATGTCACGTATTATGTATTATTAAGTAGAATCGACATGAAGCACGTTTGAAGCAAATTCGTTTTTTCTTCTTATCGTAAAACTTCTCCATGATGGGCAAAAAGTAACACTGTTACATTATTTCTTCAATCGACTCAAGAAAAGAGTAACATTTTAAATACTTGTTTGTGGGCCTTCGTATTTCTGAATGTGACTAGCGTAAAGAAATATAAAAATGCGAGAGTAATATTCACAAATATTTAATATATAAATCTACAACAAAAATAAAAAATAAATAAAATAAAAATAAAATATTTGCGACTGACAAACGAACAAGTTTAATCAAATTCCGATTCCCTTGAGAAGATACTGTTTTCGTCATCTTCTTTGTCTACATTTATAATTATATTGTTTTCAATAAATTATAGTATCAATTTATTAGTACATTCCGTTATAATCAAATTATTAGAAAGAATAACGTATTATTTTACAGCATATAACGACAGATAACGTTACAATTGCATGTTATTTTTGGCACATCACGGCAAAAATGAAGAGTACACACAACCTTGTATCAGCGCAGAGTGAATTAAAAAAAATTTTTTTTTCTTATTTAAAATTAAATTTAGCACAAAATTATAACATTTAGTGTCACTTGACATAATAACATAGTTTTTAATGATAATCATTCGTTAGTTGGGCAAAATAAACAATAAAAATATTTTTATCGGAAATTCGACGCCATTTCAAAGTTACGTTGTCCATCACGACCTGTCAGGAACGCATTCTCTCAGCGGGCGGTTATTACATTTGTAGAGATGAGGGAGGATGCGATGATACGCACCTGCCGTGTGAGTGGCGCAACTGCAGCGCCAGCAGCGTGCAGGCCAGCATGCGGTCGAGACGGCGGCGGCTGGCGGCCAGCCGCAGCGCCACTCCGCTGGCGAGCAGTGCGCGTGCGCACAGGGAGCTGCGCGCGCCGCGCACCGGCCCGCGCAGCGTCTCGCGCACTCGCCCCCACTCGCCGGGGCCGCACATTAGGATACTCTCGCCTGACACAACACATACACACACATACACACATACACACACACACACACACACACACACACACATACACGTTTCGTTTTGACAGGATAACATTTCGTAGTTAAACTTTGAATTGGAACTCTTACGAGTTACAGTCTGTACATCTATGTACGTGTCACAAGACTTTTTAAAATTTTTTTTTTTAAATAAAATACAGCCCATGTTATTCACCGATAATGTAGCTTTGTATAGATGAAAGAATTTTTGAAATCGGTTGAGTAGTTTTTCAGTTATCCATTACAAACAAACAATCCCAATTTATTCCTTTAACAATATTAGTATAGATATGGCACAGAATTGACCAGAGAGCAGGAACAACTTTATTCGGATCCAATAATTGAATCCGTTATAACGGAATAAATTGATTATGACATGTGGACATAAATGGGTGAACAGACAAACATAATTAAATTAAATTTTGACTTCGGGACCCTAAAAATAATAAATTTATTAAAAAATAAAAAACTTATAAAACATTTATTAAACTAAATAATGTTTTATCTTTACTTTCCTATTGAATTTTATTTTGAAATGAAAGTGAAAACACATTGTATCAGGTTTACCAATCATTTATGAATATGAAGGTAAGACTGTTACTACATACTTATCATTGTAAGCTACACTCGAAGTGATTGGGACAAACTAAACGTAAAAATTCAAAATCGTAATCGTCTGGAGAAACCTATTACCAAACAATGGATGAGTATAAGCTGATGATGATGCCATAATAACACTTTTGTCCAAGCCAACATATATTTTGTGCTTCAGACTCGGTGGAAAGAGTTGTGTTCTACAGTGGAGCATTACCAAGCGCTTCCATTTGATAATACACCCCATACATAATAGTTTTAGTAACTTTTAGCAGGTATCCCCTAGGACACCTGTTAAAAGTTACTAAAAGAGAAGACGACTATTAAGATCGAATAATGTTTAATTTATAATCTGGATTACGCGCGTGATTACAATTACACTGTCTCTTAGTAACTAACTTAGTAACTCTTGCACTACAGTTAAATTGTGGCGACGCAACGTACACATAAATACATATATGATGAATATCGCTGGATCGACAATATTGCATGTACGCGCCCTACACAAGTATTAGCGAACGACGAAGATGAGATGCAGTGCAACATTCTCACTCAGCTCCGGCGTGTAGTGTAATGCAGATAGTGCAGTGTAGTTTAGTGTAGTGCAGTGTAGTGTATTGTAGGTAGTGCAGTGTAGTGCAGTGCCGTGTATTGTAGGTAGTGCAGTGTAGTGTGTGCAAACTGACCGGAGGCACAATGTCCGGCGCGGCCCGCGCGGCCCGCCATCTGGCGGTAAGCGGCCAGCGACAGCGGCTGGCGGCCCACGAAGGGCGCGCGGACGATGACCCGCTGGGCGGGCAGGTTCACCCCCGCCGCGAGGGTCGATGTGCAACACAGCACTGATATTACTCCACTCCTGCGGAGATGCGAACACTTCTACATAAACTGTAGGCCCGCCCTACTCCAAAACACGAACATTTTCATGCAATCCTCAAAGTAAAACATTGAAAGTATTAAACAGTAACAAACAATATTTACGTAAATATAATTAGAAAATAATACATATATATGAAAGGCAACGATAGTAAAAGAGAAAGTAACCTAAGCTTTTTCAAATTTCAAATAACACTGTAACAACGCATGACATACAACGGTAACGGCATTTCGCACGGACTATAACGCTTCGGAATTTGGTGCATACGGCGTATCTATCTCATCTATATTGCAATCGCATATTTGCAAACAAGTATACATTTGATGGGAAATCGTTTTTGCCTGCTACTTTAGCCATATAGATTATAGATAAAACAAATCTCTGTAGAACATTATTTGAACCACTCACATATCACTCAAAAAAAGTGTTACTAACCATCACTTTAGGCCAACTGGGTTCTGCTTTTACTTAATTATTTCACACACAATGGTCATATAAAATTAAAATTGTTATATGCCTATTACAATAAAATAAAGCTCTTTTAGATTTTTAAAAGAGTAATGTTACTATTAAACAAAAAAAATAACAATCTAGAATAGTTCGTTTCTCAAATTGAAATTTAAAAAAATTTAAATATATGTAAGACACAGTCTGTTGGGAGCGATGGTAGAATGCAGTATTTTCGGCTGTAAAGGCCGGTTTCACAAACATAGGTGTCAAAGCGAGAAAAACTATAGTCGCCACATCAACGCTATATCTATTAAATGCCCTACACACCTTCCAATTTGTTGGAACAACTTTCCTAGGGATGGCGATCTGAGATCGATTAATGGAAGAATCGATCACTCGATCTCGAGCAGTGAATCGATCCAGTGAATAGACGACAGACAGTCAAAAATCATTCTAGAGGTTTTTTAAAATTGTGCATGGGATAGATAAAAGTTAAACAACTCAAAAAAGCACTAAATCTGGCTCCGAGAGGGCTAAGGTGACGGCAGTGGTCGATATGTGTATGTATAATTTATTAAAAAATTCCACGCTAGCTCATTATTTTATAGTTGCGTTCTTACCAATACAAATATAATGGAAACTCCATTTTTGGGTGTCCACAATCAATTCACTAAATCGATTCTCTACTTGAGATCGATCAATCAATTTTTCAATTAATCGATCTCGTATTGCCATCCCTAGGAAAGTTGTTACAACAAATTGGAAGGTGTGTAGGGCATTTTAGTAGTAAATCTGTCAAATTGACAAGGAGATTGCTAGTCCTAGACAGTTTCTAGTAGGTGGTAATAACAGGGGTCAAAACCAGTCCAATGTTCAAAAATACTGATTTTACTGATAAAGAAATCTAAAAATACTAACTTTTACTATTTGAACCGAGTTAAAACATGTATGTGTTATGTATGAAAAAATACTTTTATAAATCGATCTTCGTCATCCCCATCCCCATATTGCAAACAATATCACACAGTCGGAGGCATCTTCCTATTGTCAGCGACTGCATGATAACGTTTACGGTATGAAGTTAGATAATGAACCTCTTATATCCAATTTTTCTGACACTAATCTACGTTTAGGGTGTACTCGCGGGCTGTGGGATCAGAGAGAGAAGTAGGAAATTTAGTTTTCCTCTTTTTAATTTTGCTTTTTACGCAGTCGAGTTATTTAACTCTTTTAATTTACTTTGATACCCCACTTGATATAGTTCATTGACTTTAATTTGTTCTTTGAATGTCTAGTTGTCACCATATGGACTTTTGATTACTGTCACGCCTTTAGTGACACTCAAACGATAAGGATGTCGGATGTGAAAACTTGAGTGCCGAACCTTAAAAAACTGACAAAACTGGCCTTTTTCCGAAAAACTGACTATAACTGATCGGTTTGCAAAAAACTGACTCTCACTGATTTGACTGGCCAGTTTCGACCCCTGTAATAAGCAGCCGAACCGCAGCCCATAGCGCGGCGGGTGCGGGTGTACCTGAAGGCCTGCTCCAGCAGCGCGCGCTCGTCGCCCGTGAGCCCCGCGTGGTGGTAGCCCACGCCCGAGCGCGCGGCCCGCGCCAGCTCCGCACTGGAACCTTCAGCTATCAAAGCGCTTTGTAGCGCTTCGCGTTCACGTGTACGGTGCATCAACATCTCCCTGTCACGTTCCGACAGATTAGATTCATACTGGTCTTGCAGTTTTGCAAATACGTTTCAGTATAAAATAGGTGTGAAAAATATACATTTGCTAGCTGTATCGCTAACGTGGTAGTCAAAAAGGATAGAGCGCCAAATATCGCAGTCTTTATATACTTCTTTCACTTCCTCGAGGAGGTAATACTCCTCAAATATCATCATTCTCCTCGCAGACTTTCGCCTAGGTGCATGCATGTATGCATACATGCATGTGCTTTTGACATTTCCGTCAGCTAAAGCGTATACACTGAATAAGAAAAATACTACCAAACACTACACTGTAGACCTGTAGAGGCTAAAAAGTATACTGGGATAGTCGCGAAAAATATACAAGGAAAAGAGAGACATAATCAGAAAACATACCGGTGGGTAGGAAATAATACTTGCAAATAATGCATAGGGACAGGATGACGGAAAATGGGAGGATTAGCAAGTATAGAGAAAGAAGAAAGACACTATACTAAAAGGGTTTTCTTCTTCTTCTATTTTATTTAATGTAAACCAGTGTTGAGCAAAATGTAGTTGTAAAAACAATTCTAATTAAAAATTGTAATTGTAAATACATTTTGTTACGCAAACAATTACAATTACAAATTACAATAATTGTAAAAACAATTACAAATTGTAATTGTTTTTACAATTACTTTTGCCCAATACTGGTGGCAACCAGTTTCATATTTATTATTACAAACACTTCTGTCATTTTAATTTCAAAACATGCTATATCGTCGACTTCTGATGTCGAATATTTGTTTTCTTCTTAAGTTCCTAACACTCCCCTGTAAAATTATAGTATAGACTTTACTGGACTCAAACAGGATATCATGGAAGAACGCATAAACTTCATCTGCATACGTTATTGAGACTTTCTAATTCTTCAACACTTGCACAGAACTTTAACGCACAATATACTACCTTAAAACTTCCAAAGTGCAAAAAATAAAAAATCTAAACAAAATGTACTGTTTACTTTTCCCGTTCTCACCAAAAAGTTTACTGAGTAAAAAAACCAAAGAGAAAAACGAGATATACTTAAGAGTTAGTTTTTAAATTATACACGGAGAAGGGGGAGAGTTGGAAAATATACAAGAGTATCGAGAAGTTCTTAATACGTTCCTAGACAGTATAAATTCTAATAAGTTCACAGAATAAAAACTATAGTGGATCCATTTTTCAATTAGAATATATTGAAGGTATTTATACTAGGGGAAGGTTATACAGGATTATACTCTGGGAGTAGAAAGTAATGGACGGACTTGACAAGTCTAAAATTATACCTGACTGAGTTTCTTGTCGGTTCCTCTCAGTGTCCAGGTTTTCTTTTCGAACTGAATTAAAGTAGATTTGACGTTCAAAAACACCTTGCGATTGGGTTGACTTGAATAAATTGTTTTAACTTATGGGTAGGCAGAAAGAATACTGGGGCAGTTAGTCCACTAAAGCGAAGAGTATGATGAGAAAAGCATGCTCCGTGTAACAATATTATCAGGCCCGTTCATATACTCACCTCCTCTGCAGCTTGCATAACAATGCAGCGACGTTCTCACAGTTCCTCTTGGTGGGGCAGAACACCAGTACCGAGCCTTGTGGGCCAGTCTCCGCTACTAACCCGCCCAACCAGTCCGGGTCAAGAGCCTTCGCTGCCGCCGAATACTATCCGAACACAATCCGATATATAATAGAGCACAATGTAGTGTAGCTACTCATAACATAGGCGCGTGGTTTCCAGGTCAATGGAATATGCGAAATGCAATCAATCCTTCTCTTTCTGATACGTTATGTCAGGCGAATAATCGATTCATCTAAATACTACCGTAAGTTAAATAAAAGGCAACAAAGTATTTCTTGGATATGATTTGCTTAAAATCCTTTAAACGACGATTTTTTAGTATCATAAAGTACCTAAGCCACAATTCTAGAATGTGGTTTACCTCTTAATTAACGAACAACAAAATAAGAGCTGATGTTACACTCCAACCGGTATGGCTAGTGTAGGGAGTGCAGCTCAAATCTCCGACCGCTTCAAAAAGGATCATATTGCAGCAGTCAGCAGTCCAGCAGAAGACAAACATACAAACAGTTCACCTGATGGTACTGAAGACCCATAGACATTTACAAATCGAGACTAAGAAAGTACATAATCTTGCGAATGCGTTGGTACCCTGAAGACTATCATGTTGTACCTCTTATGTGTAAAACACTAGGCTGTCTCACCCTCCTCCATACTGGAACACAACAGTACAAGCATTGTTGTTTGGCGGTAGGTTTTATATACCTGCCTGCCTGATGATGATATAGTAAATGATGACGTAATTATTATCTGTTGAGATGCATAGTTGTTTATCAAGACAAACCAAATGCAAAGAGGGAATGCGTTCGCACAGAAGACGATTCGATATTTTTATGAGAGCTTTCAACGTTTTGAATGGACTCTATTTACCGTAAGTTTATAGACACAAAGTGATGTAATACTCAACGCTATTTTTACGTTCCATTCGAACGCATTATTACATTAAAATTTAATTTTATCAATAGACTAACATCATAAGCCAGCTCTCTTTGTGGAACGAATTCAATTTTTTCTCCATCGCGTACAATCTCATGCAACGTATCGCCCAGTTTCACGTACTCCGTCAACTCCACTGGTCTGAACTCTCTCTGATACACCTCAGCATTAAGGAATTGCGCTATCTCGCCTAGATTTCCTATCGTGGCACTCATGCCTACAATCTGAATGCCCTCTGAAAAAAAATAACATCTGAATGACCTGGCAAGTATTTAAAATTTAGAAAAACAACTCTTAGGCTTGCTGCCCGCGTCAGACAATATGCGACCCATTTTTTGTCGATAAGAGTGAAACATTAGAGTTAAATATTAAAACGCACAAGTCCTATGGTCCTACAACAAATCTACACATCCCACTCAACAAGATTGTCGGTGAAAAATGAAACGTTCGGAAAGGTATGCGGTAACGCATACTACTCACGGATACGAGTAGTTGGCCGTGTGTACTTGCTAAGTCCCATAACATCCCCATGACGCACGGTGTTAAGTAGGTCACAAAATCGGTGATAAAAGGTTACAAATATTACAAAAACATAGTGTTTGCACATCCTTGCATGTCTTTACATGTCTGGCACCAGCGTATGATTAATTTCTAAAAATCTATAAGACCTAGGATTTTCTTCATAATAAGTAGAAAGAAATAAACCATGACTATTTAAAAAATCTTTCGGAGTTGGATGAACATTTTTTAATTGTTATGTTTTATGGTGTTATCTAGTGCAAAACACGTGGATTAATATGCGGTTAAAATGAAATAAGGTTAATATATGAATAAGGTTAATATGGGTTCATTTGGGATGAACGAAATATTACCAATGCAAAATCTCGAGTTTTTAAATCACGCGTATATATTATAAAAACAGTCTGTAGTTACATGGATTTTACGATGTTATATCGTAATCAACTAACAATTATAATGATGGACAGATGACAATGATTACAAAATGATTCTATTTTGTCTTTTCAAGAAAGCATGAAACCCTAAATCAAAAGAGAATATTAAAACCGTACTGAATATTAATTCCTTGAATCCAAAATAATGACCTTGAATCTCTCACATGAGTTTCAACCTTCTTTTTTTTATTCAAACTGAAACACACACACACACACATATACATATCCTCACGCTGCATCCCTAACGGGGTAGTCAGAGAGGATAAACTAAGACATTACAATAATATGGAGTTAACAGGTGCATGAACTTTTTCCAGCTACCGCCAATCGTCGATCATCCGTAAACTCACTCCATTGTTGACTTGTAGATATGTAAGAGATAACTCTTTGTGTGAGTGCGGTATTGATGAGGCTACTTTAAATCACCTGTTTTTCTGCTGCCCGAAATTACGGTATTCTTTATATGATATTCTTCCCCCCTCTATTCCTCGTCCTATAAACACTAATTTTGCATTATCCTTGGTATATACTCCTTTTGTTAATTTATTAGATAAATTTTTACGTGATAACAATATTAAGTTGTAATGAGAAATTTCCCTCTGTTACTGTGTTGTGCTTTGTTTATTTTTGTTTATTTGTATAAATGTAACTATGTATTGTAATCGTCAATGTGTATGTCGTGTACCTTTACATAATTCCTTTTGTTTTAGGTACCTACATTTAACTGAAAAACAGGAAATCTAAATTTAAATTATTTTTAACAAATTCTACTATAGTGTCTTCTGCAATACGTGACATTGGCAGGATTAATGTGATTGACACATTAGAAGCCATTAATTAGAAGTTGAAGTTGACTTGTAGATATGGTAATACACTTGTTCTTTGATTGTAACCACTACCAATGGTGCAGAATTATTGGACAGACGATAACAAATAAATAACCATTGGACTATTATGAAAAACTTTACATATGCAATATTATAGTTGTAGTGTTTACTTCTAAAACTCACTGTTAGCAAATATGACTGTGGATAGTAAAGTTTCCAAGGTTCCACCGCGGCCAGGCTCTCCTATGAGATGCAATTCATCAACCTGCATTAAAAAACCAAATTAGGCTTACAACTATGTATCTTTTTTGTCATCTATCCCAAATATATGTAAAGCTGTGATAAAAAAAATGCACAAACCACAATAAGTCCAATTTCATGTAATCTGTCCAGTTCTATCAAACTTCTAATCAAAGCTAATCCTTTTTCTATAGTGGCTATATATATACTATTCTTTTTTCTTCTCTTTACTGGTGGTATATGACCTTTACCACCGGCATATTCTTCTACTAAGAACTCCATTTGAAGAGCAAATGGAGAAAGTGACCAAATCTAGAAAATAAGATATTTTTTAAAAGATAAATAATCACATGACAAACTAGGCTCGTTGTCACAAAACTTACAGAATTTACAAATAGTTTGCACGAATGAAACGAGTAAGACAGTGGAAACTTAAGTAGGAGGCCTACGTCTTCCAATCTTGTGATTAGTTTGCTGGAGTCTGTATTGTGTACATATTGCAGTCACAGTTTTAAAAAATAAAGGCTTATTTATTTTTTTATTATTTAGTAGAAATCAAATAATTTGGAATAAGCACATTTTTTAAATTACTGTTATGTGGACCATATTGCCCATAACACAAACACACACAGACTTCTGACTAGCCATAGACCTTACATATTGCAAGAATTTTGCAAACTGAATGTCTATAACCTGTTACATCCGTACTCAAAGGGTATGTGGGGTATAAGCCCAGGGTCCCCAGCTTGAAAGAGGCCTCGGAATGACAAAAATTCATTAAATTCATTTTCTATTCGATTATATCAATCAATTTAAAAAAAACACACGTATTGAACCCAAGAGCAACGAAATAGATGCAAAATAATACCATCTAGAAGTCAGTAGATAGATTTTTTTAGCTCCTTCAGAACGCAATTTAGTACAACTGAAGTCACTAAAGTAGTTCATTCATTCAATCAATTCTAGGTGCCTAAATGACAGTTTAAGATTTTGATTTGCTAAATTAACATGTAGAGTTAATCTTAATCATGAGTAGAACTACCCTTTTCAATTTGTGAAATGTTTTAGATTTCACTCGCTACTTCAATAAATTGTAAGCATTGTAACTGATTTGCATATTGTTTATTACATATTTCCAATAATGTAAACTAACAACACTGTAATTAATACTTATTGCAACATTGTAATTAATACTGTTGGCAACATTGCAATATGTTTTGGCGGGACGCGCCTTGCCATTGTCTGTAAACTTTAAAAGCTATTGTATTCTTTTTTATGGATTATTAGGGCATTCGATCTGTAACCGTGGAGTAGTGAACAAATGTAACAATTTAGTAATTTGAATAAATCACTTTAGTTTGAGCATTACTTCTTTATCTCAGAAGTGGGATAACACAAAGCTCACAACTGATTTCGCTCATTATCAGTGCTGTTTTGACAAAACCAAAATTTTTTTTAAAGTGAAAGTATGGAACGTGACATTGCTAGAAAAGTTTGTATCGAAAATGTGCGACAATCTCGCGCACGTAAAAGGAGCCACGACAACAATAGAACAAAGAGTCGAACTAATTCGAAAAACCATCGCACAACCGAAAAGAAACGTAGGCATAGTATTCGCACACACACACCAGATCTTCCACATCCGAGGTGCCCTGATGACTATAGAGTGAGTAATGCAAGGAAAGAAGAAGAACAAAGGAGTAGATCGCGAGAGCGATCACCGTATCATCACCGACGCCGATACTCCAGGAGCCGCAGCCGTCGACTAGCTACGACAGGCAGGAAAGAGCAAAGTAGTCTATCTCACGAGCGCCGTCAATCATCGTATCATCGTCGGCGCCAACACAGCAGAAGCCACAGCGACCAACGAGCTTCGCCAGGCAGTGAGGAGCGGAGAAGTCGATCCCGGGAGCGTCGTCAACGTCGTTCTCGACGGCGTAGCATACGGTGTCGGAGCCGACGGAACGAGAACTGCGAAACTTCGGACAATGACAACCACGTGGGTAAATTTGACACTCGCAAACAAGTAAGTGGTCAATGCAATGATTCTCTGTCTACATTGCATTTGCTAACCGATTTAGTGAAGTCTTTGGCTAATAGTCGTTCTGAAGGTAATAAATTTCCAGTTTTAGGCAACGTTATTCCTGAATTTGACCCTATGATCAAGGGGCAAACGATACATATCTGGCTCAATAAAGTAGAAGAGTGTGCAAAGTTATATAAATGGGGTGATGACCAAATTATTCATTACGCCTTGCCTAAATTAGCTGGTGTTGCACGTACATGGTACCAAGCGTTGCCGACTATGTCGTTCTCCTGGCCTGAATGGAAAAACAAGTTACTGGACTCTTTTCCGAACAGCGACGATTACGCTGAATTGCTGACGGAAATGTTATCAAAGAGAGCGAGGTTCAATGAGTCGCTAGAACTCTATTATTATGAAAAGATAAACTTATTGAATCGCTGCGACATAAAGGGAAAACGTGCCGTAGATTGCTTATTATATGGAATCGACGATCGATCCTTAAGGTTAGGAGGAAAGGCTACAAAGTGCCAGGAGCCAGAACAGGTCTTAGAATACTTTCAATCTATTAAACAGCAATCTCGAGAATACGATAGATCTAAGAACACTGATAGAAAACTTAATGCTTCTGCTACTAATAATAATGGTCAGGCGGGTACACAGAAAATATTTAAACCTCAGTCTGTCACTCCCGTGACTTGTTTTAATTGTAATGAACCTGGACATTACAGTTTTAAATGCACTAAAAAGATAACAAGATGTACTCTGTGTAATCGCTTGGGCCATTCAAATGTGAACTGCCCTAAGTTACCTAATGAATCAAATACTAAGAGGGAAAATTTTAATGAGAAAAATGTTATGCAATTAAATTTAAATAATGGTAGTGATGATAAATATAAAACCGTATTAAAAATTAATGACAAATTAATAGATGGCTATATAGATTTAGGAAGTCAATGTACACTTGTGCGTCGTACTGACGCTTGCAAACTAGGAATTACTTGGACTCAAGGTGAACTACCATTGTTGCGGGGGATAGGGAACAACATAGTCATACCTTTAGGGGTCACTAATGTCAAAATGGAAATTCAGGGTATTGTAGATTGTGTGAACGTCATTATAGTAGACGATAACGTTATCAAATATCCTGTTCTTATTGGACATACATTCACGGAAAAACCCGGAATTACTATAACAAAAACTTCCGACTCTCTGCATTTCGAACGTAATATTGATATAAAACTAGATATTACCTCACAAAATGACGTACAGATTTCTCCCAGCAAAATGGCTATTATTCCTATTAACTGTGATGAGAGTTATTCCGGTTGCATATATGTAAACGGAACTTTGCGTGCTAAGCCTAAAAATGAATTCTATTTATTACCTGGTGAATATAGCATAGAGAATGGAAAGGGAGCTTTACTTATACAAAACGTTTCGGAGAATATTGTTCAGTTACAAGCGGGTGCATTAGTTACGCGAGCATTGCGCACTGAAACCTCCTTACGAGTGAATATCTTAGACTTTGATGATCCTAATACTGAAACTAGTCTTAACTATGGCAAGCAACTAACAGATTATGAGCTGCTCCAATTGAAGACAGTCTTGAAGGAATACGAGTCTTGTTTTTCAAATAGTTTGAAGAATTTGGGGCTTACGAATGTAGTGCAGATGGACATCGAGTTGACGGACAATAAGCCAGTAGTGTACAGGCCCTATAGACTTGCCTATTCGGAGCGTGAACAAGTTCGTTCAATGGTACAGGAAATGATAGACGCCGATATAGTATGCGAATCCAACTCTTCTTACGCCAGTCCAATCTTATTAGTAAAGAAAAAAACGGGTGAGCAAAGACTTTGCATAGACTATCGTGCTCTGAACAATAAAACACGTAAGGAACATTATCCTTTACCATTGATCGACGATCAACTTGATATGTTGGCTGGGAATTCATTGTTTATCACGTTAGACTTAGCATCTGGTTATTACCAGATACCGATCTCGGACAGCTCACAGGATAAGACCTCGTTTGTTACGCCGGACGGTCAATATCAGTTTAAACGCATGCCTTTCGGTTTAGCAAACGCCCCGTCTGTATTCCAACGAGCCATGAACAAAATACTTACTAAATCAAAACTGAAGTACGTGTTGGTCTACATGGACGATGTATTAATACCAGCACGCTCTTTTGCAGACGGTCTTAGTCGTTTAAAGGAAGTTTTAGAGCTTCTTCGTGAAGCTGGTCTCACATTAAAATTAAAGAAGTGCCATTTCTTTTATGAAGATATAGACTTTTTAGGTTTTCAAGTTAACGGAGATGGTATACGTCCGGGATCTAGGAAAACTACAGCCATCTCAAATTTTCCCCAACCCAAAAATGTCCATGAGGTGAGACGGTTCCTTGGCCTCACAAGTTTTTTTTAGACGTTTCGTGAAGGACTTTGCATCTATAGCTCGACCACTCACCGATCTTTTAAAAGTTAAGTTCGAATGGAGATGGACAGATGAACAGACTCAGGCATTTGAAGTTTTAAAGCAGAAGCTGGTCAATAGACCTATATTAGCTTTATACGATAAAAATTTAGAGACCGAACTGCACACTGACGCATCAAAATACGGTGTCGCTGGTATCCTTATGCAACGCGCTAGCGACGGATTACTTAGACCAGTGGCATATTACAGTCGGAAGACTACGGAGGAAGAACAGAAGTTACACTCTTTTGAGCTTGAAACACTCGCTGTGATATCCTCGCTAAGTCGGTTCCGTGTATACCTTTTAGGTATTAAATTTAAAATAATTACCGACTGTAGTGCACTACGTACTACGCTCACAAAAAGGGACCTTATTCCACGAATAGCCCGTTGGTGGGTGCAGTTACAGGAATACGACTGTGAAATAGAGTACAGAGCAGGGACAAAAATGGCCCACGTCGACGCACTCAGCCGCTGTCCTGTGACTGAGCCCACTCCGGAAGACGACACACATGTAGTAGACATACTGCTAATTGATATGAAAGATTGGATAGCAACTGTTCAAAATGATGATGAAGAAGTGAAAAGAATCAAAGAAATACTACAAGACGAGAATACAAAAACCGTCTCTGACGTCTACAAGAATTACCAATTGAAAGGAAATTATGTGTATCGAATTGTTGAAAATGGAATTAGATGGGTAGTACCAAGGCCAGTTAGGTGGCAAATATTACGCATGAACCATGATGACGTAGGACATTTTGGGTATGAGAAGACCCTAAGTCGCATCCAGAGCAGTTTTTGGTTCCCCAAGATGCGACGTTTTATAAAAAAATATGTAAAATCGTGTTTACAATGCGCACACCATAAAGCACCGGGAGGCCCTAAAGAAGGAATGCTGCATCCAATTCAGAAAACAGAAATCCCGTTTCATACACTGCATGCGGATCACTTGGGACCATTCGTTCGCTCTAGGAGAGGCAATACTTACATCTTGGTAATCATAGACGCATTTACGAAATTTATAAACATAAGAGCTGTTAGAGATACAAAGAGCATAACGGCCATAAGGGCATTTAAAGATCATTTCAGTTACTTTGGTACACCGACTCGCTTAATAACTGACCAGGGCACATGTTTTACTAGCGCAAAGTTTAAATCATTCGCAAATAATTTAGGAATCAAACATATATTAAACGCGGTCGCCACTCCTAGAGCTAACGGTCAGGTGGAACGGTATAATCGTACCATTGTTGATGCATTGAGTGCCAAATGTCACGGCGAGAGTGATAGTACCTGGGACGAACATGTAGGTACCATACAGCTGGGAATGAATACCACCATGAATAAAGCTACAGGGAAAATACCATCAGAGCTATTATTTGGTCGTAAATTGACAAATGCGTCTGAAAACATACTCGAAAAAGTAATTAATGAAACAATAAACACGGTAGATGAAAGAGGGTTGATGAGATTAAGGTCGCAGGCAGGCAGCAATATTAGAAAACAACAAGAGGCTTCAAAGAAAGAATTCGACAAGCACAGAAAACCCGCGACAACGTATAGAGTAGGAGATCTCGTTAGGATCGAAAGGACAGTGATAGATAAAGACCACGCAGGTCACTCAAAAAAACTAGTAGCCAAATTTCATGGACCTTACCGTATAAAAAAGATATTGCCTAACGATCGCTACCTGGTGGAAGATACTCCTCTAGTAAAGAAAGGAAACAAGCGTTATGAGAATGTGATAGCACAGGATAAGATACATCCTTGGCTTAGTTTTAAGGGATTCGCTAGTGACGATAGCGAAAATGACAATAGTGACCGCGAGGAATAGAATGATAGTCGTAAGCTGATAATTGTAGGTGTGCATGAAATTTATCCTTATTTAATATCTATTGATTCTATATTTTCGTGTGAGTGTAGGTTATGAGCTATCAGTGCGCGTCGAAAAACATTTGATTAAGATAAGCGCATAGATGATAGTAGATCATAACAGACTACGCAGATTACACAATAATGTGATAGTGGTGTAGGTTATGCGTGACCAGTGCAGAATGTGAATGATACCAAATGGCATCGCATCGCACAGATGGTTACGATCATAACAGACTACTCCTCTAACGATAGCCATTTTAGTTGACCGTGAGCGATTAGTGCGAACTGTAAATAGTTAAAGTACTGAATGCATAGATAATCGCAGATCATGGTAAACAGACACGATTACTAATTTATGTATTGATTTAGAATTAGAAAGCATAATTATTCATGGATGCATTGTAGAGCATAGGTTATGAGCAGTTAGTGCGAATGAAACAAATAGACTATGACGCACAGATAACTGTAGATCATAACAGACTATGGAAAGCAATGGTACAAAATATTATTCTATAAGATTTTAAAACTGATTAATTTCGATGTGAAAATTAGGATTTTTTTTCTCTTTTCCATTTTGTTCATATACTGTAAAAAAAAAAAAAAAGAGCATTTAAAATTAACGAAACCATTTCATTAATTATGTGTTATTTAATTTTGTTGTTATCTATTGTATAATTTTCTTTACTCTTCTTTGTGAGAGGACTCACCTTTCGAAGGATGGCCGAGCTGTAAGCATTGTAACTGATTTGCATATTGTTTATTACATATTTCCAATAATGTAAACTAACAACACTGTAATTAATACTTATTGCAACATTGTAATTAATACTGTTGGCAACATTGCAATATGTTTTGGCGGGACGCGCCTTGCCATTGTCTGTAAACTTTAAAAGCTATTGTATTCTTTTTTATGGATTATTAGGGCATTCGATCTGTAACCGTGGAGTAGTGAACAAATGTAACAATTTAGTAATTTGAATAAATCACTTTAGTTTGAGCATTACTTCTTTAAAATAAGTAGATTTAAATGTTTTAAAAATGTTTAAATTGATGGATTGTTTTTTCTCCTTACTCCGTGTGTGGCATGTGTGGCATCGTCACTGTCTAAGATGACCTTGACTATAACTGTTCTATTAATGTATTTTCTTACCTTCTCCTGAACAATAGCAACAAAGGGCAGTACGAAGAGTGCATTACTCTTTCTGAGGAGTACCTCTCGCAGCATTAACACCTCTGCCACCAAGGTCTTACCTCCACTGGTTGGTAATGAATAGATCAGATTACGTCTCTCGTGAATTGCATTCAAATTCAAACATTCTTCTTGCCAATCTGAGTGATGATTGATAAATAAATTTAGAGTCGAAGTAGAACTTGCGCAAATTGTAAAAATTAAACAGTACCTATACTTTACAATCAATAATTTTGATTTCGATGATAGAAATGTAATTTTTTGGATATTTATTTCTTAAATATATAATCATAGATTTCATACCAATCACATTTCTCTTTTATATTCTGTATTTCTTGTACTATATTTTTTTTTGGATTAATGTATTGTAAAATCAGTCTTAATTTAAATGTATACTGGAAAAACTGACGAGATTGGCTCTAGAAGAGGGCTAGTTGCACTCCTCCTTTCTCGTCATGTGAATGTTAATGTGTCTACACTCATTTTATGAACTACTATCGATACTACATTAAATGAGCAATATTTGTATATGTATATATATATATATGGGTTATATTGAAAGGATGTGTAAATACGAAAGGGTATTAACTATTAAAGTACCCATGACAACAAAATTTGCATTCTACAACTTTGCCAAAAGTCAATAGTTCTACTGTAACATCTCAGTTTTCAAAAAAATAAAGGTAACATAACCCTAATATCAGCATTTTTACGTCAACAATTGGAATGTAGGGCATAGTAGGGTTGTACATTTTTATCTGTTATATATTTTTTTATGGACAACACATCCGGTAAATTATTATATTTGCAGTATGGCAAGACAAATTGATACGTTGAATCCCTGGCGGATTAATACCCCTTTTCACAACATCCTTGTACATCCACTATTATACTAAACTAGCAATATTTGTATATATATATTTGATAATGCTTTCTTATTATAAGTAGAAGAAGAATGAGAAGAACGGAGGAGAAGAATGACTCTAGCGATTTCGATGAAGTTTACAATAAAGGGGTTGAGGGGGAGAGAAATCAATCTAGCTAGGTCTCAATTCTGGGCAAAATTGTTTTCTCAGTCTTTCACACACTTAAAACTTCTAAACTTTTTTAGCAGCACAGCTTAACTTCTCAATAGCACAATGACTAGAGCGTAGGTCTACCACACCGAAGTGTGCGGGTTCGAATCCTGCAATGTGGTCTTTTGTTTGTTTTCGCTTTAATATATTGAAATATTATGTCTAAGTTCAGTTTGCAACAAGTACCTATTAAAAAACATCACTTTAATAACATACTTATAATAAGGAAATAAAATGAAAAATAATGATAAAAGCATAGCTTCATAACCTCAGACAGCCTATCCCATACTATGAAGTGAGGCAAATAACGTCATATAAAATATAGATGTGTGGGTGCTGTTTTCTAACGAAATGGTGACCAATCAACTTTTCTCATAATAAATGTGTGTCATATGTACAGGTGAGTCAGGTTATCTGATTTAGCTCATTTTTGCCGTTCCGGCATAATCTATAGCGAAAAGTCATGGCAGAAAAATCTATTAATTACTTTCCTGAACAATGAGTTTAATGTTACATTTCATGTATTTCCTTTATTTTAAGATACTATGTTATTTAAAAGAATAGTATCATACAAAGCAATAATTGTATATTTATAATTGTGATCTCGCAAACGGCTCTAACGATTTCAATGAAATTTACAATACAGAGCTTTATAGTGGTCAAAAATCAATCTAGCTAGGGTTCAATTCTGAGAAAATTCGTTTTCTCTATGTTTTCACACATTTAAAACTTCTAAACTCCAAACTCTTCTGATTTCACAACTGAGTTAACCTTCTCAGTAGTACAGCAACTAGAGCATAGATCTACCAAGCTGAAATATGTGGGTTCGAATCCTGCAATGTGGTTCGACTTTTTTGTTATTTTTTATTGTAAGACACTGAGTAAAGCTTGGTCACCCAGGTACTACTATATTAACTTAATTGTAGAAATTGTGTGCTTTGGTTAATACCAATTGTATTAATTTATAAATAATAATCATTCAAATCGTAATAATGTTTAATTATTTCGAAGGTGGGCTGATTTTTCTGGTTGTGACTAAATAATTTTAATTACTATATAACAGGTAACAAATTTAATTTATTTTACTTAAACTTACCATAAAACTTTTCAATATTTCTGTATGACTTGAATAATCCTTTAACAATTATTGGAAGTCCATAAAAATTATTACTATAATTATGTGCGTTTTCTTTCACAGCAGTTGATTTTTCATTTAATTCGTTTGTCTTCCTATCTTTCTCTTCAGAAACTATATCCCTCTCTTTAATATCAAGTAGAAAGGAATCTTTGGTTTCAAATAATGTACTTACATCTATGTTGTTCAAAGACTTATTTATATTCTCAAATGTTTGATTTATATTTTTCATATATTGTTCCTCACATTTTGACGTAAATATAGTATTGTCAACTTCCTTCTCTTGTTCTAATCTCGAATAAAACATGTCATCAGATATATCTTCAATTTCATAAGCTAGCTCTTTTTGTAACGACTTATTTACAACTTGTATATTGTTTAATTGAATATTACTTACTTCTAACGACTTCCAATTCTCAGAATCTACAATAGTAGTATTTATTTCGGTAGACGAACCGGGAACCTCTACAGAAAAATTATTATTGCTTGATTTACTCAGAAATTCAACTTGATTACATGGTAATTGTGTATCCGTTGGAGAATCACATCTGGCAGGAGAACTTAAGGTGTAATCGGGTAATATGTTAACTGGACTGCATTGTGGTGAAAATATATTATTTTCTTTCAGGATTTGTCTTTGTGATGAGCGCAAAACTTTTGCCATACCAAGGCGACGTCTTTTTGGTGTCGATGTGTTGTCCCGTTCATGTTTCTCAATCGGATACATGTCAAATATACAGTCCTCCTATACAGCCTGTTTATTTTTCTCGGCTTGTTCAATTCATCATCTTCTATTAATATGACAAAAATTAACTAAATCAACATAATATGACAAATAGCAAATCTCGCGGCAAAAAATATTTGTTTTTTTTTAATACGGTATTCCCAGAAGGAAGGTAAAGGGTTCTTTCTATGCAAATATAACCAATGTTTTCAATAGTAAATAGATAAATTCTTCATATTATTTCATTAAAACATTGACGTAATATATCTTAATGTTTCTTGGAGTTTCTAGCGACAAATATATTGAGGCATTCTCTAGTAGGTTCTAGGTTCTACTGAGGCGGACTAAGCCACTATAAAAGTCTCAACGTCGCGCTACTAAATATTAGCACTTATTTCAACAATTCCACAATAATGCACAATAGTGTGGGCACTGGGACGCAAAACTACGCCAATTTTTCATCACTAAATCCGCTAGCAACAATTTGGAAATAATTAAAATAAACGCCTAAAAATCCCCATAAAATCCCGCCAAAAACTCAGTTGTTTTTGTTTGTATCATTCCCCCTTAAGAGTGGAGGCAAATAAATCTATGCCCATACATCAGGTATCTTCAATTAAATATATTATTTCATTGAAATGACAATGTAATACATTTTATGTTTCTTAGAGTTTCTGGCTTTAAATATATATATATATATATATACATTTTACATCTTGGCAGTCTTTCTAGTTTTTATTTGGATCCGCCGAGGCAGAATACGCCATTAAAAGTCTCGACATCACATAATAAGTAAACGATTATTACAACAATTCCAGATCTTGAACAAAAGCGTAGATACTTGAAACGCGAAGATATGATAATTATAGATCATAATATTCACTAGAAACATAATAGCAAATAAATAAAATGAATGTCCAACTTTTTATTTCGACTTTGACGCACAGATTGAGTATTAGTTACCGCTGATTTAAGAGTTGAGAACTTATTATATACCTATATCAGCTGTTGAGAACTTATTTTTAAAGACGAGCACAGGCTCCCATTTACAAAATATTAAAGTCAAAGAAAAAAAAAATAACCCGCCAATTGCAATTCGGATCACGTCTGATCACAAAGATTTGACGTTTACACGTAACGTTTTTTTTTGTCCATCATAGGTACCTCCATTAAATAATTGATAAATCATTGATCTCAACAACGTTTCAATTTTCCGAGAGATTGAGACTCATACCATAACTGATTACGGGACTTATAAATAACGGGATCTATTATAACCATACTTGAATCAACCGCAGTCGCCTGTGCGCAGTTCATCAGGCCGTGAGATCTAGTTTCTCCAATTTTCTGAATCGCTCTTGGGACGATTTCCTTTCGGAGATCACCCCTTGCCACTTGGCCTACTGGAAAGTAGCTGAATCCCTATAAAGACTGATCAGATGCCAGGCACTCCACCGCTAGTTAGGCCTAATGGCCTTACCGCGTTCGACGATGACGAAAAGGCGGAATGCCTCGCAGACAGCGTGGCGGCTCAGTGCTCCCCCAGCGCCCATCCCGTAGACATCTCACACGTAGACGAGGTGGACATCGAGGTCGAAAGCAGGGCCTTAATACCCCTGCGGGATACGCTCCAATCACCGTCACCAAAGTTAGGTCCCTTATTAAGGGGCTGCGCCCCAAAAAGTTCCCCGGCCCCGATAGCATCTCCAACAGGGTAATGAAAATTTTACCGGCGTTGTTAGTTTCGCTCTTGGTGTGCATCTTCAATGCCGCGATGCAAAATTGTATCTTACCTAATAGCTGGAAGCGTGCCGTCGTCATCAGGATCCCAAAGCCCGGTAAGCTCGGTCTTTAGTCAGATTATAGAATTAAAGAACAGATTAAAGAAGCTCTATGAGGGCATTCTCCTCACCCGCCTGCGAAGCCATATCAACTCCAAAGCATTTCAGATACCAGAGCAGTTCGGTTTTCGTGCCCATCGCTCTTGCGACCAGCTGGTACACCGGCTCACCGAACACATCCTAGCCGGTCTCCGGCCGGCCGAAGGGAATCCCACTCCAACCGGAACCCTGTTCTTTAATGTGACGAAAGCGTTCGTCAAAGTCTGGCACAACGGCTTGCTTTACAAGCTGTACCAACTCGAGGTGCCAGACATAGTCTCGTTCTCATCTTGCTGGACTACTTGCCCAATCGAAACTTTCGCTACAAAATCCACGGAGCGCTCTCCTCTCCTCGTCCTATCCGCGCAGATATCTCTCACAGGGCTCCGTGTTCACCCCCATCCTTTACACGTTGTTCACCGTGTAATGTATAAAATATAGGTAGGATCATTGCGCTAGTAATCGGCCGATTAGTGAAGTTGTTAAGTTTGAGGAATAAAAAAAATAGTTTTACATATTAAAAATGTATTTAAAATATGCAATGTGGTTTTAAATATAGTCTAGAATCTAGATAGTGTTTAATTAACAACGAAGTAAATCTGTTTTCATGTTATTTTTATAAAAAATTAAAACCAAAAATTAAGCTATTTCGCCAGTTTTCGACATTAAAATATCAGTTTTCGGCGATACCACTTCTCGGTCTAAGTTGGCAGAGTTGGAGTTTTATAAATAAAATCACGCTTAATTTATTGTTTTATATGAAATGATATGTCTTACTGTGGGTATTTTCTATATGTATCTTCTTCTGTATCGGTTTTATTCTCATATGTACGAGTATAAGTAAATCTTTTTCAATCTTATCAGTAACACAATCACCATGGATTAGTACTTTTCCCCTGTTATCACTACTAAAGTTCATCCCTAAACTTAATTTTCTTACCCACGATTTTTCAATGCATGGTTTTCAATATCTCGATCATTCTTTACATCACCAGCTTTTTCAACTTGTAATCCCTTTAGTCATGTCATAATGTCTTCATGTCGTAGTCGTCAGGTTCAACATTAGAGTTTTCGCTTGAAACTTGAACTTTTCTCTTAACACTTTCTTTCGTCTTATTTTTCTGATTTTCTACAATTTCTATTGGTGATTCTCACTTCTTTCCAATCGTTTTTTTTTAGATGCGTCTTTCTTTTCTAAATTGATTTTTCTTTATATTCATGGAACTTTCTTCAAGTTGAAGATGAAATTGCAGCTAGAAAGATTCCAGCCTCAATTTAATCTTCAGTTTGGAGGAAGATGAGACTAAAAACAATCACCTATACTACCATCTAAAATTTGTTTGTGTGAAAAATTACCTACCACACATTCGTTCGGTCTATTTATAAGTTAGGACCTCGCTTTTCCCTTCGAGGCAAATTTAAAGAAATAGGTATTCTTGCTGTGGCATCGCAATTCATGTACTTACAACAACATATTATACATCCATCGAAACATTGATAATAATTATAACAAGAAGAGTGACATACACAGTATCAATACTCGAAACAAAAATAGACTTGCAACACAATTCTTCAAGTGCGAAAATCGTTTATGGGTTTGGGTATACGTTTTCATAATAAATGTCTCAAATTATTTTGGACTTGCCATTTTGTAAATTTAGAAGTAGGGTTAAAGAAACACATTAAAAACGCTTAGTATACAGTAGACGATTACTGGATTACTTGTGACAAAAATGCATGGACGTAGCATTGGCTTAGGTACTTCTACATGGGACAATTTGTATGAATTTTATTCTATCATTTGCAAATTAATACGTAGTACATATTATATTGTAAGCCTTCACCTGTATATAATATATACAGCGTGAGGATATGTATGTACATACCTATTTTTTGGACATTGCTTTTATATTTTATATTATTAATTTTGTTGAATTTATTATTATTACATAAATTTCGATTTATTGTATAAAATAATTATTTATTATTAATTAAAAAGAAATTGTTATAAAGAAATCGTAATAAGTTACAACCATTTATGACTATTTAAAAGTGCTCTTACGTGCCCAATTATATAAAGATATTTTAATTTGATTTGATTTGACATTATTAAGCAACTGTGAGTCTAGCGAAATTTGCATATAAATTTATTAGGGGTTTCTTAATTTCCAAAAAATAAACATACAAACAGACATTTCTATAAATATATTTTAAAATCATAAATGCCTAAAATATCTAATTCAATTACTCTTTCAAAAATATCTCCAATGTACAGATATGGCTTTGCTGCTATTGTAAAATAATGTGGATAGATGTGTCTGCTTTGTCAGTTTCTGTTATTATATAATGTACTCAAAGGCAAAGTCAAATCATTGATTTGACTTTGACTTTGACTTATTCAAGTAAACCCAATTACAAGGTATTTTTGAACGTCAAATCTACTTTAGCTCAGTTCGAAAAAAAACCTGAACACTAAGAAGAACCGACAAGAAATTCAGTCATATCATTCTTTCAACATCATTCTACAATAGTTATTTAAAATACAATATTCATAAAGCCAGTAAATAATGCGTCTGCAGAGAAGATTTCCAGACTATTGCTTTTTCTTCAGTGAAGTCGCTAAGTTTGTAGTATGCTTTTCCAATCAATGTGCGTTTAATAACAAGTTTAAATTGCTTTTCCATTAATTGAATAATTTCTTGAGGAGTTTTATTATAAAAACGAACACAGTTGCCCAAAAATGACCCACTTGACTTTTGTAATTTAAAGAAAAAGGGTCATGATCCATACAAAATTAACCCAAGCCCGGCGCAACTGAAACATATCTCAATTTTTTTCTTATTTTATGTAGGTACATAAATTATCAGATATATTTTTTTTCGATTTTGGTGGCTAACTTATTTGAATTGGCTTTGGAAGGCCAAATATATCCTTTTTAATTAAGTACTATATGATGGTTATATGTTTTTTAACTACATTTCTTATAGAGGTGAACTGCTAATAGTAGAATATATATTACAACTTTATAAGATAGTAATGGCCAATTAACTATTTAAAAATACGTGTGCCTCAAAAGGATTTATTTTAATAAAACCATATTTTTGTGCAAATAACTATTATTTATTAACATTTTTAAAGCATATCGTAATCGATTAATACACTGTCCATACCCAGCGCAGGGTGCTGAAACACATCTTGGTGTCTAGCCCACCCTAGACAATAAATCACACTTATAACATGACCACAGCTTTCTAATGTACGCCTGCCATGATTGCATGTAAAATAATACTCGCGAATAGCACTTCGGGCTTCAACGTCCGGGTTGTACATGACATATGTGTAGTATACTTTTGATAGCTATATAGCCAGCTAAAAATATAGCTATCTCGTTTTAAATGATGAGTGCGAGAGAGATAGTACGAGCCGGTGTCGCTTTGCTCTTCGCATACGCGGCGGCGGCAGGCAGTGCGGCGGGCAGCGCGGCGGGCAGCGCGGCGGGCAGCGCGGCGGGCAGCGCGGCGGGCAGCGCGGCGGGCAGCGCTGCGGGCAGCGCTGCGGGTCTCGCGGCGGTGTTACGCTAGCCCGCTCAAGGACGCCGCAGTTTGGCCGTTACAAGGGATTTTGGTCGAAAATTGTTATATATTGCAACGTAATATACTATATCAAAATGTAATGTATACTCAGAAAAAGTTTTATTACATTTTCAGGAAAGACAAAGTATCTTGCCTTAGGAAGGCAATTTAACTATGATAACCACTGAAATCGAAAAAAAAAAACGTGGTGATTGATGTTCGTAAAATAACGTAATAACTGAGATATGTTCCAAATGCGCCGGGCCTGGGTCACAGATGACCTTTCTTCTTTAGGAGTAACTAGCTGATAACGACCACGAGTTTCCACACCATTAATAACACGTTTCCTTTGAAATCCCGCTCGAAGGACCACGATGTACAGTGTGGTGGTTCCGTACAGAGATATATTTAGGGATGGTTCCTAAATAATAATAGAGAAAGATGAGCACAATAATATGGTTTATTGATGAACTCACTTAATCTAAAATGGTATGGTTTAAATGGAGCACACGCGACCTAATTGGTGATTGGACGTGTACTGACGTAAGGAATGGTTAAATTGCCGCGTGTCAGCATAAACGCTGACACCGCGCAACATCGTACATAGATCTATATTTTTTCTAGTGTACATTATATTTTCATAAATGTATATCTGACGAGGGTAAGATGAGTACATCAACGTCTTCAAAACGGTCTCTCAGCAACTCTCGTGCATTTATACTGTAGATGGTACGTATTGCCCCTCTTTTGTAAAATAAGCATAGAATTCATATGCGCCGCTGATCTCCACTAGCTGTACCCGCGACTTCGTAACTTCTCCGAGTTAATTTGACGTTCAAAAATAACTTGTACTTGGGTTTACTTGAATGAAGTTGATTTAACTATAACTTTGACTGAGATTTCCCAAAAATGAATTTACGAACGCACAGACAATTTCTATAAATATTTATTTTGGAATCGGAAAAGCCTAAAATACCTAAATCAATCACTTGTTCAAAAATATCTCTAATGTACAGATAAAATTTCGTAGCTGTTTTAAATTGTCATGGATAGATGTCACTGCTATGTCTGTTTCTGTTATTAAATGTAGGTTAACGGATCAACCACTTTAGGTTAAACCCACTCTACAGGCGCTCATTTTAGATCTCAGCTACCAGACGGCGGATCATGATGGAACGTACTGTAATGTGGAAGTCTAATTTGAAGAGACTCAACCGTCGAAACGAATTTTCATATTTATAGATTTTTGTATGTATATTTATTGACTTATCTCTAAGTTCTAGGGTTTTTCAATTCACGCAGGATCCCTAAAAACTTCCTGGATAAATAATTGTCTGGGTTATTTTTCGGAAAATTCTCTATCTTGCAGTGAAAATCTCGTTGAAATCAGTTAACCCTTTCGAAGATTAGCCCGGACAAACAGACAGACAAAAAAATTAAAAATACTTAAGAAAAAGCCTTTATTACGAAATCATAGACAGACGCTTCAATTTTATTTATATGTATAGAAAATAAATAGGTACCTGTGTAACGCAGTGTAAAATACGCAAGACGACCGATAGGACCGAAAATTAAAAAAGTATCTATACTTTGCGATTTTAGTTCATTTTCATCAGTACCTATTGTCAGTAAACTTGTCCTTGGAATGTCGAAACTTACCTAAATATTTCGTTATATAATAAGTTCTGATTCATAATATGAAGTAGCTCGACACGCTGTCTATAGTAAAATCAGCTATGTTTTATTCAGTACAATACATATCTATAAAAGTTATTTTTGGATAATGCTATGTAATAAATAATGGAAGTAAGCTTGGAGTATCAAGGGCAGATTTCAATTGGAGACTAGACAGTATGACTCAGTCATCAGCGCAAGCGTTATTATCGATCGAATGAAAAGAGTCTTTCACAACTAAAGATAATGCTGTCCTGAACGATTTCAAGTCCCTAGGGTTCATTCGATCGCTGGCTATTTATATTTAATAAACTTTTTTTTTAAAATAAACACTGAAAAGTACAAAATAACTATCCTTTACTAATCAAAACTCAAGTACGATTAAAATAACTTTATAAATACGATACAAATACCTATATAATTAAAGACAGTTACCGAAGTCGGTGCCAAGCCTACCAAAATAATAGACTTTCTGTTGTTGCACATTGATTTGGCACCGACTTCAATAACTGTCAAATTTAATAATTTAGGTTTACGTTAGTAACTAATTAATCTGTGATATAGGTATGTGTATCGTATTAAGTGTATGGTATTAATAAATTTATTTTTAATTGTACTTAAATTTTGATTAATAAAGGATAGTTATTTTATACTTTTCAGTGTTTTTTTGGAAGCGGTTTAATTTTTTTTCTTAAAATTTTTTTATTTCTCCCTTTTGAGTGATCTTGGCCTAAATGAATATCTAGGCAGATCTGCAATTAACTGCTTTCTAATTCTGGAGCGCAACGAAACAACGATATACAAGAGAATCATCAATATAAAGGTTATAACCAGGTCGCGTTATTTGGTGTCTTCGAAGTCCGAGCTCCAATACCGGTGAAATTTAAATGGAACCTCTGAAGTATGGCCTACCAAACAAAAAAAAGAATCATCGAAATCGATTCATAATTGGCGGAGTAATCACGTAACATACAAAAAAAACATAGTCGAATTCAGAACCTCCTCCTTTTTTTGAAGTCAATTAAAAAGTAAAGTTTAATAGGAACTTGCCTGTCAAACCACCATAATTAACAGCAGCCTATTGTCATACTAGCGTAATGAAACATGAATTAAATTAGGTAATAAAAGACTAAGCGAACGAAGTCGCGAGCAACAGTTAGTACTACATAAAACAAACTTAAACCGGTCAGTCCTTATTTAAAACCCATTATAAATACAAAGTGAACAATTCTTCTGAAAATGTTATTACAACGTAAAATGTATGCGTAAGGAGAATGAGATTTGAAGCAGCGAAAGAATGTGTGTAAGGATCGCGACGCTTGGCGCTCCGTACTCTCCGACTACAGCGTGAAGATATGTATGTTATTACAACAGTATTTAAATTCTATCCATACATGAGAAGAAATTATACTTTTTTTAAATAACACTCCATAAAATTAGGCAAATTATGTGACCCCAAACTAGGCAGTACAAGCTTGCATTATGGGTACCACACAACAAACTGGGGGAGGTCCAGTAACATCCAGACTCTAAGGCTATTTTAAAAAGTTCGTTTCCTACATTGACTCGACTACGGTCGAACCCAGGACCCCGACTCGGAAAGCAGATGCTCTGCCACCGCGCCAAAGGGCCAGTCGTCTGCATGTCATTTCTCGTTTACGATCATTTCACGAACATTTCACTTACCCTTTTAACACCCATTGAAAATACTTTTTTTTTCTTTCTTCATGGCATGGCGCACAGATTAGCGCATTTACCAATGTAACGTATTGTATTAATAAGTCGAATCGTTATCGTAAAACTCCTCCATTAAAGTGATAGTGGACTTTACTGAAGTTTTATAGGACTTCTTGGAAGTGCGCGAGAAATTCAGCTACACATGTTTATTTAGACCTACTCCATTCTTTTCACTTACACATAACTTTAAAACACATACTATCACTTTTGTACTTTAAAACTCCTACAAATGCAAAAAACAGAAAATGTTAATAAAATGACAACCTCACTTCTCCCGTTCCCGCCAGTCTTGAAAATACTTATATACATACATATCCTCACGCTGTATCCCCAGCGGTGTAGCCAGAGAGGACGGAGCACCAAGCATTGAAAATAAATATTTTAAATATTGATTTAAGTTTGACAGCAGTAACTGATTTCTTTGGGAGCACTCTGACTTGATAATTGGCAGTCTATTTTTTTTCTACTAAGTATATCCAGCGACTTCACGATAAATGTGTTTATGCATAAAAATTATACTAGATAACCATAAAAAGTTCTCTATCTGCCAATGTTAGTTTCAAAAAAGCCGTTTCAAAGATTAATCTGGACAAACAAACAGACAAAAATATAAAAAACGAGTTTTTGGGTTTTGGTAACGTGCAGATAACTAGATATCCTTTGTTTTAAAATCATAAACAAATAACGACGATAGGTAACGACGGCGTTATTGAAAAAATGACGACGGCGTTATTGAAAAAATGAAGAAAGGAAAGCTTAGTGGTTCGGGCACATAGAAAGAATGAGTGATGAAAGACTGACGAAGAAAATCTACAGAGCCATAGCGAGTGATAAAAGAGGCCAAGGAAGACGAAGGACTTACGAAGATCAAATAGCCAGTGTTAGCTGACGGAAATGTCAAAAGCACAAACACTATGTAAGGACCGCGACGCTTGGCGCTCCGTCCTCTCTGACTACCCCGTTATGATTACAGCGTGAAAATGTATGTACAAACAGATACTTTAATTTTATTTATTTGTGTAGATTAAGAATGGAGTAGGCATACTACATACGATTTCCGTTATTAGCTCAATAATTGAAGGCAATATTTACGTCAGACATCGAAGCTCGACACCCGATTTCAATGGAGCTATGAGAAATAACCACAAGTAACGTTAGCGAAAGCCGCAGGAGACGCGCCCTTCATCCTGGGCGATACGTCACGTAGGTCGTACCGAGCTAGGTGTCGTTTGGAAACCGGAGCTGGCTTATCGTCAGCTCAAAAATGACCGCCGCTAAATATAGTTAGAGGGGTGGGAGAGGGGTGTGAGAGGGGCGGGGGAGACGCGGCGAGGGGAGCGCGCGCGGCGCCGGCCGCGCCCGCCGGCCGCCAGAGCCGCCCCGGTCGCCGCGGACTCCACATTCCAACGTCGCTGTGCTGCCGGTCGAAGAGCCAGTAGGAGTGACGAGTGACCGTCTTCCACCCGTGCGACGTAAGTGCCGTGCCGTGCTCGAGTGCCAGTGAGACGCGACAGTGCTTAGGACTTTCAGGACTTTCCAGTGCAACGGAAGGACTGTGTTCTTAAACGGAATATAACTAGTTCGGAAACGCTGGATACGTGCGGGATGTTGTGAAGGGCTGGTGTCGGCCGGCGGTCTAAAAATACCGCGCGCGGTGTGCGCCAAATGCGGCCGGTTCGGCGTCTCCGACGCCGCGCGGAAATAGCAGCGCCTTGTATAGCGGGGATTACGTTACCGCATCGCGACCATACTCCATAGCTTACGTACTGATCGATTCGGTGAAATTCGAATGTGTACAGAACACCTAGACTAAAAATATTCAAATCACTATTCACACATTCCCACACAATCCCACACGAAGCTTTGTCAGTATACAAAGTAGCATATTTGAATTTAAAAATTATCTTTCAATTATCGCACAAACGGCACGAACAAAAAGCTTAAATAATACTAAAAAACGCAGAATATATCTCAGAAGATATACATATGTGTTCTGTGTTACATATTTAAGTAGATAGAAAAGTAAAGTAAACTTATTCGATACTAGGTGTTGCCCGGTACTTCGTTCGCGTGGTCTTCAATTTACTAAAATCATTTAGAAATATTCGCGGGCGTACGTAGAACATCTCACCAAAGTTTCATCACAACCGGGTGAACTGTTTAGGAACGTACAGAGGACACACATACAAAGATACATTCATTTTGATACTTATTCGATGATTTTTATATACAAGAGAAAATGCGGGTAGAAAATTAAATTAAATGACCTGACAGTTCTTTCTGAATCTAGATCAACGAAGTTACGAAAGTAACTATTTTAAAAAGCAGGATGGTTCCGTGATCCGTTCCAAAAATAGAACCTACTAGGTAACATAAATAAATACTATTATGTGGAACGAATAAATTAGGATGACTATCTTGGAGATTACAACGCGACAAATAAAGACAATATTAATGGAATTATATTATTTAATTAATTAACATTGAAGTGACGTTTATGGAAAACTACATAATGATATTATTTCACAAAAATTATAATTTATTAAATTATTAAGATATAGTTAGGCAGAAATTTATAATTTCAATACAAATATATTCTTCTTCTTATAAACACTTCATTAATATACCTAGATATATAAATGAAGTTATGACAGGCTACGTTTACAAAATGGCATTGCAAGACAATCGATAATATTATTTCCACCTATTTTACGAGACTTGAATTAGAACGGCGTCGTTGTCTGTCGTGCATGTGCGCAAATGAGCCTATGAATTTGAACATGAAGTCCCGATGGCTTAGTAGTTTAATTTAACAATTTCGGGATATTTAATTAACAGAAAAAATTTTTACTTTCCAATATTTCAAATGGCATAGGTTACTGAACGAATAAAGTTACATTTATTTAAATTATTGCATAAAATAGAGTGCAAATGGCGAATTGATGCCAAATTTCATTCTGCACTAATCAAAATAAGGATCAAATACGAGTTATCATAGCTTAAATTGAATACAATAACAGTTAACTATAATGACACCAACAGCACTAACAGCAAATTTAAATTTATCGAATAAAAATTGTGAAATAGGTATACCATTTTACGAGACAAAAATAATTTTAAGGATATGAATAGCTATCATAAGAAAGAAAAAAATAGAATTTATAATAAATTTCAAACATTATTAATGTAATAAAAAACAAAGTGAACTTAAGAATCTTTTCACGGATATGACTTAATCTCAAAAAATTTCAAGGCTCCACGAAATCCGAATCCTGCGCAACACCGAGTTGGATGAGAACTCCAATTTTATACTTTCTTTGAACAGTTGCCAGAAAACTGGCGCTCTGTAGGTGTACATAATGGTGTGAGAGATAATACCGCTAAAAATAAACGAACTTCATAAACAATAAGCACGTTTTCGCGTTTCGTTGCACCTACGCAAATTTTTTTGGCTTGGCACTGTAACTGCCGATGTAAAATGAGCATAGCAATCGATCGATGATAACAGATTAATTATTGTAAACAAGTTCAATCTTCATCACTATAGTGTGACGAAGAAGAGAAAAATCGTTCCAAAAATGTGTTGGCAAAGAAATCGCCAGCGATGTCGTCAGACGTCCAAACGATACCTAAATTACAATTATATAAAAAATAAATGATCGACTTTATTACTGAAAACTGAAACATCACGTCTTCTTTTCCAGATTAAATAAACCAACACCATGTCTGACGAGGAAGAATATTCGTAAGTATAAAAAACGTTAAAACAGATATTAAAATTTAGCAGCAAAAATTTATAAAAACAAAAAATTACACGAAACAGACAACACTGGCACAATTTCGAAAAGTACAAGAACCCCTCGTGTATTTTAAATAATGTTCTTATGTTTACACGTTGTATCTACGTGCTAACGTTCCTTGTCGATAATCTCTCAACTTCATTCTATATTTAATAACACTGTTACCCCACCGATGAACCCAGCCTGTGATTGTAACATTTACAACACCCACTGTCACCTGTTAAACCTGTAATGTCTGTTCCGCAGTGGCTCCGAGGAGGAGGAAGTAGAAGAAGTTCAGGAAACGTAAGTATTTCAGCTACAATGTTCCCTTCTCGAATTTAGTTCAGATTAGAAATTGTTTGGTTTTCACCACTGCTGCTTCTCTGGGCCTGGTTCATACTTTGCCTTGGCAAATTCTTCATTTTCAGAGAATCTTTTTAGTGAATGATTACATCAGAGAGATAAAGGAACTTTCCAATGAAAGGAATGAATGAATTGACGCATGATTGCAAGTGTTTATACCCAATTCTTCGATATTCCGATCGTTGTGCTTTCTGCACGCCCTCACCAACTCCTATTTTCTCTTTTGTTGCAGGAAGTAAGTGGCGTGCCCTTTTGAGCCGGCACTCACACTCACTTCGCTCATTAGGCTAAGATGAGATGCTTTATCTAACGCTTCTAGCGCTTATGTTGACGCTTCGGTTGCTTTCAGAATTTCACAAACTGATAGGAGCCGCTCTACTGCGAAAACGCGCTTTTCTAACACCGTTATCTGTCATGTAACAAGCAAAACGTTATGATCGAACTGATCACAATAAGAAAGATTGAGCATTGTAAGTAGAACTGATCTTTCTGTTTGTAAAATATTAGTCTAAATAATCTTGTGGTTGTTTTTGACTCTTGTTTCGCCACTAACATGGTAAGCTAATAAATTGTATCTACGTACAAGTATTTAAATGTCGCTTTTCAATTTTGAATTTCATAGTACAACGTCTAATCGTGATTTTTTCTTTCCCTTCGATGCTGTCGTCGTTGCTATATGAAGACCCGCTCCTAAACCAGAGTAAGTAAAACTTTTTCCTATCGACAGTGCTTCGCTTTAACCGAAAAGTTTTGTATTGCAGCCATTAAATTGGAATGAGAATGGGATTTATAGGCAAACAAAATAACTTACTACGTACTATTGAAAATATCTATTTAATATGATTGAGTAAAGTTACAAAATTTTAAATTTACACACAAGCTTACTTCAATATTGGTGTTATGCGTGATTAATCACTTCACAGCTTACTTTATCGAACAAATTGCAATAAAATGTAGAACACTATTGAGTAGAGGCTGATTGTTGTTTTCTGTTTCTAGGAGTAGACCATCGATCGCGTAAGTTGCACCGCTCTCTGTGGTGTCACTAACTATAATCCTCTCATTAACTCAATAAGGCGCGAGCGCACATTTTTTGCATTCATTCCCCAAATTCCAAATTTATCACACCCAACCAGATGACCGCTCAGTAAACGAATAAACCGCACACCGTCGTCGGTGCCTATTTTTAACGATCGGTAGGCGTTCTATTTTCGTAATTGTACTGTGCTGCGCCCGCGCCGCTTCGCAAAGAAACAAGATATCGGTCAGCGGACTACACGAGTCACTCTGACGTATTCCTGAATAGTTGCATGGGAGGAATTAACATTATATCAAAGCATGATTACCTACTGATCACTTAATTATGTCTGTGTATTTGTCTGCCATTTCCATGGTAATAATATACTTTTTAATTACATTGTCGAAATCAGCGTGTAAAGCGCATAATCAAAACAATACATGCTTTGACACAAACGTAATATCGCTATACAATTCAGCAATAAAAACATTATGATTACCTGATTCATAAGTAATTAAATAAGATTCAGATCATTCACGTAACAAAAGTATATCGATTTAAATGTTAACAGTTCTAATGTAATCACGATTTACGTGTACGCACATACATAAAAACTAAACAATGTAGAGAAAAAGACACAATAAATGTGAGTCTACTGCTTAACGCTGTCAAAGGAGCGTAGCAGCGACACAAGACAATTCTAACTAGACACCGACAAAATTCAATCATCGTAACACAAATATATTTTATATGTTTAATCGAAACAGCAAAACGGTTTCCTAACATTAACACACAACTGATCCTACAATCGATAACTGATATAGCAATTATTACGTTGCAGGGGTGAGGGAGATCCAGAATTCATCAAGGTAATATTAAAAAAATTATTTGTATGTTAAAAGAATAAAAAGAAATTGAATCAATACCATAGACTTTATAACTCCAGATAGACTGTCCCGTATAACGAAGTAAGGCGAATAAAATGTAGATGTGTGGGTCTTGGTCTCTAACGAAATGGCGGCTAACAGCTTATCTGATAATAAATGTGTCGTATGCACAGGTGATTCAACTTATCTGATTTACCTCACCGTTGTCGCTCGGGCACGACGTCAAGAGTTATTTATAAAGTCTATGGTCAATAATATTAATTTTCCACATTAAATTTTAATATATTCAGATTGAAGGGCATTAATCACGAGTGTCATCAAATTAACTTTTGCGATACTTTTAGCGTCAAGACCAGAAGCGGTCGGACTTGGACGAGCAACTGAAGGAGTACATCAACGAATGGCGCAAACAGCGAGCCAAGGAAGAGGACGAGCTCAAACGCCTCAAGGAGAAGCAGGCTAAGCGCAAGGTAATTGCCACCATAATTTATCTAGACGACAAATTTATTTAAAAAGCTTTTTTAAGTTTCTAAAATACTGTAAGAATAAGTTTCCCGCAAAACGTCTAATATTCCAATATATTCGTCCAATATAGTCTATCTATCAAGGTAAATTAATTACCGATATCTACATTAAAACGTTTTCAAATGTGCAGGTATCCCGCGCTGAGGAAGAGAAGCGTCTCGCCCAAAAGAAAAAAGAAGAGGAGGAGAGAAGAGTCCGTGAGATCGAGGAGAAGAAACAGCGTGACATTGAGGAGAAGAGACAGAGGCTCGAGGAGGCCGAGAAGAAACGCCAGGCTATGCTGCAGGCTATGAAAGAGTCTAGCAAGACCGGACCTAATTTCACCATTCAGAAAAAGAGCGATAACGTAAGAACACTTTCGAGGAACTGATACAATATTAAATTAAGTCATTATAGTTTTATTAGATGTACTGAAGTGTACAGGAAATTCCAGGTTTACTCAAATTTCAATGAAATAACAAACCGCAACTAATCACATAATTATGTTAAAACAGTTCGGCCTCACCAATGCTCAGCTGGAACGTAACAAAACCAAGGAGCAGCTCGAGGAAGAGAAAAAGATTTCCCTCTCCATCCGCATTAAGCCGCTGAACATCGAGGGCCTGGCAGTGGACAAGCTCAGGCAAAAGGCTCAGGAGCTGTGGAACTGCATCATCAAGCTGGAAACCGAAAAATACGATCTCGAGGAAAGGCAAAAGAGGCAGGACTACGATGTAAGTACTATTACAACTGACGTAACAATCGTGTAATATTTAAAAGGCTGTTACTAACTGGATAAAAACATTTATCTCTCTACAGTTAAAAGAGCTCAAAGAAAGACAGAAACAACAATTGAGGCACAAAGCCCTTAAGAAGGGTCTCGACCCTGAAGCACTTACAGGCAAACACCCGGTAAGCATACATTAATGACACAACTTCAATACAATTACAAGTTAGAAAGTATTCCAAGACGTTTGTTTGCCGAGTTTTACATCTTCTTCAGAAAGAAAACTTGTATCAGATTTTTCTAATGAACCTTCATTTCTCAGCCCAAAATCCAAGTAGCGTCCAAGTACGAGCGACGTGTAGACACACGGTCCTACGACGACAAGAAGAAACTCTTCGAAGGTGTAAGTATAGTTATTATGAAACACAAATGCACACTGATAATCTTTTCAATCTTTTTTTATATATACAGTAATATTTCGACTTACGCTATCCCGACTTACACGAACCTGGAGTTACGCGATTTTCAAATCTCATCGATTCGTCTTTTGTTTGAGGGTCACACAACTCTCGATTATCGATCATAAACTTACTGCTACTATTGTTCAGTAAATGTATATGTTCGGACTTGTCGCGCGGAATCAACGCATAGCGACAATTTATTTTGTATTATGTACATAATATTTATTTCTTATCTACGGATAGTGCGTGTTTGTTATTACATTTTTATACCGTGTTTGTTACTTTATATCTACAAAGACTTGAACGACTACTAATATCATCCAAACAAAGTAAAACTGATTCTTCTGCATTAAACAAGAAGTTTACATTCTAAAGATAAAGTTTTAGCTTTGGAATGTAAACATAAAGTAATCTAAGATTTTATTAAACATTTTTTGACTAAACTATTATTTTCTTTAGCTTCCGGTCCCAATTAAAAATAATTTATATGTAGTTATATGTGAAATTATACCCCGACATACGCGAATTCGACTTACGCGGTTATCGCTCAGTCCCACCTATCGCGTAAGTTCGGGGTATTACTGTACATAAGAGGGGGCAAACGAGCAAGCGAGTCACCTAGTGGAAAATGATCACCGCCGCTCATGGACACCCGCGACGTCCGGGTATTTGCGGGTGCGTTGTCGGCCTTTAGGGAAAGAGGGAAAGGAGTAGGGGAATGGGGATATTCCACCGGTACTCTCACTCATCGAACGAAACAACACCAATAGACGCTGTTATTTCACGCCGATATTCTGTAAGAGGGTCGTACTTCACCGGACAAGTGGCCCAATTTGTGCTAGAATACAGTATGGCTCTACCACACAAGACTGAAGAAAAATTACTGAAATTAAAATAAATGAATGTTCACGATGTAGTAAACTATGGAATGTAAATTATAGATTATTTACAAAATAGATTATCTGATTCAAACTTGCCACTATATTTCGAATTATTTTTGTTTGTAGCGACGTCTAAGATGTTTACTGTTCAATTATCATGCAATTGTCTGAGACTATAGCTTTTACAGCTACAACTGTTTTCATCAAATGAAGCACAGTTTAGGCGGCAACGTTACGAACCATGCAGAGTTCGTAAGTGCCTTAGAAATGAAAATTACTAAAACTTCACATATTGCTAAACACCGAGGCGTTGAGGTTTTACCACAGGCTTTACCACAGCGTTGGAAAGCAGTTGTTGAAAATGCGTACTTGTTGTTGCAGCTATTGAAAGAAGTTGTTGATAACAAATAAATAACTAAAATACATATAAACGCTTTTGGATTTTATTGGTTTAATTGTACGGACAAGTTTGATTCAGACAACCTATTATATAATACGGGATGTAAAAATGCAACATGCGAAATAGTAAATTACTGAAAATGGTATTTAAATGCAGGGTTATGATACACTAACGGCCGAATATCTGGACAAAAATTGGAAAGAGAAGATGCAACAGTTTATGAACAGGACTAAAAGTAAGATAGCACAAGAACACGTTGTGTGACACTCGATAGTAGTCCCTATGACGCATGTCTACGTGGCATGTGTTTGTATCCGTAATTCGATCAACACCCAGTTATCTGATAATACTGCCAAATTAATACGTTTGGACTCAAGGATTAATATATCTGTTTTATAATTCAAGTTTTTGGAAAATATTTTATTAAGATTTGGCAGTATCTTGCCCCGATCATACATACATAGTCCTAGCTCGCAGCCCTGTTTTACCCTTGTTTTATTAACTTTTATCACGTTACTGACCCTTGTGTTCACCCCTAGGACCTAGAAAAATTGAACAAGGACTTCATTGAGAAGGTCTGGCAAGAGAGAACCGACCAGTTCGGCACCAGGCAAAAGGGTAAGTGATTTGGTCATGAAAATTTCACATTTATTTTCACTTATGTAGATAAGCACCACTTAAACACTTTTTATTTGTCCCTCACTTGTCTTTAATGATAATGCTCCTTCTTAACCAACATGTTAATATTAAGTGTATAATATTTAGTGCTGAAACCGGAGACTGGTACAGTTATTAAATTAACGTATTGTAATATTTTATCGTTATAAGTAAAAATCAATTTTTACTATTAAAGAATTCATAATAATGGACTTCAAAAATATTCAGAATCTTAAAATTATTAAATAGTTAATACTAATGAGTGATAATAAATACTAATGAGAAAAATTTGGCAATTACTTTTGGGTTTCCGCGAGAAAATTAGAATAATTACAAACTCGCGATTCGTTAGTTCTGAATTAGAATTTAATTGATGTGAATTACCAACAGCGAGACTGCCCAAATGGTTCGGTGAGAGGCCCGGCAAAAAGAAGGGCGAGCCAGAGTCCCCTGAAGGTGAGGAAGATATCAAAGCCGAACACGAAGATGAACCTGAGCCTGTGTACGAACCTGAACCTGAAGAAGAAGAGGAGGAAGAAATCGTAGAGGAAGAGGAGGAGGAAGAGGAAGAAGAGGAAGAGGAAGAAGAGGAGGAGGAAGAATAAGTGAGTATTGGAATTGGATTTTTTCAACGTAACCAAACACAACAAGCATTCTTAGCTCATTAAAGCCGACTGTGCAGCAGTCCTACGGGAGGAACCAAGACTAAATGGTGAATTAAGAAAAAATCCACTAAGATTGCTCGTTCATTTCCAGTTCTCGCACAGCGCAAGTATACATGTGAGTGATAAGAGAAGTGGTACAGAGAACCTATAGAAAGTCACTGTCTGACGTTAAAATATGTATGTGGAAATCATGCAATCTGACAGTAAACATCAAATCTTGTATTTATAATTTTTATCACAATAGCCAACTATTTCCCATGATGTCACTCTTATGATGTCTTTTGATATATAACTTTTATGTAGGTGCATGCAGACAAATTATTTGGGTCATTTAACATATATATAATTTATTGTGGAATTATTAAATTTCCTACTAACGAAACGACAATAGATAGTGACATTCAAGTGATTGTGGAAACACAGCAAAGTTGCCTCGCAGGTCTTCCCCGCTTCGTTACACCACTTAGCTTTAATACGCAAAGATATATAAATAAGATAATAGATAAAGATAAGATTCGCGTCGCGATCTTTTTGACCATAATATAAAACAGACAGGCAGTCTTAGGGTCTAAAGCTGGAAAAACATGTGTTCTTATATTTACAGAGACAAAAAATTAATGGATAGGTCGGATAGAAGATTGCTATTGTATGTCGATTTTCAAACTCACGTGAAAGCACGCAAATCTGGCACAAACTGTTTTAAATATTTGAGCTGTCAATACGATCTCATCTAAACGTCTTTTTATAAGTTTCATTTGGGCTTTATGGCATTCAAAATATACCTGTTAGAACGAAAGTGACTGGTAGTAGAAGCTAAAAAAAACGAAGTTTACTTATGAAAATGAAATACCCCAAATTGTTACCCCTTAGTGATTAACACTGAGGTTTGGGCTCATCCGTCTACCCGTCGAATACAGCAAGATATGTATTTACAACCGATTTTAAAAGTATTTTGATATATTGAGTTTCAATCTACGAAAACTGACTCATATGACGTAAGACCGACGCGGAAGAAAGAACATATCCGTAACCCATTTACACTAATTATGTTCTAGTTTCGAAATCTTGAACATTACTCATAGCAAAGAGAGGGAATAGGGCAAGTAAGCACCGCCCAATAATGAATTATCTCGCAAATATTTAAATATACACAACGATCTAATAATATATGTGAATGAATGAATATATTTTCAAGTTAGGACCAGTTTGACGACCTAATTCGCTCATATTAAGAGTAGTTCCGATTGAGAACGTCTCAAAATAACAGTTTCGTATCGCAACAGTAGTATCCACACTAGCGATGCATATTTTTAAAGTTTACACGTATCATTTTACATTGTTTGCTTTTACGTTAGTAAACTAATTAATTTGTGTTGTTTACTAGTCTGAAACAACTTTCAGTTCAGTAACGTCATGTATTAGTGACTACCAAGTAACTACTCGATCTAAACATTATTTCCAGGACGTTCCAATGAACCGTACGCTAGGATACTATAAATGCTATATTATACAGAATTAATTGAAAAAGACTAATAACCTCTTAGTGCAAAATTCCTGTCATCATACCTAACAAATTTTGTGGACAATAATTGCAAAATTTCTTGATAGTTAGTAATTTATTGTATGTCAAAACTATTTTAATGTCTATACCAGCCATTCCCAAGGTGGGCGATAACGCCCCCTTGTGGGCGCTGCAGGCCTAAAGGGGGGCGGTAAGAGACCCAGAAAAAAAATGGGGGCGTTGTGTAGAGGCCTGGGGGGTGATTTGTAATTTCATTTAGCTAGGAAACATCTTAGACAACGACTGCATGAGCTCTCGACTCAGGTGACAAAATAAGTTTGGGAACCAGTGGTCTATACTAATATTATAAAGAGGTACACTTTGTTTGTTTGTATGTAATGGATAAACTCAAAAACTACTTAACCAATTTCAAAAATTTTTCACCTAAAGAAAGCTATATCAGCGAGTAAGATCAGCTGTATCTTATTTTCAAAAAAATTTCTACCCGTGCGAAGCCGGGGCGGATCGCTAGTATGAAATAAAACACTAAATCTTATTTACCTTTTTAGCAAATTGCTTAGTTATTTTTATAGTCGGGTTTGTTTGGAAATTTTATCTTTAGTACATTTTGCATGATTTTCACGTATTTTAAATTAAAATTTTCTTACAACTATTAGTATTTTGATGTATATGCCATATTTTACCGCCATCTTCTGCCCAACGCCTCGAACCAGTTGTACGACACGTGCCTCGCCTCTCAACGAAGCATGTCAAGATGTAGGAGCAATTCGTTTGGTGGGGATATCTCGTTGAAAGGCGAGGCACGAGTTTGAGGGCGCGTTTATTCGACACGAATTTCTTCGCGCCGACACAACGCAGTCGCCACACGGTCATAGAGTATAATACACTCTATATATTTACATATCTATGCTCATATCAAGCGCAAGTAACTCCACCCTGTCTGAAGTGGTCAGAAAGGAATGGAATGCGAGAGCGGGATAGTGTTAGAACACGCGGTGAACGCGAACGACTGCGCGGTCACTGCATGGTAAGGTAATTCCCAGAAATTTGAATGGTGTTGTCTAGTGAATAGAGTTGACATTCGTGACTGACGCGCGGTTCCCATTCTCATGTAAATACATGTATTTACATGAGAATGGGAACCGCGCGTCAGTCACGCGGCGGCCGCAAGAAAGTTTTCGCGTCGTTTCTGCGCCGTGAAGTTTTGGATGAAAGATGGAAGGAAAATATGTACAAATTGATCATTTATTGATCAATTAATATCCGCGGGGTTATTACCTAAAAATTTGCAGACAGCGACAGCCACGCGATCACTGCGCGACCGGTGGTTAATTGTAATAAAAAATTAGTATCACGTATGACGATTGCGTATCCATTATTCTATGACCGCAAAATGCATTTTTCGCGGTAGATTTAGCGCCATTACACAAATTCTCGTTTTGATAGCAGATGTTGCGCGATATTGGCTGTCGCATGCTGTCTGCAAGTTACGTAATAAGCGTGCCGGTCCTACACAATATATTAAAATATTAAAAAAATTGTCTTTTGTCTCTTTCAGATATAAGCCATAACGTGAACAAGGACGCTAGACCACCGACGACAACGAACGTCGGGTCGCACTGTTTTGTAACCAAACCATTACTAATTACTATTATAAATTTATTTTTATTATTTATACTGTTGCATCACTCGTTACGGAACACGGACATTCGCACTCGCTACGTCATCGTCAACTTGACGTAATAAACTAATTTATTTCATAAAACTTGCGTTATTCATTTCTACCTGTGCCTGTTTCTTTTCACTGAAAGTTGTATATTGGAGGTGGTTAGCGCATTTGCTCTGTGTACCGAAAAGATCTCGAGCAGAGAGACCTTATGCCGTTAACATCCTTTTTATTTGGACAAAATGGTATTAAGAGAACTACTAAGATCTGGAACACCTTACCTGCGTCCATCTTTCCTTATTCCTACAACTTGATTACCATCAAGACTAAAGCGAATATATCATTGTATTTCATGAGTTAGAACAGAGACCATACAATTTTACTACTTTGGTAGGCTTAAGGCGACGCATTTGAAATTTTGACAATAGGGATCTCAATTTTTCTAAGTGACTACAAAACGTATGAAAGTGACCAAATTGATATTTCATTGACTTTATTTTGCCAGTTGCGATACAAAATTGGTTAACTTATGTAACACAAAAAAAATAAAAGAAACTTCCTTTAAAACAGAGATTTACATTTTAAGGAGTAACGGGACCGATTCATGTTTCTTTTCTAAATAGTTCTAATCTAAACATATTCCTCAAAATGACAGTTGGATTTTTTAAAATGAATTATAGCTTTTAAAATAAACGAAAATAACTACTTTCTCGTAGTTTTCTTAAGGTAGCGCGCGCACTTTTGCGTCGACCAATCTGGTCTATTTCGGATTAAATTATTGTTTATCAATGCGTCGCCTTAACACAGACTTCAGTGATTGTCGTTAATTGCATAGGTATTTGTGTCGTATTTATAAAATAATTTTTGTACTTGAGTTTTGATTAGAAAAGAATAATTATTTTTTGCTTTTCAATGTTTTTCAAGTACGTTCTATTTTTCCCTTAAAATTTATTTATATTTTTCTTTTGAGTGGCCTTATCGTAAATGCATATTTAGGGTAAATCGCAACTAAATTCTTTTCAACACTAACGGAGTGTTAAATGAAAGGAAAATACGTAAACCGTCGAGTTCTTTATTTAAGCAGCACTCTATCATTAGATCGTAATTAAACTATGAGGCCACCCTGGACATATACCCTTTCAAATAAAAAAATAATCATCAAAATCGGTGCAAAAATGACGGAGAAATTGGTCAACATGCATAAAAAGATTTTGACGAATTGAGAACCTTTTTTTAAAGTATGTAGTTGAAAAATAATTGAAAATACAAATACAAACGCTAATAAGAAAATTAATATATATAATAAGAAGATTAATTTCATTAGGAAATACAGGGAGTTATTGCCACTCGCAAGTCTCCAATAGTAATTATAAATTAGAGGGAAATGAAGATATTGCATTATAACGTCAAAACTCGCAGTGTCATCGCACAATGTAAGAAGTAACAGGTTGTCCACATTACTCGAACTTAAAAGTCAATAATAGATTTATTGATTGAGGTATCGGTATTCCCACTATATAATATGCGTTCAGTACATAGAAATACATACATACATATCTTCACGCCGAATCCCTAACGGGGTAAACAGAGAGGTCTTCTTTCTTCTTTCGCTTCCTCAAATCATACATACATAGAAATGATGGTTAATAACAATGCTAAGATATGATAGGTGGAGTTAGTCAGGTTAATGTTACCAAATCAAACTCATCGCGCCACCTACCAAAAAGAGCAAAAAAATGTCTGCCAGCTAACCTAGTACTTCTGTTTAAATGAAATTTTAGTCAATTTTCATAGTTCAGACTTTCTGTTACTTTAAGAACACAGTTCGTAAGACACACAAATAACCTATAATTGGTGCACAGAATATTAATAAAATTTATTACAGAAACTATCATTAAACTACAATATAGTATGAATTCATTTAATGAATAATAAATTGATAAAATACATTATGGTTGGTGAGTCTCTCAAGCGGCCGGTGTGATGTTCCCGACCAATTTGGTAGAGATTTTCTTCTGCATCACGTTTATCTTATCGCCTAAACTGAGAGCCATGCCCTGGAATACGAAATATTTAATGTTAACCCCTATATACACAGTCATCTTCATAAAAACTGAGTAGGCTGAGAAAAATAAAACCGGTATTCATATAGGGATAGAATGTTTGGAAATTCTTCTCGTCTGGCCTTGCAATTTGATCCAAAAAGGTTGTAGATAAAACTGGAGCTCATACTGAATTGACTTTGAAATCTTATCGCAGTCTCTCGGAGATATTGTTCCTTAAGCATTTAGGAAGGGATAAGGGACTATGTTTCTTTCGAGAGCGAAAAAGAAGAGTTAAAGTCGAAATTAAATCAATTTATTTAAGTAAACCCAATTGCAACTCTGTGCCTCATAAAAAGGCTCAAGGTCACCCAAAGGGCAATGGAGAGAGCCATGCCCGGAGTTTCCCTGCGCGACAGAATCAGAAATGAGGAAATCCGCAGGAGAACCAAAGTAACCGACATAGCTCAACGAATTGCTACACTGAAGTGGCAGTGGACGGGGCACATCGCTCGCAGAACCGACGGCCGTTGGGGCGGAAAGGTTCTTGAGCGGCGGCCGCGTACCGGAAGACGCAGCGTAGGCAGGCTGCCTACAAGACATGACAAGACAAGATGGACCCACGATCTGGCGAAGGTCGTCGGAAGTGTTTGGATGCGGGCAGCGCAAGATCGGTCTTTGTGGAAATCTTAGGGGGAGGCCTTTGTCCAGCAGTGGACGTTTTTCGGCTGATATGATGAAACCCAATTGCAAAGTATTTTTGAACGGCGAATCTACTTCAGTTCGGTTTGAAAAGAAAACTTGTACACTGAGAGGAACCGACAATAAACTCAGCCAAGTATCATCTCTTCAACATCATTCTACAAGTTATTTAGAATTCAATATTCATAAAGCCCGTAAATGCACGTGCAGGAGGATTATACCCAGAGTATAGTTTCGTCTTCAACGAAATCGTTAATTTCGTAGTATGCTTTTCCAATCAGTGCGCGTTTAACACTGACATGTATAAATTACCACTAGACAGGCTTTACCTTATTATTCTGAGGGTTTTACGAAGCAAATGACAGCTAATTTAGTGTGCCAAAGACAAAATTGAAGCGCCATTTGCAAAATGCGAAGTTGTCGAGAACTAATTTTGATATGGGTAAGAACTAATTTTGACGTATACTGCATGTGGTTATTTTAGTTCCATGTACATCTGTCGACCATATGTCGACAGTGCCAAAATGGTGTAAATCAAATAGGCACAAATATAACTTGATAACCGCCAGCCCAGTGTGGTAATACATACATGTCAGTGACGCCTAACAACAAGTTTAAATCTCTTTTCCGTGAATTGAGTAATTTCTTGAGGGATTTTACCATAAGAACAAAGTTTTTCGTCTTCTTGTAGTGTGGGTTTCAATTTCGCCCAAAACTTCTTTTGATTGCATCCATATTTTAGCGAGACTTAGTGAGTATTGGCGTAATGTGTATTGGTGTGATTTAGCGTAACGAGTAATATTTCGTTCAGTGTGGATAAGAGAGGTGTCGGTAAGTATCGGCGTGTGAGTGTTATGTCGGTCAGAGTAAGCGAGAGTGGCGTCGGTGAGTATTGGAGTGTGAGTGTTATGTCGGTCAGTGTAAGCGACAGTGGTGTCGGTGAGTATTGATGTGTGAGTGTTATGTCGCTCAGTGTTGGCGTATGAGTGTTATGTCAGTCAGAGTGAGCGAGAGTGGTGTCGGTGAGTATTGGAGTGTGAGTGTTATGTCGGTCAGTGTAAGCGACAGTGGTGTCGGTGAGTATTGATGTGTGAGTGTTATGTCGCTCAGTGTTGGCGTATGAGTGTTATGTCAGTCAGAGTGAGCGAGAGTGGTGTCGGTGAGTATTGGCGTGTGAGTGTTATGTCGGTCAGTGTAAGCGACAGTGGTGTCGGTGAGTATTGATGTGTGAGTGTTATGTCGCTCAGTGTTGGCGTATGAGTGTTATGTCAGTCAGAGTGAGCGAGAGTGGTGTCGGTGAGTATTGGCGTGTGAGTGTTATGTTGGTTAGTGTAGGTGAGAGAGATCGGACTGCTATGTGGGTGAGCGTGGGTGAGAGCGGTGAGAGCTATGCCGTCGAGTGTCGGGTGTGCGGGTGTGTGCAGGTGTGTGCGGGTGTGTGCGGGTGTGTGCGGGTGTGTCACCTGGCTCTTGGCCCGTATGCGCACGTGGCCCACGACGGGCGCGGAGTCGTCGCGCAACTTCTCGATGCTGAGGTTGGCGAGCGCGTCCTCGCCGAAGATCGAGCGCGCGTACATGTTGGCCGCCAGGAACCCGCACTGGCCCGACAGCGCCTGACGCACATTAACAGACACGCGCATTTCATATTTATTAAAAGACTTTCGACGAGGCCGAAAAGAATTCATCAATGTAAACTAAAGAAAGAAAGAAAAAAACAGGTTTATTGCCACAATAACATACACAGTTACATAAAATATACATTACATAATTATTTTTAAAAAAGGAAAATAAATAACAAATTTAAATTCTCATTTGTGTGGCAAAAGGAGCAAACTCAGCAATGCTGCGAGTAGCCAGCTTAGCAGCAGCGCAGCTGCGCATCTACACAGCGCCGGTTTTCAATTCGTCCTCATTTACAACGAATATTATTAGCAGACGGAAATGTCAAAAGCACTCGCATACCTAGGCGAAAATGTGTGAAGAGAATGATGAGTTTTGAGGAAGCGAAAGAGGTGTGTAAGGACCGCGACTCCTGGCGCTCCGTCCTCTCCGACTACCCCGTTGGGTATACAGCGTGAAGATATGTTACGTTATGTTATCTTATGTTATGTTATTATTACTTTAAAGTCGCGGGTAATTTCGTTTCTCAAAAAAATAATAATCATCAACTACAGGTCAGGCAATAAATATTGATGACTGAAGTGGGAACATTGACAATTATATCGATATGTATGAAATTGTAGATCTGTATACATAATGAAAAAAATCTATAATTCATTATGAAAGATACAACATATAATAAAATATGTAATTCATTATGAAAGATAAAGTATATTAAAAATCTGTAAATTATTATGAAAGATACGATTTACAAAATATCCTTGTCCGATCCGTGGTGAAGCTATTATTAGATATCTAGATTCGGTTCTATTTAAGTAATCCTTTTCAAATAATAAATAAAAAAAAAACAACGAACAAAATAAAATTTAATTACATGAGAAAAGTTACATGGCAATACCACACGAGGGCCGGCGCGCGCACCATCGCCAATAACAACGGTGTTGTCACATTTTAAAAATTTGCTGGATTTTAGGATAATTGGATACTGAAAACGTATCTTTTAAATTACAATAACATTTTTACGTTCATGAACAATATATTTCTTTTATTTTTTTTGGGTAATGACATTGAGATACCTGTATACCATTTTCTTTCACATACTGTATAATACTATAATAATTATTTTACGCATCACTTAGTTTACAAGAACATCCGAAAGTCCTAAATCTTATTTCTACAAATTATATTTCTACAGAGCGAAAGCGAGTGGTAAAATGAGTAAGAAAGCTGAAAAGGCAAGGAGTAAGGCTGACTTACGAAAATCAAATAACCAGAGTATTAGCTGACGGAAATGTCAAAAGTACTGGCATACCTAAGCGAAAATGTGTGAGGAGAATGATGAGATTTGAGGAAACGAAAGAAGTATGTAAAGACCGCGAAGATTGGTGCTCCATCCTCTTTCACTATCCCGTTGGGGATACAGCGTGAAGATATGTGTGTATATAATTTTACAAACATTCAATTTTATAAGAGAAAATATCTTTTAAATATTGCTGTTGTGAAAAAAATTGAATCTAATGGCCATATCTTTACGCTGTAACCCTCACGAGATCGTGACGAGGTAGACACAGGATGTATTGCCATGTATCCTTACATGCTTCTTTCTTCTCCTCAAACTTCATATTTCTTGTTACATACTTTCACCGAGTGTTCGCGTTGCTTTTGAGCCTTCCGTTAGCCAACTCTAGCTATTTTTGATCTTCATATGTAAGCTTTGTTCATCCTTGATTTCCACTATCACTCATTTTTGTCCTATAGATTTTCTGCGTTAGTCGTTCTCATCCTCTCTGTGTCCGAACCATCTAATCATTCCTGTCTTCATTTCTACAATAACGCTTTCGTTTAACCCTGCCATAATACATATCTCTTCACGTTTTCTGCCCGCGAGGGTGCAATAGACATAGCCTTATAAAAATAATGTGAAATAGACATACCTGATCAGGTGTGAGACACTTCATGTTTGTAGAGGCTAGAAGATAGTCGAGGTACTCCCGGAGATCTGTGATGTTAGTATTAACTGACACCTGTACACATAAGATTACACTTTAGTATTGTTTCTTCGGTATGATCACAGGTTATCGATTTGAAAATATTATAATTTCATGTTGATACATGCACAAATTTATGCAAATTATCATTCAAAATGGCCAACATCAAGGTACAACAAATCACATGTTAATATACGTTTTGGCAATAATACATATAACACACATTGGTAAGCTAGGATACCACGTTTTGTATCAAACTTATACACATGCTTGTAGCTTTTCCAGAAATGTTTTGTGAATCGCCAGTTGAAGATCATAAAATATTTGTTAGTTATTGTCAACATCCATGATTAAATGTTACAATAGTAATCGATGGTTTCGAAGTAGTAGATGGTAACATTGTCATTTTGTTGTTTCTACTTGTTACATAAAAATTGAACAGTTATAAACAACTTGTGCTTTCTCTGATAAACTTTTTGATACTATAGTAAAATTAGCTAAATCATGAAACCTATGGATTGACGTTAAGTGTCATTAATAATAGGTTTCGAAATTTTTGGATCAAATGTTAAAGGAAATTTGTATAGTCGTTCAAGAATAACTGATCTATGCGTGAAAATGTGCGCGTGCGTGTTTGCGTTTGTGTGCATTTGTGTGCACGTGTGTGTGTGTGTGTGTGTGTGTGTGTGCATATGTGTGTGTGTGTGCATATGTGTGTGTATGTGCATATGTATGTGTGTGCGTGTGTGTGTGTGTGCGCGTGTGTGCGTGTGTGTGTGTGTGCGCGTGTGTGCGTGCGTGTGTGTGTGTGCGTGTGTGTGTGCGTGTGTGTGTGCGTGTATGTGCATGTGTGTATGTGCATGTGTGTGCGCGCGCGCGCGTGTGTGCAGTGTATGTGTACGCGCGTGTGCGTGCGCGTGTGCGGCGCACCTTGTTCTCCCACTCGAACTCGGCCCACATCTGGCGGAAGTCCGCGTCCGAGCACAGCGCCGGCTGAATGTAGTCGACGATGTCGATGTGCACGTCGTTGAGCACCACCACGCCGCGGTCCGCGCCCGCGCCAGACACCTCGTACACTGCAACGCCACAACTCATTTCATTTAACGAATACGAACAACTTATCCATGTGCATTATTTTTTATTACTGTATACTAAATGTATTACTAAACGAGATGTTCTCCACATCTCACACCCAACGCAACAACCCTACGTGTCCGGCCGAAAGTAGGCAATTAGGTTACGCATGAGGCGGGAGTATGCCTTCTTTTCTTCATATTCTTTGCTAAGGCGGTACAAACGGTGACCAGGCAAAGGGCGCAGATCTAAGAGGTGCGCAAAAATGACCAGGACCAAGTTTTGGGTCATGAACGTAGCTTATATATATCATGATAGTAGCTTAAATATTATTCACACCAGGCGCATAAAAGGCTAGTTACAACACTGCCGTACCATATACTAGACCGTCATAGCCTCTTGTACCAAAATCTGACGCTCTAAATTAACTTTTTTTATTGGAGAACCCATATTCTGAATATTATATTGAATAAGCAAACCATAATGTTAGCTTCAGAACAATCTTACTCATAATTAATTAACCGCCTGTGATAGTTTTGTAACATTTCAATTACAAAGTAAAGTAAAGGAGTCAGAAATTGTCTAAGCTAAAAGTTTGTTCTCCAAGATCATAGGCAAGGTACAGGTAATTTATTTTAACAGTATACGCTCTAACGTCCTCGGTTTTAGCAAAATGTTACAGAAGTTCTAGAAATTGTTGAAGAGAACAAAATATTTATTGTGTTCGTTGATTTGAATGAATAGGTCGCGATTTGAGACAGCTCGAGTAAGATATTAATCTGTGGTAGGGAAAGTCCATACTTCCGATCATTCACCCTGTTGCCTCCATAGGCAACAGAGTGAATGACACGGACAACATTCTAGTTGTAACTAGAATATACAGTAAGTAGAATAGCGATACCGCAAACATACGCTGTAGTTCGCATCAAGTTAGTAAATGCGATCACAGCTATAAATATAAAGGGAAGTTTCTCAACCGGATACGGTGGTTTGTTAATTTAGTAAAATAGTAAACCTTGTAAGGTTATTAAGACCTTTTTAATCTTCAGAGTTCGCCTATTCAGCCCAGCGCAACCGAATTCGTTCATTAGCTCCATGCTCTATGGCGATAACAATAAAGTTGATTTTCGTAGCTGCGGCTTGATCACATTTTAGCACGGAGAAATCTCAACATCTGTTTTTGCCCATAATTGTAATTGCAAGAAAATTACATTAGCTATTAAAAAACTGATTTTAGATATTTGAGATATTATAATTACCTATCCATTTTAGTAATAACATTTTAAAATTCTGTAGAATTTCGGAAATGCAACTGAATGTTTGTGCAAAACGGTTTTTTCTGGAATTTTTTTATCCAATCATGTTTCTATGTTCAAGGATTTTTTAGATATTGAGATCCAGTTCACCAAACACACCAAAGTCTGTATAGGTAGACTCTAAACAGGGCTTATTACAATGTGGCCCTTAGTGTGCCTCAGCAAAGGTCTTACAAACAGGTTTTCATTATTGAATTCTATAAACAGATTAAATAGACTTTACCAATAAGCCTATGAAGACAAACGACTTTTCATTCTACGAGATTCCATCATTATTCTGCGATATATTAAATATCTATAATAATAATAATAATAATAATAATAGACTTATTGTCACACTTGCAATACATCGTCATTTATTTGTTTTTTCATATGGAGCTTTCGGATCATTAGTAAACTCGCGACTTTTGGATCTGCGTTTATTTTCTGGATTTTGTTTTTTGGCTAAAATTTAAAAAACAATTTTTCTTTGATACATATTCCCTCGATGTCTGACAACAACGTCTTAAAGACATTTAAAGGGGAAAAAACGTGTGCGGTCGGAAGACCCCAGTCAGGGACGAAGTTTTTTAGCTGCGTTTTCAATTTCTCAAAACTTAATTGCAATAACGAGACAATAAAACGAGTATAAGAGTATAATTTAATACCAAAAACAAAAACCTAGCGCCGCCCGACGCGCGACGCGCGGGTTCCGTTCCACGCAACGCTTTTTCCTTACGTGACGATTTCTACTAACAAAATCTCCCGCAGGCCGCGTTAAAGAACTTCGTTCCAAAAAATGTCTGTCCGTCAGTCCAAATGCAAATTCTAAATTGTATGAGGTGGTCGAGGCGAGTCCCGGTGAAGTAAGTGAGTGAGTGCACTGACCGATGTTCCCGAAGATGATGCCGTTCTCTGTGGAGGCGACCTTGACGTGCGCCTTGATGGTGGCGAAGTCCCGCGGCGCCAGCACCACGGCGGCGGGCCGCTCCACCAGCCGCAGCTCGCCCAGCGTGGCCAGCTCCACGCAGCAGTTCTGCAGCGTGTCGTCTGTACGCACACACACACGCACACACGCACACACGCACGCGCACAACATTATTATTGATTATTCATTATCGCGTATAGAATAGTATAGATTCTATTACGTAAATCAATTTAAAACCAGTGTTCGCCAAATTATATATTTTATTCTCATAATCTCTACACGTATTACAAATCTATTGAATCATTCTTTTTGACAGGCACAGATAACAACAACTATATTTAAACATGCATCCTACTAGTTTACACATACACAATGGATTCTATTGACAAAAATTGACCGCAACTGCAAACGTGATGGATATTTGCCTAATTTCTACCCCAACATCGCAAAGATGCAAAATAAAGTTACGATATAATGCATAATAAAAAGATCTGCTCTCTTACAATATACTTTTTTCTCCTAGATTGTGTATCATGATCCGCTGTAGCTTACTGAGCAATAGAATAAACCAACATTATATTGTTAATTGCATCCATTTTTACCGAGTAAAAAAAATATCAATTACGAACGAGAAAATATAACCTAAAATTGTGTCATATATCGACACAATTCGATTGTCATATTTTATTTTTTTTATGAAAGAGGGAACAACCAAGCAAACGAGTTACTCGATGGTTCTACCACACCAAAACAGGTTCAGGTGCTACTTTTCAGAAACCCATTTCATATTATGAATTCTTACACATACACACACGCACGAACATTTATATTTTGTATAGACTCAGATGCTACTTTTCAAAAACCCATTTCAAGCGATGAAATCTTATATTTTTGGCTATCCTCCGCCCAAAATTCAAAATCTAATCCACACGTGTTTTGTGTTCATAAACCATCCTCTTAAGGTGAGGTGAGACGAAATATCCTCACAAAACATCCTCTTAAGACGAGGCGAGGCGAAAGACGTGACGATTGGTGGTCTTGGAATTTTGGCCAGATACAGCTAAAAATTATAAAATTTATCACATGACATTTATTTAAATATTATAAATGCGAAAAGGTTTCACCTTACATTTAGCTTTACACACATGTAAGATGAAAGTGTGCGAGAAGAATGATGCAGAGGAGACGAGAGAAGTACGCCTAAAGTATATATAAATAAGGGCCGCGATGGAGGTTGCTCCATCGGTTCATCCTCTCCAACTACCCCGTTAGAGATACAACATTATGATATGTATATGTGTATGGATTAAAAATACGAAGCCGTCTTTTTCGTCTGCTAGTCTGTTATATTTTCACCTTTACACCGATTTTAAGGAAATTGTCATGGAAATAGATTGAATCCTAAGGATTTTTTTTCTTACTGCCACACAAATGAAGTTGCAGTAACAATTAATATACAATAAGAAACAGCTTTTGAGAACTCTCTCAGTGGTTAGCACATACACAAGACAGCAATTTCTCAGAGGAGTTCTGCAGCATGTCGTCTATACACACACACAAAGACACTTTTGTTCTTACAACTTAGTGACATTCAAGACACTTGATTAATAGCAGCTTAATCATTAGATCTCCTTATTATATTATATCAAACAACACGTGTCAAGTATCTAATATGTACCCTAAGGCACTGAGAAATTGTCCATGACATGGACGAACACCGAAAAGAGGCTATAAAGGTTCCTATTGTTCAGTTTCGGTTTAGAATACTAAAAATGAATTAAAAAAAAGAATAGCAGGCAATCGGTGATTACGTGATGATTTTTTAATATGGCAATCTGTGCCTTCACTATAAGTTAATAACATGAATAAAAGCTATAGACAGTGTAAAAATTATTTGTATAATGATTTTTAATAAGGTAATTTGTGTCTCTACCATAAGTTAACGATGTCGATATTCGCTATCGACAGCGTAAACATTTATATGAAGAATGCAGCGTCCCTAGCGGTGACTACAGTATACTAAGAATTGTCAGTATAAAACTATCGAATATCGAAGGCATAACCATAACAAGATGGCTCTACGGTGGTCGTGTGTTGGTTGTGAAGTCATTATGTGGTTGTTGTACGGTCGTTGTGTGGATTAAGTCACCACGTGGTGTCACTGACCGGTCTGGTTGACAACCAGCACGTCGAGCACGATGTCATACTGGTTGACAGACACAATGGCCTCAGCATAAACAGGATCGGAGAAGCCCGTCAGCTGCGTCACCTTTGACAGTTTCCCGCGCTCGTCGCCCACGCCGCCTGCGCCGCGCCCTGACACACACAACCATAGAGGTCACACAGAAAAAACCTGACCGACATACATGTGAGTTTTCTGCAAATTTTTTGGCGGAAACGGAAAAAGTAGCTCACATTTTGTTTGTATTTTTTCTGGGCTTTTGGGAGTTTTCAATTTTAAATTTATTTATATTCATATTAATAAAATTGAAACATCTATTCGTCATTTTTAAATAAAGCCAAATACTTTTTTTTTTAATTTAGTTAGTTTTTTATAACTAATATAGAGTAGACTTAAAAATATCAAAAATATTCAATTCGACAAAAGGTTATTGGACATATTGTATACAGGACGCGATTGGATGGAATCACACAATGAAAAGAAGTACAGTGTTACCATCGACAGCCTTAGTGAGCGCCGCCTCGAACACGTCCCGATGCGCGGGCGCCGCGTTACCGGCCAGCTGCGCGAACGAGATGCCTGTCTCCACGTCCACTCGGCGCGAGCCCTCGCCCTCCGAGCCCTCGCCCTCGCCCTCGCGCTCCTACCGCCACACAAACACACACTCACACACAACACTTAGAATTAGAGGAGACAACATCGTGCTGTCTGATAGAATGTTCTGCCTCTGGCAATGGCGAGAAGCAGGACGAATATTGTGAACTCAGATATAATGCTACTCCAAACAAAGTTTAATGTCGCATAATATTGAGGAACATCTACATACAGACAATTCCATTTATTTTATTATTATATATTTCATAACAATTCTTATTCTTAAAAGTACATATTACTCAGCATGGATTTAAAATATGTAATTTTTTTATCCTTTTCAGTCCAATTATAACAACAAATACATTTAAATGAACGAAATCAACAGTATGAAAAAATAGTTGGTTGAGTTATCAAAAACAATGGATATTGTTTTTTTTTGGTTGTTTTTCTTTTGCATTGTTTTATTTGCGAACTGAGCCCACATTTACGCATGTGAAGAGTACCTCACTTTTTGACAGGAACTTTTTTGCGTTTTTGGGAGTTTTAAGGTACAAAAGTGACAACGTATTGTGCGTTAAAGTGCTCTGTGCAAGTGCTGAGAATTGGAAAGTTTGCATAAATATGTGAAGATTTCGCGTTTTCCGAAGAAGTCCTATTTAATTCCAATAAAGCCTACTATCACTTCTGGGAAGTGTTAGAGAGTTAGTAATTGAAAGAAATATTTTGCATAAGAGATACATTGTTTCATTACATAAGAATAGCGGAAATCTTTGTATTAAATATAACGAGTTGCCAGTACTTATATAAAAAAAAAAGAAGAGTACCTCGAACTCCTGATCGGCGAAGTGCATGAGCGCGTGCCGGTGCTGGCGCAGTAGCGCGTCGAGCGCGTGGCGAGCGCGCGTCAGTAGCGCGTCGCGCACGGCGGCCGGCTGGCGCGCGGCGGCCGCGATGCACCGCGCCGCGTGCTCCGCGTCGTCCGCGGTCAACGCGCCCGTCGCGTTCGTCTCGGTGCCGGCGTCTACGTACGACGTCGTTATTATCTTTTTCTTTCTTTGTGGCATGGCGCACAGATTAGCGCATTGCCAATGTCACGTATTAATATGTAGGGTCACAAGTAAATTAGTTTTTTTCTTATCGTAAAACTTCTACAGTAAAGTGATAGTAGGCTTTACTGAAGTTATACAGGACTTCTCGGAAGAGCGCGAGAACTTCAGCTACACATGTTTATTTAAACCTACTCCAATCTTTTCACTAATAACAGAACTTTAAAACACAATGTACTTTTATAATTTAAAACTCCCAAAAATGTAAAAATAGAAGACCTAAATAAAATGACAACCTCACTTCTCTCGTTTCTGCCAAAAAGTCACAACATTGTTATATAGACTTTTAAACTATCGCGTTGCATTACAAAATATCTAAAAACATGGGAAATTAACACGATTAACTTTTATATTCTTACTTGAGACCACGGCCGAGTTGCATCGCCCGTGGTCTCAAATAAACTGTCGCAACAAGCTTCACTCACGACTCCACCTCAAGAGACTTTCCACCGATCCCCATTTTTATCCAAGAGTAGTGTGTGAACCGATTGAAATCACGACACTCGAAAATTTCCATCGGGAAAACGGATACAATTTATGAACAGCGTAGAATGCTGTGATTCAAATGACTAAACCTCGTTTTTCACATCCGGCTTAGTGTGTGGACACCGTGATTTTTGTGTGCAGGAACCCTAATAATTATTTACAAATAACAGAGTAAATGATATAATTCAGCTTCAAACTAAAATAAAAAGTAATCGCGTTAACTTCCAATGTTATTAGATATTGTTATACAGTACTAGCGACTCGCCATGCGTTTCAATTATGTATCACACGTCTTGTACAGTGTCTGTCACGAGTTAACGACGTCGATACTCACTATCGACAATGTTAAAATTTTTGAAGTTATATTTCTTATGACACGTTTGAAAAAAACAGATTACAGCATTTAGCAGAAGTTATGTCATTGATGTAACACAAGAGGAAGTTGGCAAAGGTAGTTTCCCGCGTCTACGGCTATCACGAAGTTAGCAACGAACAGACTTTATTTATTTTTAGGTGACCAGTTTTAATTTTTTTATATATGGCCAGTTTTGTTTTTTTTTTATATGTGGCCAGTTTTGCTTTTTATTTTTATTCACGTCAAAGAAGTATAACTTTTCACGTCCGTACACACATGCTTTTTTTAAGAAGTCGTGGTAAATATAGTATAAATGCTTTTTTATTGTCATACAGTTCACAGACTGGGTCACAAATTACACAATATTCATAACTTGAAACTAATTCAGTTCAATCTGTCAGTATTTTTTCTTTGGCGACAATCTCTACGTATATGTACAACTGTATATTCTTATAAGACTGTTACTTACGATCTGAGAAAAACGACTACAATAGACATATGAGTATAGTACACTAAGAGATTTCCGCAACTTCCGTTTTTGTTATATTGGTTAAGGAATCACGTCCGACTTTTTGGCGGGAACGGAAGAAGTGAGGTTGTCATTTTATTTAAATTTTATACGTTGTTATAATCGAAAGTAGGATTTATTAAAAAAAATATACACGGGATGATTATCACAACTTCTAATATCAATTTAGAGATTCATTTTGCTAGTAACTAGAAATCACTAAAAGGAAGATCTAATAACTCTTAAGAACAGAAAACAATCACGAATTAACAATCAAGAGCAGGTGTTCTTCGTTCGGTGTCTGAAGCAAAAGTGAAATGCTCTCGCGTCGACCATCGTTAGCAGCGCCTCGCTTTCGGTGAACGTCTAAATGACATCTGTCAATACTTCATTGATTCCACATTCTATTTATAGTCCATCTCTTTTACTTTTATTGAGATAAATAGAGCTCTTCCTTTAACAATATTTTTACATTTTTAGGAGTTTTAAAGTACAAAAATGATAAGTATATTGTGTTTTAAGGTTCTGTATAAGTGAAAAGAATGGAATAGGTTTAAATAAACATGTGGAGCTGAAATTCTCGCGTTCTTTCAAGAAGTCCTTTATAACTTCAGTAAATCCTAGTATCACTTTACTGGAGGTGTTTAACGATAGAAGAAAAAATGAATTTACTTCGAACATGCTTCATGTCGATTCTACTTATTAGTATGTGACATTGGCAAATGCGCTAATCTGTGCGTCATGTCATGAAGAAAAAAAGGAATCACATCATGTCATGTAAAGTCGAAACCATGGAGCACCCAACCTATAGAGTGGAATGTCATTTATTTTGTATGAAAATAATTTACGTCCAAACGCGTTTATTGCATTTTCTTTTATAGTTTGATTTTTTGCTGGTTTTGTCACACCATCCAATAGAACAGTAAGCTATTACATAAGTAGAACAGTAAGCTATTACATAAGTATTTAAATATCTGTCGTAATATACAGAGATGTACACACAGGTCCAGAGAGATATTTGTTAGTGTTAGGAATAAAATATATTATTGTTTCTATTGTCTCTCGATACCAAGAGATGGCGCTAGTATTATTTTTTGGTATGTGGGTAATTTATTATGTGAAAAAAGTTATGAAGAAGTCTTAAAAAGGTTATCGCTTTGTGATAAGAAAAAGGGAAAGCATTGGAATATTGATTGTAAATCTCAATTATCTTTTTTATTTTGAAGCTAAAAGAAATTCCGCCATGTCGTGTTTACATGTTGTGTTCGCCGACTGGAATTGGTATTTGATTATTTTGCATTATACTGTTACTACATAATTATTGAAGTGGTAGGGAAAGAGGTTACGAAAGTGATAAGTGGATCTATCTTCCGTTATGTGGCTTTACGGCGCCGGAAGCACCCTCCAACTTCCACTACCCTGAAGACTAACGGGTATTAAAGCTATTTAGCCTCTCTTATTTGTAAAACTTTGTTTATTAGCGCCGCGTATCGCGGTCGATGTTGGCGCAGTTCCCGGTACATTTGTTATCCTGCCGAAATTATAAAGGGCCCAGCACGCGAAGTTGTCGTGCCTGGAGTTGTATCGCACAGTCAATGTAAATAATATATATATATATATAATAAGTATAAATAATATATATAAATAATAAGTATAGTAAGTGTAAATAATATATATAACATAACAAACATAACATAACATAACTTCACGCTGTATCCCCAACGGGGTAGCCAGAGAGGACGGAGCGCCAGGAGTCGCGGTCCTTACACACCTCTTTCGCTTCCTCAAATCTCATCATTCTCCTCACACATTTTCGCCTAGGTATGCGAGTGCTTTTGACATTTCCGTCTGCTAACACTCTGGCTATTTGATCTTCATAAGTCAGCCTTGGTCTTCCTTGGCTTCTTTTACCACTCACTTTCGCTCTGTATATTTTCTTCGTCAGTCTTTCATCACTCATTCTTTCCATGTGCCCGAACCATCTAAGCATTCCTTTCTTCATTTTTACAATAACACTGTTGTGCAACCCTGTCATACTGCGTATCTCGTCATTGCTTATCCTGTCCGCAAGCGTGACACCGCACATATTTCTGAGAGACCGCATCTCCACAGCATTTATCATACTTTCACTCGATTTCGGGCATATCCAGGCCTCACTGCCGTACAACAAAGTTGGCACCAACACCGCATTGTGGATGGCCATTTTAGCAGTGTTAGATATATTCACACTACCCACTAATGCGGACAGAGCACCGTTCACTTTATTGCCAGCTGCTACCCGTCTCTCCACATCCAACTCACATCTTCCATCCCTCGAAAACGCACTCCCCAGGTACACAATTTCATTCACCTGTTCTAGACATTTTCCATTTACACTAATCACACATTTCGTTTGTACCGCTTCTCTTTCAAACACCAGAACCTTAGTTTTGTTCACACTCATTTTCAATCCTTTTACTTCACAATCTTCTTTCATACACGTGACTAGTGTCTGCAACTTTGCTTCTGATGGTGCTATTAGCACAGCATCGTCAGCGTACAATAGGCAGTTTACCATTGTGTCACCACATCCCATACCACTCATATTACCTTTCAATCTCTGGAGGCAACTGTCCAAATACAGCACGAATAGCCAGGCAGACATCACGCAGCCCTGTCTGACACCAGAACAGACTTCAAACCAGGGCGACATGTCACCGTCTATCCTTACACAGGCTCTGTGGTCTCGATATAATGACCTCACAGCCTGCAGTAAGGAGCCCTCCACGCCATATTCAGGCAGAAGACTCCACAATTTCTTCCGCACTACTCTATCGAATGCTTTCTCTAGATCCACGAAAGCGCAGAAAACTTTCTGACCTAAAGCCAGAAACCTTCCCACGATAACGCGAAGCGAGAAAATCTGATCCATACAACCCCTACCGTTCCTGAATCCACCTTGCGCCTCCCACAAATATCTTTCTGAAACGCCTTTCATACGTTCAGTCAATACTTTAGTATAGACTTTACTCGATAAGCTGACCAAGCTGATGGCCCTATAGCACGCACAGTCTAGGTAGGAACCTTTCCCTTTATATAGAGGTACTATGACTGCCGTGCGCCAGTCCTCTGGAACCTCCCCCTTCTGCCAACAAAGGTTGCAGAGTGCACAGAAGGCATCCCAGACCCTAGGACCACCATACTTGATCATCTCAGCAGTCACCTCATCAATTCCCGCAGCCTTTCCACATTTCAAACTTCTTATCACTTTCTCAATCTCTTTCATACTAATGGCATCCTCCAGTCCCTGGCCTGAGTGTGGCAATTCATTAGAATCGCTCTCAGTATCAGAGACGGAGTCGCCACTCTCATACAGTTCTCCATAGTATTCACTCCATCGCTGCAGAACATCCTTTTTATTTGTAAGCAGGTTGTTTTCTTTCGAACGCACTTTATTCATTCTGCAAGGTGCCGGACCACTTCGGATTTTACGTACTTCTTTCCAAAATAATTTGGAATTTTCCTCGAAGTTGTCCGACATCTTGTTTTCATCTAACACCCTACACCTTTCACGCTTCTCTTTCACTAGTGCCTTCGTTTCTGCTTTCTGCAGCTTATACCTGTCTTTCATCAAATTTTTCATACCACAGTCATTAGTAGCAAGGTAGTCTCGCCATGCTTTCTTTTTCTTATACACAGCCACTTTCACCTCATCATCCCACCACACATCACGCTTTTTGCCGTTCCCAATCTTATTCATTCCACACACTTCTTTCGCAGCCTCAACCATACTATCTCTAAGGTTCTGCCAGCATTCTTCAACATCCTCGCTCAACACTTTCAATCTATCATCAAGCTTACTGGATAATACCCTTTCATATTCATTCCTGGTGGTCGCATCCTGCAGTTTCCAGCTTTTAATGCGGCTAACCGCTGCAGGTTTGGACACTACGCGATGTCGCCATGCTGCGAACAGACCCCTTATTCTGGTTATCACCAGAAAGTGGTCTGTCCCGAGATCGGCTCCTCTATACCCTCTTGTGTCCATTACCTGCTTCTTAAGTCTGCTATCCACCAGGAATAAATCAATCATACTTCTCGCACCCTTTCTTTCCCACGTGTACTGATGGATCCTTTTGTGCCCAAACATGGTATTAGCCACAAAAAGATCCTTTTCCATACACAGTCCTAGCACAATCTTACCAGCATCATTTACTCTCTTATCTCCATATTTGCCTAGGACAGACTCAAATCCTGTTCGAGCTGTCCCGACCCATCCATTCATGTCTCCACACACAACAATTCTTTCGTTCTCTTCAACCGTCGCTAGAACTTCTCTAACATTTTCCCAGAACTGCTCTAGTTCAGCCAAACCGACAGAGGACACTGGGGCATATACTGCCAAAACAAAAATTCTTGTCAACCCAATCTTGAGGCGTACCCAGAGCAGTCTGGGATTTATACATTCATACTCAGTCATACAATTAACCATACGAGAGGACAGTAAAACGCCTACCCCTTGACATCCCCTATCTCCTTGTGGTACCCCTGACCACAAAGCGATGCCTCCTCCGGGCAAGTCGGCAAGTTCACTGCCGCCTCGCTTGGTTTCACTCAAACATAGCACATCCAATCTTTTCTCTTCCATAATATCAATCACTTCATTCATCTTCTCCTCAATCCCACCTCTCACATTCCACGCAGCTACTCTGCACTCCTCCCTCCACTTCCCGCCGCTAGGTGCACAGCGTGTTGGGTGGCGGTCCCCAACGCCGAACTGCACTCTGCACACACCAGCGGGGACAGACCGGTGTACGTCGCTTCCGGGGGACGCCCTAACATTATAATTGCCGTTGTCCCGCATGGTATGCACAGAAGAGGAATTGCAGCCCTGAAAAGGGCTGGCAGGGGTCGCGACGAGCACGCTTCCTCAGTTGACCCCCAATATATATATAATATATATAATAAGTAATCTGTTCAGTTTGAACAGAGGCGAATAAGATTGTCCGATATTTCGTCTCTATAGGTTGAGTGGGCCATGGTCAAAACGCACCGTGCACGTGGTAGTTGAGCAGCACAAGCATCATCTTCAACGCGCGCGGCGCGTCGGCGGGGGGCAGGCGCAGCGCCAGCTTGGCCAGCGCCGAGCACGCGCACGCCGCCACGTGCCCCTCGCCCAGCCTCAGGGCGGCCCACAGCGGCCGCCGGCCCCCCGCGGCCCCCGCGCCCGCCGGACCCCCGGCCCCCGCGCTCCCCGCGCCCGCGCCCGCGCCGCTCTCCGCGCTGACACACACATAGGCTTTGAGTATTTTCGTAATGAAAACAAAATTTTGATCTGGACGCCCATCACGATACACATACAGTACATACTACTACATATACAGTAGAATCCGCTTATAATGACATCGAAGGGAAGTGACTAACACGTCATACTTAGCGGACATCATACAAAGCACAGTAGCAAACTATTAAATCTACTAAAAAGCAACTATAAAATCGTCGGTGCAAGCGAGGTGCCAAATCCTTAAATCGAGTTTAAGTAGTTGGTGCAAGCTACCCTTAGAAAATAAACGACTTTCTTAGGTATTTTAAGGACATCCTCGATGGCGCAGTAGTATAAACGTTGCACCAGGCGCGGAAATTCCGGGTTCGATTGTCTTGATTGTCTTGGGTCTGGGTGTACTGGGAGACATTCCCAGTAGTCGTCGTCTGGCTCTCATAGCACAGGGAATACCCTAGTTTGAGATCAGATAATTGGTGTGTATTGTCTGGCGCATTATTATTATTATATTTTGTTTAATAAAGAGAAAAACTACAACATGTATGTATCTAACACAAACGAAAAAATCCATGAGCCGTCCATAGAAATAGAATCATCGTCCCGTACACATTCAAGATCTTGCAAAGCACATAACGGAATGCTGTGATCTGATTGGTCACATCGAGATTAGACGTTGAATATACGCGAGTGGAGAGGCAGAGAGTTGTGAGTATATTCGCCATAAAAATTATATATGACATAACTATGGGCAAGCGAGTGCTCTCATAAGTGTCGTGTAATGTTTACTGATCTGTATTACATGCTCACACAAGAACTGAATAAAATCACATTTAAGAGACTAAGAGTGACTTAAACCAGTTATTTAAGCTCGAGTTAAAAGATTTGACATTGAGTGCCTTAAATCGATTTTAAATAGTTGGTGCAAGCCGGCCTTACCTAATAAACAAACAATAGATCATCCTGCGATATGAATGAAATTAAACAAGAATTATTACAATATAAATCAAAATACTATCAGAGCGTCATTCTGCTAAGCGGTTTTGAGAAAGAGCCAATTACACGATACCCGGTGCAAGCCGCCAGTCCACTGACCGTTGAGTGAGGCACGTGCACAAAAGTTAAAACGCTAAATGGCAATACCATTTAGCGTTTCAACATATTTTCTTTTTTAACAACACGTTAGTAACATGTTTTTTTATTTGATATAAGTGGCTGTTAGGTGGCTGTGCAAGTCCCAACAGACCTGTATTACTGCAACCAAAATTGATCTATTATGATGGCCACTACGTTACAAAACACTACCAAGTCCCATTGCTGTCAAAATCAGGATATTCCTTGAAATGGACGTGCTGAACCTCCTCCGGACACAGAAAATACTGGCCGAGACAGAATCGACGAGTGCGAATCAGTGGTCCACAGTCACACGAAATGTGAATAGGTGTTTCATCCACTTTTTGGCAGTACCGGCACATTTTTACGTGAAGGAGGTCCATGTTATACATATGGTTATTTAAGCAACAACGCCCAGTAAGTGCTATAATCAAAATACGCAAGTAGCTCCGATTCATTGCCGTGACACTAGAAGCTACCTTACGATTATATGGCGTTATTAGAGCTTTGGAATGCTCCTGGCCTGGAATACTTTCCCAATACTCATAAGAGGCTTTAAAACAGGATTTCTACAACATCAGTTGAACCTAGCTTTTGATAATATCACACAAAAGGTTCTGGCCTGAAAAATGTTATTTTGGAATAGGCGTTTGCGAGTTCCTTGGCATTTTCATTTCCTACGATGCCCGCATGACCAGGACTTTAAATTGCTCTTTTTACTACAGTAACGTGTATGCACGACCAATGGAAGATAGCGAAGGAATGCCGCTCGTCTATCTAACAGATCACAAATCGTCGGGGCTATTGCCTAAAAATTTGCAGACAGCGACAGCCACGAGATCATTACGCGACCGGTGACTAATTGTATTAAAAAACTGAATCATGTATGACGATTGTGTGTTTATTGCTCTGACCGTAAAAAGCACTTTTTGCCGTAGATTTAGCGACGCTATACAAATTGAATTAAACAAATTCTCGTTTAGACAGCAGATATCGCGCGACATTTGGGTGTCACATGCTGACTGCAAGTTAGATAATAAAGCCACCGGTCGTGAGTGAATCGTCTCCCGTACCATCATGTTTCTTGCTGGCGCTGGCAAAAAACCGGGTCGTGTAGAAACCGACTCGTTGAAGTAAGCTCTTATAGAATTAGGGGTTACTATCTTATATACATACATATGTTCACACTGTATCCCTAACGGGGTAGTCAGAGAGAACGGAACGCTAAGCGTCGCGGTTCTTATTAACTTACGATTACAAGTAACCGAGTGTAAACATGTTTCGTGAAAGTTTAAAAACATTAAATATTACTAGACGATTAAATACTCACGCAGGCAAATTGAACGCAGACTGTGTGGCATAAGTACCGTCACTTGTGACCAACTGGCGCGGAGCCGCGGTCGATGTTATAGTAGCTTCTTTATCGTCCTAATAAGAAAATTGATGAAATAATTATAAATAAGATTGTGTATTCGTAGATGTACACGGACGGTGTACACGGACAATGTACTCGCATGAGTACACAGACTATGTTCGCAAATGCGCACGAGCTGTGTTTTCGCAAGTGTACAGAGACTGTGTACTCGCATGTGTACACAGACTGTACACTTGCAAGTATACAGTTTTTTTTTATAAATAAAAGAGGGATCACCTGATGGAAAGTGACCAATCGCCGTCCATGGGCATCCGTAACGTTCGGGGAATCACGGGCGTTGTCGGCCTTTAGGGAAATAGGAAAAGGAGGGAGAGGAGGGTGAGGGGATGATTGGCCACCGGCACTCACTCATCGAACGAAACACAATAGCAGTAGATGCTGTTATTTCACGCCGATATTCCGTGAGAGGGTGGTATTTCACTGAGCGAGCCGGCCCAATTCGTTTTGCAATGCGGCATGGCTCTACCACTCCTGTGTGTAAATGTACACGGAGTGTGTAGTGGCAGTGTTGTGTACAGTCTGTGCGTGCGTGTGTGTGTCTGACCTTGTCGTCGTCGTCCCCGGCGCCGGAGCCGTCGGCGGAGGCCGGGCCGGCGGCGGGCGCGCGCGGGCCGCGCTCGGGCACGACGGAGGCGAAGGCCCGCAGCGCAGCCGCGGCCCGCGCCGGCGTGTCCGCGAACTCCGCCGCCAGCCACAGTGCGGCGCGCGCGGCGCGGCTCGCGCGCAGGTTCACCATACACTCTAGAAGCCTCTGTTGGACCGTACCCCGTTCCACAACGTAACATTACGGCTCGTGTACACATAACGTGGCATGTGTCCGGACCACATCGGCCGATCGAACTGAACGTATTAAAGGTGTTGCTGAATAGAAATATTTTACAGATAAACCAATACTTGATTTCGCATGTTAACGCCATAGCGCTGTTCACATTTTACAATTAATCTAATTACACAAACTATGTATTTCTATTACTTGTGAAATTGTTGTGATCTCACTGCAACAAAACGGACATTTATTTCGCTGATATATTATTTATTTATATATTATTACAGCCGTGCAATGAGATTAGGGAAATGTTGTGTTAGCATATTAACTAACAAAAAAGAAACAATCTTCGGACAATATTGGTTGTAGTATAAGCACTTGTGTTTATTTTACAACGTTTCGATCGATAGGCCGCGTTCGGTATATATTGTTTGAACACTACTTAGTCGACAACAAATAAAATGTTATGCGAGCCATTAACTTATATGCTAAAATATAATAAAAAATTATCTAATTGTAAGTTACAATTCCAAATCACGACTAGTTATTACTTATTCTGCAGGCTATATGATCATTGTGCTTGAGTAAAATTTGGCTGTAATATGTCACCCTTGTTCGAAATTTGTACAAGTGAAACATAAAGCTGCGTATTATCTATTTGACTGTTTATTCCGTATTTAGACTAATACATTTAAAGATTGAAAAATGCTATGAACAAATAATATAATGTTTTGTGGCATAATGACAAATTGTTTTTAAGATATTAAGGATACTGTGCTTATAGCACAATTAGAATCAGAATTAAACTCTGATCATATAAATGAAAAAAGAATATGAAGTGAGTAAAAGTCAAACTAATCTTATACAATTATACACAATTTTAAATTTTTATAACTGGTACGTTGTAAATGATGTCTAGTGTTGAATGGCAAAGAATGATGACGTCTGGTAAATGGCGTCCTATAAATAGTGAGTAATGAATGTTGGACAATGAGTGGTGGATGTTGAACGATGAATGGTAAATGGGTAACATTCCGCTATGCCGCGAAATTGTGTTAACTCCTTTCACTGCGTTAGATATGTCGGCTCACTTATTCCGAGAGTGTTGACGCAGTACACAATTCAGCGCATAACAAATTTAAAATTAGTATTACTTTGCTTTTTGTTCACTACACATTCCTCTTTGAAGCATGTGATTAGGATCTTATAAATTCGTTATGAGCATAGAGCTGTCAGCATATAAAAGACAGTTTACCTGAGCTAAAAGCCAGCGGGCGCGGCATGTGGGTGGTGCGCGTTTTGCAATTCACTCGGTGTTTACTTGGCACGTCCTATTTTGTTTGGCTAGGGTTCAATTTTGAGTTAACTCAACTCGCTGGCGCTGTGAGATGCGCCTGAGTTACTGAGTCGATTTGGATTTACTGAGTTACCCATGCTTTATTTTATATGGTGAACCTTGTTTTTAGTGGATGTACAGCGTTTCTAGTTTGAAGTAAAAAAAAATATTCCTATCTACATATGTGTCAAAATTCAGTATAACAATTTAGTAGTAGAATGTTTTTTGTCATGTAACTGTTATCTGTTGTTTTTGTTGAATACATTTTCAATTTCATTACGATATAAGTTTAATTGAATTTCCCTCATCCGCGAGCCAACATACAGTGAACTGTAACTGTAAATGTCGGATGGTGAAGGATGAACGATGAACAGTGGAGGGTGGGGAGGGTGGAGGGTGGAGCGCGAGGCGGACGCACCTTGTAGATATCGTCGCGCAGGTCGGGGAAGGCGTGCAGCGCGTCGCGCAGGAACAGCAGCACGTCGGCCGCGGCCGCCTCGCTGCCGTCGCCCACCAGCTCCAGCAGCGCCGGCGCCACGGCGCCCGCCACCTCGGGGAACTGCGCCGCGTGCGCGCGGCCGGCGGGGGCGGGGGGGCGAGGGGGCGACAAGAGTACGGCATTTTTTAAATTTTTGAAGACCGTTTCAAATTTCAAGGTTGGAACGAAATATTTAACAGAAAAATAAAAAGAAATTTATTTATGTCCATTTCCTGAATTAAAAGCTTCGATCACAAATAAAAAACTATTTATTATTATTTATTTATATTTCTTAAGGCGTTGGTTACAAGACTAGCCTAATGACGTAACTTCTACAGACTTAACTGTACCTAACACTCCTCCAATAAAGTGATAGTAGGCTTTACTGAAGTTAAAAAGGACTTCTTGGAAGAGCACGAAAACTTCAGCTACACATGTTTATTTAAATCTCCTCCATTCTTTTCACTTACACAGAACTTTAAAACACAATATACTATCACTGTTGTAATTTAAAACTCCTAAAAATGTAAAAAATAGAAAATCTAAATAAAATGACAACCTCACTTCTCCCATTCCCGCCAAAAAGCCAATAAAAAACTATATACGCAATTAACGCTCCAAAAATGTCTGAACCAAATGTGCGCTCAAATAAGTATTTGATTGCACATTGAGTGAGTCACAGATTATGTGAATTATACTTTACGCACGAAACGTATGATTGCATTTTAAATATTTTTTTACAAATATCGTTTCAATGTCATGCAACAATCGTTTACAAGCTTTTATAACCTTATGGTTTGGCAGTAACGTCTACTTTAGATTAACACAATGTTACAATACAACACAATACTACACGGTATAAAAAGATATACGTCAATTCGGACAATAATTTGTTTAGATTTTACAAGAGATTGTGCATCTAGTTCTTTCTTTGAGATAAAAGATTAAAAGCGAATTAAATCAAATTTATTTTTAATGGTTTTGAATTTACCGCCAAAACGCTCCGTACGATGATGCCTACCGGGTGACAGAGCACAATACATGCGTGATTACCGACAGAAAAAACGTGAGAAAACATTAAAAACTGGAAAGGTAGAGCCAAAAAAGTTGCGCAACAACTAACAATGGTTCTGTTATTGACGCAGTTTTTCAACGGTTTTTAAATACTTTGAAATCACAAATACATGTCTCATATTTTAGTTATCATAAGTCTATTGTCACCGCTCTCTCCGAAATGGAACAAAAATAAATGTCTTCAATTAAAAATTGCATTACTCCTAGTGTTAATTAAATAACACTAGGAGTAATGCACAATTTTCATTAAAAAAAAATCTTCGTTACGAAAAATAATTTCAAACAATACCTGAATAATTTTTTCAAAATATTTTAGTGTCTCTTATTACGAAGATGAGATGTCAGATGTTACACATCATATGCAATTACTGTAAGGCTCGTTATTTAATATTATATAAGTATACTAAATGTATTATTAAACGACATGATTTCTGTATCTCACACTCAACGCAACCCTGCGTATTCGGTCGAGAATAGGCGGTTCCGTTACGTGCGAGGCGGGAGTCGCGCTTCTTTTTTACATATTCTCTGACTCAGGTGTTGTTTGCAGAAATCCATTTCATGTGATGAATTTTTATAATTTTTAGCTATCTTCACCCTAAACTCCAAAACTAATTGACACGTGTTGCGCCTCTCAACGAAGCATCCTCAGGATATTTCTCAAATCAGACTCCGTCAGCTGTGATTCAATACTGGTTAGATGGATTAGTTGGGCGGAAAACAACTAAATATTATAAAAAATCATCACCTGTGGGTCCCGCCCCATGAAACGCTCTTTCCTTACGTGACCATTCCTACTAATTGAAACCTCCCGCAAGTCGCGTTAAAGAACTTCGTTCCAAAAATGATCCGTTTAGACTTTTATAAAGTCGTTTACCAAGAAGTAACAGACGAGGAGTGGCGGTCTAACCTTAAGTGCGGCCTTATGCATCGCTCGGACAAGCAGCTGGCGGTACTTGGCAGCATCGTCGTGGTCTGCAGACGCGGCGCGCGCAGCTTCCTTGCGCAACACCTGGACCAGCTCGTCCGCGTGCCGCGGGCCTACCAGCTCCAGCGCTGCGCACACGCCCACACACATCACACATCTGTTCGTGTGTCTTAGCACTCACCGATAAGTCAATATGATAATGCCTTCGATCATTTTACAAATATGTCAAAATCTTGCGAAGTATGCTGTGATTTGATTGGATATGTCGAAATCGGTCGTTGAATATTTGTGTGTGAATAGGCAGAACTGTGGACACAATCTATGTTTAATGATTGAATGATGAAAAAAAGCATGAAACGAGATAAAGTGAAACGAGGTAAAATGAGATAAGGCGATAAATGTGTGAGAAGTGGAAAACTATAAATGTGGAGTGAGGAGACGTGGCTAAATAAAGTGAGTAATGTGAGTTACAGTAAAATAATAAAAAGAGAAGAGATAAATTATGACGATATGTAGTAAAATAAAATGAGCTAAAAGATTAGGTGAAGAGGAGTAAGACAAGGCGAGGAGAGGTGAGTTAAAGTGAAGAGTGAAAGAGTTACGGTAAGATGCAGTTAGGAAAAGCGACATAAGGTGAGAAGAGATGAAGTAAGATGAGGTGAATTGTGGTTAGCTAATGTGAAGAAGAGTGAGGTCAGATGATGTGAGCAGAGGTAGTGTGATAAATTGACGTGAAAAAAAGTGAAGTGAGACGAAGAGAGATGAATCATGGTGAAGTAATGTAAGGAAGAGTGAGGTGGCGTGAGGTGGCGTGCCGGCGACCGACCGAGGTGCAGCGTGCGGCGGCGCACGTCCAGGTCGGAGGCGGCCAGCACGCGCAGCACGTCCATGGCCAGCTCGGGCAGCGCGCGCGCGCCGCCCGCCGCGCGCAGCGCGCGCAGCCGCCCCAGCACGATCAGCTTCACGTTGTTGTCGCTCTCCTTCACGATCAGCTCGATGTAGCACGCCGCCGCCGCCTGCGCACACGCACTGTCACTCCGCACGCACTGCACCGCACCGCACGCATCGCACCGCACGCATCGCACCGCACGCATCGTACCGCACGCATCGTACCGCACGCATCACACCTCATGCATCGTACCCGCGGCTCGGAAACCGATTAATTTTCCAGATCGGTTTAGGTCATTGACCTTGAACACAATATACACATTGCACACTGCATACACACTTAATACATTACATTCACCGTTATTTTAACCACTTTGCTCATACATCGTTTTTTACGTTCTTGTATTGTTCTTTCTTTCTTACTAATTCCGAACCTGTTAAACGAATTTAACAGAGTTTTTTTATTTCGTCAGGTCAATTTAGAGAACAAACTTTTCTTTTGCTTGACGTTTGAGTGGTACTGATAACTCCCGTAGTTGTGAGGTGCGGTGCCAATATAATGTCTACCAAAACACCAAAGTATTTTTTCATTTACATACATACAGAAGCCAGCTGTAGAATTCAAACGAACCTTTCTGAGATTGTCCTAATGGCGGACCAACAATTTTGTAACGTTTGCTTTACATCTTGTTTCATAGTATTGATTGATACGCGGCTATGGAAATTTCACTTCAAAACATTGGATAACTAATCTGTGCATCGAGGAATTAGTTAAGCCCAATAAATATTGGTTAAATCCACTTTATAACCATCATTAACCGCTATTTTTAACCAATTTGAACTGGTTAATATAATACAGATAGTATATGGTGCAAATGTGGAAAAATTTCAAAATCTAAATAAACATGTGCAACTGACATGCAAATTAAACGTTCACGTTCTTCCAAAAAGCCATTCTTAACTTCAATGAAGCCAATCAATCAATTACATCAAATAGCTGAGGAGTGTTAGGCTTTGAACGATATAAAAAAGAATTTCCCAGACATATGCCGTATATTCTCAGCATTCAACCTTTCCCTGTAGGCTAAACAAAAACAATTAAAGAATCAATGTTTATTCCTACTACCTGTTGTCCGCGACTTCGTTCGCGTAGTCTTTTTATTTACTAAATTAAATAAATCAGAAACCTTTGCGGGCGTACGTAGAACAACTCCCAAAGTTTTATCACAACCAGATGAATGGCTTAATAGAAACGCTAGAGGACAAACATACAAAGAATCATTCATTTTTATTTATTTAAATACGATTGGCTGCAATAGTCCAAATGGAACCGTTATTATAGAACATAATCGATCAAAAACGACCATGATTAAGGAATACTAGAAGAGCGGTAAACGAGTTTTAAAAGTGAATTGACAGACCAATTTTAGAAGCTTACAAAGTGACCCAATAATAGCGATGTGTTTCAGAAAAATTCCAGTGAAAGATAGTTATCCAAATGCATTCAAAAATACCATAGGTGTTACTATAAAATAAATCAGAGTAAAAGTCAAATCAATTTATTCAAGTAAACTCAAGTGCAAGGTATTTTTGAACATCAAATCTACTTTAGTTCGGTTTGAAAAGAAAACTTGGACATTAAGAAGAAACGACAAGAAACTCAGTCAGGTATCATTTTTATGAGGTATAATATGACTGTAGGTATTATTGTAAAAAGGATAAAGAGATTACCTGAATGTATTTCATTGATTTTACTTGTCACTGTGCCTCGCGGTTTTACTCGCGTTAAATTTTGCATTTCTCGACATAAAAGTAGCCCAGATTACTCTTTCAAAAGTCATCTACGTGCCAATGAAAATCTCGTTAAAACCGGTTCAGCAGTTTCGGAAATTAACTTCGACAAACAGACACACACAAAAACTTAAAAAACGCGTGTTTAGATTTTGGTAACGTATAAATAACTATTTGGGTTTATGAGTCTTTATTTCGAAACTACAGACAGACAATTCAATTTTATTTATTTGTGTATACTACGTGGATATTTTGTAAATTGTAACCTTCTGCAACGGAACATAGCTAATTTCATAGCTAACCATGACATATGATAAAATAAACGGCTGGTATATTTTCTTCCTCTTTCAAACCAACAAGGAAACATTGGGTCAGAAGAAACAATGAAATACATAATGTAATGACATTAACCTTAATGGCAGCTGGCGCGTTGGACAGTGTGACGAGCGTGCCGGCAGCTTCATACCGCACGGCTGCACTGGGCGCGTTCAGTAAACCATACACAGTACGGATGAAACGAGACCGTTCTGATGGGTTGGTGTGACACACCTGCAAAAACACATTCCATAAGAAACTAACTGATGGTTTGATATCAAGTCTTCTTTGATAACACGATGATATATTAGGATCTTTACCTATGAACTTGCCGTTTAGTATACAAAAAGTTAAAGTATTTTTTTATATTTCTATTAATCAAAATATGTACACATGCTATCGATGCATCTCTGCCAGCGCAGTGGTAACTTTTCAATGCCCTTCTTGAAGAAGTCAGGTGTACGGGAGGCAACAAACTCTTCAAAGGCATTTTGTACTGCCTCTCGGGTATAGACCTTTTTTCCTGCAAAGAAGTTGACCAAATTTTGGAAAAAGTAGAAGTCTGTCGGCGCAAGGTCTGGTGAGTACGGTGGATGACACGAAACTTCCAATCCTAGCTCTTCTAGCTTAGAGACCGTCTGTTGTGCCGTGTGAGGTCGAGCGTTGTCATGCAGGAGCAGCGGGGACGAGCGATTAACCAAGGCAGGCCGGAGATTTGCGATCTTCTCCATAATTGTGTCCAGTTCCTCACAGTACACATCCGGAGTAATGCTCGTATCATTTGGTAAGAAGTTGTGATGAATTACACCGGCACTAGACCACCAAACAGTAACCATCACTTTTCTAGGGGTAAGTTTTCGATTGGGGCATTGCCTAGGTGCTGAACCAGGGTATAACCAACATGACGACTGCTTACGATTATCAAAAAGAATCAATTTTTCATCGCAAGTGACAATGCGGTTCAAAATCCCTTCGTTTCTGTGTCTATTAAGCAAATCAGGCCCACCTCGACGCGTTCGTCGCGATGGCGATCGTTCATTTGATGCGGCACCCACTTATCAAGCTTTTTTACCTTGCCAATTTGACCCAAATGCACGGTGCATACTTTGGTTAATAGAAATAAAAAAAAATATATTAAAGTGCTTTAGCTTTTTGTATACTAACTACTAAACGGCAATTTTATAGGTAAAAACCTAATATTAAGTCGAAAACCACGCTAATCAAATATTATTCTATATGAAGGACTAATTGTTCGAAAATGTATGTTAACTACCTAGACACTTGTTTTTATTACCACAAAAGTTCGAATCTTTGCGTTGATATTTGTGTTGATAAAAACGAAAACATCGAGAACGTTACCATACATTTTCAAACAATTAGTTTTTCGTATAGAAAGACTAATTGTTTGAAAATTTAGTAGTATAGTAGCGTTCTTGTAATGATTATGCAAATAAATACGTGATTTTAAATTTTGAGTCTTTTTTCGGCGAATAAAAGCAAAATTTTGCATTTTGAGCTTATATTTATGCGAAATTTCGATTTTTTTATTTGCGAAATATACATAACCCTAACCATTTCCATATTCACAGATTTTTTTAAACTTCTAGGTCTAGTAGTTTCGAAGATAATTATCGAGAAAAGTCAAGGCGAGTTTGCGTATCCAATAGTTTTTTCTTTAATTCTTCTATAGATATTTTAAAATGTTAACGAGTGCGAATTAAGTACTCTATCAAAACATAACAATAGCGAAATATTTAATTCGTGGGTTCGTCAACTATTTTTTGTCGAACTGCCGTCTCTGAATTCTTGACAAAAATTACTCGAAAAATATTCCCTATTTTAGTATTTGTGCGGGAGACAAATCACTTTCAATTGTCCAAGAGATAATTTTACTACTCTTCGAAGTTTTTTGAATGTCATGTGAATTCCTGTTCCAATTCCTGTTCCATAATAGTAGCTCACTCGTATTACTTAGCTCGAATTTATAAATATATGTAAATTATTGTCTATCCTTTTCAGTTATTAACACATTAAAAAACAAGTTACCTTATAAATAAGTTCAACAATCACCAACTGCAGGATATCTCCAAAGCTATGCACATGGTCCAACCTTGAAGACAGATATGACAATGCACGTTCCTGATCAGCATGAAGCAGCATTAAGAAAGCGTTCCTTTTACATGACATGTCTTGCTCATTATCCAGGAAGTTTGCTATGAGTTCAGGAGCATCAGGTATGAGGAACTCGAAGTTCCTAAACATAGGATAAAGAAAACCACAGATAAGCTTCAAAAATGCGTGACATAAATCATTCATATAACAATTTGATAATATTATTTAGTAGCTTATTAATTTGTGGTATTACTATCATAATAACATTTTATATATATCTTTACGCCATTGCCCATTCAGAGTGGGCAGAGCATTAAGATACAATAAAACCATGTGCTGACTTTGCTCTAAAAACTGCAAAAAAGAATAAGTAATTATGAAACTTCACTATCCATGTAACAACTGATTGACTAGAAGACTATTTAATGTTATATAAGTGGTTAACAATTACATTAATTGAGGCCCAAAGACAGATTTGAACTTCAAAAGTTGAGTTTTCTCTTTCAGGGCTTAATTTTGAGGTCTTAAACAAAAAAACTAAAAAAAACTTTTTGCGGTTACTGAGTGGGATATCAAATGAACGGCTCTTTAAACCACAAATTACAAAAGGTATAATATGTTACTCTGTTACTTTCTATTTAATATTTTTTCGAAAAAAAAAAAATGCTTTAAAATTAGTGTACCCCTAACTTTAAATTAACTCAAAATTTCTTTATTTCCTAAAGTATGACTGGGGAAAATTCAAAAAAATTTATATTGAGAATATGGTGTACTTGAACAATACGAAATTCAGATTGTATATTAGATATAATAGCGTTGAAGGCCTTATTTTCATCTAGTTCGTGTTACATAACGAATGTATTTAAGACAAAAGTGAATAGGTACTTTGTGAGCAGGAGTGATTTAACATTAATCATATACAATAAAGTAAGATTAAGGTTGAATGTGCAGTTAGAAGAAACTACATACCTATAAATAGTGAATATAGCAAGTACGGCATTCCTCCTGACATATGAATGTCTGTGCTCCAAGCAGCCCCTGATTGCAGGCATTAAGGGTTCCAGCAGTTCAGGTTCTTTCAGCTTGCACAAGAAGCGGAGTGTAGAGCCACGGATGAACTCATTTGGGTGTTGAAGATCCTAGTTAAATAGTAATACATACATAAATATACTTATGCTACATCTGAACCTTATTTCTTTCACCTTAAATCTTATCTTTCTCCTCACATTTTCGCAAAAGTATGTACAACGCTTTTGAGATTTCCGTTAGCGACTAATACTCTGGCTATTTAATCTTCATAAGTCAGCCTTAGGGTTATGAGAGATGTGCATTAAGAAGTACATGGACTAATGACTACGTCCAGAAATAGTATGTAATCCTGTGTGGGTAAGGCAGCACTGTAAGGCCAAGTTCGGGACAAGGTCCTGTGGAGAATCCGAAGGTTCCCGATGAAACCCATGAGGCATTAACACTCGAGCCTCAACTTCATTACAATAGTGTGATATTACTCATTCTCTTAACCATCTCATAAAGAAGCGATTCACGAGTCAAAACGATTTGTCGCCAAAGGATAGCTGGGATTCTAAATCGATATTTCTCAAAAAGTACAGAATGTATAGACGTAAACATAACATAACATAACTTCACGCTGTATCCCCAACGGGGTAGTCAGAGAGGACGGAGCGCCAGGAGTCGCGGTCCTTACACACCTCTTTCGCTTCCTCAAATCTCATCATTCTCCTAACACATTTTCGCCTAGGTATGCGAGTGCTTTTGACATTTCCGTCTGCTAACACTCTGGCTATTTGATCTTCATAAGTCAGCCTTGGTCTTCCTTGGCTTCTTTTACCACTCACTTTCGCTCTGTATATTTTCTTCGTCAGTCTTTTATCACTCATTCTTTCCATGTGCCCGAACCATCTAAGCATTCCTTTCTTCATTTTTACAATAACACTGTTGTGCAACCCTGTCATACTGCGTATCTCATCATTGCTTATCCTGTCAGCAAGCGTGACACCGCACATATTTCTGAGAGACCGCATCTCCACAGCATTTAACATACTTTCACTCGATTTTGGGCATATCCAGGCCTCACTATTGTACAACAAAGTTGGCACCAACACCGCATTGTGGATGGCCATTTTAGCAGTGTTAGATATATTCACACTACCCACTAATGCGGACAGAGCACCGTTCACTTTATTGCCAGCTGCTACCCGTCTCTCCACATCCAACTCACATCTTCCATCCCTCGAAAACGCACTCCCCAGGTACACAATTTCATTCACCTGTTCTAGACATTTTCCATTTACACAAATCACACATTTCGTTTGTACCGCTTCTCTTTCAAACACCAGAACCTTAGTTTTGTTCACATTCATTTTCAATCCTTTTACTTCACAATCTTCTTTCATGCACGTGACTAGTGTCTGCAACTCTGCTTCTGATGGTGCTATTAGCACAGCATCGTCAGCGTACAATAGGCAGTTTACCACTGTGTCACCACATCCCATACCACTCATATTACCTTTCAATCTCTGGAGGCAACTGTCCAAATACAGCACGAATAGCCAGGCAGACATCACGCAGCCCTGTCTGACACCAGAACAGACTTCAAACCAGGGCGACATGTCCCCGTCTATCCTTACACAGGCTCTGTGGTCTCGATATAATGACCTCACAGCCTGCAGTAAGGAGCCCTCCACGCCATATTCAGGCAGAAGACTCCACAATTTCTTCCGCACTACTCTATCGAATGCTTTTTCTAGATCCACGAAAGCGCAGAAAACTTTCCGACCTAAAGCCAGAAACCTCCCCACGAGAACGCGAAGCGAGAAAATCTGATCCATACAACCCCTACCGTTCCTGAATCCACCTTGCGCCTCCCACAAATATCTTTCTGAAACGCCTTTCATACGTTCAGTCAATACTTTAGTATAGTCTTTACTCGCTAAGCTGACCAAGCTGATGGTCCTATAGCACGCACAGTCTAGGTAGGAACCTTTCCCTTTATATAGAGGTACTATGACTGCCGTGCGCCAGTCCTCTGGAACCTCCCCCTTCTGCCAACAAAGGTTGCAGAGTGCACAGAAGGCATCCCAGACCCTAGGACCACCATACTTTCTTTCAAACTTCTTATCACTTTCTCAATCTCTTTCATACTAATGGCATCCTCCAGTCCCTGGCCCGAGTGTGGCAATTCATTAGAATCGCTCTCAGTATCAGAGACGGAGTCGCCACTCTCATACAGTTCTCCATAGTATTCACTCCATCGCTGCAGAACATCCTTTTTATTTGTAAGCAGGTTGTTTTCTTTCGAACGCACTTCATTCATTCCGCATAGACATAATTACAGCTATTTTAATAAACAAGCAGGAAAAACAGATCACAACACTATTTTAATAAAAAGTATTATAAAAGAGTAATAATTACGAGCTTCTCTGTACTGTTTGGTAAAAAAATAATTCTAAATTAAATTCCACAAGATACAGACTAAACAAATTAATTACATTCTAAGCTGACATACCACATCAAAAACACGTAAATAAAATGCAGAGCAACTCGTAAAAATGGTTTCTTTACCCTGTTTAAATGATTTTTATATATTTTCTCGTATGAGAAAATCAAAATAAATAACTATTTAACTACACGTAAATAAGGTAAATATTACCCATAAGACGTCCCGTAGGACGGCCTCCTGCTAGATGGACCGAAGATCTGTTGAGAGTGGCGGGAAACGGATGGATGCGGAGAGCCGAGGACTGGATATGATGGCACAATATTGGAAAGACTTATGTCTAGCAGTGGACGAACACAGACTGGCTGACGATGATGATGATAATGACCCATAAATTGCGTTGCAATGCATAATAATGCATAAAAACATTCTCGCTTGCTAGCACTATCCCGTGCGATCACGTGATCATCAGTGATCACGTGTGCCGGGCATCCAGTCACCGTTGACATTGAAATGTAACATGAAACGTTTTAAACGCCCTTCTACGTTGAATTAAGATCGTGCGGCTTTAAATTAAAGTCCATTTTAAAAGTTTCGTGATTCGGAGTATTTGAACCAGACCATAATTGTTCTGAATTACATTTCCATAGTATTTCCGAATTCGTTGGTGCCAAAATAAATAAGGCTGTACCAGTGACAACAAAGACAAATATAATATTATACTACTAACAGTACTTGCCCACTTCGCCGAGCCTATTTTTTAAGCCAGAGTATCTTCTACCTGTAGGAGAAACATCTGACATACTTCACAGATTTGTACAGTAGTATAATATTATGTAATAATGTAATAAATCATACCTTTCTGTAAGCATCACAGACAAGGATCATTTCTTGCATCAGTTTGCCATCTGGAGTGGTCTTAGGAACAATCTCCCAGAAGATCAGTAATAGTTTCTTTATTGTGTGATCCTGTAGTGGTAGCACAAACCGAATGATAATCATCAAGAGACCCGGTATTTTTTCACCAGATAAAATGATACCTATGGTTTTTTTAAGTGCTTCAATTTTCTTCTTTGTATCACCTTTCTCTGCAAAAAAGTACTTACACTTGAGTAATAAAAAACGCAATTACAAATATGCTCTGCAAAGATGTCGATTAACCAAAGGTTGAAAAGATTCAGTCCTTGAATCTAGAGAGTTACTGGCTTAAAAAAAGAGATTATAGGCTCCACAATTATGATAGACGATGACAGGCATATGACAGACTTAAAATTTAAAAAAAATGCATTAGTGTTAGCATCACTACAATTTTAATCATATCAATTAGGTGATAATTTGGTAACATTTAAATAACAAGAGTGGGGTTAAAACAGATCACCCACATATTAATGAGGTTGTATATAAGAGTCTAACTTTAGTCTGTGTAATAGTTGTCAAGTATCATCAAGTGAAATCTTCTCTTGTACTTTTATTACACCTGTTTCATTGCAGAGTCTATATACTCGAATATCTGCCACCATGTGATGTTAAATAGAAGTAGTCTAGTGCAAGCAGTATTAGTATATCTTTAGCTGTATCCGTCAACAGTCCCATGAAAAAGCGCCCGTTAGTTAACTAGAGAAATCGCAGAAAATTGGTCATAGATGGTCATGATCCCCATAATCTGCCCTTCTGGATCCACCCTTGTGATTAATAATAATAAAGATACTCCAGAAAATTACACCAATTGTGTGACCCCAAACTATACTCTAGGATTGTACTATTGGTACCTTACAACGGGACAACCGAGGGAATTCCCAGTTCCTCCTGGACTAATAGCCAATTTATTATTAAAGTTTATTAAGGAATGAATTATTCTAAAATTGACATGACTCTATAGGCCAATACAATAATAAATAATATTATATAATATATAACATTATGTAATAATAATAAAAAATAATATAGACAAATAGCTTACTTACCAAGATCGAGCTTAAGTTGCATCTCATTGCAAGGCTCTGAATCTGTGGGGAAGTTGATTAGTGTGTAACATGGCTGATCTACTCCCCCCATGCTGGAACAACATCAAATCAATGAAAATGTATGTTTAATATTATACAGTATTCTTTTAAGACATACATACATACATATCTTTACACTGTATCCCTAATGGGGTAGTCAGAAAGGATAGAGCAACAAGCGTCCTTACATACTTCTTTTGCTTTCTCAAGTCTCATCATTCTCTTCACATCCCCTAAATTTTGTTTCAATCCAATTTTCAAAAAGATTGATGCATTTAGTGTTTTATTTATTTAAACAAGACATGCTGAAATATTGAAAACAGTTACAAAATTAGCAACCATAACATTTTGCAATTAAATGTATTTCGTATAACCTTGATTTCATAACAACCGTTCTATCTAAATTTCAAAAATATTGTTTACCTTTGTAGTAAAGTGGATTGAAAGGTACTATAAAATAATATAATTATTGTTTGAGATATTTTATGTTGTCTCTGGCAAAAAAAAACCTCTCAACTGATATTTTAAATCAGTCCCAATTATAATTAAACGCAAAACTTAGTTTAATTATATACCAGACCAAAAAAAATTACAATCTGTGTACCATTAAATTTACAATCCAGTCTAGTGAATTAATTCATTTCATTAATTCTGAAATGAATTACCCATATCGCATTAGTGCTGTATTTGACTAAAGACCAGTACTCATTCCTCAAACTCACATGTGATTTCACCTTATGTCAATAAAAAACAGAAATCTCTATGAAGTTAATTTTTATTTTACATTTTGTTTTGATAATAAGGTAGCAAAACATAGCTAAGTGAGCAGGGTGCTAAATTCTAGAATACATTACTCCTACCAATAAAGATTCGGAATGTAATAACTACTGTTTGCCGTTTTAACACTCGATCATAGATATTTATTAACTATTTCTTCAGAACTAAAACTATATTTACTGCCTATATTTAGCAATTTTTGGCATTAATCAAATTTCAAAAATTTCGCTTTACATTATTTTTTCTATACAAAAACTACTTCAGGCGAGAAAACGGTAGTTAATCTAAAGCTTAGCCCAAGCAACTTTTGGTGAAATAAATTGCATACATTTTAATTAGGTACTTTAGGTACTTTTTTTTATTACAAACAATGATGAAACGAATAAGACGATAGACTGTTAGAAATGTTATCTGAAAGGCGGCCTATTTAAATATAATAAGTATTGAAATGTATGTATATTCGTTACCTGAATACAATTTCCAAGTTAAACTGCACAATAAAAAAATATTTTTTAACCTGTCCTAAATAACATACAATAATAATATTTAATAATTTTAGTGAACTCGAATAATTATTTTTAGTATTCAGAATACGTGTCCACGTCAATATGACATTTACATTAACGTTTAGTAATTATTGCAATGCTCGAATGCTCTCCCTTCGATTTAGTGTCTACGGTTTAATGACTATTTTAGTAACTAATCAGATAAAAAAACAAACATTTATTTTACGCGAGGTACTGCAATTTTAATATGATAAAATGGAATATCTCTATTATATAATGTCTGTTTTCTTATTACTAATTACAACACTTCATTAAGGAGTCCTTTACTCCAGCAAAGCCTTCCGCCCCTTTAAGCTAATTAATCAGATCTCAGTATTAGGAATTACATTTAATTTCCAATTTCTCTTCAGAATAAAGAAAAGAACACCTAAAAACGACGTATCGAAAAGCAAATATGAAAAGGTCTGCCACACCAACATATGATTTGCAGAGTTTAGAAAATCTCCATTAAATTTAAATGCACCAATTGTCTTGCAAGTAAGTTCTATAGTATATTACGAACAATTTAAATTTTAATAAGTTTTTACTACAACCTATCTAAAAAAATTCTCATCAAAAAAAATTTGCAGAGACCATCTTGTTTTGCTTTTGATACGAAAAGAAGAAGTAAAATATCCAATTCAAGGCTGCATTTGTCATTGGCTAAGCAGAGCATCATTTATTATTTGAATTAATATACGAAGTCATTTTCCTGCTCGTAATAAATTAAAAATAAAATCTGCCATGCTAGCAGCAGCAGCTCAGAATGTTATTAGTTTTCAAGCTCAAAGCTGAAAGCTGAAATGAATTCAATTTTATCTTTCTCTTCAAAAGAAAATTACTAAAAATTTGTAATCTGTTAAAAGAGAAGGGACCTACAACTTCTACTGTGATTAACCCAGATGATCGTTTATGGAATGACACTGCATTTGTCATTTCACTGTTAAGTTCCATGTTCTCCATCTCATACCTTAAAGTTAAATTCTCTCATATTGGTATTTTACATATTACACATAAATTTATTTATGAGTGGGTACTTCTAATGTACAGTCAACGGCACATCAAGTGTAACCTTGCACTACAATGTTATCAGAATAGGAACTTTATTTTAATAAAAACGTTATGGTTATATGGTTACATGGTAATATGTCAGTATTATATATATTATGTGAGCTACTTTCTTCAAGTAAGTATTTATATTTTTGACCCCTGACGCAAAAGAAGGGGTGTTATAAGTTTGACGTGTCTGTGTGTCTGTTTGTGGCATCGTAGCTCCTAAACGAATGGACCGATTATGATGCGGTTTTTTTTATTTGAAAGCAGGTTTTCGAACGGTGGTTCTTAGACATGTTTTATTAAAATCGGTTCTGCCGTTTGAAGAATATCAGCTCTTTTTTAGTTTTTAAAGGGACGCGAGCATATTTTATTGGTCTAAGCGATGCGAAATTGACTTCAATAATGTCACAATAACATACTGTGACTTCAATAATGTCACACTAACATAGTAACCTTTACCAGATGCTGCAGCATCATCTGAAGTCAGCAGGATATCCAACTTCTCGCCACTTACAGTAGAGGTATCATGTTTAGGCTCATTGAAATAGTCTCTATGAATAGATTATAGATAGATAGATGGTGATCAGAGTCTGATGATGGATCAGACAATTATTGACAAAATACTCAGATTTTGACGAGGCACGATCTTGTGTCACAATTTCGTATATCGTCCCGGAAAGTATTTGCGTGAATGTGTGGATAGAGTGTAGATCGTAGTGTTTAAAAAGCATGAAATAAAACTTAAATTAAAAATTTAAGACTCTGACTCAAATAAAACCTCCAAAAAGTAAAAAAATAATATGTACCTCATAGCCCTTTAAATTCGTGATAAATTTCAATATAAATACGTAGTAGTAGTAATATATCCAAGCGTCGTCACGTTGGAGGACCACTAAGTAAATATAGTAATAAATAAAAAGAGAATACAACTAAAAATGATAATTGATAAAGTATGTATGAAATTTAAATACAAGTAAACTTAGCGGTCCCCCGACGTGACGATGCTTGAATATATTACTACTACTATTTATATTGAAACATCACAAATTTAAAGGGCTATGAGGTACATATTATTTATTTTATTTTTTGGAGGTTTTTTTTGAGTCGGGTGTTTTTTACATTTTTATTAGTTTATTTTCTTATTTTTAATTTCTCAGCTTGCACTTTTGTTGCTCACTTATAATTATATGTTTCGTCACTATAGAGTAGTTGAAAGAGATCTCATATGTACGTAAGTTTACCTTTGCGTATATTGTTAAAGAACTAAGTCTTCATTTATTTAAGTCCAGTAAAATAAAGAATTTATTATTGAAAACAAAACAAATGGTCTGAGTTTCTGAATAAAATATTATTATAAACATAATACATTATTAATTTTTTCAGCATCCCGAAGATGTTACTGTGCCATGATGGCAATCCCATTTGATGGCACTGCTATCAAATGGGATTCATGTTGTTTCGAAAGTAAGCTTTATGATGTTAATTGTTATGTTCTATAATATTAATACGATTAAAACCTACTAGTATTATGAATGTGAAATGTTTGTGATTCAATCATATCCAAATCGCTGAACGTTTAGCACGGAGATAGCTTACACGTATATGCTACTTTTAATTTCTAAAATTCAGTGGAAGTCGCAGGTAAAGTCTAGTGATTTATGTAATTATTATCTTATTATGATAATTTTCATATTTTATGCAATACGTAATATACAACTGTCTTAGAATTACTATTTTCGTCAGACTATTAATTTTTAATGTGTGCTAAGCTGTACGCATTTTGAGCAGCAATGTTGTCTGCTAGTTTATAAAGTCTGTGGGTGAATTATGAGATTGAGAGAGCACTTAAGGACCGCAAGGCATGGCGCTCCGTCCACTCTGACTACCCCGTTAGAGATACGGCATGAAGATATGTGCATACGTATGTATGAGATATGTATATTTCTATGTATGTATATATGTATTTAGTAGCGTAATTTTGAGATTTTTTAGTAACTGAGTCTGTCTGAAGGGATCCTACTAGAACGACTGTGTTAATAATATTAATTAAAAGAAACAAAAACAAAAAACATTAAAATGATAAATACAAAATTATTATGAATATATGCATAATATATCTATTCATTACTGAAGACAGCTGCTATATGGGCATAAATCCCTTTGCCTTTATTCTCAAGGAAGAATCGTAAAAACAAGTAAAACGACTATTGCTTTTGATTTTTGACTTCGATTCTGACACTTGTCATTATGTCACACTGTCACTTCGAGAATTCGATTTTGTTTTTACTGCTTGTACTGTGCTTGGTATTTTACTCGAAATTAACAACGCATTATATATCTTTTTTACAAACATTCTTTTGTAGAAAGCTTTAACCACATAAATTTCATTATGGATGTGCTCATTACATTATTTTATGTTTTATTCACAGTGTGTGTTATTTATCCACCCACGGAATTTGTGTCCGCCGGTTTTACCATAGAACAACTTTTCGAAAACTATTTAGGGTCGGAAAACACGAATTTAATTGGTTATCACATGAAACGGATCACTATTACTTCTTTAATACACGCATCATTGCCGCTAGGGTATGTTTTTTGTTTATATATAAGTGGAGTTCACACGCCTTGGATGTTAGCCGCTGCTGCCGGAACTGCGATAATACCGCTTCTAATGATGTATAAAGTGCTGTGTTGGTGGGAATACGATAAAATCAAACACCCTATGGTGAAAGCTTTATTGCCATATGTTACACAAGGTAGAGATTGGAGAGTGGTTGCTGCTAATGTCAACTCGGAATTTCGGAGTGTAGACAAGGTATCTATTCCCTTAACCGCTACCAGTAAGTTTGTTGCAACAGAGCACTGGTTGATCAAGTTAAGTCAATATAAATTTAATGTTATACGACAAGATGATTGTACATTAGTTGCCACTGCAACAGATAGTCACAATTTTTCCCCATCTGGAGAAGACGAAGTGCAATATGTAAACATTGAGGTGATTTCGTCTCGAGAAGACATCAAACAGTTTACTTTTCGCATTACGACAACAGCATTAAGAGATTTACAGCCGAGGTTGGCACGTCCAGTGAGGGTGCCAGAGCACATATCACTGCTACCAACACTGATTGAGCGGTTTGTAGGTGTTTTCAAGTCTTATGTGGATCAGAATCCTGTATACTATTGTGACCAAGTAAGTACTTATTGTTTCATGGTGAATAGTATGTTTCTTTATTAAAAAAATCTCACACTAGTAAATATGTAACATTATTTAGTGTTAGCTGAATCATGCCACATTCTTTTTGTTAATTTTTTTAAACTGAAAGTTTACATACTAATTTCAATAATGTGTTGAATATAACTCATAAAGGAGAATAAAGATCAGCCTTCAAATTCAAAACTTGAATTGAAATAATTTTATTACTAATAAGCTTCAATAATGTGCACCCTTATCTGGCAACACACTACCTCTCTATTGGAAGTTCAAATGTCGATCCACAATTATTGCTGTTGTTTAGAGTGTAACAGCTTTCTGAATTTTTCTTAGGAGTCGCAGGAAGGCTTAATTTAAGTAGGCCCTCTACCAGACCCGTCGTAATAACACTTTGTTGAATTATAATTTTAGAAACATTTTAAACTTTTTTTTAGTAAAATTTGGATTCACTCGTTGCAACAAAATAAATGAATACTAGTTTATTTATAAGATTAATTATAACATTCGAATGACAACAGAATATTACTCTAATTTTTTTCAAATAAAAGATCAAAAAGGGCATAAATTGAACAAATATTTAGTTATTTATTTACAGGAACTAAGTATACATTACACAATATTCTAACTTTGATGGTTTTTTCACATTACTTGCACAGTACAAGTAAGCATACAGTATGCTATCTTCATACAAACGCTCCCAAACAACGCGCTCGAAATCTCGACATATCTCGACATACGACAGTCGCGAGCGCGCCGCGGTTGTCTTCGAACGCTATGAGACGCTCCTGCGCATTTATTGACTAAATATTATGTCAATCAAGTTTACGAGCACAATGTTCAGTGTATGGATGTTTGAATACATCTATATCGAAACCAGAAATATTTCTCTGTTGCTAATTTGTAGGAAATATATTATCATAATGATCTAGTCAATTTATTGCTGATTTTTAATTATACTGCACATAAAAAAGCATTTTTTTTGTCCATTTCCACCATACTAACTCACAAACTTTTGAAACTAGATATAAAATACTAGTAAAATTATATAAATAAAAACGTATTAAATTTGCAATAATATAAAATGAAAAGATAATATGATAATTTAATATAGTACCTTTTATCTAATAAGTAACCCAAGAAAATCATTCAGTCCAAGTCAGTAGCCCTATTGCGCATTTACGTACCAAAAGACGACCATAGGTAATTATCTCTAGGACACTGCGAGATAGCATACTGTATGCTTACTTGTACTGTGTTACTTGTGAATTTAGTGTAAATTTAAAGATAAATTATGCTTGAAGATAATAAAATTACTTTAATCAACACTGAATTTTCATGACTATGGTAGGCAAAATAATGTAGATCTTTATCCACCTCCTTTTAACACAATCGATCGAGTGGTCTATAATTGGCACACAGACTAACATTAATTTTTATGTTATATTAGATTATATAGAATTTGAATTACCTTAATATGAAATAGTAAAAAAGTTTAATTTTAAGAATTTTCTTTAAATAAGTTTTTAATAATATGTACCTCATAGCTTTTAACATTGTTTTTTCTAAATTGATTTCCTTGATGCACTACTTGCATTGGTTTCTTTCACCATGATGTAACCGAACTAGGTATTTTGTTTTGCTTACAGGAACTAGAACCCTGTATTGGATGCATGCAAGCTCAAGCAGATGTTAAAATCAATCGTCGTTGTATAGCACCACCACCAAATTTTGAAGGAAATCATCCACAATGTCAAGAATGTAATTGCAGGTAAAATATTAAGAATATTAGGTAGTTGATGCATTTGTTGTTTTGTATGTGCAGATCATAGGAAAAGATGTTATGGTGTACCAGAAAGTGGTTAACAGTTTTTTTAATGAAAAACACATAATTTTTAAGAAAATGGAAAAAGTTATTTCTTCAAAGTATTGGCCATTTGATTCTACACACTTTGACTATCTTTCTGGCAATTTATGAATGCCATCCAAAAAAAACGTTCATTCATTCTTTGAGCCAGACCATTCATCAAGCAATTTTTCAACTTTTTAGAAATTTGCAAAGTGCTGCTCAGCAAGTGCATGTCCCATTGATGCGAACAGACAATAATGGGACGGGGCCAGGTCTGAAGAGTACAGCGGATGCGATAATGTCCCATCCAAGCAATTTCCATGCATCTCTCACTGGTTTCGTTGTGTGTGACAGTGCTTTGTCATGCAACAAAATAATTTTACCAAGTCTTCGTGTCCATTCTGGACATTTTTCAATCACTACATGGTTCAAATTGATTGTTCGTTGTTTGTAGTAATTAATATTCACTGTTTCACCAGATTTCAGAAGTTCATAATACACCAAACCACTGTGGTCCTACCAAAAGTAGATCATTGTCTTTTTTCCGAAGCAATCTGGCCTTGGAGTCGACAGCCAGCTTGGCCTGGTGATAACCATGACTTTTTACGGTTTGGAGTTTTGGAAATAAATCCAATTTTCATTACCTGTCACAATCCGATGCAAAAATTATTTCCATTCGTATCGTCGAAGCAGCATTTCACAATTGGTTTTTCCTTTTTTACGTTTGTTAGTCATTCAGTTCATGTGGCACCTATCTTCCTAGTTTTTGGATCTTTCCCATTACTCGTAAGCGGTTGCTAATCGTTTCTTGTACTACATTTAACGGTTTTGCCAATTGCTTTTGAGTTTCGGTTGGGTCTTTGACCATTAACTCCAGCAATTCCGCATCCACAAATGTTTTTGGTCTAGCCGACCGTCTACTGTCTTTCAAATCAAAATCACCACTTTTTAATTTTCGAAACCATGTCACATGTTTTTATGTCTTTTTTCCGAAAGTTCTCCATAAGTTTCTATCAGCAAACAATGACTTTCAATAGCCTTTTCTTTTGATGAAATAAGAAAAGCAATGTGTACCGCAAATGCTCTTTTTCAAGCACGAAATTCGGTATATTAACAGAGACACTATTATTTAGGCGGAATGAAACTTTTTTTTGTAAATATAATGGCAACTACCTGTAGATAATTTTTGCCAACATCTTGTTTGGATTAGACACTGTGACTAATACAGGACTTGATAGCTGAACGCCGAATCACCGAACCTGATAGTGTGCATGGTGTGTAGAAATTTCGCGTAATATGCGGCCGACATAAATGTACCGGACGAAGCCGGGGAGAGTCGCTGGTTATTAATATGATTTCTTCCACCACAGTCTTGTTAATCAAGGAAAGAGCAGGTGATCCCTCTAATTAGACTGATACTGTATATGATAGTAGTATGTGTGGTGTGGCCAGGGTGCTGTGGTGTAGTTCGTGCATGGCTCGGTGGTGGGCGGCGCGAATGGGCGGGGGCTTGGCGGGGGGCGCAGGAGGGGGCACAGGCGGGGGCGCAGCGCCGGCGCAGTGGCTGGGGGGCCGCTGCACGTGCCCCGTGTGCCGCGCCGTCTTCTGCTTACTGGACGTGTGCCCCGCGCGCTCCACAGCCCACCCCACACCACAATGAACTACCCAGCTCGCTATCGACCTGTAAGTCTAGAAGTCGACATTTTAAGCTATAGAAAAGTGCACCCGCAGACCTGCAATTTCAAGTTGCCCAACTAAATCACTAAGTATGCAATAGGTATAGCGGTATAGGAGAGCCAGCACATGTTGTGACGCAACTAATAGTTGCATTGCGATCGCATCGGACTCGAGATTCCCTTCCTTTTACATGCAATTAAAAAGTCGACCAGTTGGCCCACTGCCAGTTAGCGTGGAGAGCTGTCCGAGCTCGCACACTACGCGTCTTAGTTGGTCAGTCGCCGGGAACATGCAGGGAGGTAACATGCACACTCACTATTTCACCACTTCCAGGCCTTACGCCCGCGCCGTTGTTATGTCCTGTTTAATTATTACCTACTGGCTTTATAAGTGAGCCAAATTCATCAAAGGAAGAAATAGTCGTTCCGTAGAATGCAAAAAGTTATTGGGATTACTTCTTTTATTTGAAATTAAAGCTTTGAATGCAAGGAATGAAATTTCGCAAATAGTTAATATTACTTAATATAAGGATGAACCCTAAATGTTCTCTTTTGTATTCGTCTTTTTATCATTAATTCAATGAAAGCATTATTTTTCCGCATATTCACGCACACGTCACCGCGCTAGCATCATTGTCACCGACTATATTAAATTCTGCATAACGAGCAATACGTGATAGTCGGTCGATTAAATTGGAGACGTAGGTATGCAATTTAGTTCCAACTTGAAATTGCAGGTCTGCGGTCGCTCTTAGGGACTGGTTGACCGTTTTTATAATTTACCATTGAGCGATTTTACCGTCCACAGTACAATAGGGAAGCTAAATTTATGCAGTTGTACGAAAACGCTTTTAAATTTCCGTCGACGATAACGTCCACGGTATGACGTTATCGACAACAGAAAAAGACTTTTTAGGGAATTATTTTGCTCATCTATTGCATCGCGGTCGGTAAAATCGTGACGTAAAAACGTTCAACGATGAATTATTAAAGCGCCAATCACATTATCGTTTTAAAGTAATTATGTATAAGTATAATAATATCGTCAGTGGAATAACTGTTATAAGAAATATATAATGTCTTATCTTCTTGTGCAAGCTGTAAAAGTCGGCCTAGGCTTGTTATTAGTAACTTCTTTCTTTAATATATTGTGTAGATTCAGGTTGTGACAGACTCAACTGGTGAATTCATATATTTTTGAGCCGACCAACACCGAATAATGGTGCTAGTTAACTTACCAAAAACAAAGCATATGTCAATCAACATGTCTGAAACTTTGAACGGAAGGTAGTCAAACATACAAATTCACCAAATAAAGAATTTCTGTATTTTATGGATTAGCTACTTGCCCTAGTTCCACTGTGTTGTCTATAAGTCTAAAACCTTAACTATTTATTACTTGGAATTTTATAGTTTTAATTTTTGGATTACTTACATTCCCAAAAAAACTCATTGTCATGAAATCCCGATAGATCGGCCATGAAAAATTGCCGAATTTCCAACATGCAATCTACATTATCTAAGCATTCCTTTGTTAATTTAACTGTGATCTTGTAACATTTTCATTTACTTCTCTCATACTGCGTATTTCTTGATTGAACATCAGCAGTACCATTTGAGTGTTGCCGACCGTGTCCTTTGCCTTGCAGGGCTGCGGGCGCTCTTAGGGACTGGTTGACCGTTTTTATAACTTACCATTAAGCGATTTTACCGTCCATAGTACAATACGCCTTTTTACGCCCCTTTCGAAGAACCTCATGCTGTAGTCTTTTAGGAATAGGGAGCTCATTCCATTTTATTTGTAATGCATGTATATAATTGTTGTAACTTGTAAAGCAGCGTAAAAATGAGTTGATAGGTCTCAATAATTAATTTTTTTAATGTCAAGTGATTTATTCTACTCAGTATGGGTATCAGTTATTTTTGAATCACATTCGAGCTACCTTTTTTTAAAAATTTATTTAGATTAATTACTTTTACTGTCGACTGTACATAACTGAATTTCTACAATTATAGCTCTCTTGTATTTTTACTTTTTCACTGACGATATTATTATTAACTACGTAATATTTATCAACCACTGCAAAACTAGAGGGATAAATTACCTTCTAAATGTTACAAATTATTAAAACTTTGTTTAAAAAGTAATTAATGTGCAACATTATTCAGTGTTTTACTACTTAGCTAAAATATTTTAAAATTATGCATGATTTTAATGAAATTTTAAATGTATGTTGTATTTCATTACGACGAAAATTGGGAGTATTCGTTGTACTTCTCTTTCATTTGTATAACTGTATCTATTATACTAGTGAATTGTATGTAATGATAACATTAGGTTCAAATTTAACGGTAATCAACCATTCTGGCATCGACCAGCACCCTACCTCTCGAGTGGGATTTGTTACATAGACTTTGTATACTGTGCTCACTTAACAACACTATATTGACATTGGAACACCTCGCTCGCGAACTGTTCGTATGTGGATGGCGAGTGAAGTCTTCATTAAAGCGGATTTTTCACGCAGAGATTTGTATCAGTCACGGTATCTCCGATTTCTTTCAGTTTCAACGTTGATACACATTTTGTTTTTCATCTCAATACAAAATATAGTATTTCGGAATCATGGATACCGATCTGTCTGTCTGTCTGAGTCTGATATACCTGTAGCAGTGTTAATAGCACTTGGTATTACTTTTTCAGGTTGTTCGAAAAAAAAGCAAAAATGATATTGGTCTAAAAACAATTTCTAAATAGAAAGAGATGCACTGTGCTTAATTCACATACACGGTGTCAAAACACGTCGCGGTCTCAAGCCAATGATGTGATACTGATTCCGCTGTATCAGATACAGATACTTTGCAACTGAAACATCCACTTGTACACGTTGATATGTCTCATGAAAGAGTATCATGCAACACGTTGTAATACAAATCTCAACGTGAAAAGGCCTATGACAACCCACACCGTTCACTCACTTGTTACGCGCCGCCCACGAGTGGTTCACTTGAGGTTTGGTAACAAATTCTCGAATTCGGTGGTGGTTAGCAGACCGAGTCTTTTCTCTGGAATATCCTGAGGATGCTTCGTTGAGAGGCGAAACACGTGTCGATTAATAAATTTGAGATTTTGGTATCGATCACAAATAAAAAACTAGATACACAAGCAACGCTCCAAAAATGTCCGAACCAAATGTGCTCTCAAAAAAGCATTTGAGTGCATATTGAGTGAGTGACAGATTATGTGAATTATACTTTACGCACGAGACGTAAGAGTGCATTTTAAATATTTTTTTTAACAAACATCGTTTCAATATCATGCAAGAATCGTTTACGAGCTTTTATAACCTTATGATTTGGCAGTAAGGTCTACTTTAGATTAACACAATGTTACTGATGATACTATAAGGTATTAAAAAGATATACGTCAATTCGGACAAGAATTTGTTTAGATTTTACAGGAGATTGTGAATCTAGTTCTTTATTTGTGATCGAAGGATTTTGGATAAATTATCGCCCGATACTCGACAATTCGTTGACCAAGCGGCATTAAGGACACAGACAATACAAAGTCGCGTCAGTGACAACAGTGAATTTACATGATGGCAGTACCGGGTCAGCACTGACTAGTCTTTATTTTGAAGTGGTAACCAACTCGATTTACATCTGCTCTAACTCCTTATCCGTTGACAACGAATAGATACCTCGCGGTGAGGCGGTGCTGCTAGTCAGGTGCCGGGGTGGTCAGTGGCCATTGACCTTTTTGATAGATTCCATGTCCAAGAAATAAACCTAAAAGTCTATATGTTTAATAAATGTTCAAATAATTATGTTGAGTTGGCGTATTATCAAAGATAATACGCCAACGCCAAGTATTATCTTCGATGTAATAGCCGTCTCATATTAACGTAATAAGAAGTATCCTGGCACGGAATATGCAGTAATCGATTTTTATCACGCGTATCTTAGGACGACAGGACGACGTGTGATATTCTGCAGTAGCCACCTGTTGTATCCTCTTCTCGATTCGCACTAAGTACAGTAGTCTTGAATACTTTTTAAATATTTATCGTTAATCGTTATATCGATTACACAGTGATTTATGTTTTTAAAATTATGGGTTATTACTTTTTACTTTGGTGCTGTTAGCATACAGCCTACGTCACCGTTGTGTGAGTAATTAGATACTTTTTTAAATATTTAATTCATTTATGTGTATTTTTATCTACATGTATGTATTAGACATTTGTGTATGACTTTTTTAATAAAATGAAAATTATCGCTTGAAGTAAATGTACTTCAAGCTAGTAAGTCATTTCTTACACCTAATTGCAAGAAAATTAAAAGTTAATGCCTCAATAAAAATCATCTCGTCATTTTTTAACAATATTAGTAATAAATAACGTCATTTTAATGGGCGTTCTTGTAACTGGGCGTTAGGATCATGAATAACTGTTAATATTAAACAGTTTTGTATGGTTGAGTGTACCTACTTGCGCAGCGAGTGTCATGTCCAACTCTAGTATCGTGCTGAGAACTACACAATATGTTCATAATTATTATGATATGGTGACTTTACTAAGTGGAATAAAGAAAAGGCTGAACTGAACTGGGCCATTGCTTGGCAATGCACAATTTGGAAACGATATATGGATATGTATTAGTTTTAAAATCGTTTTTAAACTTAATTGGCCGTTCCATCTATAGATTGTATTTTAATTACCAGTCAAAACTTGATTTCATCCTGTGATAAAAAACAATTGCAATGAATTAATATTTGAACATATGCAGTGAAACATAATCAGGAATAAATCCATTTATTTGTTATCTAGACAGTATGGCTGTGTGTACATATGTGTGGGCAAGTATGATTGTTTACGTGTGTGTAAATATCTATTGTTTTTAGGCACTTATCTGAGAGCTTGATCTGATTGAATGCACTTGCATCTAATGCAACATTTTATTTTATAATTGGGTCTTATAGTTTTGTGAGCATTAAATACATCTTATCCCAGACTAGGAGACTCAGAATACGTAGTGTAACACAGGGTATATTGCGCGTGACCTCTAGTAGTCTCGCTTTGATTGGTCACGATCCCAGACCTGACCGTGCCCTATTCTTTGCTAGAGAATATAAAGGCAATGAGAAACTATTCATTACGCATCATAACCGAGAGTTAAAATACATTAGAGTAACTACATTTAAAGTTTTAAGATATGACTTATGCGTAAAGTATCTATTTTAATCTCATAATCGTGTTTAAATTTCGCCGTAACTTGATACAAAAAATAAAGTTGAACGACTTTATGGTAGAGCTTTCAAATTTACTAGGTGCCCATCAAATAAAACACTAGCAAGTCTTGTATATACACGTGCTGAGATTTTTATTTTCTCTGGCTGTGCTTCTACGGCTTGCGTCTCCGTATACAATACGCTTAGGCTTACGCCCGACTTATAGGTACTTTCGAGTGTTCTTGGTCAGGGTAAGCATCAAAATAAAATCAATTTATTCAAATAAACCCAATTGCAACATGTTTTTGAATGTCAAATCTATATTCAGCCTAGTTACTTTTTTTTACTGTAATTATGAATTAAGTTACCAACCTATATTTTTATATTTTTAAGCCGGTAACTAATTGTAACCAGTGAAATAAAAGTTTTAATGTGCAATTTCGATTTTACACAATACAATGTAATGTTTTATATATTTTTTATTGTTTATTAATTATGTGGCAGTATGTGTTTTTTTATTTTTTAATAATGACATTTTTAGATCAGTGTGTTACTATATGTATATTTAATGAAATTGCCAAATAATAAATTGATGTAATAATATATTTTGAATTTTTATTGAATCGTCATGAAAATCGAAAAAGAAATAAGAGCGATCCAAGAGACACTATGACTATATCTTTTAGTATTAGCTGAAATGAGAGGAGAACGATTCAAAGTCGGAAGTCAAAATCAAATCAATTTATTCAAGTAAACCCAATTACAAGGCATTTTTGAACGTCAAATCTACTTTAGTTGGCTTCAAATAAAAAACCTGGTCACTGAAAAGAACCGATAAGAAACTCTTCTTTCTTCATGGCATGGCGATTAGCGCATTTGCCAATGTCACGTATTGTAATAGTATAAGCAGAATCGTTATATAAAACGTTAAAATTTCTCCAGTAAAGTGATAATAGACTTTACTGAAGTTTTACAGGACTTCTTGGAAGAGCGCGAAAACTTCAGCTACATATGTTTATTTAGACCTACTCCATTCTTTTCACTTGCACAGAACTTTAAAACAATATACTATCACTGTTGTACTTTAAAACTCCCAAAAATGTAAAAAATAGAAAATCTAAAGTTTATTATTTAAGATAATGTGTAGTTTTAAGTTTGTAAATATTAACATATGTATGTACTTTTTGTTAATGTAAATAAAGGCACTATGAAAATTTAAATAAAATGATATAGGAGAATAAAAGGCCAATAGTCGGTGATATTACGGGTGTATTCAAACTACCAGGAAATAGGCTTACGTATAATATACTATACACGTTATAAAGGAAACGTCCGCGCGGGCACACCGACCCGTTTAAACACGCGAGTGTGGCTAGCGTTGAGTAAGCAGCACGCGAGCAAGCACAATTGTGCCAGCACAGTTTTGGAAAAGAGGGAGGGCCTCGTAGAATAAAACTGTGGTAGCACACTAGCACAGTTACACAATCGAACCGGCCGCGAACCGCGAAGCTGTGAGGCGCGAGTTGAATGATCATTCGAACTTTTATTATCTATGACTAACGACATAATGATTAATTTCGTACGAATAGATAATTTAAGCTGGTGAATGTAGGTATACTTAGATAATATATACGTTTCTTTCGTACTTGTTGCGTGTGAGTGAGGGGACGTATAAAATTTATTTTCTTCTTTTAATTGTGCTCGCTACTCACTAGTCGTCGCCTCAGGCACACTCGCACAGTGCGTGCGACGTGCACCGCGTGCATTCAACACTCAACGGACACTTCCCCACTTCTCTAACACAGTTACTCCAGCCTCGCACAAACGTGCCAACACAGTGTGCTAGCACGTTTGCAAAAAGAGGTCCTCGCACGATACTCATTTTCAAAGTGCGTGCTGCCCAATTCTGAGTGCGCTCAAAGCGTTAGCTCGCAGTCGACTAGCCGTTGCGGGACGCGGTGGACACGCGCGGGGTGCGGGTTCCTACGGGCGATGGAAGTTGGGCCTCCCCGCGCTACAATGACAACATTACTTCTTCCGTTCCCGCCAAAGAGTGGACAAGAAACTCAGCCAGGTATAATTTTTTCAACTTCATTTTACAAAAGGTTTATTAAAATACAATATTTTCAGTAAATGCATGTCCAGAGAAGATCTGTCTTCAATGAAATCGTTTATTTTATAGTACGATTGTCTAATCAATGTACGTTTTATAACCAATCTAAATTTATTCTCTGTTAATTTAGTAATTTCCTGAGGAACTTTGTTATAAAAACGAATGCAGCTAGGTACCCAAAAATGAAACATTTGACTTATGTAATTTAAATTTTGGAATAACCCATTTATCACCCAATTGATTAGCCTTGAAGCAAAAAAAAATAAAGATTGCCGTTAAAAAATGTCGTTTTCGAAATTGAGCATGACCGAAAATCGAACCTGAGGTCTGCGACGTGAAAGGCTGATTAACTACCATCCAAATAAGTAATTCAAATTGCTTTCGGGTTCGCTACGCTTCGCTGTTATTAAAATGTTATTGTCGATAGCTTATAAAAGAGCGATGTTATGATAGCCAAATCGATCGTTAATGCCTTTGTTTTTCATTTGCCATTGTTGATGGCTTTCTAATTGCAATACTACAATATAAAATTGTTAATTACTCTTTAAAAATTCATTACTGTCATTATAGTACATAGGTACGATTTTTTACTTGAAAAAGTTTGCTTTTTCCAACTGTATTGTTCCAACTGAAAGCTTCAGTAGATTATTGTGTGCAAATAAAATAAATAAAAGTGCAATAATGACCCATGCTGTAAAAGCAACTGTAAAACAATTCTTTATGACCACAACTCTTCATGGATTCAAGTATTTGTATTCATCGTCACGTTTTGATCGGTATGCGTTTTTTTTGTTATATTTTTTAGGGTTACGTACCATAAAAGAAAAACGAAACTTTTAAATGTCACTAATGAATGAGTGATTTTAAACAAAAAAAATCGTGATGGCTAGGCTCTGCATGAATGTAACTTACTGTATGTTTTAAACTGTACGACACATGCATTTTAAGAATATATTCTAACGGCCTTACTAATAAACGCGGCGTCAACCAAAGAGAAATTAAGCGTAAACATGGAATTGATATGACAGCCTTCTGTCACAATAGATTCAAGCTTATGAACAAAAGATTTTTTTTATAAAAGGGGGCAAACGAACAAGCGAGTCACCTGGTAGAAAGTGATCACCGCCCCCATGAACACCCGCAAAATCCGGGGAATCACGGGTGCGTTGCCGGCCTTAAGAGAAAAGAAGGAAAGAAGAGGGAGGGGAAACGGGCTACCGGCACTCTCACTCACCGAACGAAACAACAGTAATAGATGCTGTTATTTCACGCCGATATTCTGTGAGAAGGTGGTATTTCACCGGGCGAGCCCGCCCAACTCGTGCTGCAATGCAGCATGGCTCTACCACACATAAATGATGATGATGAAAATGGTGGAAAGGTACAAAAACTTATTCGGAGGTTTAACTTCCTAATTTTTTATTAGTAACAGGGTAAGAGTTCAAGAATAATGTAATCTAATTAAGAAAACCTCATTACATTTTACAAAGTTTATAGGAAGTCTGTGGTAGGTAGTAGGTAGGTACTTTGTTTTTTATAAGCGGTCAAAAGTTGGGTCATTATTTTTCCTAAAGAAGTGGCAAAATCCACGGCCTTACCCTCATACATTCATCTGTCAGTGATAGTCGATATTCTTAAGACAGTGACAACTAAATTGTTAACACATGATGGCGGTTTCTCTAGTATTATGTGGATCCTTTGCTGTTTCGCAAGCGCATGTTGCGCGGCAGTGTTATGCGAAGTATTGTGGGGTCGCTTTCAACAAGTGCCAGCATTGTTGACGATGCATTCAGCGATGTTCAACACAGACGCAATGCCAGAAGTAACCGTTTGTCTGCCTGCTGAGGAAGGAGCCAGATTTATTGTTGGGAAACTGTAAGTTCTTGCAATATTTACTTGAGCGATATTACTCATATTTTAATGTGTACAAGGGATAGGGTGCTTCTGTCTTCTGTCTTTATTTGATAAATACGAGTAATTAATTCCGTCGTTACCTTCTTTTGTTGTGTATAATATCATTGATTATTATCATTTTATTAATGTTTTACTTCCGTTTTTCAGTTCTTTTTTAAAACATTATAGAATCGACGATGAGAATGATAGGTACTGAGATATATGTACGAGGGCTGCTATTTATGTATCCGGAATAACAAAGTGAAACAAACATATAGCATTTATTATAGTTTTATTGCTTTTCAAAATATTCACCATGATGATCGATGCACTTTTGCATGCGTTGGAACCAATTTTCGTAGCACTTTTTCCATTCGGATTGAGGTATCTTCAAAACGTGCATTTTGAACGCATCAACAGCCTCTTCACGGCTCGAAAAACGTTGACCACGTAATTTATTCTTCACGGTTGGGAATAAATAGAAGTCGTTGGAGGCCAAGTCGGGGCTGTACGGCGGATGACCCGTTAATTCGATCTTTTGATCTTCCAAATACCGACTTGTTTTGGCCGATGTGTGGCAGCTAGCATTGTCATGATGAAGAAGGATTCTGCGTTGTCGGTTGTTCTTTCTTATTTCTTCAAAGACTTCTGGCAAATAAATGGTCGTGTACCATTCAGAATTAACCGTTTTACGATCCTCTAGTGGCACTGTAGCTACATGTCCATTTATACCAAAAAACCAAGCGACCATTTGCTTCAAAGTGCTTTTTGAACGAATGACTTTTGTTGGGTTCGGCTCATCTTGGAACACCCAAAGCGTTGATTGTTGTTTAGTTTCAGGATCATACGTATATATCAAAGATTCATCACCTGTGTAGACATTATAGACAGACCTTGGATAGAAGAACTCTGCGATTCGGGAACGTTGTTATTGAGTGAAGCGTGTACCTTCGGTGACTACGTAACTACTTCGAGGGCGACTACGAAGACTAGGGACCGCCGTAATTAAGTTCACGTGTTCTTGACATCTGCTTGTACGAAGGAAAATAAACTCTTTGCACCCTTAACCGGCATCTTATTACCCTCAGCTCGTAACAATATTTTGATGATTCTATTACACACATCAAAAGTGTCTAGGGATCAAGTACGTTTTAGAGTATCGCCGCAATTGAGGATTATTATTTTAACTTTTTTTGTATCGTTATTGATTCTTTTTAGTGATTTTCACTATTTGAATAAAGAATTTTCTTTAAATTTTGATTAAAAATGGAAAATCAACTGTCAATCAGGATTCCTATAAAAGTGTGTAATAGCGTTTTTACAAAATCATTACAATTTCTGCATCGGAACTGAAAAAAATTGCATCGATATGGAGACACGCTATCGTATCACGGGCAGCATGGCCGAGCGTCATGGAGGAAGATCTCGCATCACCACTCGCAGACAGGACCGGTACATCCAAAATACTGCTCGACGGAATCGTACCATGACCGCCATGATGTTGGCTACGAGGCTCCACAGCTCTTTAGGTTTGCTGATAAGCGACCCAACCCTTCCGAAATCGTTTACGTGAAGTGAGTCTGCGTTCCCCAAGGCCGCTGAGAGTTCTGCCTATAGCACCCTGCAATCGTAGGGCCCGTTTACAATGGGCTCGCGAACCACAGAAATTGGGAGGAAGAAGACTGGCGTTGTGTTTGCTTTTCCGATGAATTTCGTTTCGGTATGAGGCCGAATACAAGACGTACTCGAGTTTGGATGACCTCTGGACGTCAGGAACGTTTGAAATTTTGTCAGGAAGTTCGTTCATATGGAGGGGGAACAATAATAGTTTGGGCCGGTATTTGGATCGGTGGAAGAACCGATCTCATTTGGATCAGGGGCAACCGCAATGCTCAGATTTATGCGGAGAGGATGGTTTCAGACGTGATCATCCTTTTGCGAAGCCGGTTGAATGATTCATTTCGACTAATGCACGACAATGCACGTCCACACACGGCTAGAGTCGTAACACGCACTCTTGCCGATGCTCGCATCAACGTTCTGTCGTGGCTTGCTCAATCGCCAGACCTCAACCCAATTGAGTACACATGTGATATGCTCCAAAGAAGAGCTCTGCCGAGTATGGATGTCGTGCATACCCCACAACAACTTTTTGACTTGTTAGAAAGCGGGCGTGGGCAGCCATTCCTCAAAGTGATTTTAATGAACTGATTTTAAGCATGCTGATCGCTGTGATTGTGTGATTCGTGTCAATGGTTGAAACACAGATTATTAATTTTTTTTCCTTACAATAAAAATTTAAAAAATCCTCATTTTTGCTTTTTTTTTGCCATTTAATTGACGACATTAACTTAGGTTAATTTCCCACAATTTGCAAAAATTCCAATTTTTCTTAATTTTTATAAAATATAGGGATAAGTTGTTAACTTAAACATAGGAATAAAAGTAAGAAGCCAGTCTGGAAGACTAGATTTGATAAATATTAATTGAATAATTTTTTATAGTTAAAAATGTACTTGATCCCTAGACACTTTTAATGTGTGTATGTCGTTTAGCGATTTACCTGTAGAAGTACTTTGACTGGCGTTAAATACCACCCGTAATTTAGTAGTTGTACTATGCTCTCATAAAACACCATGATGCGGTAGAAAATAATGCGGTGTACTTTAATTTTCTATGAGACTCATGTGACCTAATGTTAAATATTCTTTCATGAAACTGGTATACAGCAATTTTAATTCAGGCGAAACTTCTAATTTACGCTCAAGTTTTAAAAGTCTTTGTTTTGCTATTAAGTAGCTATCCCCGAGCGCATTAGCCGATTCTTTTAAAGGAATCGAACTGTGAAACGACCGTGATTCAGTCTCTGGGTAGTTTTAGAAAATGTCCCCGCAAGCTCGCTCATCAGCTGTAAGGAACTGATTAACTTTTGGAACCTCTTCAATTTCCCAAAACTTTCGCAATTGTGTGTCTTATGTTTGTGTAAAATTACAGTGGACTTTATTAAAGCACATATCCAACCCAATTTTGTATTCTGTATATAAGGTCCTTCAGATAAACGAAATCCACCTTCACTTAATAAGTTCCAAAATATATCAGCACCGATCAATATATCTATCTGGGAAGGCTTGTAAAATAATGGATCTGAAAGAACAATGTCTTCGCGTATGTTCAATCGTTTTAAATTTGAAAAATATATGGAAGGAAGCTCGGTAGTCATGCGAGGTAAAATCAAACATTTAAAGTGTATATTATAATCACTATTCAATGACCTGAGTGTTATTTCCTATGGTTATTTCACAGGAGCGTGTTGATTCTGTAACTGAATGTCCTACCCCTGAAATGTGATATGTGGACTGTATACATGATGCGTTTAATTTTCGACATAATGAATCTGTAATAAAGCAATGTTGACTACCACTGTCTAATAATGCGCGAGCAGTGTGAAATGTATTATTTTCATCGACGATCTCCACAAGTGCAGTAGATAAGAAAACCGGTTCTAATAACTGTGCGTACGTATGACTTGCACTTGTACTATGCGTAGCTCTGTGTTATAGCGGCTCCCGGCGCCGGATGCAACACCGGTACTGCAGTCGATGTCGAACCACCATCCGTATTAAGCTCGCTATGCAATAAACTATTGTGCTTTTTATGACAATGTTTACACGGACCAAAATAACAATCGATAACTGTATGTCCCATGCGTAAACAGTTTTTACAAAGGTTTTTATTTTCAACCAATTTTAATCTGTCTTTAATAGTTAAATTGAGAAATTCATTACAAGAATAGAGAGTGTTTACCATTACATAATACTAATAGCGATAAGTTGTTACCTTAAACATAGGAATTAAAGTAAGAAGCCAGTCTGGAAGACTAGATTTGGTAAATATTCATTGGATAATTTTTTATAGTTAAAAATGTACTTGATCCCTAGACTCTTTTGAGGTGTGTATTTAATATTTCGTTCCAGAATTGGAAAAAGCTAGTAGACCTCCATTGATATTTAAGCCAAGGCTACTCAAAAAAGAAAAATAAATAAGAAAAAAAAATGAAATCGACTTCCGGTCTCGTATTTTTTTAAAAAAAAAACGTTATTAAATAACTAGTAATATCTTTATTTGCTAGGATGTCAGCACAAATGTATTCTTTTACTTTCGAATTTGTTACCTTTTACACATTCCACTAATTATACAGCGCGCTATATTATTTTCTACCGAAATACAAACCTTACAGATTACAGTGGACATTATTAGTAGCTACCTATGTTGTTACAAAAAAATATTTATTTTGTCTCATATTTAGTTATAAATTAATCTATTCATAATAAGTAGTTTTAAAGTAAATTAACCAATAATATTGGGTCCTTACATATGAAATTGGCGTTTTGTACGGGAGGAATATAAAGTCAATTTTTTTTTGTAAAATATATTTAATTAATCAAAGTATGCACCGTTCTTATCTATGCACTTTTGCCATCTCATAGGTAGTTCATTGATCCCTTTACTAAAAAAACCATGGGGGCGAGAATCAATAAACTCTTTGAAGGCGGTTTGGACTACCGCATCGAAGTTGAATTTTTTTCCTTGTAAGAAGTTGCCCAAATTCCGGAAAAAATGGTAATCTGTTGGAGCAAGGTCCGGGGAGTACGGTGGATGTCGCAGACATTCCAATTGTAACTCATCTAACTTAGTGGTTGTTTGTTGTGCAGTGTGTGGTCTTGCGTTGTCGTGAAGCAGCAGTGCCCTAGAGCGATTGACCAATCTCGGTTGTTTAGCAGCTAGTTCTTCCTTCATGGTTTGCAGTTGCTGACAATAGATATCTGCCGTAATCGTTTGGCCAGATTTTAGAAAGCTGTAGTGTACGACACCGGCGCTAGTCCATCAAACACTCACAAGTAACTTTTTCGGAGTCAATTTTCGTTTAGGGCAGGATTTGGCTGCGTCGCAGGGTTCAGCCATTGCGACGAGCGCTTCCGATTATCGTAAAGTATCCACTTTTCATCACAAGTAATGATTCGATTTAAAATCCCTTCATTATTGTGTCGGTTGAACAAAGTAACACAGCAGTCGACGCGTGTTTGCAAGTTTGATTCACTCAATTCATGAGGTACCCATCGTTCAAGTTTTTTTACTTTCCCGATTTGCTTCAAGTGGATTAATACAGTTTTGTCACTTACTCCGAAGCCTGCAGCTATCTCTGAAGTGCTTTGTGATGGATCCGCTTCCACAATAGCCTTTAATTCTTCATTTTCCACTTTGGTCTCCGGCCGTCCACGGGGTTGGTTCTGAAGGTCGAAATTTCCAGAACGAAAACGTTGAAACCAAAAACGTACCGTGCTTTCTTTTGCGACACCAGCGCCGTACACATCATTAATCCTTCGAGCTGTTTCTGCAGCACTGGTGCCACGGTAGAACTCGTACTCGTAAATATACCGATATTTCATGTTTTCCATTGTGCGGTAATAAGCGACGCCAAAGAAAAAAATAACGAGGAAAAAAACAAATGAATGACTGTTTTCAAAACTCAAATGTACCAGCTAAATGAATTTATAAATTTGAATTTGGAATTCTTAACCAAAGAGGAGATATTTCAGATCAAAGTGGTCAGTACGACAAAACGCTAATTTCATATGTAAGGACCCAATATTTTGTCAACAATAATGAAATTACAATTTAAAAAAATGTACTTACCTAATTAATAAATAATAATCCCTCAATTTTTATGTAAATAAGCACTAAATAAATTATTTAACTTTTGTAAACACACAATAAGTAATTATTATCTTCAAATTGTTTTCCAGTACGAGTGACGAAAATAAAAAAAACAATTTGTCCACTACACTCGCAAGAGTTCTCCGTAGGAAACCTGCTGCTGAAGATCAACTGTTATCACTGGAGCAACTCATTACCACAAAAAATGCGAATCTACCCGATGTAATGTTCTATCGCGTACTAGACTGCAATGAATGGGTAAAAAAGTGTAGGTGGCAACATCACATAATACCCTGTAAGGAGCTGTTTGAAAAAGAGCTCACTCAATGGGGAATTTGTTGTGTAATGCGACCTAAAAAATTAAGGTATTTGATTTTAATGTTGAATATTTTTTTGGTATAAAGTTAGATATAATAATAAACATATTAATACACTTTCCAGGTCTAAAATGAAATACTCACAAATAAATCATGTTAATCAATTAACATTGGCTCTACAATATTCTAATGTATCAATACTTCACGGTTGGGAGGTAATATTATTGCTTTAATTTAAGTAATAAGTAGTATCAACTCTATAGTGTTAGCACAGTGTTAGCTTCACTACATTCTAATCACGTCAATTAGTCATCTATGACAATTTTGTGACATTTTGATAGCAAAAGTGGGGTCAAATTACTTTGCCTACGTATTAATGAGGTTTTATAAACGAATCTGGCGTTAGTCTTTGTGTAGTAGTTATCAAGTAGCAACAAGCGATCGTGTACAGTTTATTTGAATTGAGGTAGTCAGAAATAATTAAATTATATCCTCCACCATGTGTTGTTAAATAGAAGTAGTCTAGTGCAATCAGTGTTAGTATATCTTTAGATGTGTCCGCAAACCGTCGTTGTTAAAATATAGCCAAAATTAGTGTTCAGTGAGTTATTCAGTATGCAGTAAATTAAGTGAGCTTTATACGTAGTGTTTTAATAAGTGATTAGTGAGTTTTATAGTGCATTAAATATACGTATTGATTAGTGTGCTTTTAATAGTCTGAGCCAGAGAAAGGCTGCAATATCCTACAGAATAAATTATATATTATAGGGATTTCCCTATCAGGTATCAGTCGAAATTCTCCATCTAGTGCCATCTAGTAAAACTAGACCCAAACTGTCAAGTAATCTTCGTACATACAACAAAACTACGTAAAAATGTAATTACTTGATTAAGAACAATGAATAATGATCTGAAATTGAATAATAACGAAATAATAATAACAATAAATGAATCATCAAGTTTGAACTTCCATCGAATAATTCATGATTTCATGTTTCCTGAAAGTTATATTCATGGCAACGTCGAATGCAATTAAGCTAACACTACTTTCAACAAAATGACGAAAAAGTTCAATACTTGACCTAAAAAATTAGTGGTGACATCTAACTATGCTAGACTATACTACTACAATGGTCAAAAATTCATAAGAAAAATTTTTTGTATGGAGTGAAATGACCCTGCGATATCCCTCGTCTGTCGTATGAGGCGACTAAAGGGGACCTATCCAGATATCTAGATGATAATTTAAATTTGAATTAGGCGGTCGTTGGGTGTGAGGTACCCATATAGTTCAAGCCTAGTGTTTAGTTCGGGGTTAGACGACTAGTACCTATACCCAATTATTTGTAATATTGTTATTATTATTTCTGTCTATTATAGTTTTTCACAAGATATGAGGGTGAAGAGTGGGTAGAACCGCAAATTCTTTTGCCAGGATATAACTATTTAGCTCAGTTGACTTATGAATCATTTAGTGACGATGCCACTGAAAAACTTGTAGACGGGACCTGTGTATCTGATAAATCTTACTCTCGCAGCGATTGTTTGGTATGTATTTAATAAATATATCTTTAGCAACTAACCTAATATTTAGTAACTAATTAATCTGGGCTAATATTACTTTAATTATTTTCCTTAAAATCATTGTCTGATTTATATTGTTGGGGATACCCGTGTCGGGATCGTGTTACTAAATGAGAAAACAATTATGTGATGGGGGGTTGATTTATTAACCGACTTCAAAAAAAGGAGGTTCTCAGTTCGTCTGTATATTGTTTTTTTTTCTTTTTGTATGTTTGTTACCTCATAACTCCGTCATTTATGAACCGATTTCGAACCGATTTCGAAAATTCTTTTTACGTTTGGTAGGTAATACTTCAGAGGTGGTCCCATTTAAATTTCACCGATATTGGAGCTTGGACTTCGAAGATACACTAGATAACACGACAGCTGGTTATAACCTTTATTTATATTGATGATTCTCCAGTATATCGTTGCGCTCCAGAATTAGAATGAAGTTAATTGCAGACCTGCCCTAGATATTTATTTAGGTCAAGATCACTCAAAAGGGAGAAATAAAAAAAAAATATTAAAAAAAATTAAACCACCTTCAAAAAAACACTGAAAAGTATAAAATAACTACCCTTTACTAATCAAAACTCAAGTAAAATTAAAATATTTTTATAAATACGATATACATACCTATATAATTAAATTTGACTGTTATTGAAGTCGGTGCCAAATCAATGTGCAACAACAGAAAGTCTATTATAGTTTGGTGGGCTTGGCACCGACTTCAGTAACTGTCAAATTTACTTATATAGGTATGTGTATCGTATTTATAAAGTTATTTTAATTATACTTTAGTTTTGATTAGTAAAGGATAGTTATTTTATACTTTTCAGTGCTTTTTTGAAGGCGGTTTAATTTTTTTTAATAATTTTTATTTTGCTAATAATATTCACACGCATGCTTACAATTTCGTGGTCTCTTAGTAACTAGTGTCGTGTCTCTTACGCTAATTACATAGTGACACTCTTACACTTACATATCGCTGTGTCAACGAAATGTTACATCTGTATTAATGTACAGATGTAATATTTTGTGCGTCCGACGATATGTCAAACAGCAATACGACAAAAATAGGTTTTACCTACCTACCTAATTTATTAAAATTCAGGCTACAGGATGCACCAGAGTAACCAACATACCCATTACATACACCCCGAAAGCATTACCATTCTTCCGGGGCAGTGAGGTGAAAACAATGTTATTATCATAGACAATGTTGATCACATGGTGATTCATTGTCGGAACTAGTGATGAATATATCCGATATTTTAAAGTAGTCAGAGATAGTCGTAGATCCAGTCGTCCCATCTCTATTTGGAAAGAACTTTTATTATTTTTAAACACACGTCTACCTACATCGTAGAAAATAAGTTAAGGCGATTGACATATATACCATATAACGGTAAAATTTAAATGCGTGAAAGTTAATGTTAAAAATATTTTAAAATTACATATTATACCCTACAGTAAAAATAAATAATATTAATATTTATTAAGATTGAGATGATGAAAAGGCAAAATTTTTAGGCAAGGTGCACGGAAAAATTGTGCGGGTGTTCAAATCCTCTACTCTTTTCTAATAACAAAAAACATAACTTAGCGCCGTGCCCTTTCTCGAAATTGAGTTGCTTAAGGACTCGTGGAATTGGTATGTATTAAATTAAGACAGTTTAATAAGTATTAGTCACGAAATAAACGTTTTAAAATTTCTAATGGTGGGTATTTTAATATGGTATATACTCACCCTTGAGAGGTAAGACAGTCTACGACCATGTAGATGCCGTCTATAGTAATAATTTGTCCTATTGCTAAGTCCCTAATACTTCTCCAGTAGTGATAGTAGACTACCGGCGTTAAAATCGACTTCTTGGAAGAGCGCGAAAACTTCAGCTACCTATTTAATTAACGGCCTCCATTCTTTGCACTCACACAGAATTTTAACGCACAATATGCTATCATTTTTGTACATTAAAACTCCCAAAAATGCAAAAAAATTGGAAATTAAATAAAATGTCAACTGTTCTGCCTTTCTCGCCAAAGAGATTGTATTTTTTTTAGTACGATTCTCCCTTAGTAGGGAAGGTCTTTACCTTCCCTCAGAACCCTTTGGTTCTGTGCCCATATAAGCCATGTCTTCAGTAGTAAATAGATAAATTCTCCATATTATTTCATTAAAATGTCGGCGTATTACATTTTAATTGTTTTTTGGAGTTTCTGACGACAAATATATTGAGGCAGTCTTTCTAGTAGGATCCGTCCGCTGAGGCGGACTAGACCATTAAAAAAATCTCAACATCACACTATCAATATGCACTTATTTTAACAATTTCACATAACAGCACAACAGCGTAACTTGGGACGCAAAACTACACCAATTTTATATCACAATATCCACTAGAAACCATTTGCAATTAATTAAAATAAACACCCAACCCACAGGCCCAACCGTTCACCATAAAATCCCGCCAAAGATAATGTAAAATTACTACTTGTTCCCGCCAAAAAGTCCTTTTTTTATTTGTTTTTTTTTTCTAAGATTTTCTCTTGACAAGGAGGCAAAAAGATCTATGCCTATAACAGCCAATATCTTCAGTAAAAAATACATATATTTGTCGGAAAAGACATAGGGCAATTCGTGCTTTTGCAACTCAGCCATCAGAAATAGGTATCTAATCTTAAAAGAGGCGGACTACTCCATAAAATACAACGTTAAAACAAAGTTAATGTGCAAACAACAGAAAACTCTTTGTAACAATTATTACGTAGGTATTTGGAAATTTAATAATGGCAAACCATCCGTCGGAGAGATGCTATCGCAGTCGCTGTAGTCTAACAGACTCGGCACCAGCCCCGATGTTCCGTTAGCGCGTTATCCCTTCCAAACCGGAAGTCACGTTTTGTCATAGTATAGTCAAATGAGTGCCTTTTATTATTTCCACCGACATATTCTTTATATTATTTCATTAAAATGTTGACGTATTACATTTTCACGTTTCGTGGAGTTTTTGGTGACAAATATATTGAGGTAGTCTTACTAGTAGGATCAGCTGAGGCATACTAAGCCACTAAAAAATATTTACATCGCACTACTTAATGAGCACTTATTTTAGCAATTCCACACAATGCACAACAGCGTAGTTACTTGAGACACAAAACTATGCTAATTTTATGTCACGATATCCAATAGAAACCATTTGCAAATGATTAAAATAAACACCCAACCGTTCCCATGAAATCTCGCCAAAAACTATTTTTTGTTAATTTTTTTAATTGTTGCTTGTAAGGTTTTCCCTTGAAAGTGAAGCAAGGAGATCTACACCAATACAGCCTGTGGTATCAGTAATTAAATTTCATGAAGCACATGTCTAATGTGTAAATAAGTTCCTTATTAGTATTCTGTGCCCTAAAACTCCTCCAGTAAACTGATAACTGGCTTTACTGAAGTTAAAAAGGAGAACAGTGAGACCTTCAGCTACGCACGTTTATTTAGACCTCTTCCAATTCTTCTCACTTGCACACACTATAACGCCCAATAATGCACTGTCACTCTTGTACTTTATAACTCGGCTAAAAGGTCGGCTTCACTTCTGCCATTCCCAACAAAAAGGTTTTTTTTAATGTCGTTCCCCAGTTCTTGGGAGGCAAAGCAAACTATGCCCATACAGCCTTGTCTTCCATGTTCTTTATTCAAATTTCACTTGTCAGGTCTAAAAATTCTTCGTCCTTTATCATAAAGGTAAAATTTGTTATACAGAAGTCCCTTACTATCTCGGACCAAGTAACTTACTTTAATCTAGGGTTGTACAACAGATACTGTAGCGTACTACCATCTACCATAGGGCTACCTAGTAACAATACGTGTAAACACTAATTAACACGTGAAACTTTCACTGACTAGATTAAGCTCTGGCTGAGGGCGTTTGAAATACCTACCCATGGAATTATTCCATAATTCAATATTCCATGTACCTACCTATCTCATTGTTACCTATAGACCCATAGTCTTTGTCGTGAATGTTTCAAGAGTAACGCTCCCTAGTAACTTGTAATATTACTTATTCTGTGCGAGTAGCTACTACGTAGTCTTAATTGTTTATACATTTCTGGTTATAACTAACTATTATTTTAATATTTTTAATATGCATCTGAACCAAATAGTAGATTCTGTAATAAATATAAGTAGGTAGTAACTATAACTATGATACGTAAACGCTAATGCAACCTCGAACTTTACTTAGCCACTTTTTTACCTTCTATTTTTCAGACAACGGAACGTGTAACTGCTTGCCATCGTGTAAAAAACTGGTAACAGATATGTCTTTAGAAAATATTGACATGAGGGGAATTCATAATACCTATGACCCCATATAGTAAGTTTTTATTTCAACTTTACAACTTTTTATATTGCACTTAATCCAGAACAAAAAATCTTTTTATTTGGTCGGAGGCACCTAAATGCTTTTTTTTGTTTGCTTAAATTGAGATTCTTCATAACAGTAAGTAGATCAAGGTTTCTTTTTGGACGTAATGGTAGAAAGCAGTATTTTAGGCTGCAATCTGCTAAGGCCGGTTTGAGAAAGATCAACGAATTCGGATATACTATGGAAAAGTAATTCAGAACAATTATGGCCAAAAAAATACGGTACCACGAGTCTGATTCAAATACTCCGAATCACGAAACTTTTAAAATAAACTCTTTTTTAGGCCCGCACGATCTTAATTCAACTGTAGCGGGGTATTAAAACGTTTACAATTACATTCCAAAGTCAACGGTGTCTAGATGCCCGACACACGTGATCTCACTGATCATGTGACCGCACGGGAAGTGCCAGCATACGAGGATATTTTCAACCGGTTTCGAAGATACACCCAATAACGCGACTTGGTTATAACCTTTATTCATTTATAATTTTATATTGACGATTCTCTTGTATGTCATTTGTTAACTATCGTTGTCCCCACATGGTATAATGGCAGTAGGGAGAAGATATAAATTGGCTGTGATATAATAAATTCAGTCAGTAGAGTCAGTCTTGTGGCGGACAGAGAATAAAGCTGGTGGCTGTCGTCTTCGGATTGTAAGAATACTGCTAGGGTGTAATTGTGTTGCAACCTTTACACTGTTCTTTTATAACTGATTGATATTGATATGATATTATATTGATGATATTGATAATGGCCATAATGGGCAATAATATCCCATGTTCGATCTAATCGCATCTTTTATTGTGAAAGCCCACGGTTTATGCTCCTCAATAGAGTGGAAGTTAACAAATTGCGCTCCAGAATTAAAAAATTAACTAATTGTAGACCTGCCCTAGATATTTATTTAGGCAAAGGTCACTCAAAAGGGAGAAATAAAAAAACTTTTATAAAAAAATTAAACCGAATTCAAAAAAGAACACTGAAAAGTATGAAATAACTATCCCTTACTAATAAAAACTTAAGCACAAAAATAACTTTATAAATAGGATACAAATACCCATACAATTAAATTTGACAGTTATTGAAGTCTGTGCCAAATCAATGTTCGACAACAGAAAGTCGTATTGGTTTAGTAGGCTTGGCACCGACTTCAGTAACTGTCAAATTTAATTGTATGGGTATTTGTATCGTATTTATAAAGTTATTTTTGTACTTAAGTTTTTATTAGTAAGGGATAGTTATTTCATACTTTTCAGTATTCTTTTTTGAAGTGTATGTTGTGGTACCTACTCTATAATAGAATGTAATTGATTTATTTGGTCTCTCTTGTGGAGTTTAATTTAGAGAATCTTTTTTTTTGCCAAACAGTAACCATTTTTTATTAAAATATGGTAGTGTCATGATCTGTTTTTCCTGCGTGTTTGTTTTTAATAGCCGTCTATTCATTCTACAGTTTTTGAGAAATGTCGATCACTGCAAGATTTCAGTCTTCAATGAGATAACATGCGATCCCATTACGACAAGAATAGATTTCTTTATTTTCAAAATGTGTAGAGCACACCTAATTGTCATTAGTTGGTAACCAGTCATCTTCTCTTCTTTCTAAGCGAACTGCTATAATCCGCCGTAATCATCGAAGCTCATTTTTGGTAAAACTAAAAGAATAAATTTATAAGATCCAATTCAAAAAAGAGAATTCCCATACTCATAATAAAAATACAATAAAAATAACGTACTTACTAGAAACTGGCTGGCTACTAGTGGTATAATACAGATCACAATATTTTTATTTAATTTCTTGGAGACGTAAAATTATAATATAGATGTGACAAGTTATCGTATCATGACTTCTCCCTGTCTTCTACCCACTTAACCTCACAGGAGGTCATTTTTAATTTATATTTTGCTAGTTTTCACGTCATCAAACCAATTTTATTTGCGACAACTGTCACTGAGCGCACGGTAAACTAAGTACCGCGCTGATTGTAGTTTTTTTGTCCCGCCCACTTCATTATAGTTTGCGTTGTGTTATATTTTTAAATTAATGAGAGTTCCCTGAGAGTTCCATAGAATTTCCGAATTCGTTGGGCCACATCTATTATCGCAATATCTATTAGTAGTAAATCTGTGATTTGCTTACAATATTTCCGATATCTAACATTATCAGTGTTGATTGTCATATTAGATCTGATGTTCATTAACTTCTTGGCGTTTCTCGGTTTTTTTGTTATTACCACAACACAATTTCTCTCTGTTCATCACCATTTTTGCTACATGTTCAAATAGTCCGATCGAGTTAATTGAAAAGCCACCTTTTTTTAATACTCCGACCCTTATGTATAAAAAGATGTGAACAAGTGTCAAAACGGGAAACGGTAGTTAATATAAAACTTAAAACAAAAATGTTTTCTTGTTGTAGCACCAATTGACCTCAAATAAGGATGTCGGTAAGGCGGTTAAAAGTATGGCAAAAATGGCATAAAATGTTTTTTTACGTCTAAAACAATTACTTCTTTTTATTATTATAAGAAAAACTTTAAATATAATAATATAATATATAATAATAATAATATAATATAACTTCACGCTGTATCCCCAACGGGGTAGTCAGAGATGACGGAGCGCCAGGAGTCGCGGTCCTTACACACCTCTTTCGCTTCCTCAAATCTCATCATTCTCCTCACACATTTTCGCCTAGGTATGCGAGTGCTTTTGACATTTCCGTCTGCTAACACTCTGACTATTTGATCTTCATAAGTCAGCCTGTGTCTTCCTTGGCTTCTTTTACCACTCACTTTCGCTCTGTATATTCTCTTCGTCAGTCTTTCATCACTCATTCTTTCCATGTGCCCGAACCATCTAAGCATTCCTTTCTTCATTTTTACAATAACACTGTTGTGCAACCCTGTCATACTGCGTATCTCATCATTGCTTATCCTGTCAGCAAGCGTGACACCGCACATATTTCTGAGAGACCGCATCTCCACAGCATTTAACATACTTTCACTCGATTTTGGGCATATCCAGGCCTCACTAACGTACAACAAAGTTGGCACCAACACCGCATTGTGGATGGCCATTTTAGCAGTGTTAGATATATTCACACTACCCACTAATGCGGACAGAGCACCGTTCACTTTATTGCCAGCTGCTACCCGTCTCTCCACATCCAACTCACATCTTCCATCCCTCGAAAACGCACTCCCCAGGTACACAATTTTATTCACCTGTTCTAGACATTTTCCATTTACACAAATCACACATTTCGTTTGTACCGCTTCTCTTTCAAACACCAGAACCTTAGTTTTGTTCACATTCATTTTCAATCCTTTTACTTCACAATCTTCTTTTATGCACGTAACTAGTGTCTGCAACTCTGCTTCTGATGGTGCTATTAGCACAGCATCGTCAGCGTACAATAGGCAGTTTACCACTGTGTCACCACATCCCATACCACTCATATTACCTTTCAATCTCTGGAGGCAACTGTCCAAATACAGCACGAATAGCCAGGCAGACATCACGCAGCCCTGTCTGACACCAGAACAGACTTCAAACCAGGGCGACATGTCCCCGTCTATCCTTACACAGGCTCTGTGGTCTCGATATAATGACCTCACAGCCTGCAGTAAGGAGCCCTCCACGCCATATTCAGGCAGAAGACTCCACAATTTCTTCCGCACTACTCTATCGAATGCTTTTTCTAGATCCACGAAAGCGCAGAAAACTTTCCGACCTAAAGCCAGAAACCTCCCCACGAGAACGCGAAGCGAGAAAATCTGATCCATACAACCCCTACCGTTCCTGAATCCACCTTGCGCCTTCCACAAATATCTTTCTGAAACGCCTTTCATACGTTCAGTTAATACTTTGGTATAGACTTTACTCGCTAAGCTGTCCAAGCTGATGGCCCTATAGTGCGCACAGTCTAGGTAGGAACCTTTCCCTTTATATAGAGGTACTATGACTGCCGTGCGCCAGTCCTCTAAAACCTCCCCCTTCTGCCAACAAAGGTTGCAGAGTGCACAGAAGGCATCCCAGACCCTAGGACCACCATACTTGATCATCTCAGCAGTCACCTCATTAATTCCCGCAGCCTTTCCACATTTCAAACTTTTTATCACTTTCTCAATCTCTTTCATACTAATGGCATCCTCCAGTCCCTGGCCAGAGTGTGGCAATTCATTAGAATCGCTCTCAGTATCAGAGACGGAGTCGCCACTGTCATACAGTTCTCCATAGTATTCACTCCATCGCTGCAGAACATCCTTTTTATTTGTAAGCAGGTTGTTTTCTTTCGAACGCACTTTATTCATTCTGCAAGGTGCCGGACCACTTCGGTACTTACGTACTTCTTTCCAAAATAATTTGGAATTTTCCTCCAAGTTGTCCGACATCTTGTTTTCATCTAACCCTTCTAACACCTTTCACGCTTCTCTTTCACTAGTGCCTTCGTTTCTGCTTTCTGCAGCTTATACCTGTCTTTCATCAAATTTTTCATACCACAGTCATTAGTAGCAAGGTAGTCTCGCCATGCTTTCTTTTTCTTATACACAGCCACTTTCACCTCATCATCCCACCACACATCACGCTTTTTGCCGTTCCCAATCTTGTTCATTCCACACACTTCTTTCGCAGCCTCAATCATACTATCTCTAAGGTTCTGCCAGCATTCTTCAACATCATCGCTCATCACTTTCAATCTATCATCAAGCTTACTGGATAATACCCTTTCATATTCATTCCTGGTGGTCGCATCCTGCAGTTTCCAGCTTTTAATGCGGCTAACCGCTGCAGGTTTGGACACTACGCGATGTCGCCATGCTGCGAACAGACCCCTTATTCTGGTTATCCCCAGAAAGTGGTCCGTTCCGAGATCGGCTCCTCTATACGCTCTTGTGTCCATTACCTGCTTCATAAGTCTGCTATCCACCAGGAATAAATCAATCGTACTTCTCGCACCCTTTCTTTCCCACTTGTACTGATGGATCCTTTGTGCCCAAACATGGTATTAGCCACAAAAAGATCCTTTTCCATACACAGTCCTAACACAATCTTACCAGCATCATTCACTCTCTTATCTCCATATTTGCCTAGGACAGACTCAAATCCTGTTCGAACTGTCCCGACCCATCCATTCATGTCTCCACACACAACAATTCTTTCGTTCTCTTCAACCGTCGCTAGAACTTCTCTAACATTCTCCCAGAACTGCTCCAGTTCAGCCAAACCGACAGAGGACACTGGGGCATATACTGCCAAAACAAAAATTCTTGTCAACCCAATCTTGAGGCGTACCCAGAGCAGTCTGGGATTTACACATTCATACTCAGTCGTACAATTAACCATACGAGAGGACAGTAAAACGCCTACCCCTTGGCATCCCCTATCTCCTTGTGGTACCCCTGATCACAAAGCGATGCCTCCTCCGGGCAAGTCGGCAAGTTCACTGCCGCCTCGCTTGGTTTCACTCAAACAGCACATCCAATCTTTTCTCTTCCATAATATCAATCACTTCATTCATCTTCTCGTCAATCCCACCTCTCACATTCCACGCAGCTACTCTGCACTCCTCCCTCCACTTCCCGCCGCTAGGTGCACAGCGTGTTGGGTGGCGGTCCCCAACGCCGAACTGCACTCTGCACACACCAGCAGGGACAGACCGGTGTACGTCGCTTTCGGGGGACGCCCTAACATTGTCATTGCCGTTGTCCCGCATGGTATGCACAGAAGAGGAATTGCAGCCCTGAAAAGGGCTGGCAGGGGTCGTGACGAGCACGCTTCCTCAGTTGAAGGAAGAAAAACTTTAACTTGTTAAAAAAAGGTTAATGCAAAAATATGCAAAAAATATGTCCCAATCGCACGCTATCGCATTCGTACCAGCGGTTTCGTCACGAATTGTAAAAATGAAAACCATTATTTTGCTATTTTTTTTTCCTTCTCACTGATACTCTTATTTGTTAGAAACTCATGGGCCAATTCGTGGTACAAAAATAATCTACCAAAAAATATGAGTCTTACCGAAAAATTCTATCGGACTATAATCTATTATAGAATCTGCATTTTTGCCGCTGTAGTTATGTTGGTGTGTAGATAGAGGCGGACTAGCAGTCTTTGCCGCTCAAGGCCTTGTAGTAAAGTAACAGCCGGCCCTTTCTCAGCTCCATCATTTACTGAGACATATGATATGAATTTTGAAATTTGATAGAGCTTTTAGCACACAACGTTTTATTTAGTGTCGTTTCATGTTCTGATCGGGGTAATTTTTGCCACGATTAGCCGCCCCTAATGTCTGGCCGTTTAAAATTTAATTAATAATTTAAGTTTAAAATTTCGTTGTGTATTTTTGCTTTGTAGCGTGGGTTTAAATTCTACCACATCAATAGTATTAAATATTCGCGTAAGCACTGCTTTTTCAAAAAAACTGGCAAGTATGCCTACAGAAACTTGGCTGACATTACTCTGTAAGTAATTATATGATATCCTAATAGTTATCAGACGTATAGATTTGTTAATCTTTATTTACTTTTTACAAAATACAGTTTTTCTAACAATATCTTTATGTTTACAGCTTCATTAGGTGGAGTTTTCAACATGTTTTTAGGAGTTGGTTTGTTTAGCGCATTAGAATTACTATTTTTCTTAATCGTTAAACTCCCAATTGCTATTAGGCGATCACCGGAAATGACTGTTGGTTTCTTTTACAAATAATTAAGTACGAGAAATATAATGTCTATTCTTAGAATATTAGGATTATTTACAAGTGAATCATTCACTTGAATTTGTCGACAGGACATCATATTTTAATATTATTATTATTATTTATTTATTACTATTTTTTATTTTAATATACATTCTAAAATATTTGTTCATTTCAACATTTGAAACTCTATGCACAGTAAATAGAATGATCAGTTCATAAGTTGTATTTCATCATTCTAATAAATAGTTAATAGGTGCCTATGTTTCACTTAATTCAGATTACATGATACATATATGAGATTTTTTGGCAGGAACGGGAAAAGCGTAGTTTGTATTTTAATTTTTCATTTTTTGCATTTTAGGGAGTTTTAAAATACAGAACCGATTTTGTTGAAAAATTACAAGTAAACAAGTACATGCAACTGAAGTTTTCGCGTTCTTTCAAGAAGTGCTTTTTAACTCCAGTAAAGCCTACTATCACTTTACTGAGGAAAGTAATAAGAAAAAAGAACAAATTTTACAGTATAAACATGTTTTCTATCAAAAATCTAAAGTTTTACATCAGACAAGTGCTAAAAATTGGAGTTTAAATAAAGAACGCGGAAGACGAGGCAGCATAAGCGTCTTTGCCTCCCAAGAGTTGGAGCAAAAACCATTACTTAGTAATTTTACACTCTTTTTGAAAAACTATTTGGTAAATGGTATTAAAAAAAAACTTATATAAAAAATTAAACCGACTTCAAAAAAGAACACTGAAAAGTATGAAATAACTATCCCTTACGGATCGAAACTTAAGTACAAAAATAACCTTATAAAAATACGATACAAATACCCATATAATTAAATTTAACAGTTACTGAAGTCGGTGCCAAGCCTACTAAACTAATAGACTTTCCGTTGTCGAACATTGATTTGGCATCGACTTCAATATGGATGGCGCAGTAGTTTAGGCATTGTTTCTAAGCACGGAAGGTTCCAGGTTCGATTCCCAGCCGAGTTAATGTAGGAAATGAATTTTTCTAGATTATCCCGGGTCTGGGTGTACTGGGAGACGCCCCTAGTCGTCGTCGTCGTCTCGTTCTCATAGCACAGAGAATAAGAGAATACCCTAGTTTGAGACCAGATGATTCATGTGTATTGTCTGGCGCATTATATATAAAAAAATACATAAGGTAGCTAAACTGCTTGATAAGGGGTCTTTTTGGCGGGTACGGGAGAAGTGAGGTTGTCATTTTATTTAGATTTTCTACTTTTTACATTTTTGGGAGTTTTAAAGTTCAAAAGTGATAAATGATAATGTATTCTGTTTTAAAGTTCTATGTGTAACTGAAGTTCTCACGCTCTTCCATGAAGTCCTTTATAACTTCAATAGAGGCTACTATCACTTTGATGGAGGAGCTTTTCAACAAGAAGAAAAAACGAATTTACTTCAAACCACAAATCTACCACTGTTCTTAGCTTCAAACGTGCTTCATGTTGATTTTACTTATTAATACGTGACATTGGTAAATGAGCTATATTGTGCGCCATACCATGAAGAACTGCTTGATAACGCACGCGTTATGCTTAGGGGCTATCCAAAATGCCAATAATTTCCTATGCTAAAATTATATTATAAATCTCGGCATAAAATATATGCACGTCTTAAATCGTTGTGTATAAGTACTTGTAAATTGTTATATAAATATTAACCGAAAATATTTTTTTTATTAGTAGGTAACGTGTAAGCTTTCTTACATTTCAATCTTATTTTAGGTCTTTAGGTCATCTGTAATAACCTAAATTCATAGGTACTAATAACCTAAAGTCATCATACCTGTCCGTTTCTTATGAAATTGTGACAGCCCTATTTTTCTCATCACTATTTAGTACCTTGGCCTTGTGTGTGACAGACTGACAATCAAAGAGTATGGTAATTATTTATAAGTGAAAAGAGTGGCAACTTGAGATCGGCATGTGTGGAAAGCACAGATTTATAAATGGAAGCAGATCAAACATAATTCACTCACACATAGATACCGTGTAAGTAATAACACTGTCACTTTCATTGTAGTTTAAAATTGTATATCTTTATCCTTTTCTTTCATTTGTTGCAACACAATGACACACATAGACAATTCCGAAACCGTGGCAGCCGCCATCTTCCGCTTAAGTCAAAATAAGCGGATTATGGCGTCTCTTTACTTGCGTAGTACGTCACATGTTCGATGATTAAATATTTCTTGGTGTATAAACATTATTTTGGTTATTTAAAGTGCAAAAAATGGTACTAAAGTGTTGTACCCCCAATAGTTGCAACGCCTCATACAGAAAGCTCCGAAAATCACGTTCCATCGGTAAGTAAATCTGATGTTGCAAATTGTTTGATTACTGCATTCAGTTAGCTGATATTTTTGTATTTCGTGACTCCGACACTTAAATATGTTGCAAACTATTAAAATTAAAGTTTTCTTATATTGTTTAAGGTTTTTTTATAGGTTTTTTATATTTTCGTAACAAGTACCTAACCAATTTTGATATTATTAGTACTTGTACCTTAAAGAGGGGCCGAATTCAAAGAAAACTGAGTCTCGTAATAAAATTAAACTTTAACGGACAGGTACCTAAGTTTAAGCAACTATCTATTTTTTGCAACTATCTTTTGATTTTGATGTATATCTTGTTAATTTCGGGTTTCTAAAGGATGAAATCTTCAAATTTTTTGGTTAAAGACCTACATAAAAGAAATACATAAGAAAGGCTACATAGAATAAACTGGCAGATAAATTCTGCAACTTTCTTGCTTCAGGTAATCGAAGATGGACTTTATTATGCATAAATTGTGTGTTCCGATGTAAAAATGATGAAAACAAATATGGATATCTCGAGGCGAATAATGACAAATAATACCTACGATTACTTGCAATGGTAATCCTTAGCATATCTGACATTCTGCGCTAGTTACTTCTGGCACACATTGAAAAACAGTGAAATTATGTGTTTGATGCATATCAATAATGAGTTCTTATATAATGTAATAAGAAAACAATCCGATTAATAAATAAAAGACTGAAAACATTCATTGTTTTATTGTGTAAGCTATTTTAGTTTTTATTCTCAATGTGATCGATCACCCATCGACTATCTCCCGATTTCTTTTAATTATTGAGTTTTATGCGTAGTTTAGAGAAAATAATAATCATAGGACAAAGCATAGCGATGAAGAGTTATTTAATAATTTTATAAAACATTCACTGACGCTTATCTCCTTAGAAAAATAGTTAACTATAACACTCATCTGTTATAAAACTTGTTCTATTTTCTCATAATCAAGTTTCTAACACTTACAGTAAAGCAATGGTAAGTAGGCTTTACTGGAGTTACAAAGGACTGTTAAATGAAATTCCTCCAACTCCTCTCACTCGCACACAACTTTAACGTACAATATACTATAATTTTTGCACTTAAAACTACCAAAAGCACAAAAAATAGCAAATCTGAATTTTGAATAAAATGCCAACCACGCTTCTTTTGTACCCACATAAATCGAACCGCAAGCAAGGTCGTCACAATGTACATGCAGCCCAAGACCAGCAGCGCACAGCCGTCAGGCCTCATGTATCCAACGAACAATCATAATATTGTATCGTGGAGCTATTGGGAACACTCCAAATTACATCCCTCATGTAACAAAAACAATCTACAAAAAGAAGGAATATAATAAAGTAATAATCTCTAATACTAGTATATCAATTAATTTTATCCTTATTTACATTAAAAAAAGTACATACATACATTATATTTGCAAACTTAAAACTACACATTATCTTTATTTTATCCTTATTTTATCACGTGAAAAATATAATTTGGAGTGTCCCAAATAGTCCCGCTCTAGATAATACATAACATAGATACCCACTCCTTAATGCGGCCCTGAGTTCTGTATGTGTGTGAGTAATATTTGTTAGTGTTAAATTTGCCACGCATTTTGAACCGGTAGGTATAGTCTGCCTCCATTTAAAAGTCTGTGGTGGAAAGTGATGTCATATAAGGGTTGACAAGTGAACTATAGTCAAGTTATACAAATATAATAGGTATAGGTGCGTACTGTGTACCTACTTATGTACATGTATATATATGTGTAAGACGAGACACCCATTGATGGTGATCAATGCGGTTTTCCATGCAAAAAAAAAATTATACGCACAAATCGTCGATCGCCATTGATGAGCGTACCTTGATTTGGTTTTGACTTTACTAAAACTGAAAATCAGCACAACTTATTGAGTGATCCGTTGAGCAGAGTTCATAGAATGAAAAAAACGACATTTATCATCACCTAAATATGTAAAAAATAGAAAATCTAAATTAAATGACAACCTCACTTCTCCCGTTCCCGCATAAAACCTCGACAATATGACTGTGACAGACAGGTCAAGATGGCTATTGTTTTATGAAAATTACAGTTTTAGTTCCGAACTAGTTGCATTGGCGACTTAATTGTTTCTGCCGCCTTAACTAACCGCCTTAAAAATCAATTGCTTGTCAGTGTGCTCTCAGTCTGACTCATAATATTCAGACACTGGCTACTTTTCTATTTCGATTTGAGTTTTGGTTTTTCTTGTGTTTTCTATTTTAACCTAATCTTCTCTGTTGTTTGATGTAAATAATCCTCTAAACCACCGCGTTAGTGGTTTTTCGTAATAACTAGGATACACCTACATAAAGATATAAAAAATTATGGGTACGTACGTATAATACAGTTATCAAAAAAATAGGCGATAGTAGCGCCAAAACGAAATACATAACAATTACGGCAAAGTGACTGTCGCATCTGTAGCTTGTTACGAATTCTCTGTGACTCTGTCAGACTGTGTTTTTGTCTGTGGTTTTTAAGTTTCAATGTGCTGACTTTTTGGCGGGAACGGGAGAAGTGAGGTTGTCATTTTATTTAGATTTTCTATTTTTTACATTTTTAGGAGTTTTAAAGTACAATAGTGATAGTATATTGTGTTTTAAAGTTCTCTATAAGTGAAAAGAATGGACATCTAAATAAACATGTGTAGCTGAAGTTTTCGCGCTCTTCCAAGAAGTCCTTTTTGACTTCAGTAAAGCCTACTATCACTTTACTGGAGGAGTGTTAGGGACAGTTAATGTTTCTCCAGAATTACGTTATTAGGCTGATGGTCTCGTTACCAATGCCTTAATATAAATTAAAAAAAAATCCTGTGTGCCATTCTGTGCCATGTGTACATGTATTTTCTAAAAAAATTATTAAAACTAAGTAACTTTGTTTTATTATCATACATCAGTATTACTTAATTTTATGTGTACTAAAAATGTCTTCGTGGAAAAAGGCCGCTAAGGCCCATCAAAAAACGCACAAAGAAAGACATCAGCCAGAGTCGAGAAAACATTTGGGACTTTTGGAAAAGAAAAAGGATTACAAAAAACGTGCAGATGATTATCATGAGAAGGGTGAAACACTGAAGCTTTTGCGTAAGAGAACCCTGGACAAAAACCCTGATGAATTCTATTTTCATATGATTAATTCGAGGGTAAAAGATGGGGTTAGTAATCAGTGTTTACAATTATTATATTTCTTTTTTCTTAAGAAGTGATATAGATCACTTGCGGTATACACCTTCTGCGTTTGTTGAGGTGATATTCATTGAGGCGTTAATGACTGAATTTGTTTTTCAATAAAAGATTCGAATAGATAAAAAACATAAAGAACTGTACTCCAACAGTTAGAAGTTTTTGGGTAGAAATGATTTCATGAAATGAAACTGCTTTCGGAATCTTAATAAAACCGAAAGCATGATCCATAAGTCTGAAATAACTATAAATAACTGAAAGCATAGGGAAGCATGTTATAATAACTACAGCTTACAAGTTTTTATACATATTCGAGGTGCCAGTGATAAAATTTGTTTTTTGATAGAAATTATTAAAAAGAAATTTAACACCGAAGTCTAAGGCAATCTCGAAATGATCTAACCTAACCGCCAGAAGTTATTTTTAGATAGAAAAGATTTCGTAAAGCGATACTTTGTTTTTGGAATTTGGTTAATACTGAAAACACCATCTATACAGGTATAGTTTTGGCTCCCTAGAACTAGTTAACAAAATCTGTCCTCAATTCTTGAAACGGGAAGCAGTAGTTATTGTAAAGCTTTGCCAAAACGAGAAATGTAGTTGATCTAAATCTTAGCCTTTAAATATTGTTAATTATACCTTTTTTCATACTCATGATCATCACATGATCATAATGTTAGAGCTAGGTGTTATTAAAAGTCCATTACTGGTTCAGAAAATAATTATGAATGCATGAAAAATGATTCTATAAATTTTTATTTCAAATTAAATAAATTTAATAAACATATCCCCATTTTCTTTAATGTATAGACATGGCTCTGTTACTGTTATATACAGTAAGTGCTATCACACTTATTTTGAATGGTCCCGACCCCTCCAGACATTTTTGTGTAGAAAATTTACTGTTTTTACGCCTATCGATACTGCTTATAATGCACACAATTTTGTATAATATTTTTAGTAACCAAAAACATTGACAAAACATTTCAATAACTACACTACATTTGGCGCATACTTGTTGACCATTGTATACAAGTGCCACTAGGACTGCCCACTGATTTATTGATAATGACAAGAAGCAAAACATAGAAACAAAAGAGACCTTGTTTCATGGTGCTGACAAAATTTCTTTCTTTAAATTTTACTGTATATATTTACAATTGTGAACTTTTATAACATTGTAATTTTAGGTCCATTATGAGTTAGAAAAAGAAGCAGAACATACACCAGAACAGTTGAAATTAATGCAGACCCAAGACATTAAGTACATCAACATGAAACGAACAATAGAGAGCCGGCGCATTAATCGGTTACAGGTAATATTAAAATATATACATTTATACATACATATCACCATGCTGCATCTCAAGTAGAATATTCAGAGAGAATGATGCGCCAAATATTGTGCTCAAAATATTAAAATGTATTTTTAAATATACCGTACAAAATAATTTTTACAGATGAACTATTGAGCATACTTAGTCTTCGACTAATTATAATACATACATTCATATTTTGATGCTGTATCCTCAACGGGGTAGTCAGAGAGGATGGAGCACCAAGCTTCACCCTCATTCATTACTCATTACATAATTATATGTCATTAAAATCCTAAAAAAGGAAATCAACACTTCTATAAACAGACAAACTGACAATCAACTCAAAGACTAATTCTCAGGTCCCAAAATAAGCTCTTCTATTTTCTATATAAGCTATAACTATATCTGTTATCATTTTTATTCAGCCTTTTCATACTTACTATAATATTTCACAACCTAAACTGCACTAATCAATAGAAAAGATAATTCTTCTAAATTCTGTCAGAATCTGAGTGTTACTAGTTTCTCCCTTTAGTTCTGTGTACTACTTTACGGTAGTAAACTAATTAATCTGTGGTACTAATATGGTTACGACTATGAAGTAGTTATGGATAGGTTCGATGTTTCGAAGGCTGTGAGTCCAGATGTACATCTAGCTCTTCAGACGTACATCTTGTTTCTATATCTATGAATCCGTTTGCCTTCAACCGCACAGTATATTTATTATGTTCCATGTCATCATGGAACTCATTCATGTCACATGTTTATTCTAAAATTTTACTTTGTCGGCCAAACAACTTGTACTAAAGGATACATGTTGCACTATATAGATAGTCCAATAGCACTGCAAGGGTATATCATATATTCATCTCTAACTTATAGTACAAGTCCAGCGCTTTGAGCTTTGGGTGTACATAATTGGAATAACTGTGGGGATTATTAATATTATGAATGCACAGGCAGATTATAGATGTTATATTATTGTCATTATTTTCTTTCTTCCAGTCTCAACTCCACATGACAGATATTGCTGAATCCACACCGAACACACATGTATTTTTTATAGACAAAGGAGAGGAAAAAGATTTTGATTTAGCGAAGAGACTGGACACACATCCATCATTGTTAGCAAGGAAATCAAATAGGCCCAGACTATCTGATTTGGATAAAATTAACTTACCGGACATTGATGAAGACGTGAGTGGCTTTTTTTATACCACAAGCAAGACAAATGAGCAAACATCCCGCCTGATAGTAAATGAATCGAGGCTCATGGATGTGCACAATAATATCAGGGCTAAAGGAGTGGTGTCAATATAACAAAAACAAATGCTTCTAGTATTTAGTATTAGCAGTAGCAATTGTTAGTATAATAATTACTATAATTGTTAGTATTATAGTAATTACTTTCGTTTAGTGTAATAATCTTTTACTGATTTTCGATTCCTTTCATTCACTCTTTTTTAACAAAAGCTTGTTTAACCTAGCATTTGCTTAAGTAATAAAAAATCTAATAAAAAAATTAAACTGACTTCAAAAAAACCCACTGAAAAGTATGAAATAACTATCCTTTACAAATCAAAACTTAAGTAGTAAAATAGATTTATAAATACGATACAAATACTCATACAATTAAATTTGACAGTTACTGAAGTCGGTGCCAAGCCTACTAAACTAATAGACTTTCTGTTGTTGCACATTCACATTGATTTGGCTCTGACTTCAATAACTGTCAAATTTAATTAAATGTATTTGTATCGTATTTATTAAGTTATTTTTGTACTTAAGTTTTGATTATATAAGAATAGTTATTTCGTACTTTTCAGTGTTTTTTTGAAGTCTGTTTAATTTTTTTATTAAATTTTTTTTATATCTTCTTTTTGAGTGACCTTGGCCTAAATAAATATTTAGGACAAATCTACAATTAACTTCTATACTAATTCTGGAGTGCAATGATTCATCAATATAAATAAATAAAGGTTATAACCACGTTATTTGGTGTATCTTCGAAACCCAATTTCCAATACCAGTGAAATTTAAATGGGACCAATTTGGAAGTGTATATTTTCAAATAAAGAAAGAATTTTCCAAATCGGTTCATAAATGACAGCGTTCTGAGGTAACAAACATTAAAAACAAATAAAAAAAAATACAACTTAATTGAGAACTTCCTCCTTTTTTTCAAGTCTGTTAAAATAGTGTAAGTTTTTGCTACAGTAAATTCACACGAAACAGATTTTGCATTTAAAATATAAGTAAAAGCATATGCTGACGTTATGTTCACATCACCCAAGGAAACGCTTCAGATTACAAACATTGAGGACTAATATGCCTTCGAGCCAGAAATTTGACCAGCATATACTTTTACTGTTTTTAGTTGCATATATTTAGCTTCGATTGTGTGAAACTACCATGAGAGAAGCTCACAAATGGTAATTTATGCTTTGGTGTGACGATGCAAAATGCTCGGTGCTTCTTGCATGTAAGAAAATTAACAAAAAAATAATCAGTGCAAAATGTTTCATTTAATAATGTTATAGCAGATTTTTAGAAAATATTTGTATAAGCATACCAATTTTAATGGAAAAGAAATTGTAAGTTTGATGTCTGTCAAGGCAATATAGCTCTTGAATGGATGCATCGAATTATCAGGCATTTTATTTTATTTAGAAGTTGCTGTTTTTGAGAATGTTTTGCACTGGTTTTGGTAAGAATTTGTCCAAATTATTTTTGTGTTAGATGTTTTCTTTAACTTTAACTTTGTTTAACTTATGAATCTCCTCCTTTTTACAGACTGCTAATGAAATGATTAAGAAAAAAAAGAAAGTTTATGGTGAGATAGCTAAGAGAATAGAGAGAGAGAAGCAGTTAACGGTAATCCAACAAAAATTAGAGTTGAAACGTCACCTACAAGACAATGTTGTTAAAGCGATGAGACCGAAACGCATTCAAGCTGGTACCAAAGTGTCCGCACCTGTCTACAAATTTCAGTATGTTAGGAAAAAATAAAATTTCAATGTAATTTAAAAAAATGTATTTTGTAATAAATAGTTTTTTGTCATATTTTAATGTACATACATTGCATAAATAAAAAATATACAAAAATATCATTTTTCTCACCTGGCTAAATGCAGTCCGAATGTTCATAAACATTTTTATATCGAAGCCGCTCACTCAGCGAAAAAATCAACCATAACGCATTCTGGTATTACAGATCCATCCATAAACCAAATTGCATGATGTGATTCTAGTTAATACTATAAAACATGTATCCATCCTTTTTGATGTTTAACTAGAATGCGTTATAATCAAAAAATGCCATAACGTGTTAACAAAATATAGCTATGACAATAGTTATATGTACATATATTTATTCTTAGATATATAAAAGAAGTAAAAGTACATATACATTTGAAATAAAAGGTACTGAGTCGGAACATTGTAACCAACTTATTAACTTTTAAGTGCCAATAGAGTCGCAGTACTACTAGTAATAAACATAAATCTCCAGACAAACACCAATATTTGTATGGCCTTAAACTAAGCACTAACCTTTAGTAAGGTTGCCACACAAATCAATATTATATAGTAACGTGCATACTAAAACAAGCTAGAAAAGTTTTATTCCTGAACTGATATATCGTTGGAATTAGAATTTAGGCTCTCCATTTGGAGAATAGTTGCAGGGCCGCGCCGCCTGGCCCCTATGTGTGCGAAATATGCGGCACACACAGACTATATCATAAGTCAACATCTATCGTTCGTGCCTCTGATACTGTAGTGGTTAGCATATCAGAGGCGCGAGCTACCTTGGTAACAAGGGACCACAATCCGTACACAGAATTAAGATTTATAGGGTGTCTCTTATTCCTTTTGAAAGATGCATCAGCGTGGAGTCGCGTTATGACTTTGCCTTAGTGACTCGAGCGGTTGCGTCTCGTGTCTTGAATGTGTGGAACCTATTGCATTAATTTTATTTCCTGTTTATAAAAATAACAGTAAAAAAAGAGACGCTTCAAGACACAGGCGCGTCACAAGATCGCCGCGGTCCTGTGTAGATGCATTAAATTACCACCTATTTATGCACTCGATTATTTATACATTCACTATTCGCATAAAACATCTGTTATGAAATCGCGATATGAAATTCTCGAGTAATTCCTAAAGCGGTAACTTCATGGTAACTGTCAGTCCATTGTCTTTGGTAAACTTAAACCTAACATCACATTGTTATCACCACAGATCACACTTGTGTTCAGGGTTCATGGGCGATCCTTTAGGACACTGCCACGCCTGCGCGAACTCTTCAGAGTTACTAAGCGTGCCAATCACTCTGATTTTGTTTGGACTGTGTACGCCCTCCACCATTTTGGATTTGAGGGCGCCAATTGTGGAGTTGCCGCACCATATCTGTTGAAAGAAATGGAATATAATTCAAGTTTAACCGCATTCTAAACAAAGTGTAATTACTTTATTCAAGTAAACTATTTTTGAACTGTAAATCAGCTCATGGCTCCGCTTTACAACATGTCCTCTTTGGTAATGTGGCTATGTATTTTTAAAAAGTAGAAGGAACTCGCTAAAGTATTCAAAATTAAATATTCCACTACATCTATATACCCAAAAATGATTTTTGGTACAGTCCAAAGCGATCGCGAAGAATGTAGCGAACGTCATTTCCTGGTATGGTGTTTTTTTAACTATTTGAAAGTCTTATTAAAACAACTTCTTCAACTTCTGTCGTTGACATCCAGAGACTTATCGTCATTTCAATAAATTGCAATATATCATCGCATCACCGAGCAGCACATACATTTTTAAGTAAACTTTCGTAACTTCCTCCTCTTACCATATATCCTCACACCCTCAATTCCATTTTAAAGCGGACATACATTCCGTTTGATTAGATACAATATTTTTTTCTACAAATTGGTGTTATTTTGCGGAAATCGATTTCAGACATTATTTATAATTAATTTATGCTCCAATAACTAATTTGTGCTATAATATATTATGTAAGTAAATATATTTTTGCTCAGTTAGGTATTTGTTAGTCTGAACTCTAAAACTTTCTTGAGACTGCTTCGTTGAGAAGTGAAACATATGCCGATTGATAGTATTCAAGTTTTGGTGGAATACTGCTACAAATATTTATTTAAAAACAGAAATCAATTAAACAATTTACAATTATAATAATAAAACTCCTGACAGTTACACAAATTGTGTGACCCCGGACTAACCACTAGGTACCGTGGCCCGTGGCTACCACACAATGGACTGACGGGGTTCTCAGCGACACCCAGACTCCTAGCCAATTCCGAAAAGTTCTTTTTCTATATTGACTTAACTAGGTATCGAACTCGAGACCCTGCAGATCTGCCACTACACCAACGGGTTAGTCAAAATATTTAACAAAATTGATGAAATCGTAAATATTACAGTTATATTCGTGCTACTGTTTCTTCACTAGTATAAACTATACCATACTTATACACCTATAATTTTTAGCTAATTTTAGCCCAAATCTCCAAACCTACTTAATCGACATGTGTTTCGCCTCTCAACGACACATGCTCAGGATATTCCAGAGATCAGACTCGGTCGGCTAACTCGCATTGAATCAAAGTATGAGTCATTGTATAGATTCAAGTGTTACTTTGCGGAAATCCATCGCATGTGATGAATTCCTAAAATCTCTAGCAATTTTCCGCCCAAACTCTAAAAATCACCAATCGACACGTGTTTCGCCTCTCAACGAAGCATCTTCAGGATATACCAGAGATAGGATTCGGCCACCTATTCGGTGCTGGTTAGGTGGCCGAATCCTATCTCTGGTATATCCTGAGGATGCTTCGTTGAGAGGCGAAACACGTGTCGATTCGTGATTTTTAGAGTTTAAGCGGAAAATAGCTAGAGATTTTAGGAATTTATCACAAAGTATGAGTCAGTTGCAAGGCATAGATTTGCGTAGAGTAACACCTGAGTCTGCAATATATTAACATATTTATACTAATATTATAAAGAGGTAAACTTTGTTTGTTTGTATGTAACAGATAAACTCAAAAACTACTCAACTGATTTCAACCGGGTCACTAGTATACAATATAAAGCTGTCGCTTGGGCTTACCTGCGCAAATCCTAAAAAGAACAGCTGGTCCTGCGAGTACTGTGGTAATCCTGGGAGCGCCGTGCGTTTTTCGGCCGCATGCCGATGCGCATACAGTGAGTAAGCGTTCAGTGCCGCTCGCAGACCGCCGTTATCCGCTATGTTCTCGCCTTGAGTATTGAAACCGTGCACCTATCGAAGATTTATTGAATTTTTAGTATGATTTCCCAACATTTTTTTTTTGTCTTCCGTTAAAAATAACTTAGGACCATTGAAACAGGTCTTATAATCTATATCTATACTTAATATGACAAATGAGAAAAAATTTGATAATTGTATATAATGGATAAACTCAAACACTACTCAATCGATTTCAAAAATTATTTCACTTATAGTGCTACATTATCAACGAGTAACATGGAATGTTACTCGCATTTGAAAAATAATTCTACCCGTGCGAAGCCGGGCGGGTCGCTGGTGTTGTATAAAAGTGTGTTGTGAATTTTATGTGTTTTGTCACTCAGCCCTCTCTAATAGGGACTTCAGCCTATGTTTTAGTGATGGAAGAACTCCCCATGGACTCTCAATCGGTCTTTAAGCAGAGTTGTGTGGGACTCAAATCGAAAGGCCCTCTGATGGCATTTATAGCTTAATCGATCATGTTGGGGCTTATACTGAAGACGGTGTACTACTGCTGTCTGCCGTGCGATTCTTTAAAGCGAATTAGTCGAATTCACTTCTGAATCCGCGGTGAGATTGTCAACTGTGGACTGGTATTCTCTAAAGTCGACAGAGATACCAGCGCCGCCTCGATGAGTGCGGCAGCGAGTTATACCATCGTTAATGAATTTTTGACGTTTCGCTAAATATGACAATCTTATCTAAAAAAAAAACAAGTTTTATTTAACGTAATTATCTCAGAGAAGTTAAAATACACTAAGATGAAATATCTACGGAGATGTTTAGTCTTATAGCAATCCCCGATAAACTCGCATCTAATGTCACTTCACTTCGCTCCTAGAATGTTTGGTTTAGAGAAGAGAATTCCATTTGAAGGTCAAGTGAGTTCGAATGCGAAGTGGGGTGAATGTTCGAGCGAGTCTCGCTTGGGTGATTCGAGTTTTAACAGAATTGAATTGAAAAAACATGCTGAATTTAATTCAAACATCCTTTCATTTTTATTCACGCAAGTGTGGATATATCTACATGCTCTTGAGTAGTAGTGTAGAGGCGCGTGGCGTGTTTTACGGCTCACGTAGTTAGATATCTGCGGTATGTAGTAGGTAAATGTCATACTAATCGAAGTTTCGTGGGAGTGTAGAGGCGTACACGTGTGGATATGTGAGTGTGGAGGCGTGTCTCGTCGTATAGTTGGGCAGCGGCATGTAGTACCCGTTTTACTAGTCGATGATGTGTGGGAGTGTTGAGGCGTGCACACGTGGATATGTGGGAGTGTAGAGGCATGTCTCACCGTGTAGTTGGGTAGTTGCGGCATGTGGTACCCGTTGTACTGGTCGATGATGCAGCGCACACGCTCGTGGTAGTGCTCCAGCGTGGCCGCCGACCACCATTGCTGCAGGTTGCCGGTCTCATCGTACCGCCGCCCTGACACGCGCATACGCATACAGATAACACTACTGTGAAAGAAACACTACTATGCCAGACAGAAATACCGATAAGTGTTCCATTTCTGCAATTTTAGACTGGAATACTAGAAAATTAAATTAATTTTGTTTTAAACTTGAAGAACCTGAACAACTTTAAAAAACCTTGTAGAAGGCCTATCCACTGTACGATGATGTACTTAGTGAAAGGAATAAATAGGCACTCCACGCATGTAACCGAGGGATCAAGTGCAAATAAGTGCGCGGGGTATCTTTGGATAGGATTCCAAAAATTATATATAGAGGTTTCAAAATAACTACTTTGTCTATTAAGTCCATAGTTGCTAAGATATGTGCTTTTAAGGGAAAAGTTATGTCTCCACCTTCTAACTTTACAATTATGAGGTGGGAAATTCTAAATTGGTTTGAATAAGATATATGTCGTGTAATTTTTGAGGTACCTATGGGGATTTTCAGTTACGCACTCAGCAATCGCAGAAAAATTTTCACGGTGTTATTGATTAAGGCTATGAGACACAAACTTATTTTTGTTGTCGATTAAATGAATATTGTGAATACCGATTACGGAATCCTTCACTGCGCGTAGTCCGACACGCACTTGACCAATTATTAAAATGTATATACATACCTTGATCATCGAAGCCGTGTGTTACTTCATGGCCCATTATAGCACCGATGGATCCATAGTTGATTGCCCTGAAAACACAATATTATTTTAGCTGTAACAATTTTTATTAATAATTATTGTAAAAAATGAATATTTAAAAAAATCATCTCACTCTATTCCGTTTCCATAGAACGGTGGTTGTAGAATACCAGCAGGGAAAGCTGCAAGGAATTCAAATTATGTGTTACATAATACCACAGATAATACTAACCACTAACGACTACTACTACGACTACTACTACTACTACCACTAACGATAATACTATTTTCCTTTCAAGAGGCGATCATAAAGTCAAAATTAGAGTATTCTATTCAAACAAACGCAGTTAAATACAAGGCATTTTTAAACCTTGTATTATTAATGGTGCGAAAAAAATTTGGGCTGAGAAAGACCGACAAGATAAATCAGGCATTATTTTTATTATCATCTATCATCGTGCGCTGAAGCATATGACTCAAAATTCCCGGTATATCCCGGTTTTCGGTACTTCAGTAATGGATGTAATACTAGGGATTTTGAACGAAGAGGATTATAATGCTCATATACAAAATCCTTCGCTAAAAATCTATGTTACACTTATAAAAATTACCGACAGCAAATTAGGTACCGAAATTGGTAAATAAAACAATTGTAATGATTCTTGGAGTCTATTTATCTTAAAAATAATCGAAATTTAACAGCATTTACTATTTTTTTTTTTTTTATTATAAGGATACACCATCGACCTTATCACTATGTATTTATATTATTACACTTTGTACTAATAAAACTATATTCTGGTGACATGTGTCTTTACAGGTGTATACAACGATTCACATTTTGTTCATCTAAATGTATTTAATTAAGATAGCAGTGATATGCACAAACGTTTATCGATTATTTACATTAAATCCAGAAAAAAAACAATGAAAAAGAACAAAAGACTACCACACAGAACCAGGTTAATTGTAACGCACGCCTGCATAGGAATACTACACGTCACTACTAAAAAAGCAAATGAAAAATCTCGGGAAATTTGGGTCGTCTCCATACTTTTGTTAGCAATCATGATCTCGATCATTACTTATATTATGTATATTATGTTACAGTAGCAATTTATCAAATGCATAGTATTGCTTTAATGATAATTTTAAACGACATAAAGTTTGTTTTTATAGCACATAAAGTTTGGTTCCGTAGCCAAATAGCAAGAAGTTTAACTCTTATGTTTCGTCCTATTCGTGTCTGTCCATGTCACAGACGTTTTACGCAGTGACATCGGCACTTTAAAGACGAGGTGTGGTGTATACAATGATGTGATGATTGCAGGCAATTTACCAAAAAAAAGTTAGGGTGACACTTCAATCTCCATAAAAAATGACAAAAAAATTAATGCAGATAAACATGTGGGGTGTTTAAATAGGTCTTCAAAAAGTATATACAAGTTTCAAAATGACTTTGGTGTAAAACATCTTTTGCGGCAGGTCAAACCGGCTGTTGGCGTGGCGACGACGTGGAGATGCGCACGCGCTTATACTGAGTTCGTATACCTATAGCGTATGCAGTGTTACTATTCACTTCGGAACACATTGCCTGTGCCTTTAAAGTTTTAATAAATTATCCTTTCATGCATATTTTCTATGCAAAATAATCTCGATGTTTCACATTTGCCAGACGTGACGGCCCATTTTTTTTATATAACTCAATAGTTGGAGAGATATGCGCTTTTAAAACCGTAAGTGTATTTTCCTCTTTAACTTTTCAACTATGGGTGGAAAATTATGAAAAAATTTTAAGCAATGCGAACAAAAAATACTAGATATTTAGTTTGAATAAGATATGTTGTGTAGTTTTTGAGATATGGTATATTTTTGGTTACACGCTATTTTGAGTTTAACGACCGCGGAAATAAGTCGCAGGTGCCTTCATAAATGTCGTCTAAGGGGTACTGGTCTGTGTTCCCATATCACCATAAAAGCATGTTACATGTTAAAAAGTTAAACATATTGGACTATAGTATATACTCACTGACTGAATTCAGTGTGGCTGAATAAAAGGCGTTTACAGTGGTCGCTGTCGCTACCCACCTGAAAATAATTGACGAACGATTTAGCAACGAATTCGAATATCCACTGGTTGAAAAAACACAATTTTCGTCCTGTAATAGTACCTGTTCCTATCTGGCTTCTCTCTCAATGACTCCAATGTTTTCTTGACGGCCGCCCAAGTGAGCTTCAAGTATGTTTCAAATAAGTTTCCTTCGGCGACTTCCGCCTTTAAAAAAGAAGTAAAAACGATAAATTGCATAAGGAATTGTTTTATTACTCCTGACAATTTCAAAGATTGTGTGATTCCGAACTGAGCACTTGTTGTACTATGGCTAACCGGCTTGTACTATGGGTACCAAGATTATTAATACCAATAAGTAGGTATTAGTGTCATATTGTGTTAAGAGTCTATGTAGACTTTGGTGTGTTTGGTGACCGAGATTTCGATATCTAAGAAGATTAAGAGTTAGATATTTGGATACATACAACTTCAACTCTTTATTCTGAAATCCTTAAACGTGGAAGCATGATGAGATAAAAAATCTCATTAAAAAAATCCAGAAAAAACCTTGTTTTGCACAAAGATTCAGTTTCATCTTCGAAATTCTAGAATTTTAAAATGATTTTTACTAAAATGTGTAAGTAATTATAATATCTTAAATCACTAAAACCAATTCTTTAATTGGTAATGTAGTTTTCTTGCAAATTATAATTACGTGCAAAAACAAATGTTGAGATTTCTCCGCGCTAAAATGTGATCAAGCCGCAACTGCGATAATCAACTTTATCGTTATCGCCATAGGGCGCGGGGGTAATGAACGAATTCGGTTGCAACAGGCTGTATAGGCGGACTCTTAAAATAGAAAGACATGTTTTTAATTATGTACAATATTTTCTATGTTATGTATATTGTCGTCTCAAGCGATATACGAACGATAGTGGAACGGCAATCGATATCGTAGTAGAAGTCTAACTAAACTGCTTGTCTGTGATTGGCTGTTTCTATTGCGCTATATCACCGTGTTTTGGCGTTAGTTTCGATTTTTTCACAACATGTAGACATAGTCGAGGATAAGGTCGTCTGTGATTGGTTGATTCGATTATGATGCACAATGAACACCGGAAGTGTTACCACGTAAAGAATTATAGCTGCGTCGCAGACGCGCGATGATCGTTTTAAATTGGTAATTATGGTAAAACGACAACATAACTAGGGTTGCTACTAGCAGTAGTTTTTAGTTCACTGATTAATCAACAGAGGCAGCAATATCGTGCTCGATTTAACAACATGACGCGATCGATCGCGTAAGACTCCCCTATCGCTTACTGGCTGCAGTTACATAATAAGGTAGCGTGTCTTGGAAATATGAGTATGAGTTGGCGGAGGTACACCTATGGTTATCAACTTTTTTTGAAAAAAAAATAACGAATGTAATCCTTTGAATAAGAAAAAAAGGAAGGTAAGACGGACTGCAAGTACAACGGTCCACCTTTATAATTTGAAAACTAATAGCGCCACCTAAAAATGAGTTACGTCAAGAGATAGATCTTCATATTCTCGCTTTCGGTCAGTGTACTCAACGCCATCGACCGTAAGTGCACATTATAAGCAAGTTAAGTTTATTTTTTTGTTTTGATGTAAAATTAACGATTTTCAATTGGCCTGTAGTTTGCTTTGGTTTATAATAACGTGACAAGTGGTGTCTGTGTGCAATGTGACCCTATGATTAGCCTAGTGCCAAACTTAGTGAACAATAGTGTCATTTATAATCTCGAAATTTGAAATTGTTGTTATTTATACCCAAAAAGCAAAACGGACCAATGTACCGTTTTTTTACAGTATAACAATGTAATTTTTTTTTGCTATCGAATTGTTTTTTTTTTCTTCCTTCTAGAAAATTTTTGGGATGAATCTTATATGAAAAATGAGATTATTCAAGTTTGTTTGGGAAGAACGGGCCTTAGAAAGATCGATTTGAAGTACCGAAAAGTATGTTAAAAAAAAGATTGAAAATATATGAGTACTAGAAATATAATAAAACTACAGATAATAAGTTAGGCAGGTTTGAACAGATCTTTACTAAGGATCAAGTAACTGAATTAGCTTCCTACGTTTAACAGAAAGAAAGTAAACAAACTCAGAAGGTTAAAGAGGCACACGGTTTCGATGATGGAGATGGAACAAAAGCAAAGACTGAAAAAGCAACAAAGAATAGTACAGTGAAGAGCTAAAAAGACGGAAAGTGTTAGAAAAATAATAATATCAAAGAAAAGAAAAGCTATAAAGTAGATCCAAAAAAAAGAAAATTAATAATCCATCCGACGACAATGATCCTGAGTATCGATAATTATTGCTCTCACGTGTTTTCTAAAACGAATGGAGGTTGGATGCAGTATCCAATTGTCACTTATAGGCACATTGTATTTGTGTTGGATAAGGCAATATTTGACTGTGAAATATGTTCCAATATATTTTATATGGAAGTCCGTTTTGCCTTCGTATATGGTCTCTTCGGCCTCTCCCATGAACGTAAAATGGAACAATTTGAGTCTTTATAAATCTATGTTATTATCTATGATTTCATGAAAGTTTAATTAATACTTATGTAACGTAGATATTGTAATGTTGATTAGTTTTATCCTTAAAAGATTTAAATAAAACGAATAGTTTTTTTCTACATTCTATTTTTCTTAAGTGGTCCGTTCTGTCTGCCTTTCCTCTATTTGTAAGAAAAACTAAGTACTTTCAAATTTAAATTTTTATTGCTTTAAATATTATATATATATATATATATTTTGGTAACAATTTTTGGTTGTCTTTAAAAGTTTCAAAACCAGTTTTACAATCTAAGCTTAAATTCAAATAAATAAATAAATCATTTTTTACTAAATTTATGGACGATCTATTTCTCCCTTCTCGCCACTTCACATTCATCACCAAAAAAACTCTGCAGTGAAAGTTGAGTTTGCGGGAACCGAAAGTAAAAAAGAAATATTTTATTTTATATTTGGCAAGTTATCAGACGCATTATGTTGCAATTTTTCAATGGTATTTTTCTCTGAAAATATTTTGTCATTATTAGTAGATTTTCTTTGGATCTCTTTAAGTGATATTGACTCGGAATATAAATCATCCATTTTGATATTTCATCTGTCTTGTAATTACCGTTTCAAAACGTTTAAATTCAACCTCATTTTTCAAAGATATGCTAGGTAGTATTGAAAGCCAGTTATCTTCACTGAAATTGAAACATTTTCTCAAATAAGAGGAGGATAGCATAGGAGTGTTTTGTTTTGCGCCCCACGGTAAATTTGAAATAAAGTATTTTCGCATAATTTATTTTTACGCAAAAGTATAAAGTATGTTTATCAAAAATAAAGTAAGATACGTTATTATAAAGTATGGTTGTCGATCCTACCCGCACCACGTAGCGCTAGCCAGTGGCACTGGGCAGTGGTCACTCACGTGCAAATAATGCTTGTCGAGGCGCTCGGCGCGGCCGAGCCAGTGCGGGAAGCCCACGAAGTGGCGGATGGCGCTCAGCTTGGTAAGCGTGCGGCGGCGCGTGGCCACGTCCATCCAGTCCAGGCGCCGCACGCGCGCCGCGAACGCCTCGCGCACGTCCTCCACCATCTCGATAGCCTGCGAATCGCAAATATACCTCTACTTCAGAGGCTACACTACATTTCGTTGACTTCTCAACGCATGCCATAGATAAGTGTTTTTTAACTCTTTTTTTTTTCTCGACCCCTGGCATGATTAGGGGCCGTAAGATCAATGGTAGTTTAAACGACTGAAGAGAGTTTAATCTTCCGTCTTATTATTTCGTAAGATCAATGGCAGTCAATCGATTACGAGCAGATTAAATTAACGAATATGGACAAAGAATCTTAAAAAGAACGAACGAACTGTGAACGAAACGAATAATATTACCATGTGTAAGACATCAATCTAGGTTTTACTAATTCGTTCACTATTTCCATTTGATATTAGGACAGTAGATTAAACTGTCGATCGAATTTCGTCGTAGATTACGAAATCCTTAGTTTAAACTGCACTTGATCTTACGGCCCTGAGTCAGTTTATTTAGTCAGTTTATTTTTGGTTTTTTCTATTATATTCGTCTTTATTCCTTCTATAGGTACATGCTTACATCCTTGCCACTCTTCTCGCGACCACTTTACAGATAAACAAAATCTGGTGACGCTTCCAAGATCGTAATAAAACTATGTCAATGATTTTAAAGAATAAGATATTGAAAAATCAAGTGCCGTGCAAGATAGTATACTGCGAGTTCGGGCAATAATATATTCTGCAGAGAGCGATGAGCGGGAATAATGAACAGGTATTACACTGTACAGCTTTTTCACTGAAATGGTTGTATTTTTATTACAGTTTAGGACCTACAACCCTTGTTCTTACATTTGTCTAACTTGTGATCGGGACGCCTCTGGAAGTCGAGACCCACAGGTTGAAAAACACGGCTTAAAGTACCTACCGCAATTCTACTTTTTGTTGGCAAATGCATCAATTCATGCATCAAAATTGGCCAATAAGCACAAAGCCGATTGTCCATTAATTAAACCTGTGCCAATTTACAGATTTTATCACCACTAAAAACTAACACTACTGGTAGGGAATTCACTTTCATACTTTTGAACCAAAATGGTCGCGCACAGTACGGTTTTAAAGCATCATTTACCCTCGAACATTAAGGTTGTGCAATAAACGACAAGTCGAGGTTGGCCAAGAGACTACAGGATGGGGTTCTTCAATAAAAGTGTGAAAGGGTTTTTACAGGGTGGGCAACGCGCAAGTGATACTCCTGGTATTGCAGGCGTCCTTAGGTTGCGGTAACCGGTTAGCATCGGGTGGGCCGTATGTTTGTTTGTTACCCCTGCATAAAATAAACTAACAATTGACTGAACAATGTATCTAAAAAATAGTTCGTACAAGAAATATATCTGTGTTACAGATAGATTTCTGTAACAGCTTAACAGAGATTTATATGCAAAAGTCGTAATCAATATATTTAATTATTTTTAATGTCCAAAGTCAAGGTTCACAGTTGACTTTGTATTCAATGATGCTCAGTGGATCGTTGGTTCAATATTGTTTTAATTAGATGTTCAGTGATCTCACATTTAAGAGTATCTTCTTCGATTAAACAGATTTTATCAGTAAAAGTAAAAAGATTTCAATTTTTATACGTAGTTGTAATCAAATTGTCTTCTTCATAGGTCGATGTTTTTATAACTCAAAAAAGAAAATGCCTACACTACAAAATTGGAATCAAATTGATGTGATAATATAATAATATTTCCAGCATAGATTTAGTAGGTATATCATGGCTCAATTTCTAGCTGCTTCTGTTATTCTCATAGATATAGATCATCCTCAGGTACCTAATTTTAAACCTTATTTTAAATATTAGTAGAGTACCACAACCTATAGTATCCTAACTTACCTTCTGCCTGGACGTCTGGTCGAAATGCTTATTGACGTAAAGGTAACTGAGAGCCATTCCGAAGTTGGCGTTGACGTTGGCGGTGCAGCTCTTCCAGCGCGGCGTGCGCTGCTGCAGCCCGAACACTGCTTTCGAGAATTCGAACCCGAGGTCTCTGAACGCGTTTAGAGTCATTGGAGCGACTGTAGAAAACACACTCCACCACAGGAAGCGCTCTGAGAACAGAAACAACATCATCAATACTGGTAAGGTGATTAACTTTTTTTTAAATGATATTTTCCAAGGACTAAATTATTTCAAATTGACAATTAGTACTATGAATCTCTATCAACGAAAACAAATACCCGCTATTCTGATAAAACAGATTCTAATTAAAACAAAAGGGCTGTAAAAGTAATGTAACTCGGGTTGTAGAACCGACGTATCTATATTATACAACTTTGTCTAAATTATAGGTACCCTATACCTACCTAGTTATTGAAGATTAATATCTAGTCGATTTAGTTGAGTAATGCCAATTACTTAAGGCCAGTTATATAATAAGTAATAGTATGTTTATTTATGTTTCAATCTCATAAAATCTGTCTCCATTGATTTGAAGATATTTTCGAGTCAATTACAAAGCTAACTAACATACAATTTGATTTATATCTCATAGAAGAATTTATTGTAATAACAATCATTCGAAAAATGTACAAATCATGATGCTTTGATCGAAAAGCATATAACTGACGTCTGGTACAATATAACCGTTTTATGCCCAAAGGAGCGAGACATGTACGATGAAGTGAGGATCGAAAACGCAATTCATAAAGCACACAACTTTCTCTGTCGAAGTTCAAATGTTACTCTTACCGATAACAATGGATTTTGTTTCGGTGAGTAGCACAGATAGTTTCTGGAGATAAGGCAGGTCCATGACGATGACGCGGTCGGCGTTGGGATGAAGAGTGACGCTTGTGTTGGAGAAGATTAGCTTCAAGTACTTGTCCCAATTGTGCTGAAAGAGGAAAGCAATTGAAACATGATTTTCTAGAGAGCAAAACGACCAATTTCTACTCGCAATCAACTTATACTGATGTTTCATTTGAACGCAACTATAGTTTAATTAATATTTCACTAATATCTTTTTAATGTAACTAAAAATATGGGCTTTCGAAATTGAAACATTTAAATCCGTTGTGTCAAAAAGATACAACTCGATCTTGAGTATTTTGTGGATTCATATTAGTCAGGGTTTACAATGGCGGATCAGTTAAAAAATTTCATGATTTTAAGTTAATTGATTAGGTGTTATTAAGTTTTGTTGGATTATAATTAGAACATTATTCGTTACGATCTCAATGACAGCAAAAGATCGGTACGAAAGGAGATGCTGGTAATAGTAATGCAAGTTTGAGATCAAAAGCAGTCAGATCTAGTAAATCCGTCAAACCTCTTTCCACTGCGCCGGCCCTCCGTTTGAACCTTGGATCAATTGCGACACGCTCACTTCGTGGAACAGATGAGTTCCGCTTCTTCTAACTTCGACAGGAGTCATTATCTAGAATAATAAAAACATTATTATTAATAGAATTCTTTCATACCAATACAAATTACGCGGTCAGTTATTAACAATAACTTCATCGGTATGTATTTTTTATTTAATTTTTTTTATAGTTAAGTTCATTTCTTATTGCAATTTTTTGGTAAATTTGAATTTAGTCACTCGGTGCGAGGTAGCTGAAAGACTTTAGGGACTAAAATAGTTGAGAAAGCAAAACACGTGTCGAGACGTGCCGGTTCATCGATTTGAAATTTGGCGGTATGTTGATAAGTATATACCTAATATATAAATTAAATATAACCGATGAATTGATAATCGGTTATTGTAAAAAATAATTTTCTGATTTCTTTGGCGCGCTATTTGAACTAGAACTGTTGGTTACGTCTCATATTTTCATAGTCTGTAATGTAAGATCTGTAAGTAAATCGTGTTTGTAAAGGAAATAATGGAATCATTGAAGTTCACGCATTTTATGGGAATTAAGAACAATAGTAGGTATACCGAAGAACAAGTAAAGTTGAAGGTGATCCTTTGTGAAGTGTTATCTCTTTGAACTTTTTGAGATCAACCATGGAAAGATTTAAGTGATTACATATATTTAAATGTTTCAAGATCCTTTAGCAACGGCTTGATTAGGATAGCGTTAGATTCAATTTACAAATTGTTTAGAAGTATTTATAAATAAAACTAATGACTTGTCCCGACTTCGCCTGAGTGGGAACTATTATAATGTAACTTATACAAAAATCTTCCGGAAGAAATTCTTTAAATGATAATGGAAACCGTATCAAAATTCGTTGCGTGGTTTAGAAGAAGTGAGCGAAGCAACAGACAGACGCGGACAGCGACTTTGTTTTATACTAAGTATATCGAGATTAGTGGAAACTTTACTGATGTATGTATATATTATTGTATTGCTATAAAATGCCAAGAGTTTTTATATCGTATGTTTCCCAAATAATAAAAATAAAATAAATATATTGAAAGCCTTTTAGATTATAATCTGTAGTACCTACATTTCACAACCTTTCCTTTTGGAGGCGGATAGAATAGCAAAGCACATTAAATTAACTTGACACTTTTACCGATAAGTATTAGAAATTAGACTTTTAGATTTATGCACGATTTACACCTTCACATTTGGCGTGGTAGCAGACCATCTGTCTTCCGAACCGGGGTCCCGGAGTCTATCGCGGGTCAGGTCAATAAGGAAACGAACCTTTTTGAATTTGCTCGTAATCTGGGTGTCAGGAGAAGCTCCCCCAGTTCGTTGAGTGGAACCATAGTACAAGAATCTTTGAATCTAGTTGGATACCGTACGCTGAAGAGGAAGTTGAAGACAAATTACATGACCTCGACTAATCTTTGATCACTAACGTTTGACTTTTGTCTCTTTCTAATTCCTAGAAATACGCCTACTTATAGGTATAAGATTGCTATATGTGAGCGTCCAAGCTAAAAGGGTCCAGTATTATTGTTTTTAGGGGTATTGAGTTAAGACTAGTCGGAATTTAGAATAGTCAATTGATAATAAGAATTAAAAAAATATTCAGAAACTGGCACATATTTTTTTATCAGAGATTTAAAGTTGAAACTGAAAAAGTTTGCTTAGATAAAATTCATTTTTAGTTTGATTGAAAAAAAAAAACACTTCTGCTTATTTGTTTCTACTTAGTAACGTCATATAAAGTCATTTACTATATGAACTTGTAGATAATTGAGCATTAATTAATAATCCTATTAAAATCGCAAAAAATTTTTTCACCCAACTACAAAACTGAGTATATCTCGGAAACTAAATGCCGACCACTGGACCCTTTTTGCTAAGACGCTCACATATATAGATATGTCAACAGCAAAAGATGAAGAGATGGAGAGGTATTGAGATGTTTCTAGGTTTTTCTCGACTTCAACTACCTCCTCAGAGTGCAGCTTTCAGTTTATTAAATACTTGCTCCATGGTTGCGATATACTTATTAATGGTTTACATGCGGAACTTACCAACTTATTGTAAATCAAGCATTACTAAAAAAATTGTAAAATAGAACTCTAATTCCGTTATGGATTAAGGTTGCTAACCCGTTCCAATACGATCTATTTATAAAAAGGTCGTGACTTTTATAGTCTACGCGGGAGGATAGAAGCTAACAAATTTCGTTTTGTTCTTTCTCTTCTAGAAGAGAATAGAAGTCACTTCGAATAAATAAATGAACAATTAAACATGTCTTGAAATAAAAACTTAGTGCTTGCTCAATTACTTAGTTTATTTTAATAGCCTGGTGTAACCAAATAAGTGAAAAGAAAATCTAACACAACCTCCTAAATGATGCTTTTTATGTTACAAACATATTAGGTAATTCTGTCAATGTCAGGTATTGCTGAGGACACTAGTGGATATGAGAGTTATCTTTACATTTACACGCAACCATGCTTTAATAACATGTCACAAGATTTATAAAATGAAATCATATGTAATCGACATAGTTTTAGACATAGTTGAACCTCTGTGACCAGGTTACCACACACAATCACAAAAGATCAAAAGATACAATTATTATGCGTCCCTTTCTAACACATAATTGCCGTAAAAGTGTAATAAACTATTTCATTTTCTGGTTATATTAGCCCGTTTTCTATCATTACCATTATTCTGAGAGATATAATAATTATGATAAACATAGACAAGGTACAAGTGATAGTTTATAACGAAAAACGCATTACTTGTCCTATGCGTTACTGTTTTCCTCCCCTGGCGTCTCCGACGACTACGCAGTCTACAATTCGGCTACTAGGATCACCTCACGTGTCAGGCACGCCTATGCACTAACCTTAGCCAGTTTCTTGCTAAAATCCACGATGTCATCAGCAAAACTGCCAGCATCGGTGTCAGGGTCTGCGATGCTGATCATCTCTTTTATGTACTTGTAATACTGCTCCAGTTCATGAGCGAACTGAGTCGGCTGCAGGAGGTACCGTTCGCTGAAGCCCGGTGATACTTGCTCGATCTAAAATGATATTTTGAAAATGACTCCCTCTTCTTTTAAAACAATTTTAACACTGGTCGGATCAGATTAGAAAAGGAATTTAACTTCAAATTATAGACTTTTAGATTGTCTGAAGAAAAAATAACAGAATAACAGTTAATGTGCAATGTTCACGACTGAAAAGCTAATATATTTTTACGTTACGGTTGGATTTTATGCCAAGAATATAAGGTCGATTATCAAGTGGCATGTGACACGTGATTTGTAGGGCTTATATTTCGAGACTGCGGAGATGTGACCTAAAAATGTATTCTTAACTTCCTAACATTAACGTGTAGGTACTGTAACAATTAGCGGGTTCAAAAATTAAAAACGAAGTTGTGATGCGAAAATTCTTAAGCGTGATAAGTGATAAGTCACAAAATTATGTAAACCTTTACTGGCGGCGTCGAGACGATGTTCTATTGATATTATTTGCAATGGGAATTTTTTATGAGGAGAGTAACAAATATCAATGGGATGTCAACAACACAATTAAGTTGACAGAAATGTCTTGCATACCTAAAGTGTGTGAGGAGAATAATGAGATTTGAGGAGGCGAGAGAAGTTATAAGAACCGCCATACTTACCGCTCTGTTCTCTTCCTAACGCGTTAGGAATACAACGTGAAGATATTTTTTGTTATGTTATGTTTTCATGTTATGTTGTGTCAACAACGTAAAGAGAGATACTATCTCAAGAGCCTTATTTTATTCTTACCACAACTCTATTCCTGCTTGTGTTCCTCACGTCTTCAGCAACTTGCACGCTCAGTAGCACGCTCAAACCCAGCGTACGTCTACCGGTGCCTGCTACAACCTCCCACGTGAAGTTCTCGCTAGCGACGGTGGGTGGCCGTGGAGGTAAGCTCAACTTCTGGAGTATACCCTCAATCGGTTTGATGCCATCTTGTTCTAGTTTTTCTGGTGATTGAACATTTGATTAATGAACAGCACCGTGCTGTTAACTAATTTAAGGAAAATTAGTCAATAGCGAGTTTCAATCGCGTACAGAAGGTTCGGTACATTATTCATAAAATGATTTTTTAAGCTTTATTTCTGGAGATCTATAACTTTTTTTAGATTTTTCCTGTACTTCTTGAGGTTTATGCGTCGAACAACTATTTTTTTTTCACTATTGTCCCTAAATTCCTGTCGAAAATTGGTCGGAAAATATGACATCTTCATTTTATACATAGGTACATAACTGTACCTATTCATCGTAAAGTTAATATTTATCCCATAAATATATTAAGACCCGGCTGCCAAAATTTTGAGCGCTTTTTAATAAGTTTAATGAATGTGAAATTTTAATACATATTTTTTTTATACATTTTGTATCCATTGTCTAAAACTATAACGCACTTACTATATTTTCGTTCGATACTTTTTTTTTTCAATGTGATGCCTTTTTGAGAGATTTTTAAGTGTATCTCCTAAATTGTTTGAGTAAGTTACATAAAATTGCCGCTAACAGGAAGACAATAGAGTTCACTAAATACTGGCTAAATTGTATTTTATTATATGAATTTATATTCCAGTTATGAAGATATTATGTCGCGTTCGGGTGACGGAGTGCGAGGGCGGAGCCTATGAAAGAAAATGTTTTTAGGAGCTTGCTATTAAATTAATTTTTAACAATATTTCTATATTTTTCCCTACTTGAGTGGTTGACCGGGAGACAAAGCACTTTTTGTTATCCAAGGGACTATTTTACTATTTATTGAGATCGTTTCGATTTGATAATAATTCCTTTTTATAAAAGTACTCAGCACGGATTTTAATATAATTCAAAGACAATACAACAATAAAAACAAAATAAATAAAATATATTTGACTAAACTCACCGAACAGCTGTTAATCGACTTTTGTATTCAAAATATTAAGTCTGATGCTTTTAGAGATAAAGGAGGATCAAGTCGTGTTTCGAATCAAATCGAGTTTCAGTACTTAATCTTGCCCTCGATCTCAATATACATGTACATATTAATAAACTTATTGCATATGTATATACTTATTATATATATTTATTATTTTTGTTTTTGTTCAAAATCTTTAACACCTTTTAAATTTTTATTGTTATACACGTTATGTACAAGAGGGTAATTTTAATATTTTTGTCATTTTTCACATAACTCAAAATTGGGTCTGCGATTGTTAATGGCACTCAAAAGCACTCACATACCTAGGTGAAAATGTGTGAGGAGAATGATGAGATTTGAGGAAGCGAAAGAAGTATGTAAGGACCGCGACGCTTGGCGCTCCGTCCTCTCTGACTGCTCGGTTAGGGATACAGCGTGAAGATATGTACGTATGTATTTTTTGAGTAACTTTTCTTAGGAATTAGGGGACAGTAGTGAGACAAAAAATAAGATTGAGGCATTTAAATAAATGAAACTTATGTTGAATCCTGAATGTTGTTTAATTAGTACTTAAATGCGTATTTATACATAATTAATTGCCAATCAATATGCTCACACGCGGGTAACGGATACACTATCATGAACAACAGCACAAGATGGCGGCAAAAAATGCCTTTCTGGTATCAGACAATGGAACTCGATTGGTGCAGTCTGTATACAAAATTAGATGTGAAGATATGCAGCTATTAATTATTATTAGGAAGCGACAGAATTCCTACATTTGGAATTACGATTACAGTAGATATTAAAATTTATTTAAAAATTCCTTGTTTTTCTACCTAGAAATCTAAAAAAGATAAAAAAAGGAAATTATTTAAATTACTCATAGATAAATGTTACTAAAATTTATGTAATCTGATTATAGTAACACTCGTATGATTATTTAAATAATTAACGGCCGAATACTCAAATGGTAATCAAATCTCTCTTCAAGTAAAGTCTTCATTAAAATTGATCGTAGGTTAAATTTAACTGGTATACTGAAAGCTCAATTAACATAAAGTAATGGTGCATTTACTAATGCCTTGTCAACGTGTCAACAATGGCAATATTCAAAATATTTCTGTCAAATTTGGGTCTTGCACAATACTTATCGATATGAACTGCGTTTCACGCAGTAAATTTTTAAATGTTTTCCATTTGTAATCTTAAATCGGATTTATGGAAAATAATAGGAATTATTAAATATTGTGTAAAAAGCCACTTATCACATTTATGTCTGTTTTTTCTATTTCGCAAATTAAACAAGAAATTTAATATTAGGTTTAAATTACATTTGATCTTATTAACAAACCCTCAAACGGAACGGTTTTTTTTTGTCACGCGACATATTTTACAAAATGGATAGTAAGAAAAAAAGAGGGTGTAATTTATTATACTGCCTATGAAAAACACATGTTGCTGGAAATTATAAAAAAGCGAGTAATTTGTTATATACCTACACGATTTCATCGGGGACTTAAATTGGTAAAATATATGTCTGGATAACTTTTATAAAAATCATGCTTTGTAGACATAATATAATATCAAATAAGGAAACTAATGCAACGACAATTTAAAAAAAGCAAGGAACGTGGCTTCATATAGCCTAACCTAAGATCAAATACTTAATTAGCCTTGGAGTATTCAGCCGTCAGTGTTCTTTTCTTCTGTCATGTCCAAGCTCTTTTTTCAAATAGTCTAATCAATCAGTAAGTAGGCCTTGCAAGCAAAGAGTCCGCCACAACTAATAATAATAATTATTCTTACTCACTCGTATCAATACAAGTCCTATACAAAGCTTTGGCCTTGAGCACACTCTTGGGCAGGTTCTCCGTGTCTTCTTCTTCCAGCAGTTCCCTGAGGTCAGTAACCAGCTGCTCCCTGAGCCTCGCCAGCTGGTCCCAAGACGTCGCCCAGTCCGGTACAGGATTCTTCTTGATCCAACCCCCGCAGGCAAACTCGTAGAAATCAGTGCATGGCTCGACGTCCTTGTTCAGGGCAGAGATGATTCTTGACGCTGTAAAAAAGATTAAAAATGGAATTTGTTTCTATTATTGATGTCGTTTCTTTTTTCCTTTTCCATCTTCTAATGTTATAAAATAACTGTGCTGTTGCATGATTTTTTCGAGGAATCTATTTTTTTTAAATTATTTTTCCATATTATTATCATTGACAATGGTTTCAACTCCCATACAGCCTGATTTTTTAAAACAGGCCAAGAACGTGTTAATTTTTTTTGATTGATTCTTCACCAAGTTATTAGGTTGTTTGAAACATATTTTTAATTTTTTTCCTGATTAACTTTATCACCTTTTATATCAATTCTTACAGGTTGAACTTATAAAAAAAATTTCTTAATATTTACCTATTTTGGACATAATATAGGGGGAATGTATTTTTTTCTATTCGATGTAAGGAATGGATATAAGTAGTTACCTTTTTTGAAATAAGAACAAAATTGACAACATGGAGGACCAAAATTCCACATGTTTATAAAATAACGAAAATTAACAAACCTGTCTTATAAATAGACTCAAGAGGATATCCAACAATTAAGAGATAGTACGAAGACAAAAATATGAATAAATATATTTTAAAAACCAACATTTTTGACTTCTAATAAATATTGCGTGTCCTGTGTACTGTACTAAATACCGAACTAAACTGTTTATTTGCCGACACAAACAAATATTGTTAATGTTACTTTAAATTCATCTAACAAATTATGATAATTATGCCATGTGCTTGTCGTAGTGTATATACAACGTGAGAAATTGTGCGCACAACTCCTAGCTCTACTGCGTTTGTAATATAAAATCTAGGCGTGAACGTGATACATTTCCCTTTAAAAGTTGCGCACTTATAGCCACGTGGATTATGAATTAAAATTATTAGACAAGTTATTTCTCGCGATGTTGCTTACTTACTTTGAAGTAAATAAAGATTGCACGATAGTGTTATTGTAAAAATGAAGAAAGGAATTGTTAGATATGGTTCGAGCACATAGAAAGAACGAGTGATAAAAGACTGACGAAGAAAATCTACAGAGCGAAAGCGAGTGGTGAAGGAAGCCAAGGAAGACCATGGTTGACATATCAAGATCAAATAGCCAGAGTGTTAGCAGGCGGAAATGTCAAATAACCCGCATACCTAGGCAAAAATTTGTGAGGAGAATGATGAGATTTGAGGAAGCGAAAGAATTATGCAAGGACCGCGAAGCTTGACTCTCTGACTACCTCGCTAGGGATACAGTTGAAGTTATGTATGTAAGTAAATAAAGATCTGTAATTGACTAAGGCCAATATCACATAATTCTTTCTGTTACGTACCTGTACCGTATTATTTTTATGTACAGTAATTCATTAAACTTTAATAATAACATTATTAAAGTTTAATGAATATCACATAATTCTTTCTGTTACGTACCTGTACCGTATTATTTTTATGTACAGTAATTCATTAAACTTTAATAATAACATTATAAGTTAATGTTAAATGAAATAAAATTTTAAAAATATTTTGTAATTTAACAATATAAATACGAATTACGTAATCAAATGCAATCAGTAATTTTGCATTTCCGGCATCAACCAGTGCCGGTGGCCAACTCTTGACAAGATCAAACTCTAGCCTAAAATTTCTTCACAGATAATATTCAGAGCTAAATATTCTTAGAATAATTGGACTGATTTCCAATAAACATAGCTAACAATATTTATGATAAGCGTAGCTTTCAAATAAAAAAACTCGCATCTAAATCGGTCCACCTGTTCGAGAGTTACATTAAAACAATCGTCAAACTTATAACACCTCTCTTTTCCGTTGAGGATTGAATATATTTTGAATTTGAGTATGTCGCATGTTAGGTGGTTGGCCTGTTTACATACTATCGATAAATAACACTTAACTGCATAAACATACTTCAGTTATGGTATGGGTAACGCACTCCACACGTGTTGGACATTATTATAGAGATAATTACCAATAATTATGTTGTATGAGTATATGTAGTATATAAATATGTAGTATTGCCTGCTCAGGTAAATTATACAACATCATACATATTTATTCCATATCGACAATTTATTGTGAACGCTTACTGTTTGCAACATAATTGGTCAAGTGTGAGACCGAATCGTGCGCGGAGAGTTTTGTACCACATTAATACTATTATTATAAAGAGGTAAGCTTTGTTTGTTTGTATGTAATGGATAAACTCAAAATCTACTCAACCGATTTCAAAAATTCTTTCACCTATAGTAAGCTAACTTATCAGCGAGTAACATGGATTGTATTTTATTTAAAAAAGTTTCTACCCGTGCGAAGCCGAGGCGGGTCGCTAGTTGAAAACAAATTTCTATAACATATTGTATAGACTCGCGTGCTACTTTGCGGAAATCCATTTCATGTGATAAACTCTTTTAATTTATAGCTATCTTCTGCCCAAAATTCCAAACCCACTAATCGACATGTGCTTCACCTCTTAATGTAATGTGAATGTACGAATCATCCTCATAATATTCCAGAGATCAGACTCAGTAAGCTAATTTAAATTAAAGATTCGATACTATAATAGTTGACTGAGAAATATACCTCAAAAATATTTCTAGATTTTGTCACAGTAGATATCGTCATCTTATTTAATACTCAGTGCTAAGGCGCCATTCATTTATTACGTAAGACGATTTTGCCAGTTTTTGACCCCCTCCCACTCCTATGTAAGAAAAAATAAGAATAGGCCTCCCCCCTGTTGAATATCTATTACGTAAGAATTTAAAGGAAAAATGAATACACGTTTGCTTTGTTTTAATTTTCAAATAATTTTTAGAAACGTTTATTTGTACCTACGAAGGTACTAGTATTTTTATTCTTTGGTTTTATTTTAAAGTTTTTTTTATCATTCATCTTTACATAAGATATTGATCAGTCCAAGAGCTCAAAACGCGCTCGGAAAGTGGATCTGCCACTAGAACATCTCTGTTAATAGGTGTCTCTTCTAGTTTGATATTCAGGATTGTGACGTCGTCGACGTCCACCCAATCAACATCAGCTCCGATGCGACACAAAACTTCTTCACCTCGCTTTGAATATATGGCTAAAGCTTCTTCTTCTTCAATATTTGGAATACAGCCATAAAGTTTTTGTGAAGTTGCGTTGCTTTTTTACGAGCGAAGTATTTAGAGCATACTAAACAAATTCTTCCTATGAGCGCGTCTTGTATTGATGGACAGTAAAAATCGTAAGGAACAGTCTTGAATGGGGCCTCAACTTCCATGTTTAAAGACTGTCGCACAAATAAAGATGCAAAGTGATCGGATGCTTTAACATCCTCTGGGGCGGGAAACATGAGCGAAGTTTCACACCGTAATAGGCGTGGTGGAGGAAAAACCCCTTGCGGAAGGATTTAACGAATGTCACTCCTTATATCACCACAGCATTCCTTATCAATGCTTTTTACAATTTGTAAAAAGTATTGGGACTCTTGCACATGTCTTGTATACCAATGTTGATCATATACTAGTACATAAGAGGGGAGTTACCAGGAAGCGCAGTGCGGGCGGCGCGGGTCCGTTGCCATAAAAATCTACACGTATTCGAACGCACGCCTCGGCACTCGCGCTGATGCCCGCGCTTTTTCATTGTATAATCTTAACTTTGCACATATTTGTGATCTTACGTAAGAACTATCAAGACTCTCTCCCACCACTTTGTAAGAAAAAATAAGAAATTTTCGACCCCCCTCCCCCTAAATCGTCTTACGTAATAAATGAATGGCCCCTAAGGTCTTTTTTTATTTTACTTTTATTTCTCGTTCCCCTAACTAAAGCGTCAGGGCCCATATTGGCCGCTTATGTTTATTTACTAATTCTATTTGCATATATCACTATTTTATTACAAGTATTCCATCTTATACTCTAGTACGTTCTTAAATTCCTACTATGCTACACATGAACACATCCAGTGGTAGTCCTGCTTCTACATATTAGGTACAGTACTAAGGTTTGGATTACTCTCCCGGCGTCGATTTTTGATGTATACGAGTAACATCTTTTCATTCGTTTTCTTGCAATCTGTGGGAGTGATTTCGTGAAAAGGGACGGAAATGTGTAACAGGAAGCCGGGAAAGCACGCGCCATTTGATTTGACCAATGAGCTCGCGCGGTGGTGGAGTTAGCCCTCAGATGTACCAATCCATTTTTTTGTATACGTGGCCAGCAAGTTTTGTTTTCGAGAGGTTGGTACTGTTAAAGGTGAGATGTCAGATGTTACACATCATATGTATACGCTAGTATATTAGTATTCTGTGATCATATGTGACTTCTGGACGGCTCGCTCGTTTTTTCCTCACACTTACAACTTGAGCCACTTTCAAAACCAGAGTGAATAGTCATCTTCCGGCCAGACATGATTAACTTTGGGTCTCGTCAATGCTTTTCATCAGGTAAGACAGGGATCAAACGTGGCGTACGTTTCAGTTAAAAAAACATATACGGTATAGATGATAAACCCTTTCTTATCCTAATCCTCATAATAGGAAGTCACTTCACCTCATTTTTATTTTATTTTTAAATAAAATAAAAATAAAATAAAAATGAGGTGAGATGAGGATTAGGATAAGAAAGGATTAGTTCGAAGCTTAATAGATATGTTTATGTATTGATTCGTTTAAGACTAACAGTTTCAAGACAAGCTGCTCTCTTAGCATACCATGGATATGTTTCTTCCATTTTAAGATATGGTATAGTGCTGTAGGGATTTTCTGTTGACGCTGATATCATATTCAAATGTCAAAAAAAGTGTATGAGGGCGGTTGGTGGTGGACATCACCTCGATACTTAATTTTTTTTTTTAATTTTTAAATGGCACCGTACGTGAGTACATTGCCAACGTCAAGTAAAGCGAGAAAACAATTCAATTCAGTAGATGATTAGCGCATTTGCCAATGTCACGCATTAACACAAACTAGTATACAGACACAGAATAAGTAGAATCACAAGTAAATTAGTTCTTTCTTATCGTAAAACTCCTCCAGTAAAGTGATAGTAGGCTTTACTGAAGTTATAAAGGACTTCTTGGAAGAGCGCGAAAACTTCAGCTACACATGTTTATTTAGATCTATTCCATTCTTATCACTTACACAGAATTTTAAAACACAATATACTATCACTGTTGTACTTTAAACCTCCTAAAAATGTAAAAATAGAAAATCTAAATAAAATGACAACCTCACTTCTCCCGTTCCCGCCAAAAAGTCCACCTCGATAGTTGTGTACCACTTTTTAAAAACAATGAAATTTTGCCGCTACCCAGCCTTTATTTATTTGAATTGTGTGTGTTCGTACAAAAGAACATGTCATTGTTTAAAAAAAAGCAGACCTAAATACTAGACAACGTCGAAATCCAAATAAGTTGGTAGTCCCCGCGCAGCGCTTGTCTGTGTACAGTAAAAATGCGTACTGTATGGCGGTTCGCGTATACAATAAATTACCCGATAGTTTCAAGAATGACAACTTACGAGTCTTTAAAAGAAATACTTTTGGCTTTTTCATGTCTCGGTGCTATTAGTCAGTGAAAGATTATCTATATGACAAGAATTTGTAAATTGTGTTGTTTTGTTTTCATGACTGTGTTAAATTGTGTTTATTTATTTTTATGTAAAATTGTGTGACATGAGATATTTAGATAATTTTAATTTTAATGTAACTCTTGTGACGAATTATTATATTGTGTACAAAAATAATTTGTTAAAGGTTTGCACGCCAAAGTTTGGCAGAATGATTACCTGATGTAACTGTTCCAGCAAATAAATACTTACTTACTTACTTACTATGTCGTTGTAACTGCAACTGTTCCAGCAAATAAATACTTACTTACTTACTTACTATGTCGTTGTAACTGCAACTGTTCCAGCAAATAAATACTTACTTACTATGTCGTTGTAACTGCAACTGTTCCAGCAAATAAATACTTACTTACTTACTTACTATGTCGTTGTAACTGCAACTGTTCCAGCAAATAAATACTTACTTACTTACTTACTATGTCGTTGTAACTGCAACTGTTCCAGCAAATAAATACTTACTTACTTACTATGTCGTTCGCCATTAAAGAAATTGCAAAAATTGTTAAGAAGTTTCTGTTAAAAAAATTATCCAACGAGCCGTATTTGCTATAGCGACTGCTTCCTGCGTTACTATACAATCGGCCGTGAACTTTCGCTAGATAAATCTAGGTCAAAATTGAACTTTAGTTATATCCTGTTGCAGTCAATTTGTATGGAGATGGGAATAATGTATTCTTTAACGAGAACTATAAAGTTATCACGAGCTGCATAAGGTCAATTCTTTGAAAGATGCGATTGTATGAAATTATCCGATTGCGCTCAAAGTGGAAAGAGGGGTCATGTTGTATTAATAAATTCTTTCGCAATAGTTGAAAAAATTGAACTCGGATTTATAATTTACTTTTTATGTATGTTTGTGCAATAATTTTAATAATTCGTTTTTATTTGAAAGAATATAATATATATATTTCTATTCTATTTCTAGCTAACATCTAACGATGGAGTAACTGCTTAAAGCTTAAACAAAATAATTTCTCAACGGCTTATATTACAATGATCTTTTAATTCAATGTTCCATTCTAGAATTGTTAAAAAGCTTAGTTGTGAACATACTCTAGATAGTTATTTAAGATAAATGAAATTTAAAGACAAAAATTAAACCAATTTCAAACTAAAAATTATTTTTTATCAATCAAATGTCAAGTATAAAAATAAATTTATAAATGCGATACATTTACGAAACAATATCATTAAATGTAACAGTAATTGACGTCGGTGCCAAGCAAAATCAATAAAGATCAACAGAAAGTCTTCTAGTTTGATAGGCTTGGCACCCACTTCAGTACCAGTCATTACATATTGTGTGATGTAACATTATTTCTAACGTATTTATGACTATTGTATAGACTCAGGTGTTACTTTGCGGAAATCCATTTCATGTGATATATATTCCTAAAATCTTTAGCTATTTTCCGCTCAAACTTTAAAAACTACCAATCGACACGTGTTTCGCTTCTCAACGAAGCATCCTCAGGGTATACCAGAGATAGGATTCGGTCAGCTAACCAGCCAGTTCGATTCGCTGTTAGCTTTGAGCGGTTAGCTGACCGAATTCTATCTCTGGTATATCCTGAGGATGCTTCGTTGAGAAGCGAAACACGTGTTGATTGGTGGTTTTTGGAGTTTGAGCTGAAAATAGCTAAAGATTTTAGGAATTTATCACATGTATTTATGAATGTATTTATTTTGAAGTCAGTTTAATATTTCTCTTAAAAATTTGTTTTTGTTTTCCTCATTATAAAAAGGGGTCTTTTGATCGCTCTTTCTGTCGATTTGGTTGAGATCAGGCCACTTTAGCTCCCTTCTACATCAGGAAAGGAAGACCGCTGAACCTATTCCTGTGTTTCTGGGTGATAGAAGTGAATAATCACCCACCTGTGTCGACACACTCCTCAGACATGCATGGCTTCGGTGCTCGATACTCCGTCAGCACCAACACAGTGGTGTATATCGCTAGCGCTATGAGGGACAAGCCGAGGGCGCCAATTAGGACCGAGGAACAGCGGACGGTGCGTTCTCTGCGAACAAAATAATTATTTTTTTAACTATAACAGCATTTTATTTTATTTATAACAACACAACTAAGATGTTCAGGAACTTCATTGCGTAATTTCCATTTAGTGAAAAAAAATATCAATTTGACATTCTCGACTCATTGATGAATGTAATTAGATATGTATGTTTATGTTTTTTTATATGTTTTTACTATGTCGATTTTCAGTCAATGGAAGTTACACAACTGAGACCCTAGTCTGGAAAAGGCTTCCATGTTGGTCGTGAAAGGAAAGAACAATATAGAGTCATTGATGTAATAAAAATTAGTATGTGCCATCTCTTTATATTACACGCGGTTCTTACAGTAAGTCCTTATTATGTAAGAACCTTGTATAAATCATCGAGTAGGTATCAGATTTGAAATTTGTGAAGAAGCGAAAGAAGTATGTAAGGACAGCGACGCTAGGCGCTACGTCCTCTCTGACTGCCCGTTGGGGATACAGCGTGAAGATAAGTATGTATATATGTATGAAATATTTGTTATGTATATATATATGAAATATTTGTTGTTAAAAGTTGTGACAGATGAAATTTTGTTGCCTCTTGATGGTTTGTCCACCTGGAATGAGACCTGAAATGCATGTATGTCGAAGTCCAATGAATCCAGGTAAATAGAGATAGCTATATTTACCTAAATTCATTGGACCTCGACATACATAATTATAGAATAATATTGGGTCCTTACATATGAAATTGGCGTTTTGTACGAGAGGAATATAAAGTCATTTTTTTTTTGTAAAATATATTTAATTAATCAAAGTATGCACCGTTGTTATCTATGCTTTTTTGCCGTCTCATTAGGTAGTTCATTGATCCCTTTACTAAAAAAACCATGGGGGCGAGAATCAATAAACTCTTTGAAGGCGGTTTGGACTGCCGCATCGGAGTTGAATTTTTTTCCTTGTAATAAGTTGTCCAAATTCCGGAAAAAATGGTAACCTGTTGGAGTAAGGTCCGGGGAGTACGGTGGATATCGCGGACATTCCAATTGTAGCTCATCTAACTTAGTGGTTGTTTGTTGTGCAGTGTGTGGTCTTGCGTTGTCGTGAAACAGCAGTGGCCTAGAGCGATTGACCAATCTCGGTTGTTTAGCAGCTAGTTCTTCCTCATGGTTTGCAGTTACTGACAATAGATATCTGCCGTAATCGTTTGGCCAGATTTTAGAAAGCTGTAGTGAACGACACCGGCGCTAGTCCACCAAACACTCACAAGTAACTTTTTCTGAGTCAATTTTCGTTTAGGGCAGGATTTGGCTGGGTCTCCAGGGTCCAGCCATTGCGACGAGCGCTTCTGATTATCGTACAGTATCCACTTTTCATCACAAGTAATGATTCGATTTAAAATCCCTTCATTATTGTGTCGGTTGAGCAAAGTAACACAGCAGTCGACGCGTGTTTGCAAGTTCGATTCACTCAATTCATGAGGTACCCATCGTTCAAGTTTTTTTACTTTCCCGATTTGCTTCAAGTGGATTAATACAGTTTTGTCACTTACCCCGAACCCTGCAGCTATCTCTGAAGTGCTTTGTGATGGATCCGCTTCCACGATAGCCTTTAATTCTTCATTTTCCACTATGGTCTCCGGCCGTCCATGGGGTTGGTTCTGAAGGTCGAAATTTCCAGAACGAAAACGTTGAAACCAAAAACGTACCGTGCTTTCTATTGCGACATCAGCGCCGTACACATCATTAATCCTTCGAGCTGTTTCTGCAGCACTGGTGCCACGGTAGAACTCGTACTCGTAAATATACCGATATTTAATGTTTTCCATCGTGCGGTAATAAGCGACGCCAAAGAAAAAAATAATGAGGAAAAAACAAATGAATGACTGTTTTCAAAACTCAAATGTACCAGCTAAATGAATTTATAAATTTGAATTTGGAATTGGAAAGTGGTCAGTACGACAAAACGCTAATTTCATATGTAAGGACCCAATATAACACAATGACTTTTAGTATAGCCGATTTAGATTTTATTTATTATTATTATTTTGTATTATATGAGTGTTTGACATGTTATTGCATAATTTATGGATTTTGTAAATAATTGATCTTGACTAAGTAGATGGTTTTTTAAATTATGAGTATAATTGTAGGAACAAATTATTGTAAAAATTTGCGCACCGATTAAAGGTGTGCAAAGGATATATGTACTATGCATAATATCAGTCTGTGTAACATGTATAGGACTAGGATGGACTTATGTACTTATGTCAGCAAATAAATGAATAAATAAGAAAAAAAAATAAAAAAAAAACAAATAAGGCACTGAACGTCAAATCTTAGTAGATTTGACGTTGCGTGTTGCATTGACGTGTTCGATTAAGTAAAAAACGGCACCGAAAACAATTTACAAGAAATTCTGCGTATCGTTTATTTTATTTATTTTTTTGTTACGCAGGAGAAATCTGCACACAGATACCCAATATTATTCAAGAAAGCCGCCTTATAAATATGGTCTGCCTACCACTTGTTCGGAAACCAAGAAATAACCGACAGAAAACTTAAATATAATTTTTTTTTTGCGTTATAACTCGGTAACAAGGTTTACCTTCCACGTTATTAGAACAGGATTTAATCGTCGGCTAAATCAGTTTAGAAAACTGTCTCGTCTAAAAACCTTATAGTCTAGGTGTCACTGGGACTTTCTCTAGTTCATTGTACGGCATGGTATAAACCTAGACTTTAGTCAAAGTTCTTGCCGGTTCTCAATGTAAGTTTTTTCTACAATAGGTATTTTTGCACGTCGAAATCACTGGTAAAAGGGTTTCACTTAATAAAATATTTAGTCAAATGTCAGGTCAACTTGGACGCAAAGGGTTTCCTACTATGTAATGGGTATACTTAATTAATTCTTAGAGACTTGTAAGACCTAGGATTTTTGTTACATTTTTACCATAGTTCTGGTAAGACTTTCTGAAATGTTTAACATTCTAGTTCCAGCAGTTATAGGCACAAGGAGAGGGTAATATTCAAGTCACGTATGTGTACCCAATTCGTCTCTTATTTTATTAATATTTTAAAGGTTTAACTAGTGTAAAATATCTGAATTTACGGAAACTATTTTATGTTACCATGCTAAATTACTACATGTACAAGTTTCTACATTGCATTCTGAGAAGATCAACTGCGTAGATGTTCAGACGGACATAAGACGATTATTAGCAGTATCAACATATGTCGATACTTCACTCTATCATAGATACATATATATGTATAGGCCTTTTTTTGTCATTTCTTTTATGAGGGCATGCTAATTCTCGAAAGTTGTAAGTCCATAATTTTTTGTATCCCGTCTCCACCGCTTGGCACTGTGTTTTGAGGAAAAAAATCGAAGTAAATTATTTTTTTTATTGTTTAAAAACATAATATCTTTAGAAATAAAACGTATTAAAAAAAATCCAAATTTTTTTATAAAGTTTACCAAAATTGATTTTTTTTCAAGTTTTTCATTTTTTTCGAATTCTTTCATTTTTTCAGTTTTTATGGCAATTTTTCGATATTTTCGAAAATTCCTTTAGGGGCACTGCGTGCCCCTACGTGCTCCCACAAAAAAAGCCCTGTATATATATATATATTTTTACGCGGCATCCCTAACGGGAGTCAGGGAGGACGGAGCGCCAAGGGTCGCGGTCCTTAGATACTTCTTTCGTTTCCTCAAATCTCATCATTCTCCTCACACATTTTTGCCTAGGTATGCGAGTCATTCTTTCATTCCATCAGTTACATTCATTCATTCTATCACTGTCCAAAATGTGAAAACTCTCGTGATATGAACGCGCAAGGCACGAGGTGTCACGGCAATAATAGCGAACCATTCGAATGCCTTTTACGTACGTGAAGAGATATGAATCAACCACGTTGTTAAGTTTCACTCAACTCCAGCCGGACAATGACTCTGAAAATTATATTGGTTTCCGGTACATTCATAATAGCATCAATGGACTCCATACGACATTTTAAACGTTTTACGCAAATGGTTGTAAAACGGTATTTAGATAAAATAGGCGTATTGGCTCAGGTGTTATTTTGCGAAAATTTATCTCATCATCATCAGCTACTGTTGACCATAGAGCTCTCACACATCAAGTTCTTTCCCACCACTTTATGCAAAGAGAAGTGGCGTAGACTCCACGAGCGTCGATGGTAGATATTGTAGAATTGAAGACATGCATTTTCAGTTAATAAATTTATGATTGTAGAAATGTCCCATCCATTTAATGACAATTATTTCGGTTATTAACTAGCGACCCGCCCCGGCTTCGCATGGGTAGAAATTAAAAAAAAACAGCTGATGTTACTCGCTGATAATGTAGCTTTTATAGCTGAAATAATTTTTGAAATCGGTTGAGTAGTTTTTGAGATTATCCATTACATACAAACAAACAAGCAAAGTTTACCTCTTTTTTATACTATAGTATAGAACTAATTAATCTGTGGTATAGATATAGAAGATATTTAGATAACAAATGAGACAACAGTTTGAAATTTTTTTAATGTATAGGTAGTGAATAAAATCTAAAATCAAAAAATAAAATAGATCGTGTATTTAATATAATTAATAATTTAAAAAAAAAACGAAAAAGACTGTTTAATATCATATTTCTTTTTACATTTGAAATCTCTACGATTTGCGAATAGAACATTTTTAAAAAGACTAAAAAAGGTGCTCTCGGGAACCATCGCCTTTAGCGCGGTCTCCACTCGACACTCTATAAAGCTAACGCACACAGCTATAATAAAATATATCAATACTTTACGTTAGTAACTAATTAATCTGTGATTAATACGCTAAAATATATGCTGTCAATACGGCGCTAAATGGAAATATATATATTAGCGTGCCATGTGTGTTCATCTAAAGATTAAATGGAAAATATACCGTATAATATGTACTAATAATATCGTATATTTTATATTAATGAATGATAGCTGCTTCTGTGATGCATTGCGACGAATATGTCTAACTCTACGAGTATGCTAGTTTTTAAATATATTATTATTTATTAGCTCTGTACCTATATGTAAAAATAGATCTCTGTATAATAATAATACTCCAGACAATTACACAGATTGTGTGACCCCAAACTAAGCAGTAAGCTTGTACTATGGGTACCACACAACGAAGTTTGGGGGAGTTCCCAGTAAGACCCAGACTCCATTCCAATTCAGAAAAATTCGTTTACTAAATCGACCTGACTGGGTATCGAACCCAGGACCCTAGCTTGGAAAGCAGAGGCATATGCCACTGTGCCAAAGGGCCTGTCAGATCTCTGTATAAGTATATGTAATTGCTGAACTCCAAAACCGTTTTATCGATCACCATGAAAGTTGGCACATATGTATATTTTTTCATGGAGGTTTTTATGCTATCCTTTTCGTAGTAAATTGCCACCACATGGACGAAGTCGTGAGTAAAAGCTAGCTATTTATGTTTATTTAATGTAAACTTCTAGATATATTTTGCTAAAATACAAATTTCTAATCGATGTATTTCGCTTTTGAAACATCCTCAGGTAACCTTGGACTCGGTCGGATCCCTCGCATCAAGTCAAACATGAAGACATTCTCAGAGAAAACTCGTATTTAATATACCCGTAAGATCATGTACGGATAAGACTAATTGCTTGGAAGAGAAAGAGCAGAAGGCAAAAGAAGGATGTAATGTTTTCGATGCTCGGTGTTTCGTCGTCTCTATCTATTGCGTTAGGGTTAAGGAATACAGCGTGAAGATATGTGCATACTATCTTCATACATTTTCTCTTTTAAAGAGACAAGCATTGCCTTTAGTAAATTACTCGCTTAAACCACTTTTGTCTGTGTAGTTTTTTTACATGCAAATATGTGTGCGTGCGTTTATGCGTGTGTATGCGTAACATGTGTGGTACGTGCGTGCATGTGAGTATGTGTGTTTTAAAGTATTTATTTCTAAAGTGACGTCAAGATGTATTATAGTTGTGCCTTTATGGGTTATGTTAGTAAAAGCCTAAAAGGTGATAAAACAGAATATGGAATTACGTACATTGCATAATGTAGAAATCTATAATACCTCAATGCCTTCCTGAACGCCTACAACCGCGGAAATATTGCGTTCTATGCCAACTAATTTAATATTGTTGCATTCAGAATGATTTCTCTTTCCTGTGAATGTCTATTGTACACATGTATATGGAAACTCGCAAAATTACAAAAATCAAATGGATCACTTTTATGTAGTCGCGTTCATTTCATTGAATGTTTCCTCAAGACATCATTCAATTAACGGAAAAGAGATTTCAATTAGTTACGAAAGAAACACCAAATTTCTCTTGTTATTGTTATTCCCTTGTTATTTGGAAGCAGCCTTTGATACTAAGGTGGCATTTTTTCCCAAAATAGTAAAGAACACCATGTTCTGCAAAACAGTAGTTAAGTTACCTACCTATTTAAGTTTAAGTAACCTACATATTTAATAAAAACTGCCCAAAGAAGAAAAAAAAATAATTACTGACAACAAGTTACATTTCTCTGATTGGGCGACAAAAGGTATTAGAAAAAGTAGGGACAGACTTTATGAGTTGTATGATGAAAAATCATACACATCGGATGAAAACTTTCATAGCTATGTCCGCAATTACTCAAAAATATTTAAAAAGGTATCAAAGCACGCGAAATCAATTCATATCGCCAATAAAATTAGTAAGGCAGATAACACAGTAAAAGCGATATGGAACACTATTAACACAGAAGTAGGGAAACAAAATAAGAAAAACGAAGACCTCTCAATATACGTTAATAATAAAATCGCTACTAATAAAAAACAGGTTGCTGATGGTTTTGCTAAATTTTTTTCAAATGCACCTGTACACATTACTAGTGGTCTAGCATCCTCTGCACGTACAGCACGGGCACTATTAAGCCAAAATATAGGAAAGTGGTTCCCTAGTTTTCAGTTCAGGCACACGTTTTCATTTGAGATAGAGAAAACTTTCAAAGAATTAAAAAAAAAGAAAAGTGAAGATTTGTGGGGATTATCTGTTCATGTACTGGCTAATATAATGCCAATAGTAACACCGATTTTAGTAAATATATTTAATAAATGTGTCGATCAAGGTGTGTTTCCCGATTTGATGAAGCATAGTAAAATTATACCAATATTTAAATCGGGTTGTAAGTCAGATCCTACAAACTACCGCCCAGTGTCGATATTGCCAGCGTTGAGTAAAATATTCGAAAAAATAATGCTCAACCAAATGCTGGCACATTTTAACATTTGCAGGATTTTTCATGGTCAACAGTACGGTTTCACGAGAGGGCGGTCAACAACACATGCGGGAGCAAGCTTGGTCAAAAATATACTAGAGGCTTGGGAAGGGTCACGAGATGCCATTGGCGTGTTTTGTGATCTTTCCAAGGCTTTTGATTGTGTTTGTCACAAAACTTTAATTTACAAGCTGAAATACTATGGAATACGTGATAAAGCTCTCGATCTCGTGATTTCATATCTGGCTGACCGAGAACAAAAAGTGAATGTAAATGGGGTTACATCTGTCGGTTCTAAATTAATGATGGGCGTTCCTCAAGGATCAATTTTGGGACCGTTCCTATTTTTGGTTTACATTAATGATCTTCCATTTATGCTTAAAGACCTTTGTGAAATAATATTATTTGCTGATGACACATCATTATTATTTAAAGTTAACAGAAAAGACATAGATATTAGCGGACAGAATAGGACCTTGGCGGATGTCTCGAGATGGTTCGCTGCCAATAATTTACTACTGAATGCACAAAAAACCAATTGTGTTAAGTTTTCCCTATCCAATGTACCCAAAATTTATAATGGACTGAAACTGGATGGGAAAGAATTAGAATTAATGAAATCAGCTACTTTTCTTGGTTTAACAGTAGACAATAAGTTACAGTGGGCGGACCATATCGGGACTTTATCTAATAAGCTCAGTTCGGCAATATATGCTATTAGGCGCATTAGACAGTTGACAGATGTAGCTACGGCTAGGCTGGTGTATTTCGCATATTTCCATAGCCTTATGTCTTATGGTCTGCTACTGTGGGGATCAGCGGCGCATATGAAATCTATCTTTATTTTACAAAAGAGGGCAATACGTACCGTCTACAGTATGAACGCACGTGAGTCGCTGAGAGAGCATTTTAAAGACATTGATGTACTCACCTTACCCTCGTTATACATCTATGAAAACATAATGTACACTAAAAAAAAATTTAGATCTATTTCAAAAGAAAGGCGTTGTTAGTGGTGTGGAAACTCGTGGTCGTGATCAGCTAGTTATTCCTAAATTTAAATTACAAAAGTCAAGTGGTTCATTTTTGGGTAACTGTGTTCGTTTTTATAATAAAATTCCTCAAGAAATTACTCAATTAACGGAAAACAGATTTAAACTTGTCATTAAACGCACACTGATTGGAAAAGCATACTACAAAATTAGCGATTTCATTGAAGACACAACAATAAACTGGAAGTGATCCTCTCTGCGTATGCATTTACTGGCTTTATAGATATTGTATTTTTAAATAACTATTGTACAATGATGGTGAAAAAATGATACCTGACTGAGTTTCTTGTCGGTTCTTCTCAGTATTCAGGTTTTCTTTTCGAACCGAACTAAAGTAGATTTGACGTTCAAAAATACCTTGCATTTGGGTTTACTTGAATAAATTGATTTGACTTTGACTTTGACTTTGAAGTTTTTCTTACCTGCACTAAACTTAAAATCTTAGTAATATTTATTATCATCAAACCACTAACTACGAATTTAAAATACTGATTATTCCCAAACGACATTATAGTTGCAATGAATAGCCTACAATATCAATAATCTATTGCAATAGCCTAAAATATCAATAATCCATTGAAATTATTTGTTAATTTTCTTGCTTCTCTGTCTATTGGCAATGTTGAATACCGCTCTAGTTGTTAGCATTAGTGCTATAGCAATGGGTACAATACCAATGGCTACCAATGACAATATCAAGGGCTAAGTAAGATATGTAGCCCTTTCATGGTAGTCTACATATATTTTTCTTATTTTTCCGAACCAATGTCAAAATATTGTAAAATGTAAAGAAAAATAGTTTCTATTCAAAACATAGTAGTTCTCAAACTTTTTTTTGTGATTTCATTGTGAAAATAACTAACAATTTGAGAGTTTTATTAATAGTATTCACGAACAAAATTATCTCATCATTTACGAAAAATTAACCGAAACTCGAAGCGCATCATTCGTCGCTAAAAAGATACAACGTTCAAAGTCAAATCAATTAACTGAAGTAAACAAGGTATTTTTGAATGTTATAGCTGCCATTGATACTGAAGGAAAATCTGTCCTGAGAAAAATCGACAGCAAACTCAGTTATGTACCCTTTTTTTGACATCATTTTACAATATATTAAAATAGTATGTAATGTATATTTAGAATACCAGAGCATGTGCAAAGAAAATAATTTCCAGACTTTAATTTTGTATTCAATTAAATCGTTTGTTTTGTAGTGTAATATTTCAACCGGTGTACGTTTTATGAAATATTTTAAACATTTTTCCATTAGTTAATATAATTCTTAAGGAACTCCATTATAAAATTAAATTAAAAGTTTGAAACCCGACAATTCATGTCCACCAATTTTTACTGAACATAGCCAAGAATATTCTTAAAAACTGTAGCTTGCAAACACAAAACCCGCATAGAGATCGGCTCATCCGTTCAAGAGTTACGATGAATATACACAGATAGAGAGATAGAAAGACAGACGACGGCGTCTAATTTATAATACCCATCTTTCCGTATGAATACGTAGATGGTTCGAGCACTTAGAAAGAATGAGTGATAAAAAACTCACGAAGAAAATGTACAGAGCGAAAGTGAGACGTAAAAGAAGCTAAGGAAGACCAAGGCTGACTTATGAAGATCAAATAGCCAGTGTTAGCAGACGGAAATATCAAAAGCACTCGCATACCTAGGCGAAAATGTGTGAGGAGAATGATGAGATTTGAGGTATGTAAGGACCGCGACTCCTGGCGCTCCGTCCTCTCTGACTACCCCGTTGGAGATACAGCGTGAAGATATGTATGTATGTGTGTATCTTTTCTGTTGGGAGCTAAAAACCCTTTAGACAATTTTAACTCGCTATTTGAGAAACACTGCCACAGTGTAAGCGTATTGAAAAAGCCGTGTTATATTTGTCGAAATAACATTAGATCCGTTACAACACTGCTTCGTAGAAAGTTCTGTTTGTATCGAACAAAACCGTTGGAACAATGTCACCAACTATTGTGCTGACCGTTATGCAAATGACTGCATATTGTACGATGATCTGAATACCCGAAAATCAGTACTAAATGACACTCGGATGTCAGTTATGTGGTGATTAACCATCACGTAAATAGACTCATTCATTTTTAAACAGGCTTTCTTTACAGATAGGATCTCTTAAAAGACAATAAAAAGTTTTTCGACCTATTGATCCTTACTTTTTGTTACGAAATATCATATCAAAATTGGCATTTCTTCCCCTCAAGTTTGTAAACGACCAAAATGTAAAAAATTATAAAAAATGTTAGTATAAGTAACTTATATCAAATGTAGCTAGGGTTATAAGGTCGTTGTAAGAAAATAAATAAAATTTAGGAGAGAAAACAGTAGTTTATTTTTATGGTGCACGTATTTTTTTAAATCAGTTTGGACTTGGACTTTGGACAACATGGTTTTCAGAATATTTTGTTTATTTCATTTTTCTTGAACAGTGTACAGTTTTATAAAGCAAAATAAAATGTAATACTATTTTTAACAATGTAGTTGACAACCCTAAATGTAGCAAAAAATTGTTTGAATTTAGAAATCATTCTTCAAAATGAGAAATAAGTTTTGTGAATTAGCACTCATTCTGATAATAAGGTTCGTTGAACGGATATAGAGCCTTGTGTGTGAGAGCGTGCCCAGGATAGTTTAAACTTCTTTAAGTCGTATCTCTTTACAGACAATGGCTGTTGCCCACGACTTCGTCTGCCTGGAAAATGAGATATTATACAGACTATGTTCAACCTGAAGATCCATTCTAAATACTGTAAAGAATTTTTGAAATCGGATAAGGTTTTTTTATGGCGGAGTAGGCAAACCAGCAGGCGAGTAACCTGATGGAAAATGATCATCGCCGCCCAGAACCTCCTACATCCAAACTTACAAACTTCATCTTTTTATAATATTAGTTTAGAAGTTTAGATTTAATCTACGTGACACGAGGTTTTTTATTATTTCGCAGGAGAAACTCGGACACAAGTATCCAGATCGGTGTGGATGGAGCTGAGTTATATGAAGCTTTTACCATCCAAAATTTTTGCGGTGGTTGTTTTTGGGGCGTTGTTGGAGAGACATAGATACATACATATCTTCTCAAGTTGCTCGAGATCTCTTACGGAATGTACCTCTTACGCCGTGCCGAAGCTCTTCTCGGGCAGACAGTTACAAAGACCCTTATATCGTCGCAGTATGTACTACAACAGCGCGGCGCGTCCTCTTCAGGGTTGCATGGATGGAGAACCGGAGCCTCGGTTGCGAACCCGAAGGCCTTTTCGATACCTCTTATGACGTGAGGGGAACATGTAGCCTTATTCTCAAGCCTAGGCTACAGGCGTAGTGTCATGTCTCTGCAGCTCAAAAAACAAAAATGTAGTCTAAATAAAAAAATAATCCATAAGAAATTCTACTGTTAAATTAAAAAAAGATGTCTTCGTTTCGTTTTGATAGAATTTTGGCTACGCAACCCTAAAAAGCTCACGAAATCTATGTTGAGAATTTGTAATTCGATGGAGTTCCCTTCATAGTGATATTACTTGTACGTGAGGAAAACCGCCAATCAATCATTATGTCGACGAAAATAAATGTTGTGATTTTACGCCACATTTTCAGAGAACATAGTTTTATTTCGTGATGCGCATTGTCAAAACGTGAACTGAATAGTAATGTGGATAAAATACATTCACCTTCCAATAACAGTTATATTGAAGAGCCAACAGAATATCTATTGTTCACAGTTTATTCTATGTTGTTGTCTTGTAATAACTAAAACTAGGACCGACTAGATCCCGATGCTCTGAGGCCAGACATTTTGTTACAATCTTAAGTCAGAGATTAAGAGATAAACCCCCGCTCTTAGGCTTTTCTGATCGAGCAATAGTCAATAGCGGTTAAGCTGCCAGCCTAGTGGGTACATTTGGATCGGAACGGTTTTTAGAGCCATCTTCTTTCAGCTAAAAGTTTTTATTACTCATTTCAATCTAATTTACACATTTTAGAATAAGATAGTTTAAATTTTTGGTCTTGATTTATTATGTAGGTTATATTTTACAAAATAATTTTTAATCAATATTAATTATAATTTACATTCTTTCTATTGTAAGAATGTGAATCAGAATGATTAAAGAATGAGTGTCGAAAGATTGACGAAGAAAACTACAGAGCGAAAGTGAGTGCTAGCAGAAGCCAAGGAAGATCAAGGCTGACTTACAAAGATCAAATAGCCAGAGTGTTAGCTGACGGAAATGTCAAAAGCACTCGCAAACCTAGGCGAAAGTGTGAGGAGAACGACGGGATCTGAGGAAGTGAAAGAAGTATGTAAGGATCGCGATACTTGGCGCTCCGTTCTCTCTTACTACCCCGTTAGGGATATAGCGTAATGATCTGTATCTATGTGTTATCTACAGACCTAATTTTAATGTTTAGATATAATAATAAGTAATAATTCATATTGGTAATCTGGGTAGAAAAGGAACATAGGTACGTTATTCAACAACAATTAAGAAGAAATGATTATGAAATCAGATCTAGATTTGATTCCGAGTTGGATAAATTAACTGTTACACCAGTCTGTTCAGTTTTTGGCAGCTTTTCACAGTGTAATGTTTGCTTTCAATGATAAACCGTAATTTCGAATTTGAATTTTAATATTAACTGGCTTCTCAGTACAGGTTTCTTTCCGAATCGAAGACATATTTGTCGTTCGAAAATATATTTGAGTTTACTAAATAAAGTAATTCTGATTTTACTTCTACTTTGAACTTTCACTATAAATAGTTTTTAGGATTCTGCTTATGTGACGTAGACACTCGATAGACTTAGTAAATAGTGACATATCTCGTTTAATTCACATATCACACTAGTTGCAATAGTTAAAATTTGAAAACATTGTTAGGAGAATTAAAGAAGAAATTAAAATTAGTACTCAAACTCGATGTACCCATTCCGCTCCTTATCTCCACAGCTACTGGACCTCGAATTTTAAAAATGTCTAAGAAAATACAATGAAAGTTACAAGATTTCCAGAAGTGTAATTTATTTAAAATTTATTAATATTTATATATTCGTTCGTTCCTGGGCCGCCGAAAATGTGTGAGAAGAATGATAAGATTTGAGGAAGCGAAAGAAGTATGCAAGGACCGCGAAGCTTGGCGCTCCGTCTTCTCTGACTACCCCGTTAGGGATACAGCATGAAGACATGTTGTATGTATGTAATTTTACAATTTTTTTTCATAAATATCATACAGATGGAATTTACTCTTAACACATTTTTTATAGGTAGGTAATATGAAACATAAAGAGCATTTTTAGTCTGTAGGGTTAAAAATCTAATGTTATTTTACTAACATAAACTTTGCAGTGTCAGGGACCGTCGGTGGGTGCGGCTGATTGTGAGAAAAGATGCTTTAACGAGACACAGAAATAATAATTCATTGTCGTAACTCGTAACATAAATATGATCTTGAATTGCGTGAATCAGAGTTGATCGTTGTTCGATCGTTCGATCGTTGATATTCATAAATATAATGTAATTTAGTTGATTAAATATTCATTGTCGGCTCTTTTTTAGCGCTCGACACCTCAGAAAGAAAAACAGAAGAAGAATCGAGCGTTCGTTCATCTAACCGTCTCTTACAGTTGATTTATTTAAAGTCCATCTAAACACGATTTGGCATTAATCCCCGTCGCGTATTTTCCTACTTCGATCGTTGGAGTCTTGCTAAAAACTGTCACAAATTGTCTTCGTTTTATGGTTCTCATTATGACACGACACTGGCAATATTCGCAATTAAAACAACGCCATTCAAATACAGAAGAAGTTGGTTTGGCAGTTATACATCTTGTTAACGTGTTGTTTAACACAAACTAATAACTCATGGTGCTACCGAAACTAAACTTAAAATCTTCTAATATAATATGTAAAATACTAATAAATAAATACATACATTCAATCGTATATTATGGCGCATATTAGTATATATAATGTACAATTTTAGTCGTTAATACTACAAAAATAAAAGTACGATATGAAAAAATTAAACCGACTTGAAAAAATACTGAAAAGTACAAATTAAATGTCTTTTACTAATAAAAGCTCCAGTACAAAAATAAATTTATACGTACGATACAAATAATATAATAAAATTTTACAGTTACTGAAGTTGGTGCCAAGCCTACCAAACTAGTCTGTCTAGACTAGACTGTCATCTATTGCTCAAATTTATTTGGCATCGACTTTATTAACAAGTATATAATAATTTAAAAAGTTATTTTTGTCCGCGAGTAGTGAGTAAATTATAATTATTTTTCTTTTGAACTCGTTTTAATTTTTTCATATATTTCTTTTTATATTTATTTCCCTTTTGAGTGATCTTGGCCTAAATAAATATCTAGGGTAGGTCTACAACTAACTTCCTTTCTAATTCTGGAACGGAGTGATGTACAAAAGAATCCTTATGAGTCGTTAGGATTATTTGGTGTATCTTCGCAGTCTAAGCTCCAATATCAGTGAAATTGAAATGGTTCCATCTTGGAGCTATACCCAACGGAAAGATATTCATTGAAATCGATCCACAACATATCAACATACATAAAAAAATACACACAGACGAACGTAGAACCTCCTCCTTCTTTAAAGTCGGTTAAAAATAATAATACGAAAATAAGACGTATTTAATTATACAAAAATTGTAAGAACAATAAAGTAAGCTACTAATGTAACGCTTACATTAGGCCGTTGTCACACAGGTGTTGTAGGCGCACGGTTCAATCTCAGGTTCATTGGCACAGCGGAAGTGGCAGCCGGTTGCAATTGTTACTAACGCGTGTCACGTCCACGGCTTTCCACTCCAAGATAATCTTCATGTTATAAACTGAGGCGGATTATAGACGAGCTCAAAATTATCTTTTACATGGGTTTACTCGAAGTGATTGACTTCGAAAACCCTAATAGTTCATCAACATTTTTTCCCCTCCTCAAGAATACTATTATAATATTGGACCCCTGGATGTAGAGGGAAATTCTTTGACTTGCTCGCATTGAACGAGGTTCGCTTAGTCGTTGAATATATACGTAAGTATACATATCAAATTTTTTTAATAAGTTGATATAATATGTTTAAGTTCAGTTTGCAACAAGTACCCATTAAAAACACATACCACTTTAATAATGTAGGTACTTCTAACAAGGAAATAAAATGAAAAATAAATATAAAAGCATAGACTTCATGACTTCGGACAGCCTGTCCCATACTACGAAGTGAGGCAATATCATCGGATAAAATATAGATGTGTGGGTGCTGTTTTCTAATGAAATAGCGACCAATCAGCTTATCCGATAATAAATGCGTGTCGTATGTACATGTTGAGTCAGGTTATTTGATTTAGCTCACCGTTGCTGCTCGAACAAGGCGTCTGGCTTTGGAGTTATTTATAAAGTCTATGGCTAAGAGTCATGAAGAAAAATCTATTATTTATTTTCCTGAACAATGAATTTAATGTTAAACTTCATGGACTTCCTTTATTTCAAGATACTATGTTATTTAAAAGAGTAGTATGGTATAAATGTACAAATTGCTTAATTTGTACATTTATAATCGCGTTCTCTAAAACGGCTCTAACGATTTCGATTAAATTTACAATATAGTGCTTTATACGGTCGTCTAATTCTAAGAAAATTAAATTAAATGTTTTCACACACTTAAAACTTCAAAACTCTACACACTCTTCTGATTTCACAACAGACAAGTTTACCTTCTCAGTAGTACAGTGCCTTGAGCGTGGATCTACAAAGCTGAAATAGGCGGGTTCGAATCTTGCAAAGTGGTCAGGCTTTTTTTGGTATTTTTTTTCTAAGACACCAAGTAAAGCTCGGTCGCCCAGGTACTACAAAATTTAAGAGTCGAACCAATTATGTCATCATTCAGCAACAAGATCTCGTAGAATTTAATACATAGAATTTAGTACTATTACTACCTAGTTGCAGAAACGCTAACGTCGCACGCTTTCATAGAATCGATGGATGTTTAGTCTAAGCTCTAAACTAAACGATAACAGTAATGACAACATGCTTAAACAAATACAAGTTTCAAAGTACGTGGGACCCGTTCGTCTTTGTTCGTACGTCTCAGTAGTAAAAAGTTACGAAGATAATTATATTATTACTTGAATATCTATTATAAATAATTATTATTATTACTATTTATTTATATAGTTAGATAGTTTTTAAATAATATAGAATATATTATTTAAAAACGCACATCATGCTCTCTACTTTTTAACCCCTGACGGTAAAAAGGAATGTTATAAATCGTCTCTTTGTATATTTGATTGTCACTTTAGCTCTCGAAAGGTTGAAGCAACTTCTATGCGTTTTTTTTTTTGTTTGAGAGTTACTTTAATGAAAAATCTTAGTTGTTTTTGGTAAAAATGAGTCCATTCCCAGAATGTTCAGCTTTGTATCTTATATGCGAAGAGATCTTAGTCAACAAAGTTCCAAAAATTTCTAGTTTGATTTCTGTTGGCAGTTGAAGGTCTGACCGCTACAAAAACATAAAATAGTGAAACAAATATTTGTGAACTTCAATTTTAATGAAAGATCTTAGTTTTATTTGGTGGAAATTAGTCCAACCATTTCCAGATAATTCAGCTTTGTACATTATTGTGACGGGATCTTAGGCAATATAGTTCTAAAACCTTCTAGTTAACCGATTTCATAAATTCTTTCACCTACAGAAAGCTACATTATCAGCAAATAACATGGGCTGTATTTAATTTTCAAAAAAATTTCTACCCGTGTGAAACTGTCGGGTCGCTAGTAATAGATAAATTATTGTCTGTCTTATTTAGTTACTTAAAGCAATAAAAGAAATGCTTAACGAATCTAACTGATCAGTACAAAAAATAGCTGATCAAACCATATATACATATTGTACAACAATATTATGTTTATAGAAGGAATTGAACCTCTACGCACCTATTTGAATAACCACCGGCTTTTGAAAAATTATGAATTTTTTTAGGTTAATGTAAAAAAAATGATACATTTGAAATTTCTGCTGGTTCTTTTCATTTTTTGATAATAATTTTTTTTTAATTTCAAAATTTAAAAAAAATTCTGATGGTAGATTAAATTTTTGAAAATACCTTTTAAAATGATGCAGTGATTAAGTATAATTAATCTACAATAGAGCTTCTGCGCCCATATATTCTCCATATAAACGTGCGCATGAAAAACGTCGCCTTGCAGACTATTTTAGATTTGAACGTATACTTTCAAAATCATAAAGTTCCGTTCAGTGCAATTGCACTTTTTGCATAATTAGACAAAAAGTTAAATAAAACGTATTGTTTCATTTTTAAATGGGACATGTTGGAAGATTCGTACATACATAGTACATACATATCTCCACGCTGTATCCCTAACGGGGTAGTCAGAGAGGACGGAGCGCCAAGCGTCGCGATCCTTACATACTTTTTAACTTTTTTTAAATTACATTAAAACGAATCATAGGTAAGTCGCTTATAGTTTTCAACTTGTTCCAAATGACGGATAGCGCACGTGTGGCTCACAAGGTACGATCCAAGGTGCGTTGCGGTCCTGTGTAATCGCTCCCTTATAGGTATCACTTTCGCTCTTAATTGTCGTTTGTTCCAATCAATAAACGTGCAAACTTTCAGTACTATGTACAATGCCGATTGATAATACGTTTACTGCGGAAATATAATGTACCCACTCGCGACATTCATTCAACGCGTTGTGATTGCTATTTTAGTGCAAAGTCGCTTAATTGCATTATATAGACTCTTATTTTATACATTAGTGAATATGCGTATTCAATAAAAAAATAACACATGATTTTTAAATGAGATATAAACTAACAACGGATTTGCTAATTTAAACTACAGCCTATTATATTTAAAATTTATAGTTGTCACTATAAAAATACCAATTCCAATTTAAATCGTATATAAATTTGAATTAATATTCTGCATAATTTTACAACTTTAATCATTAAATAAATTAAATTTTAATATAAATAAATTTTTTATTTTTACATTACATCATTTTAACGTACATCATATTAACTAAGGGCATATGCTTTTGTTAGGGTGAAAGTAGCAACTGTACTGAAAATATTATGTAGTTCTATTATATTTACAATATTTATTAAATTAAACAAATTTCGACTGCCCTTGTTCCGTAGAATAAACTGCCTCTTTTACTTACCACCACACAAAACCTATTATATGTTAAACTTATTTGTAGGACATGTAAATATAACAACGATAATTGTTTAGATATGGATATATTTTCCTTATCAAATTATAAATTTAGAAAAGCTGTTGATATTTTTTTACCGCCATATTCATAATTAAGAACTTACTTTATTGTGAGCACACAAATTTTGTCGGTTTTATAATATGTGGCAACTGCGCTGGTTTCAGTATTATATTTAAGACTAGCTGTACCCGCGACTTCGTCTGCGCGGAAAATTTTTTCGTGGCTTTCCCGGATTAGGTTAAATTATATGTAAAAGTGCATAGTATGTTTAAACACAAAAAAAGTCTACGTTTAAGCTTACGTCTGTCTCCAGGAACATACAAGGGCTGCTATTTATGTATCCGGAACTGGCCAGTTACAGAAGAATATTAAAGAAGTAATTATAACATTTAAGAATAGAACTCTTTGGCTGAAGAATACAATTTGTTTCATGTACCTATCATTTGTTTATCCTTTGTGGCGTCATTTTGAAAATTGCGAGTCTTTATCACCATGGATTTAAGTCGGGAAATTTTCGTGCTATGATTTATGACGATTTTCGGCGAGGGCTAACTCAAAAACAGTGCATCGATCAACTGACTTCGACTTTTGGGGACAAAGTACCATCGAAAACTACTGTGTATCACTGGTTTAGTGAGTTAAATCGTGGGCGGTCTGTGCTCACGGACGAAGTTAAAGAAGGTCACCCTAAATTGGTTGTTGTACCTCAAAATATTGATGCTGTGCGGGAACTAATAATGCAAGATCGTCATGTTACATATCGCAAGATAGAGGCGTCTCTGGGCATAAGTATGACGAGTATATATAAAATATTACACGAACATTTAGCTGTAAAAAAAATTTGTTCACGTTGGATTCCGCACAACTTGAGAATTGACCAAAAACGGGCTCGTGTCGATTGGAGTGAAAAAATGTTACAAAAGTACAATCAGGGTGCGTCAAAAGCTGTCTATAATATCTACACAGGTGATGAATCTTGGATATATGCGTATGATCCTGAAACTAAACAACAATCAACGGTTTGGGTGTTCCAAGATGAGCCGAACCCAACAAAAGTCATTCGTTCAAAAAGCACTTTGAAGCAAATGGTCGCTTGTTTTTTTGGTATAAATGGACATGTAGCTACAGTGCCACTAGAGGATCGTAAAACAGTTAATTCTGAATGGTACGCGACCACTTGTTTGCTAGAAGTCTTTGAAGAAATAAGAAAGAACGACCGACAACGCAGAATCCTTCTTCATCATGACAATGTTCATCGGCCGAAACAACTCGGTATTTGGAAGATCAAAAGATCGAATTAACGGTTCATCCGCCGTACAGCCCCGACTTGGCCCCCAACGACTTCTATTTATTCCCAACCGTGAAGAATAAATTACGTGGTCAACGTTTTTCGAGCCGTGAAGAGGCTGTTGATGCGTTCAAAATGCACGTTTTGGAGATACCTCAATCCGAATGGAAAAAGTGCTACGAAAATTGGTTCCAACGCAGAAGAAGCACCTATCCCTTGTACACATTAAAATATGAGTAATATCGCTCAAGTAAATATTGCAAGAACTTACAGTTTCCCAACAATAAATCTGGCTTCTTCCTCAGCAGGCAGACAAACGGTTACTTCTGCATGCAAAAGTGCATCGATCATCATGGTGAATATTTTGAAAAGCAATAAAACTATAATAAATGCTATATGTTTGTTTCACTTTGTTATTCCGGATACATAAATAGCAGCCCACGTACTATCTCTGTACCAAACATTATAATTGGTTCGGCGGTTCAGCATTTCCCATTCAAAGTTTTATCCCCTTTTTCACCCCTTAGGGATAGTTTCTTGATAAAAAAGTAGCCTATGTCCGTTCCCATGTGTCAAACTATATCCATGCTACATCACAATCAGTTCATTGGTTTAGTATTTCCCGTACATAGTTTCATTCCCCTCCCTCCCGTCACCCTTTTCACAGATTTTTATAAAAAAAATAGTTTATGTAATTTTGATAAAAAAAAGTTTTATTACTGCACCAAATTTTATTATTACCAAGATTTAGTGTTTCTCATATAAAGTTTTGTCCCTCTTTTCACCCTCTTCGCGGTAAATTTTTGATAAAAAAGTAACCCATGCCCGTTCTCTGATGTCAAACTATATCCCTGCCAAATTTCATCGTAATCGGTTCAGCGGTTTACCATTTCTTATACAAAGTTTCATCCCCCTTTTCACCCTTTTAGGGGTAGATTTTCTGAAAAGATAAGTAGTCTATCATGAGCGCATTCACATTTTCTTACTACGCACTGATTTTTATCAAGATCTGTCAAGCCATTCTTCAGTTATAAAAGGACATACAGATAAACGGACAGTCAAAAATTTAAAAAGTGGTGGAATCGAAGTCACTGTCATAAAATGAGTATTTATCATAAAATTTGACAGTAAAATTTTATCATTACCAAGATTTAGCGTTTCCCACACAAAGTTTTATCGCCATTTTCATCATCATCATAGGGGTTAATTTTTGATAAAAAAAAAGTAGCTCATGTCCCTTTTTCTGATGTCAAAAATCTTCCTGCTAAATTTGAACGTAATCGGTTCAGCGGTTTACCATTTCCCATACAAAGTTTCATTTCCCTTTTCATCCCTTTAAGGGTAGTTTAACCTATGTGTGTTCCCAGGTGTCAATTATATCCATATATACATACGTACATACATCTTCACGCTGTATCCCTAACGGAGATCAGAGAGGACAGAGCGCTAAGCGTCGCGGTCCTTACATACGTCTTTCGCTTCCTCAAATCTCATCATTGTCCTCACACATTTTCGCCTAGATATGTGAGTGCTTTTTACATTTCCGTCGGCTAACACTCTGGCTCTTGGATTTTCATAAGTCAGCCCTGATCTTCCTTGACTTCTTTCACCACTCACTTTCGCTCTGTAGATTTTCTTCGTCAGTCTTTCATCACTCATTCTTTCTATGTGCCTGAACCATCCAAGCATTCCTTTCTTCATTTTTACAATAATACTAACTATAACCATAACTAATAATAACAATAACTATATCCATGCTAAATTATAATCAGTTCAGCAGTTTAGCTTCCCGTACAAAGTTTCGTCTCCCTCCCTCCCGTCCCCCTTTTCACAGATTTTTGATAAAAAAGTAGCCTATGTATTGTTGATAAAAAGAAGTCTTATCGCCCCACCTCTCACTATCAAGATTTAGGGTTTCCCATACAAAGTTTCATCCCCGTTTTCACCATCTTCGGGACAAGTTTTTGATAAAAATTGCCTGTGTCCGTTCAGTAATGTTATTCTATCTCCCTGCGAAATTTCATCATAATCGGTTCAGTGGTTTACCATTTCCCATACAAAGTTTAATCCCCCTTTTCACCCCTTTAGGGGTAGATTTTCTAAAAAATAAGTAGCCTATCATGAGTGCAATCACGTGTTCTCACTACATACCAACTTTCATCAAGATCAGTCAAGCCGTTCTTTAGTTATAAAAGGACATACATACAGACAGACAAACAGACAGACAGACAGACAAAAATTTTAAAAATGGTAGAATCGAAATCAGTGAGTAATAAAACGACTATCTATCGCAAAATTTGACAAAAAAACGATAATTACAGACAGACGCAAGAGATTTATATAGTAGTATAGATAGTATAGATTATTATTTTGTGTTTGTAATTTGTAACCGTTTGTGCCTAAATAAAAAAATAAAAAAAAAACAATATTATTTCAGTTTTATTTTCACAGCCTATAATATTCTAAACTCTCATTATTAGTACATTTTTAATGAAGTAGTAACATTCTTTTGTAGAGCATTATATTTTTATAGTAATAGTTATCAATATTGTAGTTATTTTCCAATTTTATAAAGCTTTTAAATGCATCACTATGTACATTAAGGTACATTTTTTTGGTTTCGCTTTTCTTTCTTTTTTTACTCTTCGTTATATTAGCAATGCTTTAAGCACTTTTAATTTATAGGTGGAGGTTTTTATTTAGTATTATTTTATTTATAGTTGTAAAATATAATTACAGTATTAAAGTATCTGTAAATCTTCCTAACAATATAAAAATAAACAATAAAATAAAATAAATTAACGAATAAAATAACAAACAAAACGCGAAATAAGCTGCTTATTTTCCCAAATAAAAGTCGATATGCAGTGGTCTTATCGATTTTAAAGAAGCAGCTTTTGCAACCTATGAGTCCAAATATAAGCATTTGGACTCATAGGTTGCTAGAAATGTCATCAAGACGAATTTTATGTGCGTTCACCTATGTACGAGATGGCGCAGTGTTATACATATAAAATACTGTTTTCATATAAAAACAGACACAATATAGAAGTCGAACTTATGTAAATATGTTTAATATTTAATCCGACATGAACCGTACTATCGATGAGGCCATCAGAACAAAGAAAACTTAACTGTTTATTGAGGCATTAAATCGATGTTGATGAGTTTGTGGCTTTCTTTGTTACCTGACTCGTTGCGGAACCTTGGCCCTGAGGCGTAAGGACCGGCGAGTACACTGACGTGCAAAACAAATATCTAGCCTGCAATTTTGTAAGATTATATAAATTGTTTTGAATTGATTTAATATTTTGTTCGTAGCTTAGAGGCATTGTCTGTCGATAATCTGAAATTATATCTTGCCACTGGACTGTACCTATCTTCATGTAGAAACGAGTTAATAATATGCACTTTAAGAAATTACAATCTTTTTAATGTTGATAATTACAGATAACAGTATTTTTCGCCAAAATTATTGTTTTTCTTTTATAAATGTCTTTTATAAATATCTTTTAATCTTTTATAAATGTCTTTTCTTCTATAAAAGTAATATAATATAAAATTTTCTTCTATAAAAAATAATCACACCAATTGAGTTACCCAAACTAAGCAGCCAGTGGCACCCAGATTCTAAGGCAATTTAAAAAAGTTCTTCTCTAAATTCCCTTAAGGTCATTTGTAATTGTCTTAGAATCAGCAACCAGTTATAAGTCTTACAAGGTATTTTTGGAACAAGATTCAAAAGACTTCATAATATCAGCAAAACGTATTGTCCTTGTTATAGATTATGAAATTAGTGACTTATTTTCGTTGATAACTTTATAACATGTGATGAATGAATGACAAAAAATTTAGTTTTAGATTTATTTCCAACTGCTGTATGTACAGTCAACTGCAAATCAGTTGGTCATAGAGCCATTTTTGTGTAAAAGTTACTTGTTATACATATTTGAATTTGTGAATAGCAAACACGAATACAACATAAATATTTTTTAAGTTTCCATTTAAGCCGCCAAAAATAAACTCCAAAGTCGAAATATTGATTTATAGTTAAAAATCTGTTTTTGAGTTACAAGTACCACTTACTATAACTGTACTGTTCCAAACAGCTGTTTATGTCCAATGGTCACTGAAAAAACAGCTTGACAAACAGGCAAGCGGACCCCGAGGTAATTCCATAAGTTTTTCTTTTTCAAATTTTGAAACGGAACACTTTTAATTGAAAGAATATTAAAAAATAACATATTAAAAGAACGAATAGAAAGAAAGAAGGAACAATTTATTTCACTGCCCAGTATAAAGTGAAAAGTCTAAGCAGTCACAAAAAAAAACACGAACAACTGTATGGCAGTGAAAAAGGCAAGAGCCTCAGCATATTGCGCCACCTCAAGGGAGCGACGCGCTGATTTTCAGGCGATGCCTTAAAAAATATAATAAATTAAAATATACAATAAATAAAAAATTATATAGACAGAAATAAACAGATAAATATGTAATACAATTATTTAAACATAATAAGTATATATATATACATAAATAAATATGCAAATATACATGTGCCAGTACATAATGTGTGTAAATACATATACTACATACACATACATGTGTAAAGGGCAGTGAAAGCCTCTCACACCATCAGGGTAAACTTTGTTTGTGTAACAATCACTTCCTCAGATGATATTTAAAAACTGGCTGTGACAACTATACTTACACATTTTTTTTACTTTAGTAACAATTTAAACATCAAATTGATTGACATTATACATTGGATGACAGTGCAAATAAACTTAACCTTTTCGCTGTCTGTTATTAAAAAAAAATCACATAAATCAATAAGGATAAGCGGAAATATTTTGGTAAGACTTTATTCATTGCAGGAAACAATGAGCCATCAACTTTAATGGAATTGAAGTGACACATAAACGATGAGGCTTTTTGATATTACTTTTCTTACAAAATTATTGTGAGTCAATTATTTTGCAAGACAGTTTGCGGTGTAGGATTTTCCAGCGATGCGCTTTTTAATACAATAAACAGGGAACTTCATAAGTTGTCATGTTGGATATTGTAGTTATTTATTCGCCATGGCAATAAAAATTTGCATTAACGAGGATATTATGATCACGAAGATACATTATAAATAGAAAATACATTTTAAAAAATGGTGTTTAATGTCTAATTTTTGAAGGTTCCGTTGTCAAATGCTAAGAAACAAGTCGAAACCTTCACAATTACGTCACGTCCTTGTGTTTGTCTATGGCTGTCCGTCCTTGTCGGTATGTTACTTGGTCACAGCTCACAGTCCTGAATCTCAGAATTATACTGGTTTTTGGAGTCAATTAAAATAAATATACGTACATAGATACATATCTTCACGCCGTACCTATCCTTAACGTGGTAGTCAGAGACGACGGAACGCCGAGCGTCACACTCACACATTTTTGCCTAGGTATACGAGTACTTTTGTCATTTTCTTCAGCGTTTGATCTTCACAAGTCAGCCTTGGTCTTTAAGATATTGTATAGACTCAGGTGTTACTTTGCGGAAATCATTTCATGTGATAAATTCCCAAAATCTTTAGCTATTTTCCGCTCAAACTCCAAAAACCACCAATCGACACGTGTTTCGCCTCTCAACGAAGCATCCTCAGGATATACCAGAGATAGGACTCGGTCAGCTAACCAATTCGGGATTCGGTGCTGGTTCGGTGCGTAAAATAGCTAAAGATTTTGGGAATTTATCACAGCCTTGGTCTTCTTTGGTATATGCTACCACTCACTTTCGCTCTGTAGATTTTCTTCGTCAGTCTTTCATCACTCATTCTTACTGTATGACAACCATCTAAGCATTTCTTTCTTCATTTTTACAATAACAATGTTAGCGTTTATTAGGAATGCAAAATCCAGTACATTTTTTATGATTCTTGCTCACAACCACTTTAGCGCCATCTTTACATATTCGTACGGCTAACTGAAATATATCAATAGTCATATCAATAAAACTAAATTGCAAATATAATATAGATGCCGATATTTATATCTATAAGCCGACAGGTTTAAAAAAACAATAAAAGTTTTTTGTCACTTCACGGTTGTAAAATACTCAGTGGTTGTGTCATACTTTATTTGACGCATCGTCTCTCTTCCTATCGAAGTAAAACCACCTTGGCTGGAAGGCCATCGCGATCACCTTTTTTGGGACTTATTTATTGGATTTTTATGCACGCAATACAGAAATATTCGACACCTCGTTAACATTAAACGTTCGGTGGGACGGGTACGACACCTTTTTAGTGATTCACAAACGAATGGAAGAAACGGGAGCTTAATACTGCAAGCACCGTTTAGCGTCAGAATTAAGGAGAAAGACGGTGATCGATACAGACGCACTCTGTACAAGGTTCTATGTATTCCATCCATCTCTATATTTAAAATATTTAGTAGTGTTTCTGAATTTCTTGTAGAAATCAAAACATAATGAGATGAGCGATCACCGAGTAATATCCAGACTCTAAGATAATTTAAAAAATTCCTTTCATAAATTAACATAAAAAGCGAATATATTGACAATGTTTGAGCAAGAAAAGAACAGTATCTTTCTTTCTCAAGTGATTTCTATAAATAATTGCTTTAATAAAACAGCCAGTGAAGAGCAAGAATACCCATTAAATTACGGTTACGTAGCAATTTCTGAAAACTGGAAGTTAAGCAACAAAATACTTTTTTTTTTATTTCTCTTTTCTAATCTTAGTTACTATTTTGTCCATGTGTTGCATTTTACCAGAATATTATTGCAAAGACGACATACGAACGGAATGATAGATGGAGACGACGAAAATATATGGGTTTTATATTAGCCATTTTAGCTGCTGACTCCTAAAAATCGTTTTCTAAATAGAGCTAGCCGAGAATCGAACGTATGATCCTCAGTTAAAACGTGAGAAAAAAAGTTCCAAGAGTATTCTACTGTTATCTATTTGTATAATCTTAATGTCGCGAAAATCTTAGATAATCTTAGATAAATTGCGTGTGCGTGCGATTATTTTATTTTGTAAAGGATCATTATAGTGTTCTTGACCTTGTCCAATAGATTCGAAAGTCAACGAACCTAGTTATATTTAGAAAAAAGATGCTAAGTGTGTGGCATACACATTAACTCACGGTCCGCGAAGTCTGACAAATTAGTATTTTAATTTAATATATTAATGTTAAATTTAAAAATGTGTATACACAAAATATAAACAAAAAATCCACTATTTGATTTTAAGTTTTTCATTTTCGATTTCCAATTTATATCTCTGCGCCAAACGGATAAGTCGGTTGGGATATGTGGGTAAATAGACAGTTGGACAGACAGATGACAAAAACACAGACTCACGGAATACAGACATATAGACAGATGAATAAACAAACGGAAATATAGATATATAGATAGGAAATATAGATAAATAGATGGACAGTAAAGTACAATCGTTGTCGCGAAGCCCCTCCAGTAAAGTGATAGTAGGCTTTACTGAAGTTATAAAAGACTTCCTAGAAGAGCGCGAGAACTTCAGCTACATATGTTTATTTAGATCTACTTCATTCTTTTCACTTATACAGAATTTTAAAACACAATAAACTATCACTTTTGTACTTTAAAATTCCCAAAAATGTTAAAAATAGAAAATCTAAACAAAATGTCAACCTCACTTCCGTTACCGCCAAAAAATCTTAGTCGTTTCCACTCGCATATAGAAACTCTGACATTGCAGTTATGTATTTCAATGTTTGTGAGAACGCGTTGAAATCTTTTGCTCGTAAAAATGTCGTGTTACATACAAATGCAGAATTTGTTTTCTATAAGTTTACACTTGCTTTATATAGCATAAGAGAGTAAAGAAAGGTTTTTATTAAGATAATAAGAAATTTTTAACTTGCCAGTTCTACAATTAATTTCTCTGACAACCTCTAAGCTCATAAAAACGGTAGAATAGAAAAAAAATATATAATAAATATAAATATAGGAATTTAATGTTACAGCGCGTGGTTTTTATTACTAATATCTAGGCACATAAATAAAAAAATAGGCACAAAAGTAAGCAATGAAAAGATACGCAGTACGACAGGGTTGCTCGAGACAGTGTTATTGTAAAAATGAAAAAAGGGATGATTAGATGGTTCGAGCGCATGGAAAGAATAAGTGACGAAAGACTGACAAAAAAAAAGATGTAGATACAGAGCGAAAGCGAGTGGTAAAAGAAGCCAAGGAAGACCGAGGCTGACTTATGAAAATCAAATAGCCAGAGTGTTAGCTGACGGAAATGTCAAATGCACTCGCATACCTAGGCAAAATGTGTGAGGAAAATAATGAGATTTGAGGAAGCGAAAGAAATATGAAAGGATTGCGACGCTTAGCCGTCCATCCTTTCTGACTACCCCGTTAGGGATACAGCGTGAAGATATGTATGTATGTATAAATAAAAAAATACATGGGCGACCGAGATTTGCTTGTTGATCGTATATAAAAAAAAAAACAAAAAATGAAATTGGTCTGCATTGCAGGATTCGATCCCGCTCACTTTGCCGTTGTAGACCTATGCTATAGCCACTGTGCTGTTGTGAATGTGAACTGTGGTGAGAAATTACCAATCACATTTCGCTTACCAATAATATTTCGAGGGCAAGTTTAAATATGTGAAAACACATAGAGAACGAGTTTTCATCAAAACTGAGACCTAGCTAGATCGATTATTCGTTCCATAAGCTGCTTGCATTGTAAATTTCATCGAAATCGTTGGACCCGTTTTGGGAACGCGATCACAAATATGCAATTATTGCTGGTATAAAAATAATAAATAATAATAATACAAAATATAACTTTATAAATAAATGTATGTAGAAAACATACTCAATGGTTATGACAAGGTCTCATTTCTGAGAAAATTCGTTTTCTCAGCGTTTTCAAACACTTAGAATTGATAATTTGTATGGATTGGTAAATTTGCAATTAAATCTACCCTTCTCAATAGTATAGTGGCTAGAGCGTAGGTCTACCTTGAAGACGTGCGCAGGTTCGATAAAAAATTCTGCTATGTAGACAGACATTTTTGTGTTTTTTTATCTATATGCAATCAATGAGCTAAGCTCGGTTACACAGATATATACTTTATTATGAGACATATTGTTTGAAAATCAAATAATGACATCACTACGGAAAGAAATTAAACTGAGAACTGGCAAGAAATTATACAGTAAATTCAGAAAAAAATATAAATAATACCAATATAACATGAACAATAAAACCACACATTCACACATTTGTGTGCAAGAAATGTAACAGGTTAGTTATGTAATAGTTAATATGTAACAAGCTTTGACCGAAATAAAATGTTCAGAGTGCGCACGCGCAATGATCTAGTATTACATCCGAGAGGCATAAATAAGCACGCGACGATATAATGATGGATACGATCGATATTATATGTATGTATACACTCGTTGTTGCCCGCGACTTTGCGTGGATTATATGCATGCATCAATGTCGATTGCCCACACGTGTGTGTCTACAATATATAGAATGTTTTTTTATATATCTGGATCTTGACATCAGCGCCACCTACCAGGTCCGATTATAGCTAAGAACCATCCAGGTGACTCCATAACTAAAAAAAATTTTTCATCCAAATCTGTCAAGCCGTTAGGAAAAGAATTATGAACACACGGACACAGGAAATTAATATATAATATGTAAAACTGGCGACTTCTAAGTCAGCAGGTGCTGCGGCCAGCACTGCCAAGAACTTGAAACGGCGTAAGTATGCGACTCTCTCTGAGAGTTTCATATTTACGCCCTTTGCAGTTGAAACTTTGGGTCCCTAAGGCCCCGAAGCCCATCGACTGGTTTCTAATATTTGTAAGACTGGTCGAGGCTTCGGGAGACCGCCGGGCTGGTAGCTTCTTCCGTCAACGAATCAGTTTGGCTATTCAAAGAGGTAATGCTGTCAGTCTACTGGGCACCCTAAGCAATGACAGCTTTCTAAGCGGCAATTTTGAGGAAGTCTATTGTTTAAGATAATGTTTAGTTTTAAGTTTGTAAATGTTAACTTTAGGATATGTATGTACTTTTTTGTTATAAATATATATAAAAATGTAATATATGCACATACAAATATGTACCTAAGTCATCGTGCGATCGTGCAATTGGGAATATAATAACGTGGCTAAATATATTGTGAAACACCACCATTTAATGAAATGGCGAACTAATACCTGCCATATTTTTCAACTAGCGACCCGCCCCGGCTTCACCCGGATAGACAATAATTTTGAATATAAAATAGAATCCATGTTACTCGCTGATAATGTAGCTTTCTACAGATGAAAGAATTTTTGAAATCATTTGAGTAGTTTTTGAGTTTATCCATTACAAACAAACAATCAAATTTTTTGTCTTTGTAATGTAAGTACAGATATACTCGTAGATGTAAATCTTTAGACAATTCACCACAACATAGTTGAGCACAACGAATCAGTAGCGCCAAAGTAGTATTTTTCGTTAGTAACTAATTAATGTGTGGTAGTATTGTGTGATTCACATAGAATTCCTATAACTTCCAGGCATATATTCATTAAAATGCACATTATTCTTCAATTACTCTCAAAGCGTAACTATACCACAATCACATCTCGACAATAAGTATTTAGACTTAACGATGCCGATGTGAGAACAGACAAGTTTTTATCTCTCCACCAATACAAGTTTCTTTTAACGAGCCTTACCCCTTGGTCGAGTTTTATACGTGCGGGTCAAAAGTCATTGAAGTATCACTGGTGCTTTCACTTATTCGGTTTATGATTTGAGTAGTAGGTTAACTTCAAAATCTACTGCTACCAATCCTGTTGAAGGCATATGCTTACCAATGAGCTAACAGAAAAAATGTGATAAATTCCTAAAATCTTTAGCTATTTTCCGATCAAACTCCAAAAACCACCAATCGACACATGTTTCGCTTCTCAACGAAGCATCCTCAGGATATACCAGAGATAGGATTCGGTCAGCTAACCAGCACCGAATCAACAACTGAATCAGCTGCACGACTATTTAAACCAATTGTCCCCCTACTCACACCAAAGAGTGGGTGACCAATTGGAGCTTACCACTAAAGGCCCGTCCACTTAATTTGGACGAGTCAATATTTGTGTTGAAATTAAACTTAATTTTAAGAAGTAAATATGTTTAACAGTGGCGAATAAATTGAATTTCTTTGTTCATTTAACAAAGCAATATTGTTTTTACATTTCCATTTACGGGGCAATTGGTTTAAATAGTCGTGCAGCTGATTCAGTTGTTGATTCGGTGCTGGTTAGCTGACCGAATCCTATCTCTGGTATATCCTGAAGATGCTTCATTGAGAAGCGAAACACGTGTCGATTGGTGATTTTTTGAGTTTGAGAGGAAAATAACTAAATATTTTAGGAATTTATCACATGAAATGGATTTCCGCAAAGTAACACCTGACTATACAATATAACAGAAAAAAGCTTAAGTTAGTAACTTGTCATTGAATAGCAAATGAGGAGAGGCTCGTGTCAAACCAGTTTAACAGAACAATGAGACGTGGGAGTATTTTAAAAAAGTTATAAAAAAACTTAAAGCTCGAAGACATGCATATAAATGACAATACCATTGCAGCAGTCACTGACAACAGATTATCAATTCGCTATATCATGTCGAGGAGCGTACATGACTAACGCAAGTTCGACGACTTGCCGTCGAAAATGTAACAAGAGTGCAGACAGGGTTCATCAAACTGCGGGTTGTTTGATAGTATCTTGTTTTTATTTGATATACAACATCCCTTACTGGATAGGGTTTGATGAAAAGATTTAATTCAAAGTTTGAAGCATAACAGGATAAAAAATGTGTGACAAAAATTTACTCTAACTAATTTTTGTTACTAATAGGGTATATTAATCATAATATAATATTATGTTAAAACTAATGACAGAGGCACAAAAATGATTTATGTTACTTCCAAATTTATCCCTAATTCTGGAAATATAAAAGTAGATTAGCAATTTCAAAATGGAAGTCAAAGTGAAATCAATTTATTCAAGTAAACCCAATCACAAGGTATTTTTGAACGTCGGATCTACTTTAGTTCGGTTCGAAAAGAAAACCTGGACACTGACAAGAACCGACAAGAAACTCATTCTGGTATCATTTTTTCAACATCATTTTACAATGGTTGTTTGAAATAGAATATTCATAAAGCCAGTAAATGCATGCGCAAAGAGGATTACTTCCAGACTATTGTTATTTCTTCAATGAAATCGCCTATTTTGTAGTATGCTATTCCAATCAGTGCGCGCTTAATAACGAGGGTAAATTCCTTTTCCGTTTTTAGAGCAAATTCTTGAGTTTTATTATAAAAACGAACACAGTTGCCCAAAAATAACCCACTTGACTTTTGTAATTTAAATTTAGGAATAACTGGTGATCACGACCACGAGTTTCCATACCATTAATTACACTTTTCGTTTGAAATAGATCTATATTTTTTCTAGTGTACATTGTGTTTTCAAAGATGTAAAGACGGATAAGAGTACGTCGATCATCAATTTCGTATATTATAGTAATTCTAATATGCTTAAAATTACTTATTTGTATTTTCATGGAATTATTATTATATATCATGTTATAACGTAGCGTCAAAACTAATATATATTTTTATTTTCGTAATTTATTCTATACTTATGTGCATCACGTATACGGTTGGGGTCAACGTCAGAAACAAAGTTCTCTAGCTACAGTATCCATTTCTCAAAACTTAATTGCAATAATGAGACAATGAAACTCACGTATGATTTAAAACAATAACAAATAAGTTTTAGCAAAATTTCTTCCTGTAAACTAATGAAGTTATTCAGCCGGCACCGCACGTCGCTCGTTTGCCTGAATCTCGATACTCGCACGCACGAACACTCGTATATAATAAAAAGGGACAGAAGGATCACTGTGAAGATATTTATAGAGCAAACGAACCTAACACCCCACGAGGCGCGGATGCCGTCCCACGTGGCTCGATTAACTGGCGTATGTTAGGATGAGACAGAGCCGCTGCGATAAAAATGGAGGGTGCATAACGCTTTTGTGTTACGTGATGATTTCTACCAACTCGCACTTCCCGCAAGCCGTGTTAAGGAATTTCATTCCAAAAATAATCCAAAAATAACCTTAATATAGACTTTGCCACGTTTATTATTCAATAAGGTGAACACATAATACTTTCAATAGTAATTTTCTCTTAAATGGGTATTTTTATTTTAGTTATTTTTTTTAAATTATTTAAATTTATATTATGAACTTTACAAATGAACACTGGGGTGGCTTGCACCAAATATTTGAACTGACATTGACATCGAAGATTTGACATCTCGCTTGCGCCATCCATTAAATCGTTGGTGCAAGCGAAATGTCAAATCCTTAAATCGAGTTTAATTAGATGGTGCAAGCCACGCTAAGGCTAGACGATCCGATTATTCTGTTCGCTCTTCGGTCACAAATAAAAAACTAGATACACAATCAACGCTCCAAAAATGTCCGAAACAAATGTGCACTCAAATGAGTATTTGAGTGCACTTCTGATTTAATAGTATTCGAAAACGCTAACGGCGAACATGTCAAAATGCTGCTTCAAATATTGCAAAAACAACACACCTGGAACCCTAAAAAAGACGCGAGTTCTTGTTTTCGGTTAATAAATAAATAATATTATTTACGTGTTCGTTATTTCATTAAAGTAATAACGTTACATAGCTCTTTTTTATTAAATTCATAATAATATTTTTAAATATTGCCTGACAATATATGTCTTATCCTTGTGACTTTCACGTAACAAATCAAAATGACATAGATAGCAACGCAAATAGATTAAGATTGCATTTTAAATATTTTATTTAACAAACTTCGTTTCAATGTCATCCTAGAATCGTTTTCGAGCGTTTATAACCTCATGGTTTGACAGTAAGGTCTACTTTAGATTAACACAATATTGCCGATATTACTATACGATATTAAAAATATATACGTCAATTCGGACAATAATTTGTTTTTTTATATAATTTATATAATCTAGTTCTTTATTTGTGATCAAGCGTTCGCTAGTGTACAATTGACTTTGTCTTAACGCTTATTGAGATGTCATTCAGTAATTAAGATTTGACACCTTTTCCAAAAGAGTGGTGATAGCGTTAATTGTGTTAAAGATTTAATTATTACGTCGAAGATATGTGTCAGAGATTTACAATAGTTTATCTACAACAACGTAACGAATCGATTTTGATTTGCCAATTTATACGTAGTTTTTATGATAAGATTTTTGTGTACATATTACCAGTGAGATAAAACAATTGCCGCCAGTGTGATGCAAATATCTCGCTTTCAGGGTTCTGTAGTTAAAATGGCAAGAGAGAACTCTAGCAATTTCCATGTCTATGTGTATGTCATTTTTACACCTACTAAGATGAGATTTAACACAACGACCTAAGCGAACCATAACCTACCTTTAAACTAAAACTAAAAATAACAAACAAAAAACACTTTTATTTTTATTTTTATAATTATTTCGAATTCGCTAAGAAATTATAACTTAAGCATGGATTTATAAACACGTGAGTTCTATTTAAGTAATTAGGGAAATAACAAATAGAAAAATAATTTACTGGGCTAACCGAACGTCGGACCTAGACACACAATGGACGAAGTCATAATATGTTGCCGCTCTGACCACCGTGTGTCAAACGAACTTTCGTGTCTCTTTCTGTCTCATTGAGTGTAACCACGAGTAAAACAGATAGCTATAATAAGTAGGATAACGTTGCACTGTCAGTGTAAGTCCTGTCAGCTCATAGACTTCACGTACATTACAGAAATAATTATTTGCAAAATACTCGTAAATTTTAAGTGTTCTGGCTACTAGTATTCGAAAAATAAAAATATGTCATGTTCGCCTGTGTATTGTCGTACTGTGACACCTCCCTGGTCACGTCCAGAAAGTCGCTCAACGAAAAGCGGACTCTTAGAGCAAATGCTCCATCCATTTTCATTCTAAGTCCGAGAACGGACTAGTTCAAAAATTTGTTGATCTATCCAATTATACATTTTATTTTCGAAAATTTTTCTCTATCATTCAAAGTCGTTGCAACGGTGTTCTGACTTATCCCAAGGTATTATAAATCAGGTGTCAAACTTCGGTCGCTATCTCGTATGCACAGTATGATACTAGATTTGCATATAATTGACGGGAATAAAGTGTCAGATAATGCTTCGTAATGGCAAGACCACTGATGATTGAGTTTCGCACTGAATTTTAAATATTTATATCCACCATTCGGTGTGATGTGTACGTGGAGAGATTTACAAAGATTTTTTTTATTATAGAGTATTGTACGTAATTCGCATTCATTGCACGTATGTTCACATACTGTATATTTTTTTTATAAAGAAAAGAAAGATTGCCTTTTTTCGCATTCCGATGTGTTTTTGAGATAAATTATATCGATTAAACAAAACACAAATACGAAAGAAATAGTTCTTGTTCGCAATTTTAAGGAAAATATTTAGTGATAAGCTGTTGGACTACATGAATTTAAAAAAATGAGCTTTTTAGTGTTCCAAAGCAAGAATGATAAAGCCTAAAGTTTTATATCGGTCTGTCTGTAAACATATATACATATATGCAATCCATATGTGGTGTCCAAGCAAAAAGGGTCCAGTAGTAGGGTATTGAATTAAGGCTAGATTCGGAATTTAGAATAGTCAATTGATAATAAGGATTAAAAAAATATTCAGAAACTGGCACATATTTTTTTATCAGAGATTTAAAGTTGAAACTCTGAAAAAGCTTGTTTAGATAAAATTCATTTTTAAAGTTGATTGAAAAAATATACTCCCACTTGTTTGTTTCTACTTAGAAACATCATATAAAGTCATTTCCTATATGAACTTGTAGATAATTGAGCATTAATAAATAATCAATTAAAATCGTGGATGCCATTTTTTCACCCAAATTTACAAAACTGCGTATATCTCGGAAACTAAATGCCAACCACCGGACCCTTTTTGCTTGGACGCCCACATATGTCTGTTTGGCGTTATATTACGATCGCGGTCGATTTGTCATCTTTTCATCTACTAATAATAATCTCTGCTAAAATTTAAACCGGAAATCCAAAATCGGGAATGATAATAATAATATACCACAGACTCATAGTTAATTCCTGTCTGTTTGTCCGTCTGACTTATACGCCGATTTATTCTGTCATATTTAAAGTGACAAAATTTGGCTTAGGAATATAAATTGGAACCCGAACACTTCAGTGTGGTAGATCTACGCTCCAGCCACTGTGCTATTGAGAGAGTAAATTACCAATCGTATCTCAATTGCAAAATTACCAATCGTATTTCGCGGGCAAGTTTTAAAGTTTTAAAGTTTGAGAACACGGAGAAAACAAATTTTCCCAGAATCGAGACCTAACTGGATCGATATTTCCTCTCCGAAAACGCCTTATTGTAAATTTCATCGAAATTGTTGGAGCCGTTTTCAGAAACGCCATTGCAAACATATAAATACTGCTCGTGTTATTATAGGAGTACCTGAGCAATTGAGCTTTGCTCGTGGATTGTATACAAAAAAAGTCTGGCCCGCATTGCAGGATTTGAATCTTTGCACTTTGGTGTTGTAGATCTATGCTCTAGCCACTGAAGGTGCTATTAAGAAGGTCATACTCATATTCGCGGGTAAGATTTAATTTGTGAAAACAAGGAGAAAACGAATTTTCCCAGAATCGAGATCTAACTAGATCGATTTTACGCCCCCATTAACATGTATAATGTGAATTTCATTGATATCGTTACGGCCATTTTCGGGAACGTGATTACAAATATACCAATATTGCCCGTATTATAATATAAGAAAAACTGACGACCCGTCCCAGTTTCGCAAGGAGACTTGATTACAAAACATCAAATTACAGTAGACTTCCTCGCCAAATGTTCTAAATGATAGAGAAAATTGAACTGAAATCGATTCAAAAGTTTAGAAGTTATAAGTGAATACACAGACTTCGTTTTATATTAGAGATTAAACGAATTTCTACCAGAAGTAGAATGCTCACTTATTTGACCAATCTGTTCGATGTCTGCACAATTTTGTACATTCATACCATACACGCCACTGTAGCACATATTACTATAATAACCCGTGCCATGATACAATACAAATTACAGGAAATTGATGCATTTATGTCAATTTTCCAATAGAACGACTAAATCTATTTGTTACGGAACCCGAGATCACGCTACATCGCTACACGCACGTCGAATAGATGCCCTTAGACTTGTAACGTTCCGTTTTTAGGATTCAGTGCCCAATACAATGTCCGTTATCCGTCTGTCAATAGATTTTCTCAACAACGTGACGTATAAATTTTAGAAAGGCATTGTCTAAACCCACATAATATGATGCATTGATTAACAAAACATATTGTCACGCTGTATCCACAATGGGGTAGTCAGAGAGGGCGGAGCATCGAACATTTCGATCCTTATATACTTCTTTCGTCTCCTCAAATCTCATCATTCTCCTCGTAGATTTTCGCCTAGGTATGCAAATGCGTTTGACATTTACGTCAGCTAATACTCTGGCTATTTGGTTTTCATAAGTCAACCTTGGTCTTCCTTGTCTTCTGCTAGCACTCACTTTCCCTCTATAGATTTTATTCATCAGCCTTTCATCACTCATTCTTTGTGTGCACCAGTGTGCCTGAACCATCTGAGCATTCCTTTCTTCATTTTTACAATAACACTGTCGTGCAACCCTGTCATATTACGTATCTCTTTATTGCATATTTTGCCATGAATTAATAACAAGAATAAATAATAATACAAACACGCTGTATATCTAACAGGGTAGTCAAATAATAACAATGAGTAATAATAACATAAGTATTAAGTATTTAGTAGTTGAACTTGCTTTTGACCAACTTTGTGGAGCAATATGTATGTATGTAAGCATGCATACATACTGTGACTATGTCAAGTATATTTCTATGTTATAAGGAACTCTAACATGCGACAGCGCAGGAAAAATGTTCGAGTAATGTGAAAATTTTTTATTATTCTATTATACGCTGTTGTTATAATGATTGCGTATGATTCCCATGGGCATGATTCCCATATAGCAACTAACGACGATGAATTTAAGCAGAAATTCAACAAAATTATCTATAGATGCAAACATAAATAAAATTAATAAAATAATAATTGACAAAATTTATTGATACTGCGACCCTAAAATCATTAAAAAATCCCACGCGACCTTCTGGTATACTAATTAAAAGCAAAACGAGAACATTGAGTTAAATATTTGAAATCTTAGTAAGTTAAATATTTGAAATGTAAAATATGTTTCTTCTACAAACAAATATGTGATAAATTCTTGAAATCTTTATCTATTTTCCGCTCAAGCTCCAAAAACCACCAATCGACGTGTTGCGCCTCTCAAAGAAGCATCTTCGGGATATTCCAGAGATCAGACTCGCTCAGCTAATCAGCACCGAAATTTCGGTGCTAATTAGTTGACAGAGTTGATTTTTCAGGATTCAAAGATTTCAGGATTTTATCACATGAAATGGATTTCCGCAAAGTAACGCCTGAGTCTTTACAATATACAAATTAAACACTTAACAAACCTGCATGGCAATATTTGTTTTATTTTACCATTTAGTCTATCTTTAAAAAAATGATTACAGTGTCCAATACCAAACGCTCACTATCCCCTTCGAACATGGCTTCGAACTCCATAGTCTCTAAGAACTCTTCACGTATAATATTCAGAGCGGAATGCAAAGAGAATAGCTCGACCAATTTCCAACAACATAGTTAAGAACATTCCCAAAAACAGTAACTTAAAAAAATGCAAGTGAATCGGTTTGAGAGCCACAGACAAACACAAACAGACACGCAGGCAACAAACAACGGTGTTAAACTTGTAACATCCTATCTTTAGGTTCGGGTTAAAAGTTACTAAACTATTGCGATGGAAAAACTGTCACACAAATGTCTCAATCTAATTGTTTACAAATGTGCAAATAATTTGTGTATTTAAAAAACTGAAACGAATCAATTTAAGATAATGCAATTTTATATGCACGTACAAGTTGCGTTATTTCTGTTAAGATTAAAAATTATGAAATACTTTACGAGTTTGTACTAATTTTACTGTAATATTACTAATTGACAATAACATTACTTAACTATAGATATATCTCTTTATCTCTTTTAACTACTACCCATAATTGTATTTGCGTAACTCAAAACAAAATATTATGACAGACAATTGAAAGTAGATAAAAGTTAATAATACAAACGTAATTACAGTTTCGACAATTTTGAAAACTTTAGATCTGTTCCAAATCTAAAGTCAAATATTCATCCGATACTTTATGGAATTTAAAGTGGTAACGTGCAAAATATATTGCTTTATAGTATCAGACAAGCATTCATTTAAAATTTTCGTAATTAGTATGGACAATGTGGAAGTTTAATTTAATAAGTTAATTTGACTTAAGTTAAGCGGCGTAAGTAAGTAAGATTTTCTCAGAGAGTTTCATATTTGTGCCCTTTGCAGTCGAAACTTTGGGTCCCTGGGGCCCCGAAGCCCATCGACTGGTTTCTGATTTTGTAAGAGACTGGTCGAGGCTTCAGGAGACCGCCGGGCTGGCAGCTTCTTCCGCCAACGAATCAGTTTGGCTATTCAAAGAGGCAATGCTGTCAGTCTGCTGGGCACCTTAAGCAATGACAGCTTTCTAAGCGGCAACTTTGAGGAATAAGTGGAAGTCTATTATTTAAGACAATATTTAGTTTTAAGTTTGTAAATATTAACTTATGTATGTACTGTTTTGTTGTTAATAAATACAGTTAATTTTAATTTTCACTTTAATTTTTTATTTTATACTATTTATACGCAAGAATCAACAGCATTTTTTATACATACGAGTACATCTTACTAAATTACATCTTCCTAACTTTTGTCAATTACTGATTTTAATTGATGCTACTAGAATCTATTAAAATTTATGTGATGTAGGTAGTTATTACATTTATTTACATTTATAATATAAAAATTTTAATTTAAAATTTAATTTTATAGAAATGCGATCTCTGGTGTCACCTTGCGGGCAAAACAAGCAATGAAGAGATACGCAGTATGACAGGGTTGCACGACATTGTTATTGTACTCGTATAAGTGAAGAAAGGAATGCTTAGAGGGCACATATTAGAAAGAACGAGTGATTAAAGACTGACGAAGAAAATTTTTATTAAAAAAAATTAAACCGCCTTCAAAAAAAACACTGAAAAGTATAAAATAACTATCCTTTACTAATCAAAACTCAAGTACAATTAAAATAACTTTATAAATACGATACACATACCTATATAATTAAATTACAGTTACTGAAGTCGGTGCCAAGTCCACCAAACTAATAGACTTTATGTTGTTGCACATTGATTTGGACCGACTTCAATAACTGTCAAATTTTATTATATAGGTATGTGTATCGTATTTATAAAGTTATTTTAATTGTACTTGAGTTTTGATTAGTAAAGGATAGTTATTTTATACTTTTCAGTGTTTTTTTTGAAGGCGGTTTAATTTTTTTTAGTAAAAATTTTTTATTTCTCCCTTTTGAGTGGTCTTGACCTAAATAAATATCTAGGGCAGGTCTGCAATTAACTTCATTCTAATTCCGGAGCGCAACGATATACAAGAGAATCGTCAATATAAATAAAGGTTATAACCAGGTCTCGTTATCTAGTGTATCTTCGAAGTCCAAGCTCCAATATCAGTAAAACTTAAATGGGACTACCTCTGAAGTATTACCTACCAAACGTAAAAAGAATTTTCGAAATCGGTTCATAAATGACGGAGTTATGAGGTAACAAACATACAAAAAAAAAACATAGACGAATTGAGAACCTCCTTCTTTTTTTGAAGTCGGTTAAAAATCTACAGAGCGAAAGCGAGTAGTAATTCAAATCAAACAGCCAGAGTGTTAGCCGACGGAAATGTTAAAAGCACTCTTATACCTAGGTGAAAATGTGTGACGAGGATGATGAGATTTGAGGAAGCGAAAGAAGTATGTAAGGATCGCGACACTAAGCGCTTCGTCCTCTCTGACTACCCCATTAGGGATACAGCGTGAAGATATATATGTATGCATGTAAAAATTTAAATGTCGCATCACGTCGCGTGTATAACTGTAATAATTACATGCTTTATTAATTAATAATTACAATTATTATAGTGAACTAATTGTAGTGGCTTTGTGTGGATGAGTGTCTCGTTCTTGTGTCACAAATGTGGGTGTTCTAATCACAGGCAAGTTGTTATGGAGGGTATATATTGCTCTCCAATCACGTTAGGAACATAAATTTGCACTGGCTTTGGACTGGTAGTATTTTTTTTTAATAAAATACAGCCCATGTTACTTGCTGTTAATGTAGATTTCTATAGGTGAAAGAATTTTTGAAAGCGACTGCGTAATTTTTGAGTTTATCCATTACAAACAAAGAAAGAAAGTTTACCTCTTTATACATACATACATATCTTCACGCAGTATCCCTAACGGGAACGGGGCAGTCAGAGAGGACGGAGCGCCAAGCGTCATGATCCTTACATACCTCTTTTTGCTTCCTCAAATTACATTATTCTCCTCATACATTTTCGCCTATGTATGCGAGTGCTTTTGACATTTCCGTCTGCTAACACTCTAAATATTTGACCTTCATAAGTCAGCCTTGGTCTTCCTTGGCTTCTTTTACCTCTCACTTTCGCTCTGTAGATTTTCTTCGTCAGTCTTTCATCATTCTTTCTATGTGTCCGTTGTTATACTTTCGTGGTAATCGACGCGTGATGTTATTAAATGAAGACGACCTCGACGCCGCAGTGGTTTAGATATTGCACCCAAGCACGGCAGGTTTCAGGCTCGATTCCCGGTCGGGTCAATTTAGGAAACGAACTTTTCTAGATTGTCTCGGGTCTGGGTGTACTGGGAGACGCCCCCAGTAGTCGTCGTCTGGTTCTCATAGCACAGGGAATACCCTAGTTTGAGATCAGATGATTGGTGTGTATTATCTGGCGCATTAAAATAAAAAGAAAAAAAAGAAAAAAATGCGTAATGGGTAAATTGAAGTAAAATTTTAAAAAATTAGATCAAACTGATCATTTTTTCTTAATTTCTAGTTTTGAGTTACATTTCACGTCTTTGTGCCTGTCAGTTCACTAGGCGTATAGATAATGGAATAAAAATCGTGAGAAACCGTCGTTGTAAAAACGGATAGACAGAAATTATTAGGGTTCAGTGTTGTTCTTGTACGCTACGGAACTTTAAACAGACCTACTCACAATTGTCGATATAGCTCGTTACTTAATGATTCCTTACAATAACTTCAAATGCTGTCTCTATTATAGATGTTAGTTCTGAAATTATGGAAAACAACTTTACGTAGATATGTATTTGTTTTTAAGTAACTTATAAGTGACTTCATTAGACCTAAAGTTATTGTGCGATACTAAAGGTAGACCGTAGACTGATGTTTTGGCTCGTGATCTTATTTGACGCCTACGAAAAAATAATTTTTAGTTTATTTGTGCAAAAAAGCTAATAATTTGTCGCAAAGTTTAATTGAAATTTAAATTCGATTAATTCGAACTAGATTTCCACAATTATTGAAGCGTGGAAAGTGCGAAAAGATTTATTATTATATATTTAAGATTCATTTGTAGGATGTTCGTTTGTTCGATTTATTCGAAGAAAACAGTAATAGAAACGCTAAAATAGGGGCGAAAATATTGCCTCACAGATATTAGCAACAACATTTTCGCATCTAATGAAGTTACTCGTCTTAGATTGGAATAATAACAAAGGAGTGTTTACTAACAAGCGATACGAACAAAATAATCAAAAAGTTAGTTAGCATGTGAGCGTAAGTAACATTTTGATTATGAATATTATGATTTTTTTTTAAATGGCACCGTACTTTGAAACTTTGTATGGGAAATGTTGAACCTTGGTTATAACAAAATTTGGTACGGTGATAGACTTGAAAGTGGGATGAAACTTTCTATGGGAATTGCTGAACATTGTGATGTGGCATGGAGGTAATTTTACACCTGAGAACGGACATAGGCTACTTTTTATCAAAAACCTACTTCTAAGGGGTAGAAAACGGGGATGACACTTTAAATGGCAAATATTAAACCGCTGAACCAATTATGATGAAATTTGGTACAGAGGTAGTATGTGCCCGGAGACTAAGCGCAGGCTTTTTTTTCAAAATCAACCTTTGTACATACAAATATATACATCATCTACATCTTAGTAGATGTACTTAGTAGATATATATATATTACTCAACGAAGTCTAGGAAACAACGGTCTTTAATTTTTTTTTTTTTTTAATTTTTAAATGGCACCGTACGTGCCATGATTATCGCATTTGCCAATGTCACGCATTAACACAAGCTAGTATACAGACAGAGAATAAGTAGAATCCATGTAGAATCACAAGTAAATTAATTATTTCTTATCGTAAAACTCCTCCAGTAAAGTGATAGTAGGCTTTACTGAAGTTATAAAGGACTTCTTGGAAGAGCGCGAAAACTTCAGCTACACATGTTTATTTAGATCTCCTCCATTCTTGTCACTTACACAGAACTTTAAAACACAATATACTATCACTGTTGTACTTTAAAACTCCTAAAAATGTAAAAAATTAGAAAATCTAAATAAAATGACAACCTCACTTCTCCCGTTCCCGCCAAAAAGTCAATATTATGATTGTTCCCAGACAATGGACGAGTTGAGAGGGTGAGGTAGAGGTGGAGGTTGAGATTTTTAAAGCAATTGTGAGCCTTTAACATTTGGACGACGAATAATTTGCTTTATTAAAATGTTTTTTCAATTTAGAGAACTAGAGACCGTTACAAACTTACGATGATCAAGTAGCCAGTGTTAGAGTCTGTTAGCTGACGGAAAAGTCAAAAGTATTCGCATACCTAGGCGAAAATGTGTGAGGAGAATGATGAGATTTGACGAAGCGAAAGAAGTATGTAAGGACCGCGACGCTTGGCGCTCCGTCCTCTCTGACTACCCCGTTGGGGATACAGCGTGAAGATACATGTATGTATGAAAAACTTAAAAAAATGTAATTGATCAAACATCAATCAAAACTTCAGTTGTATTCAGTTCACATTATTGAAAAACAGTACGTTTATCGTTCAAATGAACGAGTACTTAGAAAGGAAACTTTATTTTCAACTATTAAATCATTTTAATTTATAATTAAATATATTGTTTTTGTAAATTCTATTCGATAAAGTATTTAATTGAGTTTTTTCTCCTTTGCGCCTGTCCTTTTCTAAGTTTAAAGCTGCATTACAAATGTCGACTTTTTTACGTCACAATGATATCCCGGAATACGTAATTTCGAACATCCCCTGTCTTAAAATGTAAAACTTGCCTGTGGATTGAAATGTTAGAATTTTTTTGTTTTTCCAATGTATTATAACATTTCACGGCATATATCAATATTTTTCTATTTTATTTGAGGAGACACGATCGAGAAATGCTATCAAAACGGAGCCGTTTATGGCTGCTATTAAATTATTTCAGTTTCGAGCGCTTCATTAGTTTCTTTTCTAAGCGCTTTATATTCTGAGCTACTTGTATTGAAATAAAAATATTAATATTTAAAATACATATTATAAATCACGGATGTTATGGATATGAAATTTCGTATCGGATATGGATACGGATATATGAATAATAATTGCAATATAATACCGATTCTAGTTACGGTAACGGATATGAAACTATTTCAGATTATCCGAAAGTTTCGAATAGTTTCAGTTACGGATATATTATTTTTAGGAATTATAAAAGGAAAATACTAGTAATTACAAGGTAAAACGATTCGACTTTATTTCTAGGTTATCATTTGTTACTACAGTCACAGAAAAAACCAAATAGTCTTAGACGCGCCTAGTGTGTCGGCTTGACCAGCAAAAACCTGTCATTACAAAATATCGTATATTGTAATTTATCCGAAATTACACAGTTTCGGATACAGTTACAGTTTCGGATACAGATACAGTTTTGGATAGATATTTATTTCAGATATTCGATAGTTTCGATTACGGTTATGGAGCTCCATGACATCCCTGTTATAAATGCAAATCTGTGCATAATAAAATGCTTTGACAATCGTCTTCCTGTTAACGATTGAGCTGTTTGTGGTTTCATAACAATGCAGTTATTATCATACCATCCAAATATTTTTTCAATGACCGAATCAGTAATAGGTGACATAAGTTCGGGAATTCCTGTAACGGTCTTCCTTCCCTTATTAATCATCAAGAAACATTGATGATTTTTACATTTATACATTTGAATATATGGATTGATACTGTATATGATACTGTACTGTACATGATTGTAAAAATGAAGAGAGGAATGCTTAGATGGTTCGGGCACATGGAAAGAATGAGTGATGAAAGACTGACCAAGAAAATCTACAGAGCTAAAGCGAGTGGTAAAAGAAGTCAAAGAAGACCAAGGCTGACTTACGAAGACCAAATAGCCAGAGTGTTAGCCAACGGAAACGTCAAAAGCACTCACATACCTAGGCGAAAATGTGTGAGGAGGGTGATGAGATTTGAGGAAGCGAATGAAATATGCAAGGACCGCCACGCTTGGGGCCCCGTCCTCTCTGAGACTCTGACTACCCCATTTGGGAAACAATGTGAAGATATGTATGTATGTACTAAAATTTGGCTTGTCTGTCGGTGCAATGGTGTACATCTGTAGCAATATATACTGCAGCTCAACTTATATCTGTCTACCTAAATAATTAAGTATTTACATTTGTATAGACTGTACATACATACATATCTTCACTGTAGTCGGGGTAGTCAGAGAGGATGGAGCGCCAAGCGTCGTAGTCCTCAACATACAACAACACAAATCTCATCATTCTCCTCACACATTTTCGCCTAAGTATGCTTTTGACATTTCCGTCGGCTAACATTCTGGTTATTTGATCTTCATAATTATTAAAATAATTCATTTCCATAGACTGTGCGTTTAAAGTGAAAGAATAACCGGCTAACAGTGTGTCGGATATGTATTAGGGTTCCTTTATTTCGGACGAAGGAGAAGTTATTCTATAAAAAGAAATTTGGACCAAAGTACCCATTATTATTATTTTTTTATATTGGGATTATTCCATAAAAAAATTCATATAATCCCCGCGTTACACAAAATAAATGGGAAGCGAAATTGGGTGTTAACAAAAAACGAAGTCTTTTGTTGCTCCTCTGCACAATATATTCGCGCATCTTATACTGAACCACATAGTTTGTCTGTGTTCTGAACACATATATTACATATATGCATACACTCAATACTATTTTCTTTAGGAGTAACACGGAAAGAACAACTTATTTAAAAAATGTATATCAACCATCGATATCTAGATTTTAATATCGAACTGTCTATATATTGTTCCAAAAGATATCATCAATAATAAAATAATATTAACAATAAATATTGATATTTCTAAAAAATAATATCTGTATTTCGATACATCAAAATTTTATTAACTGTCCTACTATTAATGTCATCAACGTCAGTTATGCACTAATGTACTTAAAAGCTTTGTTTGTCAGTCGTTGGGTTTAGATTTTATCTGACTAACGCCTCGCCTTTGTTTTAGTCGCCGAGCCACGCCAACCAGTCGACGATGCGTAATATAACTCTAAAATGATAGAATAAACCAGCATTTAAAAGAAAATACTTCGATGAAAAATTCATCAGTCTACTTACAGTCTAGAATAATATTTTCATTTATTTATATTATTTCTATTAATATTAACTGATATTTCGCTACTCACAATTTCTCCTCAAGTTTGCTATCCGGCAATTTTCCGTCGTGCTGGCTCTCTGCGTCGATGTCCTTGACCTGTACGGACAATTAGACACGTTATTTTCACTTTCTATAGTGCGGTCGGATAGCGGACATCCAGGTGATCATAGATGAAATTTTTTCCTATGGACTTTTTTACAATGGAAAAATCGAAGTAAAAAAAATTGTGAAGTTACCGTGGACTCATATTGCGTTAATATTTATTTTAAGATTACGTGATTACGGGTAGGCAAAAAAAAAACATTAAAAAGGCGTATAACATTTCTTACAATTGTAAATAATCGGAAATTGGAATATTTTTTTACTCGTTTTGAGATTTGAAAATACTTTAAAATTTTCCTATCTGCATTTATTTGGATCTATAATGCTGACTGGTAGAAAGGTGTGAAGATAAAATATAAGATATAAATGTCGCAAAAATCTGTTGTTTATAATCTAGATACAAATGTTTACAACACATTCATTTGTCCTTTGTAAATGACATCACTTCATTCGTTATTGTGCCGAAACAATGAAATGGCACATTGAGATGTGATAACACACGTAATCGTAAACAATGCGGCGGGTTGCGTACGCGCAGGTTATGCTTTTTGATGCACCGTTGTTGGCGGAATTATATTGTTTTGCAGCAAAACTAGTACACTTTTATAATGTCATTACTCAGTATGCCGATGCTTCTCGATGCCCTTTTGTGCAAAGTATAATAATATTAATATAGTTTTCATTTATTTAAGTATGAGTTCGAGGGTTCTGTAAAGTAGAATCAATTTTTGCAGTTCTAGAAGACCAAAGTCTTTCGTATTTTCATTTAATCTTTCATTAAAGTTTTACTTTGTGATCTTTTATAGTAGTTTTCGAGATAAGGGAGCAGAAAATAAATCTAGTGTTTAAGAGCCTGCATATGCACCACTGCGCAAGCGAAATCGTTCTTTACTTTCTTGCCCTATGTGAGCAGCAATAAGGTCGCGGTTGCGGTTTGGTCATATTTTAGCGCAGAGAAGGCACAGAATTTGTTTTTGTACATAATTGTAACTTGCGACAAAACTGTATTACCCATTAAAAAGCTTTTTTCGACTAACGAGAGAAGACGAACAAGCATACAGTCTACCTAATATAGTATCTTTTATACGTATATCAAGTAAATTGAGGCCCAAGGAGATTTACAATATCTTGAATTGAACTTTTATGTTTTTTGTATTAATTTGTTTATTGTTTTCTCGAAAATCGGAAAAAAGTACTAGATAACTTTTGGCCGAAATTACAATTAACGGGCTCGTTTAGTCAAAAAGGATAGCTGGCGCCTCGTCCTTTTAAATTCACTTCGGAAGTGCTTCATTTTAGTTTCACTTCGGAAGTACTTGGCTTCGCCTCATCCTCCCAATATTACTCGATAGTCAATTGCTTTATTTAAGGCCTATTGACAGTAATGTATGTAATTTGAAATGAGGGAAATGCATGATGGAACGATAACTATTGCACCTAATGGCTCTTGTTTTTGATAACATATCTTGACGTTGAGGAAACGACATGCAATATTTTATGAACGATGTTCGTAATGAAGATTATATTGTTGTATTTTGATAAGAAACGAGCATTGTACATTCCATTCCAACGAGCATTGTAAGACATCTGTCTTCCAAGTCGGGGTCCCGGATTCGATCCCCACTGTCACTGCACCAACGTGCAATAATGAACATTATATTTAATTGTGAATTCATTATTAAAATTAGAAATAAGTGTAAATTGAAGGAAAGGCTGTGGATTTATTATAATTACCTGCTAAATACATAACTACTTACTCGTAAATGGCAATGTCAATGATCGTTAGATTTTTTTTGTTAGCAGCTTCTATCCTTTGTTTATAATTCCTCAATGTCGTGTAGTCATTAGTATTAAATATTGAAACTGTCAAAAAAAATCAAGTACGACTATCCATAGTTCCATACACGCGCATAAAGTACTCCACACAATACTTATTAGAGATGAATAACACAGCGCTATGCTGCGCAATTAAGCTAACTTGGTGCAGTAGCAGATGTGTCGATGTCGACTTCGGTGCATAATACGCTGCCTCTGCCTGTGCTAAAAGCCAGCGGGTGCGAGATGCGGATGGCACATGCTTTGCGACTTAGTACTCGGTGCGTACCATTTTGGTGCGCCATGGCACAATTTTGAGTTATCTGGAAACACCAGCGCAATGAGATACACCTAAGTTACTGAGTTGATGCAAGGAATTGTGCTGAGTTTCTCATCCCTAATACTCATAAAGTAAGAAGTTTTTGAAATTAATCTCGAGATATCTGTAAGATCTAGGACTGTACTCATATTCTTCCTGTTATCTTCAGGGAGAATCACATAATAATATTTTGAGATTTCATACAAACGTGAGCTCTATAATATTTCTTCCAGCTAACCCCACGAGCGGTATCAGACGCCTCCAATAGTGAAGGGATGTATAAAGCATTTCCTGACGAAAAAAAAGGTCAGTACCTTTTTCTCGTACTCTTTTAAGCGTTTTTTGAAAACAGAAAACGTGGAGTATCGATATATTTTACTATGTCCAATTTCAAGTTAGTATGCTGTTCAGAAAATCGACTGTGACAGACGAATGACCACATGAGTAGTCTTATAAGTTTTCTCTCTTTCCTTTTGAATTACGGAATCACAAAAATAAAGAGTAACATGTATGTACATTTTTGTTATTAATAAAGTTTAGTAAAAAATAATACTAAAACAATAATAACTTAAAATTTAACGTTACACCTTTTTTAGGTTACACCTATAATGGCTAATTGAGGCGTTTACAACGTCAATTGCTTGAATTATCGGCTCGCAAAAACAGAACAGTTTTCACTTTTAGAGAGGTCAAGAATTTTATCAGTACCTATACGGATTTGATATTTTTTTTCTGAGTATAGACGAGAAATTCAAAATTAAATTATCTGTCTGCGATTTCGAAATAAATGCGTTATCAATACCTAAACATGCTTATTTTTAAATTTTTGAACGTTTCAGAGTTCACGGTCCATGACTTGTTTATAATAAGACGAATATATAGACGAAAAATAGAAAATTAAATTGAGTATTTTGCGACTCTCTCTGAGAGTTTCATATTTACGCCCTTTGCAGTCGAAACTTTGGGTCCCTGGGGCCCCGAAGCCCATCGACTGTTTTCTGATATTTGCAAGACTGGTCGAGGCTTCGGGAGACCGCAGGGCTGGCAGCTTCTTCTGTCAACGGATCAGTTTGACTATTCAAAGAGGTAATGCTGCCAGTCTGTTGGGCATCTTAAGCAATGACAGCTTTCTAAGCGGCTACTTTGAGGAAGTCTATTATTTAAGATAATGTTTACTTTTAACTTTGTAAATGTTAACGTAAGGATATGTTTGTACTTTTTTGTTATTAATAAATTACAAGAATAATTAAAAATTGTTTATTTTTAAATTTTATTTTCTGAAGTCTAGACTTTAGATCAGCTAAGTCGAACGCGACCCACTGAGCATTTTCCTGCAATTTTGAAAATAGCCAGAGAATGTGGTCCGTTTTCGACGACTGACGTAAGTTGTCTGTTGTATATGTGATTTTAATTAAAATTATTTAGTTATATTGAAGCTTTGATAATATGCTATATTGGGAAGAGAATTGGGAAGAAAAGGGTAAGTTTTCTAACATATATTTTATTTATGTCAGTTGATTTTAATTAAAATCATTATAAATAATAAATCTCAACAAATCTCCCGCAAGAGCGCGATTGACGGACGCACACTTGGACGCAGTTTTAAAATTATTTCCACCGATAAATTCACGCCACAAATAGACAACTTAATTGAAGACAAAAGATGTCAAATATCTGTCAAAAGAAGTTAATGTTTGTAATGTCTTTTTATTGGAAGTTTAATAAATATACTTATCCTATAATAGTACTTTTTTTCATTAAGATTTTCAGTAGTTTGCCTTCTTTAAGATTAGGTTTTGTGGCACACTTAGTCTGTGGTCTTCATGCTTTTAGTCCACCAGTGACTTTGAGTTTAACACGGCTGCTCTAGAACTTTTAGAGACGTGCTACGTTTCGTATAAACATACTTGATCGTTAGTGGCCGTGTTTACGCGAAGAACATAAAGAACGATTGTACTTGTACCCTTCTAAAATCGCCTATCCATAATACTGCTGCATATGATGATTCCTTCTGTTGTAAAGCTGTCAGTCTATAGTATTCACTTCCTACGTATATAAGAAATTGTTAAACACTAGCATCTTTCAAAAGGCTCTTAAAAGAACACTTTTTTTCATTTGCATAATTACTTTTTTATAATAATATGTATTATCTATACTTATTATTATTATTGACTACCCCGTTAGGGATACAGCGTGAAGATATGTATGTATGTTATGATATTAGTAATTATGTGTGCATAAAAATAGTTGTGTGTATTATGTTATATATGTTATGTACCTACATGTATATGTTTATGTATGTATTATGTACCTAAACATTTTATATTTATTTTTAAGCACATCCTACCCTCGCTCATTTTCTCTATCACCAAGGTGTGCTGGAAGAAATCTCTTAAAGAGATAAGCATTGCCTTTTGCCATTGTTACTTTTTTTGACTACTGTTTCTGTGTACCTACTTTCAAGAAAAGATAATCTAATGGATTTTCAGAAACAAACTTAACAAATTTACAATTTTAAAAATATTCTACTGAACAATCTGTAAGAAAATTAATCACGCTTGACTATTATATTATATTTTATGGTTTCCTAGTTTTCGCTATTACAGAGGAACACATATATGCTCTTAATTTATTAGTTAATATGATTCGATTAGTTCCGTGACAAATTATTCTGTTTCTCATAATAATGAGTAGCGATAAATGTAATAAACTTCATCTAAATAATTGATAGAAAGTAAGTTTTTCAGAAGTAAAATAGACCTAGTTTAAACACTGCGTACAGCGTCTAGTAACAATGGAGAAACGTGTCACATTTTTACTCTAAATTAGATAGTAAAACTAGTGAACCGCCGATATTGCAAAAGCGATTAAAATGCAACACTGAACACCTCGCTAAACTAACAAAAATTGCAAAAGACTATGAAACAGATAACGTTACTCAATAGGCATATTTACTAATAAATTAATCAATAATTGTTTATTGACAAGCAAATTTCTGGTAGCAGAATCATTTTAAGCCGGTTCCTAACTCATTATTCATTACATAGGCGTAAATAAATAATAATATATACATCTATACATATAAATAAAATGGAAGCGTCTGTAATTTCAAAATAAATGCTTTCTCTTAAGCTTATATAATGGTTATTTTTGTCTGTCTGTCTGTTTGTTTGATCGGGCTAATCTTCAAAACGGCTGAAACGATTTTAACGGAACTCTCATTGACAGGTAGAGAAAGTAATTTAAGTTGCTTTTCATATCAGAAAAATAACTTTGGCGCGGACGAAACTGAGAAGCACAGGTATATCGAATAAAAAATCAGCTTACAACGTGTCACGCATTAACGTAGGATCGCGGTAGTAATTTGGAATAAATTTCCATTGTAAGGATTTCCAAAAAATTTGAGTATATTGTACAAGCTACGCAAAGGCCCAAACTTGTTGATCGATGAATGTTCCATTTCTGAACGAGGCATTCTAGGGAACCAATTTTACTCAGTCAGTTTGGAATGACTGCAATCAAATAACCAACATTCAATTTTTTACATTTCGTTTCTGTGTTTGGGTTACCAGTATACTAACTTCAGTTCAGTTTAATTTTCAGTTCAGTTACACACAGAGAAACGAACAGACAGCCATGAATCAAAATACACTAAAACTCCGAAAAATATGTGTATCATTTAATGGAAATTACGCAGTTACAGCCTTGGTGCCTCTTTGGCAGATATGCCATTTTCGCTACTTCCCTTTTGGCGCATTAATAACCCACCACCAACGGAAAATACATGTTTATGTGGATTTGAATGTTTCTTTCATGACATTGCATAGTTATCTGTGCATCCTGAATTATTGATAACAATAAGGAAACGTAAAAATGAGATTATGAAATTACCTTTTACTAAACTAGCACTTCAGTTATCATTTCTTTGAACTAGTTTCGTTTATTGACACAATCGTAACGTCGGAACACTTCCTCTTTTATTCAACGTTTAAAGGAAAATAAATAAAAGTCTGCGACAATTGATGAAGCAATGTCAGGTAAGGTTAATTTAGACTATTTTTTATTAGTATTTCTTGGATGTATTATTTCTTGTATAAATGCATAATTCCTTCCACACTGATCTGAAGATATTTAAATGAAAACGTATACAAATTGTTTACTTAAGATAGATATCTATGAAGAACCTTACAACCCTTAACAAATTAAATAATACTTACGGCTAGCTTCATTATCGGAAGTTTTAGCGATTTCTAATGTACAAAATGGCAGTTAAGGTAGCAGTAAAGTAAGTAAGAAATGTATTTTAGAGATGCTTTCGATTAAATATTTCTCATTAATGTTTAGGGTTGGTTGGTGAAAACAAATGTAAATTTATTAATAAATACATTTAATAAAATTTGGAATATAGGTATTGTATGAATTTAAAGCGCGATGCTTACGGAACATGAAAATAAACATGTATTTTTGACAAATTACAGATTTATTTGACTAATTTGATTATTTTTTACAGTGTTGTAAACACGGTAAATGATTTTTCTTTAAATGTACGATTTGTCTCATACACTTAATTTTCCGTATCTTTCCGCAATAATAACAAAAACTATGGAAAATTTGAGTAACGCGTAAAATTGCCAGCCCTATTAATGCATGACATGGTTTTAAAATGAGTTCATAAAACGATGATAATGAGCGTTAACGACTTGCAAATGAAGACAAGATATATAAAAAAAAATGGTCAAGCGTGAGAATTTCCGCGTAAAGGATTTTGAATCATATTTAACAAAATATCAACTTCATAAAATTAATTCCTATTGAGCTTTAAACAGGAATATCCTCGACTGGATTTGTATTAAATTTTTCTACCTATGTTGCATTATTTTTGAAAACTGAATGTGAAAGTAAGATAAACGGACGCGTGAGTAATCTTATGAGGGTTTTCTCCGTTTTCCTTTTTAGATAACGAACTCTAAAAAAGGGTACGGTAAGCTTAGCTTAATTATCAAGGAAAACATTAGTCGCAAAATCTTTTTGTAATATACTACATTGAAAAAGCCGATATAATTAGAATATTTCATAGCAATTTACACAACAAATTCAACATGGTTTTTCACGCATAAAACCTACAAAAAGTGATTGAGACAATCGTTGCGATAATGTAATTCATCATCACATTGCGAATTTAAATAAAGCGCGAATAGTGAATACGCTGCGCTTTGGACATTTGGTCTAGTTTTATAATTTTATTTGCTCTGATTAGTTAACTTGATACGAAATTCGAAGATGTTAAAATGAGAGAAACGTCGTTAACACTTCAAATTTTCCTGTTCATTTATTTATGCTTATCGTTTAATAATGATACTCGTATCATATAATATTTTTTTCTTACATGTACCATTTTTATTGGTTAATATTTGTAACACAAAAAATATATCAAAGAAACCTTTAAAACTGAGATTTACATTTTTAGGAGTAACGGGACCGATTTATGTTTCTAAATTTTCTACATATTTTCTGTATATAACACAAATGGATATTTGTAATATTTCTAGATATGTTACATAACATATCACGTTGCTAACCTCTAATGAGTTTGTAAAGTGAATTAAACGGGTTTAACTAGACTTGAAGGAAATATACAGATACAGGTAGAATGGTGTTTTTAATGAAACAAAAGTTCATACCATAAAATTTTAAATATTTTTATTTGTTAAACCAATCAACTCAATATTTGTACAAATCAAATCGATTAAAAACAGTCATTAATTTTCTTAGTTTTTTTTATCTACTCCATTTACGCATTAGGTACTACCTACCTATATTAAAAACAATAATTTCATGATGTTGAGAAAATGATACCGACTGAGTTTCTTGTCGGTTTTTCTGTGTCCAGCGAACAGGGGAGTAACCGGTTACAATGTAAAAAAAGTTCGATTTTCGAAAACTAAACTGGCCGAAAATGTAATGATTTTGAGCTCTTTAATCCATGTCTTTTTAAAGTCGCTTCATTTTTTTTAAATATAAGAATTAATCTGAATTTTATTTATTTAAACGTAAGTATTTATATACACAAGGTTATTGTGAAAAGGGGTATAAACCCGCCGGGGTCCCAGCGTCTCACTGTTGACTGTTATATTGCCGATGTAATAATTACGGGATACATTTATTTTGTTATTTTTCCAAACAAAAAAAAACAAATGTACATTCCCATCATGCCCTATATTCCAAATGTTTGCTATAGACGGGAAAACGCTGGTATTAGGGTTGCCTCACCATTATTTTTGTTTAAACTTTGAAGTTTTACACTAGAACTATTGACTTTTACCGAAGTTGTGGAACGCAAGTTACGACGGAATGTAATGGGTACTTTTATACCCTTCCGTATTTACTCATCCTTTCGAACTAACCTCGAGATTAATTCTGCAATATATCGAATAGGAAATAAAGCCGTAACTACTTTTTCCCGTCAATCTGTCATAAAATATAAAAAAAATTTTGATGACGTCAGATATACAGAAACTTTTCGCTGCACATTCCATTTCATTTGATTCCCATATTTTTGGTGTTGAACAAAAAAAAATTTCTTGGTATGGAACATCCGCTATATTGGATTTATGTTGACGTCAAATATACAAAAACTTTCTCCTGTGTATCTCATTTCATTTAATACCCATATTGTTGGAGGTCTTGAAAAAAATTACTTCCTATCGCGGAGTATCCGACATATTGGATTTATGATGACGTCACATATACAGAAATCTTCCCCTGCGTATTCCATTTTATTTGATTCCCATATTTTTGGTGTTGAACAAAAAAATTATTTCCTGTTATGGAACATCCGCCATATTGGATTTATGTTGACGTCACATATACAAAAACCTTCCGTTGTGTATCCCATTCCGTTTGATATCCATATTGATGAAGGTCTTGAAAAAAGTTACTTCCTAACGCGGAGCATCCGCCATGTTCGATTTATGATGATGTCACCTGTACAGAAACCGTCCCTTGCGTATTCCATTTCATTTGATACCCACATTGTTGGTGTTGAACAAAAAAGTTATTTCCTATTATGGAACATTCGCTATATTGGATGATGACGTCACATACATAAAAAACCACATGTCATTTTTTGAAAAATAAAGTAGCCTACATTTATTTTCGGGCACATACTATCTTTGTACCAATTTTCATCATAATCGGTTCAGCAGTTTAACATTTTTGATAATAAAGAAGTCTATGTTTCTTTAATAGAAAAGGTTTATCTCTGTACTAAATTTCATCTTAATCGGTTCAGCGGTTTAGAATTTCTCGTACAAAGTTTCATCCCCCTTTTCACCCCTTTAGGGGTAGATTTTTGAAAAAATAAAGTAGCCTATGTCCGTCCCCTGGTGTCAAACTATGTCCATGCCAAATTTTATAAAAATCGAACCCTTGAACAGATGAACCTATTTGCATGCGATCTATCTGTTTGAAAACTGCAGTCTTCGAAATGTTTTAGCTGTTTTGTGAAAATCAGTCCAGATTAGTGATGTAACGAATGTTAGATATCCCACATTCGCCAATGCGAATATAAAAAATCATGCGAATATTTGCAAATGCAAATACGAATATTCATTACATACATCACTAATCTAGATTATTTTTTGTGATAAGGATTTTAAAATTCTTTCATTATCAAGGCAACTTGCTAGTTAATGTATCTATAATGTCCTCTAATTATTATTTGCAAATATCAACCACAGTTCATAACTGACTGAATTTATTGTATTACAAGCTAAAATCAATTGAATGTCTTTCTGAATTAACCTTACGCTTACTGGTTGTCACTGTCATTATCAACGTCTTAATTCCAGTCCAATTTAAATCTGAGGACAAGGTTATCTCCTAAAGCGGCTCTAACGCCCTGAATCTATAAACTTATTATTTTCATAAATATATACTAATGATAACAATAATATTCTTGTATAGTTTGTTTTATAACTGAGCTAGGCCTAAAGAGTTCCCTGGTTCATTTGCTAGTCTGGAGTTTCTAAACTAATTACTATATAGCTACTGTAGCTCCATTATTACAAGATGTAACAATGTAAAGGCTGTAGTCGATAAATCACGTTTTAAGTTCAACAGCTAATGTCTAGTACGAATACCATAATATATTCCTACAATTTCTAATAACGAAAACTATATTAGATACCTAGTAACGTACTTTAGATGAACCTGGTCAGAGATTAAACGTGGATCCCTCACATTAGTGAGACATACTCACCATCACACTAAATTACTAATTATATGAAGTTCACGGAATTTTGTAAGTCAGATTACCACTGGTTTTAAATTAACCGCACTGAAAACCAGAAATAAAACTTAGGTGTGTATTTGATATCAGATGAAGCAGTAAACAAATAATTTTGTTTCTATTATGTTATAAAAGTTTATCCTTTATTTAATCTGCAGTCAGTTGCAAACGAATTTCCAGTTAGGCTCAGCTTCCAGTGAAACAGAACTCATTATTGTTCAACTAACCTAGGATCAGGCCTTCAGTTAATAAGAGTTATCAGTCGCTACTGAGGCCTGTCGAATACTATACACTGAGGCACAGTGACGTATTTCCTCTTTTGCTGTTGGCACCTGCAGTTTGTTATGAGCTTGTTTCATGCCAAAGTTGAAGTAAAGAGATAGATTCAGTACAGTCTTAATTTCTTTTCTTTTCATCTTCAACACTCCCTGCATCATTCTATGTAACATTTCTTGAGACGTATCGACCAAAAATTTCTGCTTATCGTTGATTACTCCGAGCCCATTGACGTCCATTTCTTACTGAAAGCTAACTTTTCGCGCTAGTCTAGTTGCTTTGTAGCATTCCAAAGTAAGTAGTTAACTGAAGCATTGAGTATAAATGATTTCAGTGTTTTATTTATAGTACCAGTTTTTGTTACCAGTTTTTTTTTGCATACATTTCCAACGAGCCTCATGAAAGGCGCTTTTGTAATTTACCATTGAACGATTTTATCGTCACGATTTTACCGTTCACGATACAATAGGGAAGCAAAATGCAGTTACTGTTGGATGAAGACACTTTTATTGTCGACGATAACGTCCACGGCATGACGTTATCGACGGTGTAAAAGCTTTTTAAAAAAAAAGACGTTTTCGTACAACTGGATACATTTTGCTTCTCATTAAATCGTGACGTTAAAATTGTGGCGATAAAATCGTTCAATGACAAATTATAAATGCGGCCAATAGCTATTTCTACTGTTATTTCTTTAATCGCATCTTGCGAATCTTCCTGATATTTATTGTATCAAGATTTTTCTTCAATTTTTAAGTGGATTCACAAGTAGAGACGGCTGAATTATTTTCCAGCTGAATTATTATTCATGCATTTTTTCAGTTCTCTGCCCTCTGTTTATGTGAGTTATAAAAAATAAAAATAAATGTCAATCCAGTCTGTACACATCTCAAGTATTTATATTCTAGATTCTAGAGTATACGGAAATAAATCTGATTTGTAACTTCAAAGAGTCACGAGTCCGATTGTTACGTATTTAAGATGATCCCCGTTATTGGACCGTGCTATAATCTGTGGATAAGCTGCTTATTTTCAACATCATGCAATGTTTTGGGAGGTGGGTATGCTCCACTGTGCATGAAGTCCGCAACACAATCAAAATGTTCCAAACTTTTTGTGAGATTATTTTAACATTGTATTCGCGAGAACAAAAACATTAGTACATTCAATTAGCCTTAATTTAGTTAATCTAGCTTGTAAGGTGATAATCCCAGGTAAAGATGTACATAAACTGCATGTCTCACTGTTACTTAGCATTAAGGTAAATGGAGTTTCTGTAAGTTACAAAAAATGTAAGTTGCGGTCAGAAATGATAAATTTCATTCAGTAATCGTAAACGATTGTCGAAACATTTTTTACAAAAGCGAAAGTCTTGAAATATAAAGCATATTCATTATGACTACTCTACTTAAATAGATTGTTTATGAAGAATTCATTCTGACCCAGTACACATCGACTAAACCCTTGTTAAATTGTCAGAAATTTACATTATACTGACATTGCGTCTTTTTATATGAAGGCACGAATATTTTGGAGGCCTAAATAACTAGGCAAATTACCAGTTTATACCGAATTTACCCTTTCTGACCCTCAGTAACTGTAACATACGGTCTGTTTATATCTCTGTTCTAAGCTTTCTACCAATGGACATAATAGTTCATTCGTTTTAGTGCACCGCATATTATAAATATAATCTTCGTACATAATTTACCCTTTCTGACCGTCAGTAACTGTAACATAAGGTCAGTTTACATCTCTGTCCTAAGCTTTCTACTAATGGACATAATAGTTCATTTGTTTTAGTGCACCGTATATTATAAATATAATCTTCGTACATAATTTACCCTTTCTGACCGTCAGTAACTGTAACATACGGTCACTTTACATCTCTGTCTTAAGCTTTCTACCAATGGACATAATAGTTCATTCGTTTTAGTGCACCGCATATTATAAATATAATCTTCGTACATAATTTACCCTTTCTGACCGTCAGTAACTGTAACATACGGTCACTTTACATCTCTGTCCTAAGCTTTCTACTAATGGACATAATAGTTCATTTGTTTTAGTGCACCGTATATTATAAATATAATCTTCGTACATAATTTACCCTTTCTGACCGTCAGTAACTGTAACATACGGTCACTTTACATCTCTGTCTTAAGCTTTCTACCAATGGACATAATAGTGCATTCGTTTTAATGCACCGTATATTATAAATATAATCTGATTAACGTTATTCTGTACAGGGAGCTTGAAATGTAAGTTAGACTAATTATTTCAGTTTAAGAAGTAAACTTTTTTAAATTAAAATACATTTTTGAATGTTTGTAAAGGTCATCCAAGTAGTTTTATTTTTTTTTATGAGAAAGTACTATTTATGATTATGGTTGGTATATACCTTTAAAAGTTATTTTTCGATGTTGTTTTAGTTTAGCTAACACGCTTAAACTTGAATGATAATTAATACTATAGTTTAAAGATCAGTTAAACCACTTGGCATAGACATTTTGGCGAGAACGGAAAGAGTGAAGTTTACATGTTATTATGTTATTTACTATTTCTAAGGTAAAATGATGTGGCAACCAAAGTTATCGCGTTCTTCGTTCGATAAGAAATTTAAATTTAGTAAAGCCTGATAATACTTTATTGGAGGGACTTAGAAACATAAAGATAAAAAAAGATGCGTTTTTACATAAGCTGTATGGTCTTCCCTTTCACTATGGGATAAATGAAATAATACCACTTAAACATGACCTTTCTGTAACCTTATCACATCTCAACCGTTTATTTTCTAGCAAATTATATGTGAGTGTTTAATTTGAAGAACTGACAGGTTGACAACAAGCAAAATTCGTTTCGATTCCATTACATATCGTCATACTCCGTTGACTTAATTACAGGATACTGTTTTTGTTATTTGCCAGACCGAGGTTAGATGTGCATGAAACAAAGGATATTTTATATATGTATGTGCATAAAACAAAGGATATTTGTATGGTGTTTTTAGGCTTACTACTTGCAAATTCACTATACTTACAAAGAATAAATGTGTCAAGTTCCGGAAGAATCGAATCATGTCTATTTTTTGGTATTCCAACATTTTAGAGTTCCTAAATTGGAAAAGAGGTGCATTTATGGAATGATCTCGAAGTTTCTGTATGTCTCTACGTCTATCACAATTATTATTCAGGGGTTATTTTGTGTCAACAGTAGAAAAAATTTAAAGAACAGTTATATTAACAATTAACACAGACGTGAAATTCAAAAGTTGAGTTTCGACTTAGGGAACTAGTTCAAAAGTTGAATTTGTCCTCTAAGTCAAAACGTAACCTTTGAACTCCAATTATCCGTAAAACTAATTTCGGGGGTTTGAGATTACTTTTTTTAGAAGTCATTTGTAGTTATATTAAAATACATAAGCAAGAGAAGTTAAAGTACATGAAATAATTTACGAAATAAATCACTATAAAGCCACCATAATATATATATTGCCTTATTTTATCCAGAAAGACTCAAAAAGATTATATATCTTTTGGTAAATATCTTTGAAACGGATTATACGTATACCTAAACTGTCTGTTAAAATACGCAAACCATTTTGATATTCTCTTGGCCGGTAAATACAATCATTAACATAACGGTGATGTTTTTGCACAATTTTAATATTTTTCGAGAGATAGACTGATTATGTAGTCACGCTTAATCATAATCGTTCTATCATAATTATTTACTTGTGTATGTGTCGGCTTAGTTTAAGAGGTCGTTATTTATTATAAATGCGCAACCTGTTTTCTAATATATTGTCAATTATTATCAATCGCAGAACCAAGTTTAGAGTAAAGCTTTCTTTGGATGTAAAGACATAAGATAAGTAATGTAACGAAGTCTTAATTTTCCTTCAATTTACACCTTACTTTCAATGCGATTAAGGGTAAGATCAATGGTAGTTTAACCGACGGAAGAGAGTTTAATCTTCTGTCTTCGATTATTTTGTAAGATTAATGGCCGTTAATCGATTACGAGCAGATTAAATTATCGAATATTGACAAAGAATCTTAGAAAGAACGAATGAACTGTGAATGAAACGAATAATATTACCATGTGTAAGACATTAATCTAGGTTTTACTAATCCATTCACTGTTTCCATTTGATATTAGGAGAGTGAGTTAAACTGTCGATCAAATTTTATCGTAGATTACGAAATCCATAGTTTTAAGTGCTCTTGATCCTACGGCCCTACGTGATACTTCGGAGGTGAGGTGAAAGGAGGGGACAGCAATTGTTTGTTGCAAACAGCAAATGTTTTTTTAAATCTTACAAAAAAATAAGTTTGATTTATAATTTAAACTCTTTCACTCAAAAATATTTTTAATTTTCTGTTTATGCTCCTAAATAAATTGACACCTATAAATTGATTATAAATATAACATATTTATCTTCATGCCGTATCCCTACGGAGTAAAGAGAGAGGACGGGGTGCCAAGCAGCGAGGCATACCAAAATAAAATCTGAGTCAAATCTGTCTAATCAATTGAAGTGTTATATTGAATGTCAAATGTACCTACAGTTCGGAAAGCAAATGTGCATTGAGAAGACCCGATAAGAAATTCTGGTATCATTTTTCAACATGATTTTACGATATTTAAAGTAATGTTCAGAAAGGAAGTAAATTCATTTTTTTTTTATAAAAGAAAGGGTAAACGAGCAAGCGAGTCACTTGTTGGAAAGTGATCACCGCCCCCCATGGACATCCACAACGTCCGGAGACTCACGAGTGTGCCGGTGTTGCCGGCCTTCAAGAGAAGGAAGAGGAAGGAGAAAGGGGGAGATGGGCCACCGGCACTCTTTCTCACCGAACGAAACAGAACAGCAGTAGATACTATTATTACGCCGATATTCTGTGAGAGGGTGAAGCTATTTCACCGGGTAATCCGGCCCAATTCATGCTGCAATGCAGCATAGCTCTACCACACAGTGCATGTACAGAAAAGCTTATTTTCGGACTATAATAATAATAATACTCCAAACTGCGTGAGCTTAAACTAGTAGGTACTACGCTTGTACTATAAGCGTAACGAATAACGAATATAGCGAACTTGGGAGGTTCCCAGTAACATTAAGACTCCAAGTCGAATTGACGACCTCGATGGCGCAGTAGTTTAGGTCTTGTATCTAAGCGCGGAAGGTTCTGGGTTCGATTCCCTGTCGGGTCGATTTAGGAAAAGAACTTTTCTGAATTATCTCAGGTCTCGGTGTACTGGGAAACGCCCCTAGTAGTCGTCGTCTGGTTCTCATAGTGCAGGGAATACTCTAGTTTAAGATCAGATCATTGATGTGTATTGTTTTTAAAAAAATATTTAAAAAAAATATTTAAAAAAAATATTTAAAAAAAATAAAAAAAAATTACAAAAGTTTGTTTTCTACATTGGTTTGACCGGAGATCGAACCCGGGGTCTCGACTTTGAAGGCATATGCTCTGCCACCGAGACAACGGGCCCGTCAACGTTTATATAGTTTTATCTTCGATTAAACCGTTTATTTAATTGTATGTATCTCCAATCAATGTACTAGGTACGTAAAACAATATCGTTAGTGCAAAAAACACTTTTATTCCAAAAAAATATCCCACCCATACTATCTCGCAGCGAACGCCCTCGTTGCGCTCGTTACACGGTAATTGTATTATAATTACTACACATTTGTATTTCATGTACCTACATTAAATGCACTTCTATTATCAGCCCGCGCTGCACTACGACAGATATTATGTCATGTCGGCCCACTTCCAGTGTGTTTGTGTTCCACTTACCTCGGCTAGTTGCCTACCTACTATTTCTTTTAGTTTTTTATTTATTTTAGCCACTCGCGCTCGCCGCAGCTCGGATTCGAAAGGCCGCCGCATCATCCAGTGCGCCTAACTCTTTCGCAATGTTTACGGATGTTAAATTTCGCAATTAACAGGAGCTGAGGGATAGCTAACCGATTATTAGACAGTAATCATCTTACTAAATTAGTAAACTTTTGTAATAAATTGTGGCATTTTAAAAGTATAATTTTATAATAATATCAGTTGCGTATTTGACCTCTAAACTGATAGCCATGACGATTTACTAAATCATTTTTTTTTTACTGGAGTTGAGTGTAACTACGTGCTTTCATAGTTCCGATCCAAAAAATTACTCGATGTACGTAGGGTTGCCAGGCGTCCGGCTGTAGCCGGATAATTATGTTCGGCTTTTTACAGCCGTCACGTGTCATGTCCGGCCAAATATTTACGAGTCCGCTCTGTCCAGCTTTTGTTAAGCTTTCTGTAAAATGCATTTTGCTATTTATTTACTTAATTATTTTATCGATATTTTTTTTAGATCTTTTTCTTAGAATTACTTACTTACTTAGTAGCAGTATTTCATTAAAATGCGTAACCCAGTTCTATTAGATTATTCTTTATTAGAAAAGTTATATCCAGCTTTGAAAAGATATCTTCAGTTTTTAGGACAAAATGTCCGGCCTTATGTAGCGCTGAGTCCGACTTTTTTGGCAAAATGTCCAGCCTAATATAGCGTCGAGTTTTATATTTTGTATTTTAGGCCCTGGCAGCCCTAGTTGTACGGAATGCTTTACTGCACAATACCATTGTATTTTATACAGTTTTACATAACGGAACGACAATTCGCGTCGTCAATCAATCAATTTATTATTTAATACAAGTTAAGGAATTAACCGTGACGCGTATGTTAGCATAGCATAGCAGCGTCGTCTCTGTAATTTCTTGATTCTGCTTCCAGCCGATACGGCGCGCCATAATGCATTACTCTGTGATGAATTCCTTTTTTTTTGCATTAAGAAACATTTTTTTTATATAAAAAACGGGGGTAAACGAGCAAGCGAGTCACCTGATGAAAAGTGATCACCGCCGCCTATGGACACCCGCAACGTCCAGGGAACCCAGGGATGTGGCTGTGCAGGCCGCGCCAAATCGGTATCATTGCCACCAATATTGATCTATTGTGAACGCCACTATTTTATAAAACACCACCAAGTCCCACTGCAGTCATAAACCGCAGGGTATTCCTAGGACGTGCTGAACCCCTTCTGGTCACATATAATACTGCTCGAGGCGGGATCGACGAGTACACATCAGTGGTCCGCAGTCACATAAAATATACATACATAAATATAAATCTACACGCCTTACCCCTAACGGTGTAGTCAGAGAGGACGGAGCGCTAAGCGTCACGATCCTTACATACTTCTTTTGCTTCCTCAAACCTTATCATTCTCCTCACACATTTTCGCCTAGGTATAATCTTCATAAGTCAGCCTTGGTCTCCCTTGGCTTCTTTTACTTTCACTTACTTCCTCACTTTCGCTCTATAGATTTTCTTCGTTAGTTTCTCATCACTCATTCTTTCCATGTGCCCGGACCATCTTAGCATTCCTTTCTTCATTTTTTCAATAACACTGTTGTGCAACACTGTCATACTGCGTATCTGTTTAATGCTTATTTTGTTCGCAAGGGTGACACGGCACATATTTCTAAGAGATCCCATTTCTACTGCATTTATCTTATTTTCACTCGATTTCGGGCATATCCAGGGCTTATTACCATACAATAAAGTTGGCACCAACACCCCTTGTGTATGGCCATTTTGGCGCTGAGTTAGATATATTCACACTATCTGCTAATGCGGACAGAGCACCGTTCATTTCATTGCCAGCTGCTACCCGTCTCTCCACATCCAACTAGCATCTTCCATCCCTCGAAAACGCACTCCCCAGATATACAATTTCGTTCACTGTAATATAGGCGTTTCATGAGCCTTCACCTTGCACTCCCCAGATATACAATTTCGTTCACTGTAATATAGGCGTTTCATGAGCCTTCACCTTGCAACCGGATTTATTCGAATAATTGATTAAACTTAGTCTTAGCTGAGACTTCGGAAAGTCATCAGGCTGGCAGTTTCTTCCGTCAACAAATTAGCTGGACCATTCAAAAAGGTAATGCTGTTGGCCTGTTAGCCACCTTTAGCACTGATAATTTTTAAAGCAAACACGTCGACGAAGTCTATTATTTAAACTTAGCTTTAAGTTTGTAAATACCGAAGTTCAGATATGTACGTATACCTATACAGATTTGTAATAACTGTTACTATTGTTAAGCATATTGTTATTACATGATAAATGACATGAATTTTACAAGTCGTGCTGTGAGTTCGAACTATTATTTATTTGCAAGAATGTAGTATATTAAATAGGGAATAATGCATATATTAAATTTCACTTCAATTACGAGAAACTGATTTTTTACTTTCCCATGATTGTGAAGAACATTTCAATATCACTTCGTATACATAATTCTATGGTTACCAATTCAGTATATAGTTTGAGCGTGAGTTTTTGAAATGTGGAGCCATAAATAACGTGTGTATTTGCGTTCTTTTGAGATCACGTCAGCCTCTTTCACAGTTGTTTTATCAGTCTATTTGACATAATCAGATGCTTGGACAGTAGAAATTTCAAAAGTTGGATTCTATTCTTTGTGAGGATTAATTTTGAAGTAATTAAACTACTGGAGTAGAAAAAATAGGTTTAAATAGAATGTAAAAATTGAATATTTTAGCGGTCATTTAGGTATTTTTTGTAGAAATCAGATAAAAAATAATGAAGAATGTACGTCAAAGTAAATAAAATTTTTAAATTTCCGAAGTACCTTATGGAAAAAGTCGTATCTCTTTGAAGGTAATAACTGAATTTCTGACTATTATTTTTAGATGATACGTTCTTGTCATTAGCTTGATCATAACTTTAATGGCATCACTAAAATTTAAAATAAGACGTTCTCTAATTAGATGTCGGTGTTGAAGCTTTTAATAAGGTTATAACTATTTTTACACTTTCTATGTACCAAGTGGGATTACCAAAAAAATTCTAATAATACTTTACATTGATCGAATTCATAAATTCTGAGTTCAATGACATTACCTTCGCTTGTACTGAAGATAGAGTAATGATATTATTTTACTTTAATCAATTAATTGAAATTGGGTCTGCAATTTAATAGCTTGTTTCTCATTTCTGGTTTTGTATTACCAACAGATCTCTGTTCCAAACAGCAGTAGTAGGTCAGTAGGTGCAAAATGTATAGATAATGGAGCATTTGCAGGTAAATCGACACAGATATAACGAAACTATAAAGTCATTTTTGTTGTTTTGACCACGGAGCCCTGAAAATCATTAACACAAAGGCGAAAAAATATTGAAAACTGATTACAAAATGTAGAAACTAGTGACTATTGACTTTAAAATCCAGGGAAATAAGCTAGAGAGATATGAAGCTATCGAGCTTTGACGTTACAAATGCATAGTGTCATTGTGGAGCGATAAAAATAATAAAACGAGTTGCCTCCATTCGCTCCCTACAGCTTAAGTTTAAAAGACATCCATTTTAAAATTTTCGATATATTTCAAATATTTTAAGTGTTCTTTCCTAAAATGGGAAAAAGAAACACTTATGGAATGACCTCTGTGTTTATCTATCCATCTATCTGTTTACAGTAATTTTGCTCTAAGACCGTTCGAAGTTAAATAAGTGCTATCCTAATGAATGAGTGACGAATGATGACTTTTGGGGAATAATTTTGGCGGGTGCGATAATTTTTTTCAGATCATCCTGCGGGATATCAATGGAAAGCTGTTTTATACCACGAGCTCAAAAACGTGTAATACGTAACTATACATTATTTTCGATTAAACATTTTTTTTTAAATACGTGTCTCAATTGCATTTCCGTCACCCGTCACTTTATTTCCTAAAGTACCACTCGGAAAACTTCGAAAAAATTATGAACCTTTAGAATAAATTGTATGTTGAAGGTTCAATCAAATATTAACTGAAATTAATATTTCGATAATAAGGCTGAATTTTTAATATATTGTTCATATTATATTTTAACGTAAATGTAAAATTTCATCACTATAACCATCCGGCTTTGCTCGAAAAAAAGAAGTAAAGAAGCATTGTTGTCTACACTTTAAAAAAAAAAATTATAAAAAAATATTTGAATTAGAAGTTCAGCGTTCGGCGAATGATCAAGATCGAATTATATTACGCATATTTTTTTTAACAATAAAAAACTTCATAACAAAGTTTGTTACGAGTTTGCATTATTTTTTAAAAATAATTTACAATAAATTTTGTTATTGGTTGCCGGTTGTTCATGATTTTTAAACTTATTTTCCAATCTATTTTTTTCAGTCGGTTCTATATAAAACAGTAGAATAGCCTTGCTAATTATACGTCAATTCAGATAGATTAAGCTCAAATCTACCGACTCGTGACCTCCGAACTTGCGCCACTGTACGCTGTCACATTGTCTATGACGCAAGACACAACTCATTTATCGGATTTCGCGTAGAATCGACACAAATCTGCAGCGAACTGACCAACAGTGAAAACTACAAACAGATTTTCCAAAAGAAATCTCAAGTTCAACATCTTTGTGACGTAACTGCGATAGTCAACGTCCGACGGTGGTCAGTGAACCAGAGAATTGCATATTGAATTTCCGTTTATTGGTACACATCTATTTTGATCAACCTAGTCATGAGAAAAAATATTAGGTAGATGTACAGTCATCGTCAAAAATAGTTTATCAAAAACATAATAATTAGGTAGGTCCTAGGTACCAGTCATCATAGACCACTCTCCTCATCAATCTAGGGCATTGATCAGACTAAAAAATAAAACCGTGGGTCGTAGCGTAACCTGAATAAATATGTAAATAGCATTTATAATTATATGAGCGGTCATCTTGATAGAAATTTCACGCGCCCCACGATTTGATTTTTTAGTCTGATCAATGCCCTAGATTGATGAGGAGAGTGGTGTGATGACTGGTACCTAGGACCTACCTAATTATTTTTTAGATTTTAATGCATTATCTACATCATTATTATATTTATTTTATATTTATTTTTATTTTTATATTTATTTATATTTATTTTTAGTTTTTATTCGTTTCTTAATATTTCTCATTCTATTTAGTGTGCAACACTACACACTATACTACAAGGCACAACACAGTGCCATGCACTGTGTTCTACTTGTAAAGCCTTTTCATTTAATACCAATTACCCATATTAAGGGGATCGAAACAAATATGAAATCTGTCGTTTTGTACTGGCGGCCATCTTATATTTGAAATTTTTTATGGTGTACTGTGTTCTCCTAGTCAAGCCCTTTCATTTGATGCTCATATTGAGGAAGTTGTGAAAAAACATGTAATCCACCATTTTGTGGTGGCGGCCATCTTGAATTTACAGTGATACTGAATATATTCAAATGTCACCTTTAGTTCTGATGACAACAGTCATCAGAACTGAAGGTATGTACTAAATATCAGATCAATCTGTCAACAGGAAGGGGGTAAAATATCAATTACTAAATTTAACTCCGAAAACAATAGCAACAAACAGGGCAAGCTAAATACAACCGTTTAAATTTTAAAAAAAGACTACTTGATTACAGTTCAAAAGTGACTAAATATTTTTCTAAACGGATAACGATAATAGATTTTGATTTTATCGACTCTATTTTATGTCATAACATTTAAAAAGAATAACATTTTTAGGGTAATGCTCATTTATCACACCTCGCTACCGCACTAAGCACCTTGCCTCTTTGCGTGGCGTGAGCGTTGACGCCTTGTCGATGAATTGTTGATAATTTGTTATCAAACTTCATGTAATCGTTTACAGGCGGCGCGCTGTCTACTCTCGGTTGTCACGTAGCCCGTAGCCACCGCATACCCACGGTACCTACAATACACGGCGCGCGGCGTGTTGTCATTTGTCACCGAGTGGTTTGTTCGATGTCCTCATAAGGACAGCTAACGAGGAATAGAGCATTGGTGCCAATACTAGTTGTTGAGTGAGTGTATTCGTAATGTGTAAGCAAAATCCGTGTAACAAATCCCAACTACACGAAAAGAGACAATTCTGGTTAGATTTCGATATGAGCGTTGATATTTGACATTATATTAAGCTTATAACTGGTTAAACACCATTTGAAATTGCGTAAATATTAAAATCAAATATGCAGAAAGATTAGCCACACAAAATTATTGAAACAAGGATTAACACCAATAGCGCTTATCTGGCGATCCCTGTTTTTTTTTTCAGTAAAACCTCAAATATTAATTCTTCCAAGAGTGAAACACAGCTGAAGAGAAACAGCGAAGATAAAAAGCGATGAGCAACTCCAGCCAGCAATACAGCCGCGATGACAGATTTACTAGAAATACTATTTATTTATTTTTTCTTGAAGGCCACTATTATTTTATCAATAGAGATTTCAGTGCGCGGTGTTAAGCCCAAATCCATCCTGAATCATCCAGCCTGATCCTGAAACCATCAGGATCCAGAATCGCGCACGGGATCGCGCTAGCGGATGTTTTCCCCTCATCCCATGGTTTATATGGCAAAGGAAAAAACTATGAGTCCAACCAATATGTTTTCAATACAAGTATGATAATAACTTATGATCTATAACCGTCGTAAGCTTTTTAATAATTTATTTTCATTAACAACTTTTGATGTTGATTGTACAAACTATGAAGCATTACTATACTTACAATAGCATATAAGACTTTTTTATTTTTCGTTTTATTTCATAACCAGTCCAACAAATCACCCATGAGTGTGTTTTGGCTATCGTGTATAGAAGTCTTAATATGGGCATGGTTATGTCATTGCCCTAGATATAGTATAAACTTTAGTTTAACAGTTTCACATTATTTGGTGAACTTCAGTAATAATATATTTTTGAATTTTCGCAGTGATTACATTGTCGCATTGATTCGCAAGTTAAATGAAATTGAATTGCGAAACTATTTCTAACTCTATCAAATAAAGTAACAAAATTCAATCAACGAGCATTCTTGTCTATTTAACTGCATAAATTCATATTGTATCTATTTGTTTGTAAATGCTAATGACAAAAATAACTGTTTTTTGAAACGTATCTTAAAAGTTAGCTAGTGCGTTTCGGACGTATTAACTTAAAAGTTAGTTAAATAAAAAAATTGTTTAAAAGACTCCTAGTTTTAGTTTTTATTTTTTAATTCTAAATTTAGGTTGCTTATTATTTTTTATTACACATCACGGTTATTTTTAAAAATTATTTTTTGTTAATTATTTAGGTTACCTATTAGGTCTCTGTGCCAATTTCGTCTCAATAAATAATATAAATTACGGAATAAACTGGGTATGACATACGAACAGACAGACAGACGTGACGAAAACATGGGAGTTTCGTTTTTGCAAAGCAATAATATTATAATATAGTTCAATGTTTTTAGTAATAAAGTTAATGAATAAGTATTTTTTTCTAGCCAGTTTGTACAAAAATCATTCCTCCAGTGATGGAAGCTGACTACCAATAATGACTTGAATTATTATGAACTAAGGGCGGCTCGCCCCAACTATTTAAACTCGATTTAAGGAATTGACATCTTAAAAGTTGGTGCAAACTAGATGACAGTTCCTTAAATCGAGTTTTAATATTGTGCGGAAATCCATTTCATGTGATAAATTTCTAAAACCTTTATCTATTTTCCGCTCAAACTCCAAAAACCACCAATCGACACGTGTTTCGCCTCTCAACGAAGCATCCTCAAGATATACAGAGATCGGACTCGGCCAGCTAACCAGGACCGAATTTCGGTGCTGGTTAGCTGGCCGAGTCGGATGCTTCGTTGAGGGGCGAAACATGTGTCGATTGGTGGTTTTTGTAGTTTGAGTGGAAAATAGCGAAAGATTTTAGGAATTCATCACATGACTTTATATTAAATAGTCGGTGCAAACCACCGTTACTTGTTATCTGTCAGTTTATTCCTTTTGTCAATTTCAAGCTTTTAGTGGTAGTCAGCTTCCATTATCGACATCTCGCTTGCACAAACTATTAAATCGTTGGTGCAAGCGAGATGTCAGTTCCTTAAATCGAATTTAAGTAGTTGGTGCAAGCCACCCTAAATCACGGAATTCCTTTTACTTCCTTTCGGTATAGTGACGTAATAACCTGTAGTAAATATAGATATAGAGAACAGACGTTGGTTATAGATAATAGTCGTTAGGACGTCGTGTCTGCAGACAACAGGGAAAGTGTACGTGCTTCATAGGGTTGCCGCATCTTTTATTTCATTATCTATTAAAAAAAATGGCTCAGAGATAGAATTGCGAAAAATTAAACATAATTGTTATTTGTGTTTATTTTGTATTTTGTTTTGTGTATATTTTGTCAGCAACCTAACGCTCTAAATTTTCAACTGTGTTAGTCAGCCTAGTTCCTCTTTAGTTTCCGTTACTGCTCAATAAGTACGACACACATACCTATATAATTAAATTTGTCAGTTACCGAAGTCGGTGCCAAGTCTACCAAAGTAATAAACTTTCTGTTGTTGCATATTGATTTGGCACCGACTTCAATAACTGTCAAATTAATAACTGTAAAATTTAATTATATAGGTACGTGTATCGTACTTATAAAGTTGTATTTATTGTACTTGAGTTTTGATTAGTAAAGGATAGTTATTTTGTATTTTTCTGTGTTTTTTTAAGGTGGTTTAACTTTTTTCTTAATTTTTTTTTATTTCTCCCTTTTGAGTGACCTAGGCCTAAATAAATATCTAGGGCAGATCTATAATTTTCTTCTTTCAAATTCTGGAGCCCCACGATATACAAGAGAACTATCAATATAAATAAAAGTTATAACCAGGGCGCGTTATTTGGTGGTTTACCTTCGAAGTCCAAGCTCCAATACTAGTGAAATTGAAATGGGACCACTTCAGAAGTATACCTTTTCAAACAAAAAAAAATTTCGAAATCTGTCTACAATTGACGAAGTTATCAGTGAACATACACAATTTTTTTTTCTAAGTCGGTTATTAAAAATTATTTGATTATGTGATTGACAACCCTATTCAGTCACTATGCGCACGCGCCGCGACGCCAGTACGGATGGACGCTATTGATAATGACTGTTATAATATATAAGAAATAGTAGGTAGTACGTGAATACAATTACAATAACTACTATTTCGTTTTTAAAAGTTAATAGCGAAAACATACTCTCAATAAAACATTAGTTTTGATCTCTACTTGCAACCTTGCAAGTATCTTATCTAGTTGCTTCTTCTCAGGGCAGGTTTCGGACTCATTCACCGAGATTTCATTGCTACCAAGTTGGACGTTTGCGTGTATTGCTATTTTTACGACAAAGAAAAATCAAAAATAAGTCGAAAAAGACAAGTTTTGTATGGTCCCTCTTATTTGTTAGGATAATTGCCACAATAGCACATATTCTGTGAAGATTTAAACCGGTTACCTATTACGGTTCAAAAGGTGCAGCCCTTTAAAGTTGCTACAGATGTACGAACGAACCGACGGCGAAGGTATGGTCGCGTTGGTACCTTTTGGATACAAAATCCTGGGATATCCTGTGTGGGATTCCCCAAAGATTTCCCCATTTGCCCTGGGATAGCTTTTATGGAACCTCGCAAAACTCGTCCTCGTTGTCCTCGTCGAATCTCAAGAACTCGTCGCCGGCGTGCACCTCATCTGCCACGCGGACGATACTCTTGGTCAGTGGTGCTCGTCAAGGAGAGGTACTATGAGAAAACCATCCGGCTCGCAGAGATGGGAATGGCCCATGTCGTTTCAAAAATCGAATAGCTGGACATTCACGTAGCGCTTCAGAAAACTGAGGCGCTCGGATGCCTTTCAACGATTGCTGCCCATTCTTGGGGAACTAAAGGTGGATGTTCACCTTCTTTACGCAGGGGTCGTACGATCCATGGTCTTCTACGGGACGTCCATTTGGTCCCAAAGGCTGACAGGCGTCCGGCGCTGCAGAGTCAAACTCACGAATCTGCAGCGTGTACGAGGGTATAGGATTATATCCCTGGAGATGGACGCAAGGGTATACGTCTGTTTCCGTTGTAAGAATGAGGAAATGCGCTCGCATCGGCAGGAGAGGTGCGTCGGCAGGAACGCCGATGCTCAGTGGAGAATGGGTGCAAGCGGCTGGAAGAGTTGAGGAACTCGCGACAACGCGTTGTCGGCGCGATCCTGCTGAATTTTGAAGTCTGGCTTCAGAAGCGTTAGCACGTCATAATATGTAGGTGCACATATTAAAGGACACTCATTTGACTACACTAAGGCAAAGCACGCCTTCCGGTTTGGAAGGAACGCACACTAACGGAACGTCGAGGCCGACGGTGGTTGTGCGTGGTACTACAGCGTCCGGGACACTAACATTTCTCAGACGGAATAAATGTGTTTCTTTCTTTCATTTATTAATTTGTTATTAAGAGTGTTCAGTCGTTTGTAAACTAACTTTCTCTGAATGTGGTATATTATTTAGTAGTCAGCCTCCTGTAGATTAGGTACCTATTTATCGTAGTTGAGTCTCAAGAGCATGAATGCCCAGTGTTTTTCCGAATATTATATAAAAAAAATTTAAACATACAAAAGTATATCTGTTTAAAAATAAAGGCAATATTAACAGTATGGAATCCCGAGGTCATAATAAATTGGTTATTCCGAAATTTAAATTACAAAAGTCGAATCGTTGGTTTTTGGGTAATCGCGTTCGTTTTTATAGATATAAGAATAAGATTCTCTGGAATTTGCTCAATGTATACTGATTGCAAAATCATGCTATAAAGTAAACGATTTCATGAAAGACAAAACTGTAGTCCGGAAATAATCTTTGCTGCGCATGCATTTAGGTACTGGCTCTCTGAATATTAGTTTTTTTAATGGTATTGTACTCTAAAATGATGATGAAGACATGATACCTGACTGAGTTTCTTGCAGGTTCTTCTCAGTAAAGGTTTTCTCTTCGAACCGATCGATTTGATGTACAAAAATACCTTGTAACGTAATGAGTTTACGTAAATGCGCTTTGATTTGACAATCATAAACGTCAAAAAAAATGCTTAAGTATTTAACTACCCACCTTTTAATACATTGAAAACGTTGGTCAAATTTTAATTGGGAGGTCTGTAGAATAAATGCCACCTTTGACGCAAAATGAAAACGAATAAAATTATCCCATTTGCTTCACATTTCCAACCTAATATAAAGTTTACAGTACACGTTTGTACGCGATGTAATCGCTAATTAAATAAAGAAAGGATTACTTCAATCCCCAACGAATAATGGAAATTATGTTAAACATTGCATGTTGTAAGAATTCTTCCTCGTATGGCTTCTAATTCCATCAGTGGCTGCCAAACTTGAGTAGCTACCTTTACAAAGTGTTGTTTGCCTGGCACAAAATATTATTTTTGTTATTTCAAAACAACATATAGTGTAAACTTCTAACGACTCTCCCGGCTTCGCACGGAGATTTCATTACGAAACGTCAGTATCTTCCTATTTCTTTAGTGTAAACCTGAATGTGTTATACGTACAAACCTACGTAATTTTGTAATCATAAGCGAATATACAGACAAACTCCGTTAACCCCTTCTACTCCGTTTTATAGCTTCTATTTAGAGATGACAATAGTAATAATAATTCTTCAGACTCGCATTTTTCAATCTGTGGGTCGCGACCCCCAGAGAGGTCGGAAAATCTTACCCTTAATCTTATGTACATATGTTTGATTGCTTGTATGTTATACACTAGAGTAAATATACAACAACTTTAGTGAGTAGGAGGTTGTGATTGTTTATTTTCTCATAATCTGTCGCTTCTCAGGCCACAGAATATCTAAATGTCACTGTTCGTAAAGTACCCGTGACTAACTTGCACAATGAACTAATATAGTCTCAACCGAATGAAAATTAAATACATACATAGTACATACATATCTTCACGCTGTATCCCTAACGGTGTAGACAGTTACAGTTAAAATTAAATACGTTTTCGAAATCACCAGTTTTAGTTTTATTACGGTCCTGAGGGTCGCCGGAATTTTTACTTGTAAAGAGGTCGTGTATTTTCAAGAAGGTTGTACCACACAGTGACCTGGGGACGCTCCCGGGAACATTCAGACTACATACCAATTTAAAAAAGTTCGTTTTCTAAATTGACCTGACAAGGGAAAGCAAATGCCTTACAACCATGGCTAACGGTCAGTTAATGAAATTCTGATAATTTTCCAGCAATGTACGCCTTAATATCAATGTTTATAACTTTTTTCAAATTATTCTCAGAGATACTAATTTGACGAAGATAGGTGGAAGGACAGCAATATTGACGCGTAATTTTGAAACAGTATTAATAAAGTAATTTATAGTAACACTTATATTATACCTATGAATATGAAATACTAATTAAGTGCCTCTGCGTGTTTATTAAGTTTTCACGGATAAACCTCTGGACCGAATTTAATAAAATTGCATGCAGGTGAAGTCGCAGGCTACAGCCAGTAATAAAGAGACTACTATAAAATATGACAAGGAATGTTATAAAACAATTTTTTTAGAAAAACGTGCCAGATATGGAACTACTTACAACTTATTCCTTCAAAATTTTCCTTATGTAATGCCTTCAGCGGATTTTCTGTTTGGGTTATTGTACTTTTAACCATGGCTCTGTTGTTTGTTATTCACATATATAGAATTTTTTTCGACTTTAAATCGTTAAACTAACGCGTATTAATAATTCACATCAGCCCTTTATTGGAGTATTTACTGGTTAATAACAACTTAGACTTTAAGTCTAGGGAATTAGGTTCACTTTGTGATAATCCTGTTTAATAAAGTGCCAATAAACATTCAAAACATGTACTTTAAAGACAAAAGTTTTTTTAGGCTTCGTAAATATTTTGTTCGTGTTTACTCGTATACCTATTTTCGAGGAAACTTATAAAGATATTTTGCCATTTAGTTATTAAAGCGAACTTGTGTACCTACCTTATCTGTCTGTAGTTGATTGTGTTTTCATCTACAAATCAGTTTAGAAAAATTCATTTCTTAGGTCCTGTAATCTAGATTCTACAGAATGCTCTCCCTCAGTTCCTCGTGTGGCCACTCAAAGTAAGAGTCTAGTGCTTGAGGTCACAGGAATCACACAATTGGTATTGCTGTTTGAATATTTGTTTTATTACGACTAACTAATACAGTTTAATACGGTTACAATGCAGCTTTATATACATAAACAAGCGTAACATCGTCCGTCTGTTCGTAATCACTGTCGGTAATTAAACATAATGAATTATACAGAACATCTTATTATATCTACCACTTTATGCATTATTAATATAACATCTTCAGAAGTGCTATATTCATTACTGCAATGAGAAACATTTTGCTTACATAATTCTTGGGTAACGTTTAACAGGCAATAAACATTTCGTAGTCTACTAGTACTTTACATATATACATATGTTAACGTTAATATTTAGAAACTTAAAACTAAACATTATCTTAAATAATAGACTTCCTCAAAGTTGCCGCTTAAAAAACTGTCATTGCTTAGGGTGCCCAGCAGACTGGCAGCATTACCTCTTTGAATAGCCAAACTGACTCGTCAGCGGAAGAAACCAACCTGACGGGGCGACGGTCTTCCGAAGCCTCGACTAGTCTCTTACAAATATCAGGAACCAGTCGATGGGCTTCGGGGTCCCAGGGCCCCGAAATTTAGACTGCGAAGGACGTAATTATGAAACTTTCAGAAAGATTCGCTAACTTACGCCGCTTCAAGTTCCCGGCAGTGCCGACCGCGGCACCTGCTGACTTGGAAGACGCCGTACATGAGAAACAGAAAGTGTATCCACACAAGTGGCGTCCCACACCAGCGATCTTCCAAGTTTCTAAGGAATGAGCGTCAAACCGCCCGGTCTCCTGCCGTTGCTGTGCGCAATACCGATAGGTTCTAGGACTGAAGGAACGCCAGCGGCGATAAGAGCCCGTCGAAATACGTCGTTCAAGGCAGCATGTCGTAACATGCGGCTCGCACTGCGTAAACAGAATAAACCGTGGTGACCTTGTATATCGACGAGATCACCACAGCGGCAACGGTAAGGAAGCTGGTCCTGGCCCCCAGACGAAGGGATACTATGAGAGAAACCGTGGTATTATCAATTTAGGTTCCTAAGTTTTGAGCTGAACTTTTGAGCTAGTTCTTTTATCTCTTCGAAATGAATTGTGTACCCCAGATAGCATATAAGATAGCATGCTTGATTTTTGTTTGATTTTGAATTGCCAAGTCAAATATGAAAAGGCAAGTTTTTGATATTTAATGATTAAAAACTTTTTCTACTAAAATTCCGCAGCAGTTTTGAGAATTGCCATTTCTACAATCGCTAAATTGCCTAAAATATCAAAATTATGTTATTAAAGTGTATATAATTTTTGTAATATTGCCATATTTCATAATACTGCCATTAACTATACGACAGATGGCTATAATGTCTTACTTCTTCAAGTTAAATATTACTGTATGTTTATGTAAAATGCTCGCAATTATATCTAATTATAATATTATGTTATGAAATATTTCCTTATGTTAGTATACGCTTCAAAATGTTGTCTTGATAGTGCAACTACTATAAGTATTTCCGACAGCATAGCGGTGTTATTGTCTTGTATCATATAGATTAGGTACGAATGCAATTCTCAGTGAGATCATTTTACAAAAAAATTTAGTTCCGGTTCATTTCTTTCCGTAAAAATACCACACATTTCAATAACGGCCTGTGTAAAGCGACGCATTGGAAATTTTGACATCAAGGATCTCAATTTTTCTAAGTGACTACAAAACGTATGAAAATCATATCTAGTTACCTGATTCTTTATTTCATGGAATTCATTGTGCCCGTTGCGATACACGATTGGTTAACTTTTGTAACACAAAAAAAAATAGGTATCAAAGAAACCTCTTTTAAAACAGAGATTTACATTTTTCGGAGTAACGGAACCGATTTATGTTTTTAAAATTTCTATATAGTTTAATCTAAACATATCCTTCAAAATGTCAGTTGTATTTTTTAAAATTAATCGTAGTTTTTAAAATAACTGTTTTTTTTTCGTATTTTTCGTAAGCTAAAATCGTAAGATTAAATTATTGTTTATCAATGCGTCGCCTAATTAACGATATGGTAGGGCAATGATATAGTTATAACTACGCACGTCTCGGAGCTTTACTTGTGCAGTTTTACAAAGCATCTTCAAGACATGCCAGAGATCAGACTGGGTTAGCTAACCAGCTCCGAATCAAAATCAGATTCGGTACTGGTTAGCTGACCGAGTCTGACCTCTGAAATCTTCTAAGGATGCTTCGTTGAGAAGTGAAACACGTGTTGATTGGTGGTTTTTGGAGTTTCAAGCGGAAAAGAAGCTAAAGATTGTAGGTAGGTAAAATCATCACGAAAAGCCTTTATTTCGAAATGACAGACAGACACTTTAATTTTATTTATTTGTGTAAATGTATAGATACAAAGGCACTCACTGTAAGATTTTGTGTTTCATTATTTGAAATTTTTTCTACCTAACAACAAATCTTTTCTACCTAAAAACGACTTCTGATGCTTAGGTTAAAAGTTCTAGAAAACTTCAGCATTGTTAGATATTTGTTTACTATTAGAAAATCTTTGAAAACCTAATTTTGTCATTGATAGATACCTCATGTACCTATTTGTCATTTGTCAATACTGTTAGCATTGCATTACTTTTATATATTCCGCTAACGGCATTTAATCCAGAACGTGAGCATTTTTATACATTTTTAAATAGCGGAGTTATTCTAAAGTCCTTATAAAATTTATCTAATAATCTATTTTGAACTTAAAGTACTGTCGTGTGAAACAGCTCCTTATACCACAATACTATTATTTCTCGTTACTAATAATTACTCTGCAAGTTATATCTGTTATAATATTGAGACATGTACTCGAGAGGTATTTCTTTAGGATACATTGAAGTACCGAAGAGCCTTTAAAAGCCTCGTCATGCCCTGAGGTGCGGCTCGCTTGAAGATCACATTACTTACGCAGCTTACACAATGAATAGGTATTGCATCTTGAATTACGTAGGTAGTCGCCGGAAACTTTTGTGCAAAGGGTTATTAAAAGTTCTATTCCTATCCCGTGCAAAAATATGGAATTCCTAGAAAGAGTGATTACTGGTAAGCGAGACCGAACACATGGAGCAAGAAAGTTATGTATGTAGTTATGTACATAGAATGCAATTGTTGTTTGTTTGTGAGTTTCTCCTTTGAGAGGGAAGGCAAAGAGATATATACATACAGCCGATATCTTCAGTAATATATGTAGTATATATTCTTCAGGTTCTTCACAAAACCGTCACCAATAAGATCGCAACATCACGCTAAGCCTTATTGAAACTATTATACATACTGCACAGCAGCGTTGATACTTGGGACGCAAAACTACGCCAATTTCACATCGAAATATTCATTAGAAAACAATTTGCAAATATAAGAAAAATAAACAAACTCCCAACTGCTCCCCATAAAATGTCGCTAAAAACTGTAGAATGTAATATTGAAAACTACATTATGTTTTCATGTTATCAATTAGGACATAATTTAATTGCACAGTCTGCCATCGTTTCTATTTTATTTAAGAGAGATGCGGACGGCATGTGTTCGCTCAGCAAACGAAGCCATTCAGGCTCCTAGTAAATTGCTGCATTTTTGCGCTATTACTAAGTTTAAAACTGTTATTATTCTAATTGTAATATGGAAGTTAATGCATGTCCAGATATAATGAAAGTTGCGTCAAATATAAAAAAAAGGAAATACTAATTATCTTTAAAAATTTTTTTTAAAAACAAGCTTGTACTAGCTTTAATTGTCACTAATCCCAAAAATGTGTGCAAAATATCAGCTCAATCGGTTAGGTGGAACTGGTTAAAATTAGGTTGCACCGCACGTACTAACAAGTCGAGTTTAATAAAAGCTTGTAATAAAAACAAAGCTATTATTGAGATGTCCAAATTAGACAAACAGAGAGATAGTATCAACGTGTATAATAGAATCCTTTAATTAAAGCATTGTAACAAAAACTAGACATGTTCGAAGAGAACTTATTCAATTAGTCATTACATATTCATATTAAGTTTTTCAATTTATCCGCTATAATATTAAACGAGCAATATTTGTATAAATATTTGATATTGCTTTCGCGAAAACGGCTTTAGCAATTTCGATGAAATTTACAATATACGGGTTGACTGGGGCGACAAATCGATCTAGCTAGATCTCAATTCTCAATAAAAATCGTTTTCTCCGTCTATTAAACACATTTGACACTTTTGAACTTCTAAAGTTTTTAATTTCGCAGCAGTTTACTTTCTCAATAGCACAGTGGCGAATGTGGGTCTACCATGCCGAAGTTAGCGGGTTCGAATACTGCAATGTGGTCAGACCTTTTTTGTTTTAGTTTTTTTAAATATTTTGAAATAATAAGTCACGTGTTAAAAACACATATCACTTTAATGATGTACTTATAATGAGGAAATAAAGTGAAAAATAATAATATAAACATACGCTCCATTACTTCAGACAGCCTGTCCCGTACTACGAAGTGAGGCAAATAAAATGTAGATGTTTGGGTGCTGTTTTCTAACTAAATGGCGACCCATCAGTTTATCTGATAATAAATATGTGTCGTATGTACAGGTAGGTCAGGTCATCTGATTTAGCTCACCGTTGCTGTTCGGACACGGCGTCTGGCTCTGGAGTTACGAGTATTTATAGTGTATAGTTAAAAGTCACGGAGAAAAGTCTATTATTTATTTTCCTGAACAGTGAATTGAATGTCGTCATGGGCTTCCATTAATTTAAGATACTATGTTATTTAGAAGAATAGTATTGTAAAGAATAGTATTATTCGAGCAATATTTGTATATTTGTAATCGCATTCTCGAAAACGGCTTTAACGATTTCGGTGAAATTTACAATATTGGGATTTATGAGAGCGAGAAATCGATCTAGCTAGGTCTCAATTCTGGGAAAATTCGTTTTTTCTATGTCTTCATGCATTTAAAGCTTCTAATTTCTCAACAGAATTTACTTTCTCAATAGAACATCGGCCAAAGCGTATGTCTACCACGCTGAAACGGGTACGGGCACGAGTAATCCTGCAATACGGTCAGACTTTTTTGTTTTTTTTTATGAGACACCGAGTAAAGCTAGCCCAGGTACTCTAGATAAAATCTTCTAGTATGATAGGTGTTCTAGTGCGGACTGAATTAAAAATCTCAATATTTTTAATAATAAAAGGTATTTCGTCTCAGACATGAACAAAAGATAGTTCGTGGTATTATAACAAAAAATATATATAACAGTGAAATATGTAATTGTAACATAAGAATTGAATAATTAAGGTACCACAACAGTACTTTAACATTTGAGATGCCATTGTTCATATAACGAGATGTCATCAAGGTTGTTGACCTCGGATTTAAATGAAGGGTGATGAACGATGGTGTTGTCAATAACAATGACATTGTGTGTGAGATCTGTGTAACGGTGTAAGGAATAATGATTGACGAAAACGGAACATGCTGTTTCAATCTGACAAAGGATGCGGTACTGTTAGGTTTTGAAGCTAACGTTTTCGCAATGTAGATTTTGACATTTAGGATGCCGTTTTAAAGTGATTGATTGAAACAATCGCAACATCAATACATTACATACTTAACAGATTAAGATCAACAGATTAAGGTAATGTATACAGGAGGGATCTCCTTTATACCGTTAGCATAATGATAGTCAATATTTTTCTTAGATGTTTTTAGAAATGCATTTTTCGTGACGAAATATGAAAAAATTTCAAAAAAATAGAAAATACTTATGTTAATTACAAGAATTTGACCAGGGCCGTATTAATCTAGTTAGTAGGGGTTAAAAAGGGCCTCATTTAAGAGAGATGAGGTAGAAGTGCTTATCATGAAGAATAAACCGTTACTGAGATAGGTATTTGCTAAAATTCAATATTTGACTTCCTCTAAATGAAAATGGGGAGGTGCGCGCGTTACAAAACGGTGCGTTATTCTTATTAGTACGAATTACATTACATACATAAAGTACATACACATCCTCACTCTGTATTCCTAACGGGGTAGCTAGAGAAGATGGAACGCCAAGCATTGCGGTCCACTTCTATCCATATCCGTCCATATTATATCCATTTTTCAATTGTCTATTCTTCATTTTATTGCGTTTTATTTTAATGTTCTATTTTTTTGTATGCATTTATTGTCTGAATGTATAGGTATGTGTGTACTAATAAGAATAATGTTATGGTGGAAATTGTGTTGGTATGTGAGATATGTTAATATATTAAGTCTATGTTCTATATAAGTACCGATTGATTCCCAAATAATGAAATAAATTGCTTCCTCAAATCTCATAATACTCCTAACACACTTTTGACTAGGTATACGAGCGCTTTTTACATTTTCGTCCACAAATAATCTGGCTATATTATCTCCGTAAGTCAGACTTGGCCTTCCTTGACTTGTACTACAAATCGGTTACCTTCGTAGACTTTCTTCGTCAATCATTTATCACTCTCGCTATGTGCCCGAATCATCTGAGCGCTCCTTTCTGTACTTTTATAATAACACTATCGTCACAGTCGAACCCTGCCACACTATGTATCTCTTCATTGTTTACCTTGTCCCCGAGGTTAATACGAATTATTTTGTCTAATTGTGCAATATTAAATAAATGTTTTGTAAATAAATTACTTCACTTGCATATTATGTTGTGAAGTATAATATTTAAAAGTTATAATTTACATACATAGTATGTGAATATAAATTATTTTTGAAATAATGATGACCGTATACAGATAACCCGAGACAAAAATTTTTCAACAGCTGTCGCAAATTTCTTTAGACAATAAACAAGACTATTCGTGTAACAAATTCGCGTTATTTTTATTTTGTTATTTATAAGAAACAAAAAGAAACATTTATAATTTATATTGGTATGCATAATTTCGACGATATCATTTTCAGACATTAATTTTACGGACAATCAAAATTTAATTTACTCAACATTAATTTAAAAGATTTCAGTGCAACTTGTTGCATCGAAACACCCACACACTTAGCAACACTAAAAAATAAAAGAATAAATATTACTTAAACCTGTTACATCGAAAGAATGTGGAAAATAAAAGGAAAAAAGTTACGGAACCTAAAACGCGGGCAACAGATATCCGCGCATTACCGTTAAAGATATATTGACACGTGAATTTGCATCTCAAAAGATAAACCGCATGGGGTTTATTTCATCGTAACACTTACCTAATTGTGTTAAAAGCACGATATTCTACAGTTTTGAATAAGTTGTAGTGAATTGACAGTAATTATTACCCTCAATAAAAACTTTATGCGGTACATTAACACTGACAGACATGAATATATGGTAAGACCGTAAGAATACATTAGCAACTTAAATTAATACTTTTTTTCATGATTGTACATTTGTATACCATATACTGTATGTACATATATGTACAAAAGTATAGAACAGGGTTGCTGAGAACTGTGATTTAAGAAACTGTACTGTGAGAGAGATTTATTTATTTTATTTATTTATTTATTCTTTCCGCACAATTAGTACATATGGCGGGCTTAATGCCAAATGGCATTGTCAACCACTCAACCATTGGGTGGAGTGAAAAATTATTTGGCAGAAATCTACTACTAATAAGATTATATATACATACACATATGCTATGTAATATATACACAATAAAAATACACAAATATTTAAACCATGTACAAAATAATAAATATTTAAATAAATGAATACTAATGAGGCACTTGGTACTTGGTTGTCTTTAATTTAAATAGAATTTGTGTAACATTTTCTTAAAAATTTTGAAGGTACATTTCCGAATGTTCAGAGGCAAGTTGTTCCAGTCGTACAGCCGTGAGAGGTTTTAATTCGTAATTCATAATTGGTTGAGATTTGAGAAGTCTACACAATCGAAGTAGAACAATTGTTTAAGACTTTTTGGCGGGAACGGGAGAAGCAAGGTTGTCATTTTTTATTTAGATTATTTCTTTTTTACATTTTTGGGAGTTTTAAAGTACAAAAGTAATAGTATATTGTGTTTTAAAGTTCTGTATAAATAAAAAGAATGGAGTAGGTCTAAACATGTGTAGCTGAAGTTTTCGCGCTCTTCCAAGAAGTCCTGTAAAACTTCAGTAAAATCTACTATCACTACTGGAGAAGTTTTAACGTTTTATAACGATTCTACATACTATTAGAATACGTGACATTGGCAAATGCGCTAATCTGTGCGCCATGCCATGAAGAAAGAACAATTGCTTAGGTGTATTTATTGAATTCGCTACTATAATCTCCTACATAAATAATAATCAATTGCCCCATGCATAACGGACCATCACTTGAGAACGCGGCGACAGATTTGGCTGATTTCGTTTTTGTTGTGTTAGTAATTGTCAGAACAAGGTTGTATGGCAGATAATTTTGGAAAAATTCACTGGAGAAGTCGGAAATTTGGATTGTATTTTTGTATGAAAATCTCAATTAAAAAAAAACATTTGTGTTGCAAACATTCTACATCCCACTCGGGCGAAGCCGGGGTGGGTCACTAGTTCCTATAAAAAATTGTTACGCTTGCAACATAATAACAGGATTATTAATTATGTTATATTATTACGCAGCCGTAGTGAATAATGTGGATGGATCCCGAAAAACAAAAAACGCGTACTACGAGGTTCTCGGATATAATAATAAATTGCCTTGTTAATATTTACTTCATTTTTTTTTGTTGCCAAAACGCTCAATTAATGTGTTAATTTTTCTCATTTACATTTTGCTTTGTTTTGTTTTTGGACTTTTTCCTCTTATTTAATCTTTTTATAACAATTTCAAATCGTCCCTATTTTCCTGACAGGGGGTAAAAATTCCGGACATGTCAGAAATATTCTTGTGTGGTAACCCTAGCCTTATTTATTTTTCTTGGCTTCTGCTACCGTCAATTTTCGCTAGCATCTATTCTTTATGATTTATATTTTTGTAAATGTTTTATATAAATATATACATACATAACACACGTAACGTAGTGTCATTTCCCAATTTGAGAACCTTGCCACCACAGTCTAGGTGGTAAATAGATTAGGAACCTGTACCTATATACTCACTGTAATACTCATATAAGGTGTTACAGTGTGTATGTAGGTAGGAGGATATAGGTTAAGTACTAGTATACTCACTGGTAACTTTAGACTTACGGATTGCTAAACAAAAACATATAATACGTAGTTGCATACCCATCTACAAGAGCCTATATTTAAGTCCTATACTTTTGTTTTGGTATCACAGGAGAAGTCTGGGCAGAGGTATCCAGTCACTATGGGAGAGACTTTTACTAACTGAAACGACTGCTATTAGTGTAGCCCACTTATTATGGAGGAACTTTGGGATGTCCTACGAAACGCACCAAAGCCCCTGTCGCACTGTGCCAAAGCACTTTTCAGGGGATAATGACAAAGCAATACCTATACCGTCGCAATGCTACAACAATACGACCACTCGAGCTGTCGTTCTCCTCGGGTCCCATGAATGGACGACCAAAGCCCCTAGCCCAATCGGCCTTGACCCAAAGTTCTTTGTAGTCACCTCTTAAGATAGATGTAAACACCGTAATCCGACTCTCTGGTCTGAGCTATAGGGCTGTAAGTCTTGTAACCTTGGCCAACTTTTATAGCCTGCTCTATACGCATTCTGTAATTTATCCTCTGAGGCAGAATTGAAGTAGATATCAATTTTATAAAACAAACTTGAAAAACTTTAATGTTAATCAATAATATTTAAATAACAATTGCATCTATGTCGTAACGTAATTTAGTTTCAAACGATTTAATGAATTTAATGCAACCAAAGCTAACTGAATTTGTTTTTTAATTGCCAATGTAAAAAAGATTCGACGTTGAAGCAAGAACATTACAGTTCTTAACAATTGAATTCTAAGAGAATTGTTAATTAGTTCTTTGAAATGTTTATGTTTTCATATTGGTCTGGGAGATAAAAAAAATACCGGAGTCTTATCTTCCTGCGCAGGTCATAAATGTAAGACAAAGCAAGGATATGGTACCACGAACTTGTATAGGCGATGAGCCAGCAACTTGTCACACGCTTGTCACTAACTTTATACTACGGGGAAGACGAATGAGCACACAATTCACCTGACGGTTTAAGTAGACTGAGTTTCATAGATATTTATAATATTTAAAGAGTAAAAAAGTACTTCATATTGCAAATGTGTAGACAACCCTGAGAACTAAGATGTGCTTCTTCTGCCAATAATGTCACCGGCTTGTACCTTCCATACCATGACAAAACAGTGCAAACGCTGTTATTCTATCTAGGTACTATCAGCATTTAACTTGGGGACAGCTTTCTGGATAGATTCCGCACAAGGTTCTACCATCTGCCTATGCAGCCTTTCTTAAGCCATAACGCTACAGAAAGAAGCATCGTCAAGTGTGATTTGTTGTTTTTAACCGACTTCAAAAAATGAGGAGATTCTCAATTCGTCTGCATGTTGTTTTTTTTTGTATGTTGTTACCTCATAACTCCGTCATTTATGAACCGATTTCGAAAATTCTTTTTACGTATGGTAGGTAATACTTCAGAGGTGGTCCTATTTAAATTTCACCGATATTGGAGCTTAGACTTCGAAGATACACTAGATAACACGACCTGTTTATAACCTTAATTTATAGTGATGATTCTCTTGTATATCGTTGCGCTCCGGAATTAGAATTAAGTTAATTGCAGACCTGCCCTAGATATTTATTTAGGTCAAGATCACTCAAAAGGGAGAAATAAAAAAAAATTATTAAAAAAATTAAACCGCCTTCAAAAAAAACACTGATAAGTATAAAATAACTATCATTTACTAATCAAAACTCAAGTACAATTAAAATAACTTTGTAAATAATCGTATTTACACATACCTATATAATTAAATTTGACAGTTATTGAAGTCGGTGCCAAGTTCACCAAATTAATTAGACTTTAATTATATAGGTATGTGTAAATACGATTATTTATGAAGTTATTTTAATTATACTTGAGTTTTGATTAGTAAATGATAGTTATTTTAAACTTTTCAGTGTTTTTTTTGAAGGCAGTTTAATTTTTTTTAATAAAAAATTTTTTTTTTGCATGGATGTTCCTACTCCCTAAACGGGAAATTACGTAACGTTATTGTGACTAGGCTGGTGTAGAGCCGAGGCTTCTGGATTCGATTTCTAGTGAGATCAATGTTTTCTAGCTTGTCTTATGGTCTGGGTGTCACCAGGTAGTACTCAATTTATTATGTAGTACTCACCATACAGCGCTTCTCGCGAGAACTAAATTAAGCTCTGCGAATAAAAATTATAAATTATAATATATTAATACTTATTCGCAGAACACATTCAAATATTATTCTAATTGTACGTGTTTATAGTAAAATAAAATGTCTCTAGTTTCTGCTTTCTGTGCGCATGAGATGATCGCATCAAAACGAACTGAACATCGTGCTAAATTGTAATATTACATTCAGAACAGAAGTAACAGAGTTTTATGTAAATTACATTATGGCACTTTGACCCTACAGCATAGATGTATCTAACTACAGCTGAGCGAATCATCAAAAGATTTTATCGAACTACACCACAGGTGTTAATTAGCTATCACGTTGTGACGACGACTTCACGAAACCCATCCAATCTAATCTATCCATTTTTATAAACGTAAGACGACATAATATAAATATATAAGTGTACTTCAATGGATAAGTAACACAAGAAGACACAAGCCTTAAAATGATATTATTTAATATACCAATCATAAATACTGCACGAATGACAATGGACTAAATTATCACCTGTCGAAATAACAATTACTTATATTCTCAAAATACTTTTGTGTATTGTCTTTAAGTGAAACTAACTTCATATCATAACTTACTGACATTCATTGTAACAATCGTTACAGACAACATGGTACCTATCCTCTTTATATCATACATACATATACAGGCTAAAACCAACAATATATTCAATGGCTGTAGCAGCAAAACTACTTTTATATGGTGCACTAACCAGTACCCTACATTACACTCATTATATATTTTCACAAGTAAACAAAAGGTGTTTGACGTTCAACGTAAAATCTAATTTAGTTCGATTCGAAAATAAAACTGATAAGCACCGACAGGAAACTCAGTCAAGTATCACTTTTTTAACATCATTTTGCAAAAGGTTTATTAAAATACAATGTTCGGAAAGCTAGCACATGCATGTGCAGAGAAGATTATTTCCAGACTATTGTTTTGTCTTTCATGTCGTTTATTTTGTAGTTTGTTTGTCTAATCAATGTGCGTTTTATAACAAATATAAATCTGTATTCTTACTCTTACTTCCTGAGAAACTTTATTATAAAAACGAATTGATAAGCATTCTTTAGTTATGTACTGATGTATGTTTATGTGTGACTTGTGTGCAAAAAGTAAATAAACAAAAAAAACTGCATTGATATTGTATTGTATGTCATCCCTTGACTAACCTATTGAGGAGGTTTATTCTAATATCTAAAAGGAGGTATTCGGTTAGCTGACCGAATGCTATCTCTGGTATATCCTGAGGATGCTTCGTTGAGAGGCGAAACACGTGTGAATTGGTGGTTTTTTTGAGTTTGAGCGGAAAATAGCTAAAGATTTTGGGAATTTATCACATGAAATGGATTTCCGCAAAGTAACACCTGAGTCTATACAATATCTATTGAGGAGGTACTTGTAAGTCACAATCAAAAGCCAGGCGTTACAATCTCACAAACATAATAATTATGTTGCAAATCAACAGTACCTAATCAGGAAAGAACTCCAAGAATTCGATTTTAAATTTTATTGTTCTCTATTATTTAAAAAAAATGTTTAATTTTCTTATAATAGGTACTACAAGGATAAATCCCTTTTTTAAAAACAAGTATAAATGATTGAGAGCTAAAGTTTTCTGTCCAATAACACGGTTGAACTGGCAACGATTTAGGACGTTTCTAAACCGAGAATTTAAATGAAGTTCGTTATCTAAATTAACTTGGTCGAATTCAAATCAGATCTTCGCGAAATGTACGGTTCTCAGATTATTTTTGTTTATATACACAGAAGTATTGAATATTCTCTTCTGGCGTTAATCGAAGCTCATATTAAAAATTCTTCACATTATGTACTACTAATAGGTATGTAATTATATACCTAAATAATATTGTATAATCCGCTCAAATAATGAATGAAACTAAATATACATTAAAATATATAATCGAACAGTAAAACCTTCATTTAAAGTTCCCCAGTGGTCTTGAAAAAATAATTAAGTAATAAATATATTATACCTAATTACAATCTCAGGGAAATCTGTGCGTGCGAATAAAGTACCGGTTTCGAGATCGTGTCATCTTTGTTTTAATGATGTATAATGAATGCAGTAGATGCAATTATATCCTTGTATCAATTAAATATTTATTTTTATATCTAAACATACGCACATATAGAAAATTGTAAAAAAATGTTTTCCCTTTCCTTGACATTATATTTTTGATATTAGAGTATTAAATCTATTTACTTTTAACTTACGAAAATCAAATTTAAAACTTACTTGTTGGACATTATAGTTTTAACAATATATATTAAAAACTGAAGCTAAAAATGTAGCATTACATTAACGTTTCTCACAGATCTAGCACATCTGTGGTTTATCTATATTTTATTTCCGAACAGGTAGGTAGATGATTTACTTACTATCACAGAGGAAACATTACATTATTAAGTTTTTTGTCCAAAGTGGAAGCTATATAAAAAAGTTAAAATGCAACTAGAAGCGATCATTGCCAAAACATTGCATGAAAGACTTTTTGTAATTTTCAGACTTCAAGGCTTAATTTAAAAAAAATGTCGTAGTTTATTTTAACGTGCTTTTTAAATAACCAAGGCTTTACAAACTATTTTCAACAATTAAGAAAATAATTATGATTTCATAGAAACACAATGAATATAAATATTGTAAGTGCTACATAAATTAGATAACATTTGATATTATATGTTTTTTTTTATCTAAAAAAAATAAGTACATAGAATGAAGATGAAATAAAAAATAAACACTTACCTTATACTTCATTTTGAAGTTATTAGGAATTTCTTTAGATTTCACTAAACACAATTACTTTTATTAAAAAAAATATCTTCCTTAAATTATAAAAAGTTTTTATTCAAAACTTTAATTTTTTTTAAATTGTACGATTACTGAACGTAAGTATTTTTCGCGCGCAAAGTCGCGTATCCGCGCATGCGTCCGGTAGTGCTGCGCGGTAATGGCCGCACGCCACCCGACGCGACGGTTTTGCTTCCCCGCCAGTGCAACGACCCAAGATCAACTTAGTGCAGCAATAGTAGCAACGAAGGTGAAGGTAAGCTAAAGGTGAACTGACAGAAATGGTAACTTAGATGCTGAAACTGTGCAACGGCGCAAATGCGTTATAAATTTCACTATTTCAAATTAATTGCCATAGATTAGCTAATCATGCAAACAATTGTTCCAGTAGTAGAAAAGTTGGCTTTTTCTAGTATTAACACCTACTCAAATTGCCTATCTCAAATCGATTACATTAATTTCACTTGGTACTAAATGTAGACAAAAATTCAAACGAAATGAATGATATATGGAAGTATCGTTGTCCTTGAGAAATTATGTCTATCTCTATATAGACAATCTAATTAGAGAGAGGACCGATCGAACTCGTAAAAAACGACGCTGGAGCAGTGACAACTTGCGCCATGGACCGTCAGCCCTGTAGCCCGGGTCCGAGAATAAGGCTACGGAAATCTCCTGTTTTAGGAGACGGCACTTTGAGACGGCTTAAGAGACGTTCGGGATCGCGGCCGGTTGCAGTAGGGGCTCCGGTCGTCCATCCATGCGACCCCCAAGAGCAATGGCGGACTAGCATAATTCCGTATTTCGTTTGAGATACGGAATCCTAAAAAAATATCATCTAATTAGACTGAACTGAAGAAACCGTTACATATGAACATATTAGGTAGATACTCTAATATTTTATTTCGTATTTCAAAACATAAGCATTATTATACACACAAGACAAAACTGACGTTATTCTACCATTTTTTAAATTTTAGACTGATTAGGTATTATGAAATTTGGCAAGGAAATAGTTTGACATCAGAGAACGGTCAATGGCTACTTTCTTTATCAAAAATCTACCCCCAAGGAGACGGAAAGGGGAATGAAACTTTGTATGGGAAATGTTGAACCTTGGTTATCACAAAATTTGGTACGGTGATAGTCTTTAAAGTGGGATGAAACTTTCTATGGGAATTGCTGAACATTGTGATGTGGCTTGGAGGTAGTTTGACACCTGGGAACGGACATAGGCTACTTTTTATCAAAAACCTACTTCTAAGGGGTAGAAAAGGGGGATGACACTTTAAATGGCAAATATTAAACCGCTGAACCAATTATGATGAAATTTGGTACTAGAGGTAGTATGTGCTCGGAGACTAAGCGCAGGCTTTTTTTTTCAAAATCAAGCTTTGTACATACAAATATATACATCATCTACGTCTTAGTAGATGTACTTAGTAGATGACTGCCTGATATATTGGGTCCTTACATATGAAATTAGCGTTTTGTCGTACTGACCACTTTGATCTGAAATATCTCCTCTTTGGTTAAGAATTCCAAATTCAAATTTATAAATTCATTTAGCTGGTACATTTGAGTTTTGAAAACAGTCATTCATTTGTTTTGTCCTCTTTATTTTTTTCTTTGGCGTCGCTTATTACTGCACAATGGAAAACATGAAATATCGGTATATTTACGAGTACGAGTTCTACCGTGGCACCAGTGCTGCAGAAACAGCTCGAAGGATTAATGATGTGTACGGCGCTGGTGTCGTAAAAGAAAGCACGGTACGTTTTTGGTTTCAACGTTTTCGTTCTGGAAATTTCGACCTTCAGAACCAACCCCGTGAACGGCCGGAGACCAAAGTGGAAAATGAAGAATTAAAGGCTATTGTGGAAGCGGATCCATCACAAAGCCTTCAGAGATAGCTGCAGGCTTCGGGGTAAGTGACAAAACTCTATTAATCCACTTGAAGCAAATCGGGGAAGTAAAAAAACTTGAACGATGGGTACCTCATGAATTGAGTGAATCGAACTTGCAAACACGCGTCGACTGCTGTGTTACTTTGCTCAACCGACACAATAATGAAGGGATTTTAAATCGAATCATTACTTGTGATGAAAAGTGGATACTGTACGATAATCGGAAGCGCTCGTCGCAATGGCTGAACCCTGGAGACCCAGTCAAATCCTGCCCTAAACGAAAATTGACTCAGAAAAAGTTACTTGTGAGTGTTTGGTCGACTAGCGCCGGTGTCGTTCACTACAGCTTTCTAAAATCTGGCCAAACGATTACGGCAGATATCTATTGTCAGCAACTGCAAACCATGAAAGAAGAACTAGCTGCTAAACAACCGAGATTGGTCAATCGCTCTAGGCCACTGCTGCTTCACGACAACGCAAGACCACACACTGCACAACAAACAACCACTAAGTTAGATGAGCTACAATTGGAATGTTTGCGACATCCACCGTACTCCCCGGACCTTGCTCCAACAGATTACCATTTTTTCCGGAATTTGGACAACTTCTTACAAGGAAAAAAATTCAACTCCGATGCGGCAGTCCAAACCGCCTTCAAAGAGTTTATTGATTCTCGCCCCCATGGTTTTTTTTAGTAAAGGGATCAATGAACTACCTATGAGATGGCAAAAGTGCATAGATAACAACGGTGCATACTTTGATTAATTAAATATATTTTAAAAAAAAAATTGACTTTATATTCCTCCCGTACAAAACGCCAATTTCATATGTAAGGACCCAATATATATATATTACTCAACGAAGTCTAGAGAACAACGGTCTTGTAATGTTTATTTTAAATTCAGTTTCTTTAATACACTTTCAATCATAATTTATACATTTTAGTGGACAGTTCTTTTTCTAGTTTTCATAAGTTGATATAGTTGGCTTGTTCTCTAGACTTTGTGGAGTAGTGTATGTCACATATCCATCATCACATATACACCACTACACATGTTACATATATACATCATCTACATCTACTAACCTAATCCGGGAAAGCCACGGAATAATTTTCCGCACGTACGAAGTCGCGGGTACAACTAGCCTATACTTACTACTAGATAAACCCGTAGCGTCTGTCTGTAAATTATACAATTTTTTGACAAATTTTGTAATAAATATTCGTTTTATGAGTCACTGACTTCAATTCTACCATAAATAAACAAATTTTAAAAAGATATAACGTTAATATATGGTTAATAATTAAATGATTTAACAAAATAAGCTATCTTTTTGATTTTTTATTAGTAGATTTAGAGTTTAGGTGTAATAAGTATATCGAGGGGTGCGTGGTTATGTGGTGGAATAAGTATGTTTTTCATGCTCCTTTTCATGACATCAACAGATAGGTACATCGAATTCAAAGTGTAACATTTTAGAACTGCTGAGTTAATATTCCAAAAAGTGTTAAAGTGTTGTTGTTAATTTTATTTTAATAAATATGTTAAGTAAGTTTAATATTTAAAATTTTAATAAGTTTTCTTTTATATTTATTGGAAGAACCAAATAATTTATATTTAGTGGTGTTTATCAGCTTGTTATTCTTACTACTTATACTGAACATATCATAAAATGTAGAACCAAGTATTAAAGCTTAAATGGTCAAGTAACCCATAATGATTTACCAGTAAAGGGTATTTTACTGAAAACCTGAACACAAAAAAATTAGGTATCAGGTTTCAATTTTATATCATTTCCATGTTATGCAGAATTTACAAAAAAAAAACTAAAAAAAAAACCTGTTTTGCACAAAAATTGAGTAGAATCTCCGAAATTCTAAAGAATTTTGAAATAAATTTTACAACAATGGACAGAATTATAATGTCTTAAATCTTTTAAACAAATTTTTTAACTAGTGATGTAGCTTTCCTGCAAAACACAATGAAGTAGGTATCTATAGCTACAAAAACAAATTTTGAAACTCCGTGCTAAAATATGATCAAACTGCAGCTGCAATATCAACTTTATACCTGCTAATATGGGAAATGAGAGTGAATAACGAATAAATAAGTGATAGCTAGAGATAATTATAAAAACCTTTAATAAATAAAAATTATTTTGATAAAACCCTATAAGTCGCCACTTGATGTCATAAATTATTTATTAACAGAAAAATTACTCAGAAAATATAGAAATAATATCAAAATGTGTTGTTGACAATGTGTTCCTATTTATGCAATTAGTGGTAGGACCAGAGATATCCAAAATAGTTTATAAAAGTATTTTAATACAAAATGTTTTAATTTGAAATACAAATACAAAATGGTTTTGAATATAAGTATTTAAATACAAAATAGGTATTTTCAAAATACTTCCTTCAAATAAAATATTTATTTCATTGATTTTAACACTAGTTTTGTTCGAAGAGTTCATCTTTCATGTTCCGTCTGTGGGCTCATAGTCACTGAGTAAGTAATCACTACGCTCATAATCATTTCACCAAACTAAAATAGCTGGAAGTGTTTCTAGTAGACCTGTGTCGGTCGTGATTGATTCGATCATTTGATTGCAATCATTTCAAAGTATTGATGATTGCAATCACATTTGAATCAACGTATCATTCATCGTTTCGATCATTTAACCGAACCGATTCAATCTCGGTACTTGTCGATATTTAATCGATTGTCTATGCCGTTTAATGTGATAAAAAGTGAAATTCAAAAAAGTTACACATTGTTTTTAAAACACAAACAATAACATTATAAATGCGTCTAAATTATAATTATAACTATAAAAATTATCGAAATCGTAAAAGATAAGATAACTCACACAATCGTTCGATCTTTCATTTCAATCAAAAATAGAATCATGATTGTATCTGTATACAATCAATGGATCAATGATTGATTGGATCATTTGGCCGAATCTTTTTTCAAATCAATACTTGAACGATCGCATCTTTGAAAATGAACGATTGACACAGGTCTAGTTTCTAGGTTTCTAGGTCTATTATAGTATTGGCATTATTGGCATTGGCATTGGCACCAATGACTAAGATTGGCACAGAAACAGTTTGACTTGCAATGTTGGCATTATTGTTGGTAACATTTAGGATGGGTACGTTCTTAAATAAAGTAATTATGAATTTAAGAATGAAAAATACGAAATATGAATTAAAAAAATTAACAAAAGCATTTTGCATTTTACGAATACTAAATATTTATGTAGATTATTTCATGCATTTTGAAAAAAGTATTTCAAATACAAAATAAAACTAAGTATTTTGTATTATTTTAAAACTAAGTATTATGTCATGTAAATTACATCTCTGGGTACGATGAACTTAATTGTTCAAATGTTCACATTTTATTTATCCATAAACTTTCATCATCAAATTACTCAAAACCTCAATTTTTTCAGTTATCGGGTTTGAGCACGGTCCTATTTTCTCGCTCATACACGCTTTGTCCTTTTTCAAGTTACCGCCAAATACTTTTGCCAGAAACGGCGGTATTATTAACCCAATAGCATTGCGTAAACATTTTATTAGCACAATTCTCTCTTGAGAGGGAAGGCAAAAGAATCTATGCCTACAGCAGCCAGTGTCTTCAGTAATGAAATGGTACATTTTTCATTTTTGTTCCATTAAAATGTCGATGCAATACATTTTAATGTTTCTTGAAGTTTCTGGTGACAAATATATTAAGGCAGTCTTTCTAGTAGGATCCGTTGAAGCAGACTAAACCAGTGAAAAAAATCTCAACGTCACACTACTAAATAGGCATTTATTTCAGTAATTCCATATAATGTACAACAGCGTAGATACTTGGGACGCAAATTTACGCTAATTTTACATCACAATATCCACTAGAAACAATTATTATTTGTAAAAAATTGAAATAAACTACCAATCGCTTCCCATAAAATCCCGCTAAAAACTCTACATTGTGTAAAAGTAATTCGAAGATCAAAGGCGACATCACAGACTAAGGAGAAGATAGTAGCGCTATCTATGTCCCAGATTTTTTTTTCTTTCTTTATGGCATGGCGCACAGTTTAGCGCATTTACCAATGTCACGTATTAATAAGTAGAATCAGAATCACAAGTAAATTAGTTTTTTCCCAACCTAAAACTTCTCCAGTAAAGTGATAATAAGCTTTACTGAAGTTATAAAGGAGTTCTTGAAAGAGCGCGAGAACTTCAGCTACATATGTTTATTTATATCTACTCCATTCTTTTCACTTATACAGAACACAATATACTATCACTTTTGTACTTTAAAACTTCCAAAAACGTAAAAAATAGATAATCTAAATAAAATGACAACCTCACTTCTCCCGTTCCCGCCAAAAAGTCCCTAGTCCCAGATTAGAGATTAGAGATCATTATAGATCGTAGCCAAATCGTAGCATAAATCGTAAAGGGAGTATTACTAGAGCATGTATTTACACTATGGTACTGCCTACTGTACGGGGGATAGACTGTTAGTTGAAATTGTCACTCTAGTGCCATCTAGTTAAACTCGACTAAAACTGCCATGTAATCTGCGTGAAGACAACAATACCACGTAAAAATATTACTAATTGATTAATATAACAATGATGAATAATACGAAATGAAAGAATAATAATAATAATAATTAATACCTTACAAAATTCATTCAAGGTTTGAACAAAAGACAATTAGACAAAGCTCAATATACAAGGTAACGTTGAATGCAATTGAGCTATCATTTTTTTTTAAACAAGAACGAAAAAGTTCAATACTTAAAAGACTAGTGTGGTGACATCTAAACAAGTTAGACTACAATACTACGAGAGCCAAAAATTCATATGATAAGTTACATGAAGCGAAATGATCTTGTACTATGGAGTACCTACAAGGGGAGGCACGATTCACAGGTATTCCCCTCTGTCAAGGTTTAAGTAAAAAAATAGCCACCGCGCAATAAAAACTGGTTTTGAATCGATTTGTTACCATTTCTATAATCGAATTCACTAAATCAAGTGCTTCGCAAAATTGTCGTCTTATACTGTCAATAATAATAAGTAAATATAATTTTTGTATTAAGTACTAGTTTTCCATTTCGATATATTTTTTCAGAATCGTTTCACTAAATCGATATGCCGATTTTATCATAACGCATTTCGATTCATTCGAATATGTTGCATTAACTTGTTCATCATTCTAGACAGTCGTATTGTCATATTTGTCATACAATAATGAACCTTAAATTAGCTTTAATTCGTACCTTATAGTTTTTAATTGCCCAATTGTACAAATTGTGACGTAAACGCACTCCCTAGCGAGACTATATTTTTAGCTAACATTAAATTATAGATCTTAACACGTTACGAATAAAATTACAATTGAATTGCGAAAGAAAGAAAAAATTTCATGGTAGCATTTAATTTTTAACCGTAAGAAATCACGAATATAATTTCAATCAAGTTATTTCAACGTATTTGTTAAATTGGGGGAATGCTGTCGAATCGTTTGTATGCGAAAGTGTAGACAACTCGTCATTGCATCAATGTGCTCCCATTTCCTTGTCGTAGTAACTAGTAACTCTCCTCCTGCAAAAAGTGGCAGAAAGTTTTGTATGAGAAATAGCACGTATGTCGTCACCCGTTGTAGATACTCAATGCCCTATGCGTACTGCCGTGCTTATATGGTAGTCTCTGTGGCGTGAACCTTTGTCAACACCTTTTTAAAACATGTACTGTCTATGGGTCCTATAAGCCCTTTCGTCCATAGCGTCTCACCCATAGAACAATATCTCGCGTTAGCGTAGGATACATAATTCCTTCAAAGTTACAGCCCGAACTAGAGTAGAATAGCAACAATGAGGACAAGGACGTGTATTTCACTCTAATGAAAAACTAGGTACGTGACAAAATTCCACATAAAATGATAATAAATCTTATTTTGTACAGATTTTTAGTCATTTTATTACTGGCAAAGGACAATGGTTAGACTAGATCCACTAGCCCTGAAATTAACGAAATCACTTTGAGTATGTCGTGTTTGTAAAATCTACCTCGTTATTTCGCGTTTTTAATAATAAAGTGGTACTGACGACATTTTTCTTGCAATGTCGAATCAAATTGATATGAATAATTTATTGTACAGACTCAGGTGTTACTTTGCGGAAATCCATTTCATGTGATGAATTCCTAAAATTTTTAGCTATTTGCTGCTCAAACTCCAAAAACCACCAATCGACACGTGTTTCGGCTCTCAACGAAGCATCATCAGTACCTATATATCAGAGATCGGACTCGGTCTCAGCTAACCAGCACCGATTCGGTGCTGGTTAGCTAGTTAGTTAATTAGGAGTTTGAGCAAAAAATAGCTAAAGATTTTAGGAATTCATCATATATCAATAATTGTTTACTACGGATATATAAGAGAAATATAGTATTTTGTGACTTTTCAAACTACAAAACAGTAACAAATTGTCGTGATAAAGGATATAAGAGTTTGAATGCCCTTCAGTGGTGTTTCATTTCACATCTAGTTGAAGCTATTGAATTTCTTTGTCGGAGATCTTAGATTAATTTTATTCATAAATTAAGATAATTCGTCATAATATACACTATACGTATGTTTAATTTTACTATGTATTACAATATTTACGCTGTAACGAATTGTTTTTATTTTGTGAGAATTCGTTGCTTGCGATATCTTTAGAAAGAGACAGAACGCCTTGTGCTTGTTGTTGTTATTATACTCTAGCGGCCGGAACTTTGAAGGAGTCAGTGAATGAATAGACTTAACTCTCGGATTCGGACCCGGACTTGAGTAGTACCACAAACTGTAAGATACATCCAAGGAGTACAGGTTGGGGTCATACCTTAGGGCTACACAGGCCTGTAACAGTTTTAGTTCCAAGCGAGTTGTTTTAGCGCTGAAATCGCTTCTGCCGTCTTGACTATCCGCCTTAAATGTCAATTGCTTGTCAATGTGCTGTCAATCTTTGTCAATGTACTGTCAGTCTGACTCATATTCTGACTCCATCTGTACTCTAACTTTGGCTACTTTCCTATTTCGAGTTTAGTTTTGGTTTACCTTGTGTTCTCTTCGCTTTCAAGCCTGAGCTGAGAAATAATAACCCGAAGCGCTGTGTTTGTGGTTTTTCGGAATCACTAAGATATACATAAAGATACAAAGCTTCGAAGCGAAACATATGCTCGCCCACGGTTTGATTCAACAACGGTTGCTGATCTAAGCATGGTCTTTCACAGACTGCTGATATTTGGAGTTGCAGGTGGATTAATGTGGTTCCGTGTCTACTGTAAGCTCCCTATGTAAACCACATAAGTTCGTTAAAGAGTCATAAAACTAAAAATGTTGCTTCCATCCATAACATTGATAGTGTAACAAGAACGAAGCCAATGCATGGTGTACCGCTCCGAAACGAATCTACATTAAGAATGCAGGCGTAGTGAAACAGAACAAACAAAGCAAACACTAACCACGATCTCAAACTGTACCCTTTCAGTTACGAAGTAAGAAAAAGAAATCCATCGATATTATTGTAGAATTTAAGATTGGCGGATAATAGATGTTTAGGTAAAAGTGGCCCAAAAAATCTATTCCAACCTCCATAAACTCACAACACAAATAATCTAGACAACTTGAGTTGTTCTACTTAAGTTACTTAAGAATGGCGTTATTGGCTTAGCCTTAAACCAACAATAGCGCTGGTTTACTAAATTCAAATTGTTTCCCTTTTGGCACTGAGATGGAAATAATATAACCCCAGTGTCCCAAACACAATATGAAGATAAAGTGCTGTTAACATCAGAAGGGTCATACTCCAACTCCATTTGACATAAGGAAGTACAAATTAGAACCTTATTTCTTGAGTCGGTTAAAATGCAAAATTGATTTAATAAAAAGTTGATTTTCCTAAATGATTAAATCACCAAAGTTGAGTTCCCGATAGAAGCTGAGTTTCCTACGTTTCTTAATAAAGTTTTAATTAAAATTAATTCAAGATTAAGTGTTAACGTGTTGTGTTAAATGATGACCCTAACGAAAGAATAAAGAATCAAACAATCAGATAAAGTTTAGCTAAACTGTCCACTGTGACTGCATACATTTTAACTAACTAATATTTATGTTTTAAAGTGGTTTTAAAAAATGATTAAAGAAAATGATAGATAATGAAAAGGTATGAAATATTAAAAATCAAAACCTAATAATAGCATTAATATTTTTAATATTAATTGAAAGTAATAAGGTGATGTTATAGAAAAACAACATAATTAAATAAAAAAGTGATAAACCAATCAGTGCTCATCCAGAGTAGAAATGACTTTAAATTAGTATGATCTAAATCTAAATTGATATAATTTTGCGTATAATTGGTTTAATGTTTTTTTCTTTTAAGTTAAATTTCTAATTTACTAATTAAGTTTTTAAAGTTGTTTAAAATATATTAGAGATGAAATTGTCAAAAGCGACCGCAATAACCCCAGCATCATTGTTTGTTGTTGGGAGTGTTAACAAAATGCCTGTCACAAGTAACACCTCTTCCAAAATTAAAATTAGGTAAGTATGGTGGCTGCCTAATCTTGTAAAAGTTGTTACATCTGCAACCTAATAAAGGTTCTCTTGTACAAGACAGGTTGACAGCATTGTGAACATGTGACGTGGGTAAACTCCCCATAATAACCCAACCAAAGATAGTGTAATATGCTGTTGGCAACCTATCACCCAATTTCATCTTGGAGCCCTCGAAGATATCATTATAAAGCTCAACACCCAACAAGATATCAATTTTCCCTGGTATATAAAAAGTTTTATCTGCTAATACAAGATCAAAAATTTCAGAGCTAACTGAAGTTGTAGGTTGATACCCAGTAATGGCATTGATTACTGTAGCCTCAGTGGATAATATAGGATGAGCATTATTGAGTGAAGTGATCTGACAATCCACCTTCCCGTTAGTGGCCTGTCTGTTCTGACCGATACCAACTAATTGACCGGACCTGCACCTGCTGAGACGCAGCCATTGCGCTAAAGATTCAGTAATGAGAGATGTTTGTGCACCGGGATCAATCAATGCACGAGCAATATGAAACTGACCATTGATGTCCCGTACTCTAATGAGGGCAGTGCCTAAAAGCCCTGTTGATTTTGATGAACTTTCACTCAACAATACTTGATTCGATTCACTGCATGTGTAACTTGACTCTGTTGATGTACCACGTTGATTTTCCTTGTGTAATGTATGTGCGTGTAATTTAGTGTGATGTTTTCCCCGACATATTTGACATACACTTCTAGATATACACTTTTGAAACAAAGTTTGTTCTGTATAACAAAAGCTCGTTTGTCAGTTATAGCTTCAAATTTTGGACAACTGTAAACAAGATGATTTTCATTACAACAGTAGCACTTAACATTAGTTGCTCCTGCCTGTTTAGAACCAATGTGTAGAATAGAACTACTATTTATGTTGGATTTTATATTTACATTCGTAGTTTCTAAAATGCGAAGATGTTTCTCCAAAAAACACATTAACTCACTGAACTTTGGAGTTTCATTGCTCTTTAATGTAAATTCAAATTTGACCCGTAACTCTGGAGGTATTTTATAGATCTTAAATATTAGATATTAAATAAATCTTGTACCTAATAAACAACGCGATGTATTTTAATTACAAACCCGATAGAAAATAAATAAAAATGACAATTGACAAATAATGACAGCTGACTGATAAACGACAATGACAGATAATGACGGATGACTAGTCATTGCGGATGACTGATAAATGACAGCTGACAGCTAACGGATGACTATGGACACGATTATTTCTGCTACCTACGTAAAATTTACTAAGTAGTACTTGATGAGTAACCTCTATATAAAATGTTAGTAAAATTTAATGACAATTTTGGGAAAAATATGGATATATGCAATGAACGACAATGGAAGATGGAAAAATGAGGATTTGGCGTAGAAGGACCAAACTATGGATGGGCGACAGATAGGATATGAAAGGGCTAACCTGGTTCGCCGTTGCCCTCGCGTGCTGGGTGTTATGGACGCGTCGTAACGTTCTAAGCTGCCGTCCTCTACAAGCGTTGATGTGCTGATGTTTCGTGCGATGATGTAGAAAGATGATTCGGTGATTTGCGATGAGTTGATTTTCCACAAGGTGATGTACCGAATGGTGTCGAGATGAGTGCGTCGATCGAACGATGACTGACTTGTTCTAGTCTGTTATGACACAACTTTCCCTACTACCCCTAGGTAGCCCGTGAAAAAGGATAAAACGATAGGAAAGGTAAGGTAAGGAAAGGTAATTAGGAATGTTAGTGACATCTCAACCTACTTAAACTAATGTTGGCACAGAAAAACGTTCTCACGAACACTCTAAACCTAACAATACATAAAAAGTATGGATACCTATTTACAGTATGGTTATCAAAAAGGTAGGCGATAGTAGTGCCAAAACGAAATACATAGCAATTACAGCAGTGACTTTCGCATCTGTAGCTTGCTACAAATACTTATAAAAATAATTTTACTTTGTAGTATATACATAGCAGTGGACAGACACTGCCTTGAGGGACTTTTTGGCGGGAACGGGAGAAGTGAGGTTGTCATTTTATTTAGATTTTCTATTTTTTACATTTTTAGGAGTTTTAAAGTACAACAGTGATAGTATATTGTGTTTTAATGTTCTGTGTAAGTGAAAAGAATGGAGGACATCTAAATAAATATGTGTAGCTGAAGTTTTCGCGCTCTTCCAAGAAGTCCTTTTTAACTTAAGTAAAGCCTACTATCACTTTACTGGAGGAGTGTTAGGGATAGTTAATATTTCTCCAGAAATGCGTCACTAGGCTTGATGGTTTTGTTACCAATGCCTTAAGAAATATAAATAAAAAAAAAACTGCCTTGAAAAAATATAATTTAGAAAAATTACAAATTAATAAAAGCCAAACGCAAAATAAAAGCGACTTTAGTTCTCAGCAATACAGATCATAACAGCTGCTAAAAATAATTTGGTTGGGACCGCATTTGAACACCAACTGCATAGAAAGCACAGTTAAATATTTATTTCATGTTGGCTGTATTGTACACGTAGTCAACAAATCGATCATACCAATATGGTATCTACTTTTACATTTCGGAGATTGAATTTGATTCGCAAAAGTATTTTAGCTTGACTTTTACGCATGTTTTAGACTATTTAAGTGCATGGTGTAATATCCATAGAATACCAACCCCATCGCGTTTCGCGACCGCTCTTAGTCTTACGTATTTGGAAATTTTTATTACAGTGTTTATTATAAGTGATTTCTGATTGGTGTCTACAGTTAGTACAAATACATAAATCTGTATAGTGTATATTAACCATGAAGGAAGGAGGAGACGTTGTAATGGGCTGAGCCTGTGTGTAAAAAAATATAGGCTCAGCTTTAAAGCGTAGGGGTGTATCGACTACACGTATGCCAGTTCGATCCTGACAGTCACGCGTATTATTTTGAAAAAAAAAAAAAGATTTTCAGTGATTGTACAATAGAAAAATGAAGTGCCGTGTGGTTGGTTGCAAGTCGCATTTAGATGGATGCTGTGATACTCGAATAAATATCACATTTCATGTATAAGTATCAATTTATACAATATTACATCGACACTTCTAGAAAATTTTCTGGTTCGTGTAGGTTTTACTATTCGTCGACAGATGTCAACTTAATCGCCCTTTAAAATCACATTTTGCACTCAGATATCGCTAAGCATATTAAAAACCTACCTGTTTACGCCTAATATTGCTCAATTGTTAATTTAATTCATGAAATTGTTTGTAAAAAAGCTACATCGATTCATTTACACCGACTGAAGTGACCTCTGTTGGGGAATAAAAATTCTTGCTAAAACTGACATTATCAGCAGGACCGCACGCAGGAGGTAGACGTATTACAATAATACTGACGTATTTTTTTTGTTACGGATAATTTCTGTTGGGGAATAGAATAGAAGTTACTTTACAAAACATTATAAGGACCGCACTCTAGACGTATTAATACTAATATCCTCTTTTACAAAGGATAATTAAAGCCAAGGAAGAGCAAGGCTGACTTACGAATATTTAATAGCCAGAGCTGTTAGCTGACGGAAATGTGAAAAACACTCGCATACCCAGGTGAAAATGTGTGAGGAGTGATAATGAGTAATGAGATTTGATGAAGCGAAAAAGTATGTAACTCTGACTACCCTATTAGGGATACAGCGTGAGGATGTGTTGTTGTATAAAGGATAATTTTTATATATATAGTCCGGTCAAATTAGACATTCGAAGTTACCTAAGTTCTTTCCAAACTGAAAATCAGTAAGATTGTTCAAAATATGATTAAAAATAAAATTTGAAAGAAAAACGCGCTAAGTACACTACCTCATAGGTGGCGTGGAAACGTGTGCATATTATTACGATTACAACTTTTACAACTTTTTGAGTCGTTATATCTCAAAAACGGTGGCTCGTAGGAAAAAAAGTATTGATACATTTTTTGTAGATAATTTTATGATCTACAATTTTTGTCAAAGGTATTTTTATGATAAAACTTACCGTTTTGCTGAAAATTGTGAATAACTCATTTTTTGACCCTTGACCTTGAATAAAAATTTTTCCATACAGGGGAAAGATGGGGAACTTTCAAATTTTATTTTTAATCATATTTTAAACAATCTTACTGATTTTCAGCTCGGTGGGAATTTAGGTAGCTTTACTCTTATTTTTTGGGCTAATTTGACCGGACTAATACTTTTTCATAAACTAATTAATTTAATAATAACTATTATTTGGTAATGCACTCATATTTTGTGTTTTATAACAAAGTTATAACGTAATAAGTAACTAACCGAAACTAAATTACGCATATACTGGTGTAGCAGTTTTATAATAATGGGAACTGCTTACATAGACCATAGAAAATTGAAATTGGTCTAATTCGAAATTTTGAGATTTCGTTTTGGCAAGTTCCGACATTGAATTCACATGGAATAATAAAATGAATTTTTCACAAATACATGTTTAAATATTCTCGCGATATGTTGCTAATGGAACGGGCAAGTTTGTACTGTTGTCTATTAAATTAAGTAGTAGGTATTTTTAAGTTTATTATTTTCATCCGAAATTCTGAAATTTTAAATTAAGTCGCTTTCATTCTAAAGGTGCGATATATTGTCTTACCAATAATAAATACGTAGCGACCAGGCGATGCTAAAACTGCTGAATTGCATTTTAGTAGAATATAAATCAATTTGAGAAGCGAAAGAAGTACGTAAGGAGGTTACGAAGTGTTGTGACAGAGTAATATCTGGCACACATCTCTTCCGCTTTACTGCTCCATCATAATATACATTGTGGATTTATATCAATTTACTCTTAAATACAAATATAAGTGGTATTTCATAATTTAATGTGAAAATTTTTGAATCGTGCAATTTCAAGTTACCGATTAATCACTAAGTACGTCTCTGTATCAAAAATGTATTTTACTCATCTGGTGGTCAATAATAAAACTACTTGAAAAATGATAACACAAAGAGACTGCTACAACTCGCTAGGTGACGGCAGATTCACAACATCCCCTTCCATTTATTCCACGTCCCCCTCAACCCGCATGTTGTTACACTGGTTTGTAAGAGGAAAATTCGTTACGGCGCCTCCTCTTTGTATTTACTTCGTGATATTAACGTAGTACAGGGATTTGTGCATAAATACTGTTTTTACTGTAACGTTAATTTTAATGAAAACAGCATCTAAAGTTTTTGTTGTTTTCAGTACTAACTTTTAAATTACTTTTTTGCTTTTTAATTGATTGTTTTGATTACTTTTTATCTATTTGTATTCAATGAATAAAAATACGTTGGACGTTTTTCATTTATTTTTAGTAATAATCTACAATTCATTGGGAGTGGATACATACCAAATATCGATAACGATGTCGAATTGCACAGCACTACTATTGATCGGTGGACATCACTAATTTTATGTTGGTAAGTTTTTAAACATAATTGTTTATTATCCGTTGTGGTATTGATTTGCGGTCTAACATAACTAGCAGAAATTGTTTGTCTAAGTGCCGTCTCTTAAAACGTGATTATATTCTCTTTGATACGTAGTAAGTTACTCCGTAGTATCTCCATAATTAATAGTCTGTGAGTTATTCTATGATATATGTTCTGTGTATATATGATACATAATATTGAAAATAAAATGGCTTCTCTGTTTATAAATTGTGTTTTGCATTTTGTTTTTTTTGAAGTCCTATCATTATTAGCGTAATAGAATAGTGTGTTGTTAAAAACTTATTGTGATCGTGACCCAAAGTCTACAAAGTTTGCAATAATAACAAACAAGAAACATGTCACATGATAATATGTTGAGGCGAAGTTACAGCGATAGAGATCCCAGGAACCACGATCGCGTTGGTGATCGGGAACGAGGTGACCGTGTCCATAGTCGGGAAAATTGGGAACCCCGTGATTTCAGAAATCGCGTAATATCGCGGAAACGGAGTAGGAGTCCTAGAACCGACCTAGAAAAGCGCAGCCGTTCCCCACGTAAAGTCGACAAAGATTTAATTGATGAAAACATACTGAGTGAGATATCGAAATTGCCGGAACCCAGTGAGCTGTGGGACAACCAATTTCAAGACGGCAACTTTTCTGCTCCTGTTTCAGCTCCGCCGCCATCTTTCCAAGAGGTATAATGCAATTGGTTTTTCAACTATTTTATGTATTTGTTGGTTAGCTTGGTAAAAAGTTTTTTTTTAATTTATTTATACGTACATAACTGCGGCCCGCAGTTTCCACCTCATGTAATACTATTCCAAATAAAATATATCCTGTAAAAGACAGATAATGTAGCTTCCTATTAGTGAAAGAATTTTTGAAATCGGTTCAGTAGTTCCAGAGATTACTCCCAACACACATACAAAGACAATTTACCTCTATAATATTAGTATAGATGCATATCCAAGTGGGTAGTTATTTCAGCTAAACTTTTATTATTATCTGTTTTTGCAGTTATATGTTTGTAATATTTATTATAAGTACTCTATATTTAAATTTTCTTTCCATGAAGCCCTTTCTACTCAAAGACCACTTCCGGATTTTTTTTATTTAAACAATTTTTAAGAGAAACTCACAGCCAATCATAAAGGCCAATTATGAATTCTTACAGTTAAGGTATGTATATACTATATGATTCACCAATGTATCAAGCATCCAACATGAATCAAAATTTATAGTTTGAAAAAAAACTCAGCAAAAATTTTCTTAAATGAAGCATCACCAGTAAAGAACAAATCTATATCAAGTTTTAGTTTATTAAAGTTATTAAAATTGCTACAAATATACACACCGGCACAATTAGCGGAACACAAAAAAAGCAGGATTTTAAAATCTTTTACTTGAGGAACTGGCCAGTTATGATATTTTTTTAATTTATTGTCAAATTTGAAAATAGAAAATTAGATGACATACACTTTTTTCATTCATTTGTTTTATTTTCCCGAACAATACGTTTTGTCAACTTGTTCGAGTAATAATTACGTAATTGTAATTTTTTTGAAAAATTGCACTTAATGGTTTTTTATAAATTTGTTATTCTATAGGCAATTTTGTTTATTAAAAGCTCTTTATTATGCCTGACTTAACATCACTGGAAATCATTAGGGCTGATGAAATGAGAAGAAATGGCCATACCTACAGATCGATTGCCTCAAGGCTTCGTCGACCAGTATCAACGATTCATCGCAGCATCCAGCGGTACAGATCGTCTAATTCTCTTGTGAGGAGGAGGGGTCAAGGTAGAAAAAGATGTACATCGAGGCGAGATGACAGTTTTTTACAACTTGGAGTTCGTAGGAATACGCGATTAACGGCTGTACAAGCTCGAAATGAACTGGAAGACGTTCGAGGAGTACGAGTAAGTGAGCGTACAGTTCGCAGGAGATTTGAAGAAGTTGGTTTAGGGTCGTATATACCTGCCAAAGGCCCAAAACTTGAGAGACGTCACCGCGTAAACCGATTAAGCTATGCGCGAGAACATCGTCATTGGGATTTGAACGAATGGCAGCAGGTTCTCTTTACTGATGAGTGCAGAGTTCTTTTAAAACAGATCGATGGGAGACAGCGAATATGGAGACGCAAAGGAGAACGCCACATACAGTCTAATTTTGAACACACAGTGGCTTATGGTGGCGGCTCGATTATGGTTTGGGGAGGGATATGTTTGGGAGCTCGCACGGAGTTAGTGATAGTCACAGGAGGGACCATGACAGCAGATCGATACATCAGAGACATTTTAGAAGAACATGTTGTACCATTTGCCCCATTTATTGGTGACGACTTTATTCTAATGCAAGATAATGCTCGTGCTCATAGTGCACAATCGGTACAGGCATATCTGAGCCACGTAGGTATACCGGTGATGCAGTGGCCAGCAAATTCCCCCGATATGTATGTATATATGAGCATGTCTGGGACTTGCTGAAAAGAAGGGTTAAATCCAGAATGCCACCCCCCAACAATCTGAATGAACTTGGAAACGCATTACTTGAGCTTGAGGAGTGGGAGCGGTTGCCTCAAGAAATCATCGATAACATAATCTGTAGCATGCCCAGACGAATGGAAACCGTAATCAGAGCAAGAGGGGGAAACACTCGTTATTAATTTTGCTTTAATTTTATTGTTAAATCATTTAATGCTTACTTTTTTTTATTTTTTGTGATGGTTCATAATCATCTAAAAATTTCACTTATTTCAAATTTCTTTATTTTTCAATAAAAAATAACGAAGACAAGACTTTTCAAAGTCGTTGTTAAAAGATGTTAATCAATTTGTTATTTTGTGTCTAATTACATTTTCGTCAAATATATGCGTTATTAGCTCATAGTCTCACTTTTTTTTCTGTTCCGCTAATTGTGCCAGTGTGTATATAAGAACTACGTCTATAATTCAGTGATGAGTAAGGAACATGTAAAATTGTGTGTGCTCTCGAGGAGTGCTGTGGTACATATATTGCTAATTTTTGTAAAAGCTCAGAACAATCAATCAAACCATTAGCTAATCAAATCAAGAAAGTCATGTCTGCTATATCACGATGCATGCGTAAGGGTAAAATGTGGTGTCTACGACAATGCTATTCATAATTAGCATCAATCATTCGAGATTTGAATGAAGTAAACCTCAAAAATCTCTTCTGGATTGCCTCAATACGATTAATGTATATGTTATAATAAGGACTCCAAATTTGTGAGGCATATTCAAGGTGACTTCTCACATACGCACAATATAATATTTTAATAGCCTTTATGTTGTGGAGTTTTGATTTATTCACAGAGATCTTTCATGTTCACAATCTAATGACCGGAATTGGAACCCAATGCTTAATAGCATTACAAAAAACTATTTCACTCATTTATTTTTATCATTTTAATATTCGTAACTCAGCATTGGTAAATTCTTATTCAAAAACCATAAAATATCATATTTTTACCCTTCCACCAGACTGTTTCTCTTGTCATTGTGTATCGAACCAAATGTTGAGAACAGTCTTTCTGATGGAACAGAAGAGGGATTGATCTATCTCTTATCACTGTGCATCAACCCAGATGTTGAGAACAGTCTTTCTGATGTAACAGAAGAGGGTTTGATCGGCAAATATTTGTGTGCAATATATTTTATATTTGAATCCATGGTACCATGTCAATTATTCATGTCATGTTATGGATATTCATGAAAAAATCATTTCAATATCATAAATTCATTAAAATGAAAATTTTCAATCAAATTTCATTCATTCATTAACTGAATAACAACAAATCATTCAAATCGCCTCGTGTACACACTGCTGTAGTGTATAAGGGTCAATATGTGATCATGGGGTCTTCCTTCATACATGTAGTGGCAACACTGTATCCTCAGTTTCTCAAGGAACTTATATATGCATTAATTTTTATACATAAATGTACCTGTCCAACAGTTCAAATATTATTTTTATATATTTAAGTAGTTTATAAGTCCAGGGGAATTACTGTATAACAAGGAATTACACTAGGGCAGGGGAATTACTTTTTATGCTTGGTTTTCTGCTGTGATCCAAAAGAGCATTAATTACTCTTTCTTACATTTACTAATATCTTCGTAAAATGCCCTATCTCACTATGAACTTCATATTTTTTCACAAAAACATCAGTTACAGCCCGAGTGAAAGTTTCTTTAAAGGATAAAAATTTTGAGAAGTTTTCGTTAAAAATAATTTTTTTGTAAGACAAGCAAGCATGCAATTATTCAGTAATTCTGTAATTTACATAAATAGACACAAAAAGATTTAAAAAATGATATTTCATTTCAATTATCAACCATAACACTAGATTGCCCTAAAAACAATAGAAATACACCTGCAAAATGCGCCTTATGTTCAGCAGACCATCCTGCTAACTATAAGGGATGTAATGTATATTTAGAAATACAACAAAGAAAAATGAAAACACACAACAGTCAGAAACCTAAAAGAATAGAAACTTTAAAAGAAAATAATCTTTCATCATTGAAAAAGGATATTAATCTTAAAAAACATGTTCAGACCATACTAGAGGTAGAACCGACAAAAACATATGCACATATCACAGCAAATTCTAAAAAGGATGATACTTTAGAAACCATTCTCATAAAACAAGCTGAAAAGCTAGATCGTCTTCTAGATCAAATGGGGACATTAATGAGCTTCCTGAGTACCATTGTAAGTAAACTTGTATCCTAATGGCGTCACTGAGGATCGCAACATGGAACGTAAATAGATTGCTAAACAATAAACACGAAGTGTATACTTTATTGAAAATGCATCATCTCGATATTTTATTAATAACAGAATCTCATTTAACAGATAGAGTAACATCTTCGCTCAAAGGTTATTACACCTATTTCACTAATCATCCTGATAATACAGCACATGCTGGGACTGCTATTATGGTTCACAAAAATATTAAACATCAACTGCTAAATAGTTATGGAACATCCCATATCCAGTCCACTTCCATTATAGTACATGAAAAAGGAAGAGGACCTCTTACATTATCATCTATATATTGCCCTCCTCGACACGTTATTACAGAAAGAGATTTTAATGAATACTTTTCGACCTTGGGCTCAAGATTCCTGATTGGTGGCGATTGGAATGCGTAGAATGTACAGTGGGGTTAACAGTTGACTGTCACTAGGGGTAGAGAGTTAAAGAAAAGCATTAATACTAACAAATTACAAGTTCTTACAACCTGTCAACCAACATATTGGCCATCTGATCTTAACAAAATACCAGATCTTCTAAACTTCTTTGTATACAGGGTGTATATGAAAACGGGACAGTTACTTAAATGGATGAAAGGGCATAACTTTAGTATGTAGTTACAAAAAGAATGATCGAAAAAAACATATCCGTTTAAGAGTTATGACCGTTTTAATTTTCAAGTGTTATCCCCACCATTTCTCGTAAAATTGGGTTGATCGTGTACAGTTACAGATTTTAAGTCTTACGTATTTTTTTATTTTGTAATAATTTCATCCGTTACTGAAATACAGCCTGAAAACCATTTTCGAAAATAATGCGAATACCCCTCGTATACCCCTTAACAATGTTTACAAATCGCTAAGGTCATGAACTGTCAGCTGTTCAATATGGCGGATTGGCGGCGTTACATCAAAGAAAGCCACCGTAAATCACACGTCGGCAAAGTCAAATGTCACAAAGAAAGTCACAAAGATGCGACAAAATGTAAAGGTGTGTACATACGAAGTACGAATTGATTTTTTAATGAATGAATATTTTTGAAAGTTTCTATGAAAGTGGACAAAGAGAATGAATTGATGAGGTAAGAGCATTGTTTCAAGGAAGCTCTGCTTCTCAAGATGAATTTCAGTAAGATAAAATGTTATCAAAATGTACCAAAGTAGTTCGAAGGATGTAAGACACAACGATATTATCATAACAGGCCAGTAAATAACGGTTAGTAATAATGGTTATTGTTTTACATTGATGATCCAAAAAAAAATTATTCCCAGGCATCAATTTGGATTTAGAAGTAAACACTCAACTATCGAACAAGTTCATAGAGTATGTCGGAAAATAAAGAATGCTTTGGAATGCAGAGAGTACTGTTCTGCTGTATTTTTGGATGTTCAACAAGCTTTTGATGGGGTTTGGCATGAGGGACTCTTATATAAAATGAAAAAAACATTGCCACACAATATGTTCCTACTCTTGAAATCTTACTTAGAGGATATAATATTCTATGTAAAAGTTAATGACTCAACTTCTACTTTCTATGACATAAAAGCGGGTGTCCCACAAGGATCGGTCTTGGGTCCTACCTTATATTTAACTTCAGATACAGCTATTTTAACATCTGATGAAAATCCACAAATCGCCGCTACAAATTTACAAAACCATCTGGATAAAATACATATATGGATGACGGAGTGACGAATCAGGGCTAGTGCAGCTAAATCCCAGCATGTTATCTTTACTCTTAGACATAAAGATTGCCCTCAAGTAAAACTACGAGAAAATGTGCTTCCACATAATACTACAGTTAAATATCTTGGTTTTCATCTGGACAGAAGACTTGTATGGAGAACACACATAGAAAAGAAACGAGATGCGCTCAATTTAAATTTCAGATCTATGCTTTGGCGTCTTGGACGACAATCAAGACTATCACTTAACAATAAATTGTTAATTTACAAGACAGTATTGAAACCTATATGGACATATGGAATACAACTAAAATTGTACTGCTAAGCACTCCAATATAGAAATTCTGCAAAGATTCCAAAATTATTTTTTAAGAACAATAGCAAATGCACCATGGTTTACAAGGAATACAGAGTTACATGAGTATCTTGAGGTGCCTACTGTCCGGGAGGAGGTGTCTTGATAATGGCTTATAAGGAGAGAATAAGCAAACACGAAAATGAACTGGCATCAAATTTAATAAATCCTTTAACAACACAACGTCTCCGAAGAGAGAATGTATGGGACAGTCAGAGATTAACTTTGAGGCAACCTGACATTGGAAGGGTTGGCCTGACATGACAAATTGTATTAAAAACCTAAGTGCTTATGGTCCCTGGACTGATCGCAAGTTGGAGAAATCATAATAAAAAAAATAAAAAAATTTCAATTATCAATAAAGTAATTCCCCTGGAAGGGTAGCCCTGGTACAAATCGTGGTAGGGGAATTACTCCAGGGAATTTATATATTACGATGAAATAAATTAATATTTCTTTAATATACATTATACATAGTAATATAAATAAATCATATCAGTAAAGGGAAAACTTTGAAACAAAATTATTGCAAATATATATTACTCACTTTCAGCACCAAATACTAGTCCAAACACGTTTCCCACAAAGGCTGACCGTTAACAATCTGATTTCGACAAACAAACTACAAATTATGTCACCAACAACTAATGTCATATCACAATGATACCCACATAACAATAATTTTATGAATGCATTTTCTTAAAATAATAGGGGTGAAGTTATTACAGAGGCGGGGTGAAACATTTTGTCAAAATATTGATAAATAATTGGAAGCTTTTTTAATTTAATAACTTTTAAATAGTTCTCTCTGACTATCCCCTTAGGAACATAGCTTCTTCTTCATCTTTGCTCCATCCCACTTCAGGTGGGGTCGGCTCTCCTCATTTTGTGGCGTCCTTAGGAACATAGCATGAAAATATATATGTATGTATCTAAATATAAACAGAATTTATTTAAGTGCTTGATTTATGGCATATTTTTTTAATTCCTTCTATTAAGATATTTATTTATTTATATATATTACATAAATAAATAAATATTTAATTATTTATTAAACATAACATAATACTATGCAGAAGTTGATAGACAATGTGGCACGACAGAGTAATGAATTAAGTTGAAGCATGAGTCAATAAAATTTAGCTAGTATTTTACAATTTAAGTGTTAGGAATTATGAAATAAGTTACGCACTGTTCTTGAAAAAATGTCATTTTTTGTTTTTTATGTATAACAAAAATCAGTTAAAATACAAATGTTAGGTATGTATCAATGATCAACTGATCATTGATATTAAGATTTGGAAGATTCTCTTTAAACTTAAGGAGAATCTTCCACAATTTTTTTAAATTTTTCTGTTTTAAAAAATAATTCCAGTTTAGTCAACCCTATGAAAATTGCTGCCTACGTTGGTTGTTAAAGAACTTAGCCTGTATATAGACATAGACTATTTACTCGATGTCTGTGACCCAAGTTCTTTTATAACAATTATGTCATATGTTCAAACAAAAAAAGAATACTCATTGATGGATCAGATAGAACACAGTGTGTCTCTGTGTTCTATTTGTGCAGTGTAGTGTTATGAAGTCATGATACTGCATATCATATTATGTTAGCAATGAAAGAGATTGTGAATTTGAGAAATTAGAGTTAGAAGTTATATTGTTACTTGCAAGTTTTCATTTTTTTCAAGTAGTTTGTAATTACTAATTATTATTTAAAGTTTTTTTTTAGGTTTTCAAAAAATTTTGCAGTCAAATAATAGTTATAAGTATTTTTTTATAGTACTCATTAATCATTTGCCACCTGTGATAAAGAGCTTACAATCCTAACTAAGGTCTATGTCTTGTTGATACTTAAAGGCTAATAATATTTTTATTATCCAATGAAAAGTAATCTATCATCTCCAGTACCTGTTTCAATATGAATATTATAGCTTACAATCCTAACTAACCATTTGTCTTGTTGATACTTTTAGGCTAATAATATCTTTATTATCCCATAAAAAGTAATCTATCATCTCTAGTACCTGTTCCAGTATGAATATTATAGCTTAAGATTCTATCTAACCATGTATGTCTTGTTGATACTTTAAAGCTAATAATATCTTTATAATCCCAACATTTCCACCGGATTGATCGTGGTAATGGGCAGATTTATGACGATTACTGTCATCTTCGTAGTGTGCGGTTCCTGGCAACTACGCACACTTATCACATTTTAATTATTTTTATTGTCACTGTAAGTAGTCTGACACTTCGAAGTATTTCTTACATTATTTTGGTGCTTTCGCCTTTCCACTAATACATAGATATCTTCACGCTGTATCCCTAACGGGGTAGTCAAAGAGTACGGAGCGCCAAGCTTCTTTCCACTAATCATATTAATATTTAATAATTTCTAAAAAGGGTATGGCAAACCAGAACTACAGCCATGACGGAACAAACTACCAGTCATCAAGCTACTCCGGCATCTACGATGACTTCCCACCGCTGGCGTCGGTGCCTCCCGCTCCGCACCCTCCCGACATCGCCCAGTGGAATCACATGTCACTACCGCCCCCGCCTGCGCCCGCGCCTCCTAACTTTGTTAACAACGTTGAAGATCAGCGCTCCAAAGAAGGTCAGCCATATCACCGTTATAGTCATCGACCTACAAGACTGGCAATGTAGCACTAAAAATTTGCCCACTTAAGGAGTAGTCACTTGGTTACAACCCATTTAGTTGATCACATGCAATTATCGGAACAGAGCGTCTAGACAAGTGGCAAACGTTACGTAGAAAGTCGTTCGTCAAAAGTGGCATTTGGCTACGTCTTATATGGCGTTTTTCACGCGAGTTTACTTTTCGTTTGATATTATAGAAAGTTAATAATGTTTGACAACCAATTTAAAATTTGTTACGCTAAATCATGCGGTATTTGTCATTCTATTCTACTAGCGTTTACGACAATTGAGCCACTTGTCTAGGCCCCCAGGTGATCCGATTTGTGAACTAAATATTTGAACACTTCATTAAAAACGCGTTTACTATTAAATTGCTTATTGAAGTTATATCCTGCACTATTTTGTGCTTTATTTGAATTAATTAATTTGTGATGCCTTCTGTGCTGATGTCTGATGTGTGACAATGTTTTCGTCTGCAATTGCTTGTCTTGTAGGTCAATGGTTATAGTAAAAAAAATATTTTTATGTTTTCAGGTTGCAATTATTTTTATCGAGGGCTATTTGTGTTTTATAGCGTGATGTCTACAATGTCTTTTCTGTATATTCTTTTTATTACAATTTGTATGCTCAAAAGTGGTGATAAAGGTGCTTTTTACTTGTTATTGCTCAATATATATATCATTAAAGGCTTAATAAAGTCATAAATACATTAAAAAAATACTGTTAATTAGTCAAGTTAAATTAAAATATCGACATTTTTTTTTTAATTTAAACGAAAAGTATTTATGAAATTGACATAAAAAAATCATAGTATTTATTTTGGGGTTATTTTACTTATTAGTGATCTCATGCTTTGAGGAAATTAACAAGAATAGCAAATATAAAATTTACTCATGTTGCTTTTTTTGATTATATTGTAAAGCTAACTCTGTTATATCTTTGCATGTTATTACCATATTAGGTACTTAGTAATCGTTGGCATGAAGTGATCGTGCGTTGTATAATATAATATATCATGGTAATAGGTATTATAGCTTGCTCGGGATAGCAATTTTTACACAATTAACTTTACATAATCAAAACCATCTTAACCAGGATCTAACATGGCTACAATAGGGTTGCCTCGTACGTGGATAATGCTTAAACTGCCATCAGTATCATATTGCGAGAATATATTCTAATAATTATGCTTTATAGTTAAAGCAAATCGTACCAGAAGTTTGTGAGAATATCAATATATTTGCAGGTTTGTTGTTTTAAATATGTATTTATTTACTAATTTTAGGATAATCAAGAAGAATTTAAGTTATTGTGGATTACATCTGCTGTCTCTGAAAGAAGAAATATTTCACAAGGATTTCAATCAGTCACAGCTATTTAAAAAATGAAATAAGTTTGTTTTTTTAATTTGATTATAACATTAAAATGTAATTTCACGTAACTACAAAATAAGGCATGTATTGAATTTGAATATCAATAAATGTTATGTGAAGTTTCGTTCAATTAACAGCTAATCATAGAATAATTGTAAAATTTTTCCCAACAGCCGCGATAGAATCTGAAATGCGTCATCAAAAGGCGGCGCTGTCGAAACAACGCGAAGACTACATCAAAAAGGCGACTATTTTGAAAAAGGAACTAGATACATTGAAAGATCAACGCAGTGAACTAAAAGGCGATTCTAAACGGTCGCCCAGTCCCGACACCAAGAGGTTTTTGAAGGAAAACACTAAGTTACAGGTTTGGTGTTATGCAAATGTTAATAGAATGTACAAAAATACGTTGTTTAGCTTATAAACATTAGTTTTATAATTAAGCTTGATAATCAGAAGCTTGTAGCAGTTTCCTGATGACGTCAGCACTGCTTGCAATGTCTGTTTAGTTGGAGATCCAGAACAAGTTGAAAACGATCAACAACGTCGTTGACATGTTGAACGGGATCATTGGGGAAGAGGCACACGAGGTACACCACGAGTCCGATGATTCTGCAGACCGAGCCTCCAAGAGGAAGTCGAGGTTTGTTCTGATTTGTTCATGTTTCATTACAATTAAAATATATTATATTTTATCATTGATTTGATTCAATTTTACCTTTACAGAAAAGGTAATTAATTTTTAGATTTATTATGTATACATTTTGTATTTGCGTTTGTTGCCAAATCCTTTCCCACGACAGGAGCCAGCTTGTACACGGACGCTTCGCTTTCACGACGGTTCTAATCAATTTTGATGTGATATGTGACAGCGAGATGCAATAATGGAAAAATATTACTGATATTTGCTTCCAGTTGGGTCAAGATGTAAGAAGAAAAACTGCTTGTTTTTTTTTCTGTGGGGTGCAAGAAATATACTCTGTTGTATTTTAATTGTATGACTGGTTATTGTCAGCTTCTAAGATATGTATTGCTTGTTATTAGTTATTACTGAAATTATATATTCTCTTAGCCTAAGTATAATTTTGTGGCTTCATATGAAAATGTTGCAGTGTTACTATGACTTTATTAAAATATAATGCTACAACCAATAAAGTTTTATTTTCCTTTTGAAATCTGGTTATAAATTTTTATATCTTTAAGAGAAATGCAATCGTGTGATACATTAAAAAAAAACTTTTGTTCGTGTCAATTCAACTCAATGCAGCTGTTATTTAATAATAAAACACAATGTACAAAAAAATTAACCATTATACCATCTTAATATTTTCATTACAAATCTGTACATAATATTCTGTACATTCATAACAATTCTGTTCAAAATATAATAATCATGTTTAATTATGTATATATAATATAAACGAAATATTTTCTGATTGTACTGATGTCTATATTTTTTATATTTTTTCAAAAAGTAATCGACCCTGGAAATAAGTATGATTCGTGGTTTACGTGTTCAGTGTTAGAAAATATCGTATAAGTGCAACGTGGTTTTATTATTTTTTACTTTCTTCCGCGTCAACAGAAGCAAATATCTATGGACTTCACCATATAAATATGATTACGTGGCAACGGTACTATAAGGCAGAGGGTGAGATGCAGAGCAAGGGAATCTATTAAAGAATATTTGAATTTCATTGTAAAATATTCAAGTTATTTGCTTTGAACTGCAAGTTGTGGAGATAATATCTGTCTCCGCTACTTCTAGAAAAGTGATACTACAAGAATGTGATGTCTGGTTTGATCGCCTCATCTAGTCCAGCCATACTCAAAGTGTGCTTCGCGGAGCCCCGAGACTCCGTAAGGCCTCTGCAAGGGTTTTGCCAAAATAATGTCATATAAAATAAAAAATGATCAAATATTATCAAAACAATACCAAATAAACGTCAACGTCGTTATAAGAACATCGCATCAAGTCTTGTCACATCATAATAGCCGAAAATTAAGTAAAAAATATAAAAAAAACGACTTAATACCTCACATTAAATTGAAAGAATTTCACTAATTTACAATCGCATCAATAACAGTACTTTATAACTTTTTTTTAAATTAATAAACATAAAGCCAGTATTCTTTATGGGACTACGTAAAATATCTAGGTGTTCGAAATGGGTTCCGTTGCCAAAAAAGTTTGAGAACTACTTATCTAGTTTATTTTTAATTTAGAGAAGCAGTAACTCAATGAAAATCAAATATTTTATTTTTACTTATCTTTAAAAAACATACCAGTTTCATCAATAGTGACTTCACTGTTCTATAAGGCTACTTAGCCTTTTCAAGTAGTTTTTTTTACTATGATTTATATTTACCAGCTCTTACCACAAACTTGTATCAGCAGGTCTCCATCAAGCGCAAGGAAGTTCAACTATGTATACTATGATCCGGAGATGCATTGGTGCAGGGTGTGCAATGAATTCCCACCCACCGCCAAGGATTACTTGAACCATCTGCACTCACCTAGCCACCAAAAGTGAGTAGTAATACATTTGAACACTCTTTTCAGGTTATACAGGAGTAATTCTATACACGAAAATGTGAAAATGTGAGAGGACAATGATGCTTCTGTGACTACCCCGTTAAGGATACAGCATGAAGATATGTATGTATTTATTAATTCATGTAACCATTGATGTACTGATGCCATTAAATTTTCAAACACATTGTCCTTGCTGGAAAAAATATAGGTTCCTCAATAGTCGGGGTTATGACAATTATTCCATTTACTCCTCTAACAAGGTGAATGGCAAAGAATGGCTCAACACTTCATAATGATTTCAATACGGCCCTGTTTTCTAGTGTAATGCCAACCAATTGGCTTTTTGGTATGGTTGCTTTACTATTAAAGTATGCAACGCTGAATCCATCTTTTTATGTACCGGCTCTGCCCCGCGGTTTCACACGCGTTAAATTGGCATTTTTCTGTGATAAAAATTAGTCTAGATTACTCTCTCAAAAGTTCTCTACCAGCAAATGATAGTCTTGTCAAAATTGTTACAGCTATTTCGGGGATTAACCCAGATAAATAGACAGACACCAAAAAATTTAAAAACGCTATTGGGTTTTGGTAACGTGCAAATAACTATACAGTGTCTTTTTGAACTGGGACAGTAGGTGGAAATCCGAACCCTTAAGAGATACAGGAAAACTGTCTTAAGAACAATTCGATCTTTTTTTGTGAAAACGATTTTGACATTATCACATTTTTGGTCAAAAATAAAATCTAACTAGATGTCCATTACAATTAGTAATATTGGCAATTTTTTTTTTAAATATAGATCGACTCAGTTTCATGTAACTATCATTTCCTTGTATTGGAAGAAAAAATCTGGACAGCAGAAGTTGGTCGATAAAATATTTTTTTAAAGAATATTTTATTAAATTTGACCAACTTCCGCTGTCCAGTTTTTTGTTCCGATACAATGGAATAATGCTTACATGAAACTGAGTCGATCTGCATTAAAGAAAGAAATTTCTAAAACACGGGAAATTAACGCGATTACCTTTTATTTTCGCTTGACGTTTCAGCCGAGTTGCATCGGCCGTGGTCTCAAATAAACTGTCGCAGCAAGCTTCACTCCGTGTCCGAGGCAGATTTTATTTCATCTATCCCCGATATTTGTAAATAATTATTAGGGTTCCTAGTACAGTACACACAACAGTCACTGTGTCCACACACTTAACCGGATGTGAAAAACGAGGTTTTGTCATTTGAATCACAGGATTCCATGCTGTTGAGAAATTGTTTCCGATTGAAATTTTTGTATCTCCTGATTTCAATTGCTTCACGCACGACTCTTGGATAAAAGTGGCGATCGATGGAAAGGACTTGTGGCCGATGAAATTCTATCCAATGATTCGTATCCGATTGGAGATGCTCCGCTATCGCTGATTTGGTTGTTTGCTGGTTTTTTACAGCTGCAATGTGTTCCTTAATCCTCTCAGCAATAGTCCGCTTCGTTTAGCCAATGTATTATATAATAATGTATACATTGAAATCGGGAAAACGGATACAATTTATCAAGAGCGTGGAATCCTGTGATTCAAATGACAAAACCTCGTTTTTCACATCTGGTTAAGTGTGTGGACACTGTGAGTGTTGTGTGTAGGAACCCTAATAATTATTTACAAATATCAGGGGTAGATGAAATAAAATCTGCCTGGGACACAGAGTGAAGCTTGCTGCGACAGTTTACTTGAGACCACGGCCGATGCGACTCGGCCCAAACGTCAAGCGAAAACAAAAACTAATCGTGTTAATTTCCCGTGTTTTTAGATATTTTATAATGCAACGCGAAAGTTTAAAAGTTTATGCTGGTTTTCAAAACGGACCTAATGGTTCCTAAGACGATCTCTAGAGGCGAAACACGTGTCGATTGGTGGTTTTTGGAGTTTGAGCGGAAAATAGCTAAAGATTTTAGGAGTTCATCACATGAAATGGATTTCCGCAAAGTAACACCTGAGTCTATACAATAGCCTAGATTACTCTAAAATCTAGGTTCCCAAACTTATTTTTGTCTACGGAGTCGAGAGCTCATGCAGTCGTTGTCTAAGATGCCTCCTAGCTAAATGAAATTACAAATCACCCCCCAGGCCTCTACACAACGCCCCCATTTTTTTCTGGGTCTCTTACCGCACCCCTTTAGGCCTGCAGCGCCCACAAGGGGGCGTTATCGCCCACTTTGGGAATGGGTGCTCTAAAACGTCTTCCACCTGCTAATGAGTGCCGTTAAAATGAGTTCGTTTTAGAGATTGGTGCGGACAAATAAACAGACAGACATATAAAAATTTAAAAAACGCTATTTATAGTTTTGGTAACATTTCCATACGAGCCTAAGTAAAAGTTTTTCTCTCGAAATCACAGACTTATATACTTCCATTTTATTTATATAGATTATTTAGAAGTTGTCATTGTATGGGTTTAGGATGGCTGCGGCTCATATGGAGGCGCCGTGGCACAGCGTGTCCGGGGTCAACGAAGGCTTCCCTAGCTTCCCCTCGGCGCCCACCAAGCGAACCCCTATCAGAGGTACTGGAATTGTAATAACATACTTACTCGTTCTGTCTTGGTATATAAATCGTACATATTGGGAATGTCATATTTTTGTTGCTGAAAGTAGGAATATCTAAATTTGACATTTAGTACATATTACATAATCTTGTTTTGCAAAGCATGAGCTATGCAAAAAAAACATGCACATAACCAAACTATGCCTCGCATTATTAGTTTCAGCTAGTCTGTTATAGGAACGTGACGTAATTATAAACTACATTATTTGCAGCGAAAATCCCAAATTGTATGATTAAAGAGTGCACACTGTTACATACGTAAATAAGCTTAGAATCTCATAATGTCAATAGATTCTAAATAAAAACTGCTTGGAACATAAAATCTCAACAGGTGTTACCCTTAGTGGGTGTTATAATTATGCTGATTTTTCGGTAAGGTTATATTCAAGGTAAAGCATTACGTCTTTTTTTATTTAGTCTGAGGCTATGGGTAATACAGGTCAAGTATGCAGTGTTTATTGCCGTACATAAACACAGTCACCAAGACCACGAATTCAGTTACAGCGGGTCATAGTTTTTACTGTCTCTGTCGAAGTCTCATAGTAGTCACCGACAATACACAATTTTTTTTCTTTAGTATCGATTATATTCTAGTGCCACCTTTTAGTTTATTGAGATACCAGTAGGCTAAAATATTCATGCATTGATATCAACTACTTAACAATAACAGATGACACTATATGACAACTCGAAAGATACCAAGCGATGCTTGATCACCCAGATACTTAATGTAATGAGTTATTTCTGCAATCGCTACTTTATCTTTACTGATTTAAAACACTGCATCGCAGGTCTACAATTCTTCGTTCCGTCTACAGCTTGGTACTGCAAGCTGTGCGACCAGTTCATAGGAGACTTACATTGTGCATCAGCACATTTGAAGTCTGTTGTGCATTCCAAAAACTATATGGTAAGTATTACTGTATAGCGTTACACAAATTATAAGTTGCCCTAATGTACCTGTGCAGTACAGAAATTTTAGTAGCATAGGAAATTTCAATCTACCAATGGCATTCTTGCGCTAAAATCTTGCGGAGTCATTGGTTGATCCATTGCGCGGTAAAATCGCGGCCTCTCGTGCGCCGTACGACGTTATGATAGCTCAGTCGAAAATTATGAATACTTAGCGAGTAATACTCTGTTCATTGAGCTTGCAAATAAAGTTCAATTTAAATTGTTACTATTTTGATTAAAAGTGGTTACGCTTTTGTGTTCCAACTAAAACTGTCGGAAGCAATTGTATTTTGGGTCCATATAAAGCTTTCCATATCGAAAAGCTTTATATCTAATTTTTTGATGGCGTGGACTTAGGGCATTCTCCAATAAGAGTATTTGAGATACTTTTATAGTTTGGTTTTTCTTTTTATAAAAGAGGGGCAAACGAACAAGCGAATCACCTGATGGAAAGTGATCACCGCTGCCCATGGACACTCGCAACGCTACCAGCACTCCCATTCACCGAACAAAACAGAACAGCGATAGATTTCATTTCTTCACGCCGATATTCTGTGAGAAGGTGGTATTTCACCGGGCGAATTGGCCCAATTCGTAGTAGCAACTATAGTACAGTTATTTATCTGAAGATTATAATCAATGGTCACTTCTAATAAAATACCATTTAGAAATATATTTATTTAATATAAAACAAGAATATTTACTTTTTTTCTTTTAGAACTTCGTAGAGCAGAACCCGCACTGGGAAACCGACTGGATGTCTGACCGGCAGAAAGCCTTTGAGAAATTTAGAGGGAATAAAGTCAAGAATGAGGATAAGAATGCACCGGCATACACAGCTCATACAATCACATTTAATAAGGATGGCTTCCACACCAAGCGTAAGGACAGTCCGCCAATTGTGATTGATGACAAGAAAAAAAAGAAGGAAAAAAAGAAGAAGAACAAGAAGAAAAGGAGTAGCAGTAGTAGTTCAAGCAGCAGCAGCGGTGGTAGCAGTGACAGTGAGCCCAACAAGAAAAAGAAGAAAAATAAAAGTAAGAGATTTTGTTGTTGGTCAGAGTTGCATGACAGTGTAATTGTAAAAATGAAGAAAGGAGTGCTTAGATGGTTCAGACACATATAATGAATGAGTGATGAAAGACTGACAAAGAAAATCTACAGAGCGAAAGCGAGTGGTAAAAGAAGCCAAGGAAGACCGAGGCTCAATTATGAATATTAAATAGCTCTAGCTATTTGATATTGTTGATATGAGTGTTAGCCAACGGAAATGTTAAAAGTACTCGCATACCTAGGCGAAAATGTATGAGGAGAATCATGAGATTTGAGGAAGCGAAAGAAGTTTGTAAGGACCGCGAAGCTTGGCGCTTAGTCCTCTCTGACTATCCCTTTAGGCATACAGCTTGAAGGTGTATGTAAGAAATTTTGTTGAATACCATATCATTGATCACTAGCTCTGAGTTTGTTGTAAGGCCACCAGTGACTGTCAGCTAATTTTTTCTCTGACCGATACTGGTGTCAGCGCTATAGGAGTCGCTGTCAACTGATAATGAGTTTATTTAAAAGATAGTGGTGATTACTGATCATTAATACAGAATTTGGTCTTCTATCTCAGTGAGAGTGTACTGATATGCAGTATATTTAGTCATAGCATCTAAGACGCACTGGTCATAGACATCGAATTTGTTCACTACAACATGGGAGAGTCATTTGTGACCAACTCTGAATTTGTACATCTCGAGTTAACTGATGACCAGTGGACGGTATACGACTGAAACTATGGCATACCTCTGTTTTAAGGAGAGGGACAGCCATACAACCCTAATGGGGGGTGGTACAATTTGTTATGTAGGTGCTCCGGTATGGATAGTCATGGAAAACTTTCGATATATTATTTAAGTGGACTGTATTTTTTATTGAAATAGATATGCAATACTTGCAAATGCTCAACTGCACAGTTCACAAGTTAGGAAAATAGGAAACATGCGCACTCACCAGTCATCGCACTCACCAGTCATCGTGCATGTTTGAGCAGATGTCCTGCCCATGCGCAGGGATCCGTAACCCTTCAGTACAGTTTATGAACGTACAAATTGCTTATCAACCAATTCCATCACTCACAACACTACATACACAATATTTAATAACGTAATAGTTTAAAATGCAGTTATAACAAATTATAATTATATTATTAGCGATGTGCGTAAGATGCACCAGCGTCCATGATCATTGATCACAGTTCAAGATTGAATCATAATTTATGTTTCGGGTAATTGCAATAAATATCACTCATTAGTAACGGCTTAAATGAATGAGACACTGCGATATGATGTGCGCATGCGGAACAAGGATGGGTGTAGAATGCATGGATAACCACGCAACTGAGACGTTTGTAAGCATTATTTATTTAACATACGTTCTCTGTCTACCGCGTTACAACTCCCTTATTTTAAATAAGTTTTTCGAATATTTCAAAGTTGTATCATTAATCTAAAAATTGATATAGAATAAATTTAAAAATTGATTCCATCGGTATTTCAATAGAAATGGATTCTAATGTACAATCTTTAATTTAAATATCTATGTATGTAATCGTTTAATGCTAATTATTGTTTACATACACACATACATATCCTCACGCTGTATCCCTAACGGGGTAGTCAGAGAGGACGGAGCGCCAAGCGTCGCGGTTCTTACATACTTCTTTCGCTTCCTCAAATCTCATCATTCTCCTTACACATTTTCGCCTAGGTATGCGATTATTATTAATTAGAAATTAAAGAACCGGCTAAAGATGTATTGGAAACGCATTAACTTGTAATTTCAAAGCTGAAATGTTAAGAAAGTGAAAATTAACCATGCAGTAATAAATCTTTTATTACTTATTTCTGCTTTTGGGTTATTAATTTCGTCTCTGTGTCAAAGTTCACCTCAGTAGGAGTCAACATATGGACAGACAAGACAAATTACAATGATTCAGTTTTTACTCTTAGCTACAGAATCGTAAAAGGTGGTTGTTTATTTCAGAAAAGGATAAGAAAGACGTGGATGAGAAAACATTGCAGGAGTGGATGTCCAACATACAGAAGGAGAGGCTCAATGATAGCGATCGAAAACTGCTGGACTCATTGAAGAACAGGTTAGTCGCGCTTGTTGAAATTCGCACCTGAGTTAACATATCTACATATTAATATATAAAGCTTTGTACCCCTTTGTATGCATATCGCGCATATTAAAAATATTTACGTCAATTTGGACAATAATTTGTTTAAATTTTATAGGAGATTGTGAATCTAGTTCTTTATTTGTGATCGAAGATGTAGTGGCTTATTTTATATTCGGTAGAGTGGCAAAAACAGAAAAAATCAACCTATGAAAACCGCAACAGTGTTTAGACGTAATTGTTTTCATACAAAATAAATGGCATTGCTACTCTATGGTTCTGGTATGAGTCCTCCATGGTTACATATACATTGTTTACATTCATATTGCCAATGTCAAACGCATATTAGTTATACTATCAATGTCAATAACAGTTTGCGATCAAACCTCGGACCAATAATTGTAATTGATGGAGCCATAATGAGTTATCGCTCTTATAAGACGAATTTTCGTAGTTCTCTTTATATCTCATTGAGTGTAATTACGATTAAAGCAGTTAACTATAGTAAGTATGGCAACTTCACATCAGTGTATTTTGTGTCACCTTATGAGTATGACCGACATGACATATAAAATATTGCAGTACTGTAATAATTAGTTGGAAAATACTCCTAAATCGTAAGTATAATATCATGTCATGTGTATTGGTGTACTGCGACCATTCGATAGTCACGCACATTAGTAAAGTCAACAAAAAATGGACATGCTCCCAAAAACTCCGTCCAATTTTATTCTTGATCCATGGTGTAATCAATTGCGCAGAGTAGAGATTGTCGTCAAAGAATTTTCAAATGTTGCTAACAAATAATTGCTGACAAATTGATTGCTTGAGTTTCAAACAAATTTCGTGTGATTTGAATTGTTTCGAGTCTGTGGAGTGCATGTCAAAGGAAAACAGAGTTTATTTTTTATTTATAGTCTAATTTCCACCACCGGGCGAGCTCTTTTTTTTTTACGTCAGGAAATGCGTTACGCATTCCGTCCCGCCTAGGGGGGTGGCACGGGGGTATGTGGGACTCCTCGACATTAGGGTGCTATGCCGAGTCTACCCACTAAAACCTGACGGTGTTCCTCCTCGGTGCCAAAGCGCCGGGGCAACGGGTGCGCGTTTGCACTCTGCTGCGGCCCCGAACCGGGCGAGCCCTAGTTATGTATATTGTAATGTGTAAGAGAATTACAAAATTACTTATATAAATATGGATCGGTCTGCTGGGAGAAATTTCTTATAGAAATAAGCAGTGTCTTTTGCTCTTCTTTCTGCATGTATCATTTTACCACGAAGTAAAAACGAAGAGGAGACGCCGTAACGAATTTTATACAAACTGGTGTAACAATATGGGAGGTGCGGGGGACGCGGAATAAATGGAGGGTGATGTTGCGTTTTTGCCTCCATCTAGCGAGTTGTAGCAGTCTCTGTGTTATGATTTTTTAAGTAGTTTTATTGACCACCAAATGGGTAAAATCATTGAGTACTTACGACATACGCGATATTTCTCTTACAAAACTTCGGGCATTTTTTGCGGGAAGAGAGGTACTGCCGCAAGTAAATGGGAGCACTCAAATACAATGATGAGTTGTGTCATCATTGTATTTAACACACACAAACAATTCGACAACATTCCCCCAATTTAACAAATACGTAGAAATAACTTGATTGAAATCTCATTCGTGATTAAGGTCTGAAATTAAATGCTACCACGAAATTTTTTCTTTCTTTTGCAATTTAAGGCGAGGTGGCTTCGACATTGCGAGATTTTAAATGCATTGTTTGTAATGAAATATTAAAGTTTGATCTCTAAAAAAATATGTGTTAATTACGAGGATGTCGACGAGAGAAGTATGGGCTTCGTTACGTGATTTGTAATATTTCATAGTATCAAAAAACATCACAAAGTTGTGTTAGTTTAATGGTTTAGAAGTTGTTTCATATGAAATCTATCGACATTTATGCGTTAAAAATTATACGTAAATAACTGTCATCGCATTTCCAAGGGTAGTATTAAGTTGGATTTATTAATTTAAGAATCCTTATTTTACAATTTTAAAATATTACTTAACTTTACGTTTTCGATTTCGAAGCGTGTCAATTTCGCTCATTACAGTCCCGTCGGGACCATGTTAGACGTAGGATCGCTGTCGGTTTGTGCGGCGCATTCATATGATAATCGTGTGTAAAACACATTCGTTTTAAATTCAAAAATTTAAATTTCTTCTACATAAAACGAAAATAAATACAAAAAGAACGATTTTACTTCATAAATATTTTATATAACTCGTGAGAAAATTGTATACATAGCGGTAAATTTGACATTGTGACATAAAATTGCCAAAGGCAATATTCTTCTATTTATAAACTCGATTACATTATTCGCGAAAAATAGTTCGCACATAATCGAGTAATTTTATGAAATTGACAATTCAGTTATCATTGAATTAGAGGAATCAAAAATATTAAATTAATAAACAGTACTATATATAACAGTATATAATAAATAACTGAAATTATTCAAGAATATTAATTTATGTCAATATCATGATATAACATAATTATGGAAAATTGTAAACTACAATTATAATCGATTATTTAATCCTATCAATAATAATTGCTGGCAATATGTATTTGAAAACATTTTACTGCAAGAAAAAATGTCACAGTGTAGAAAAAAAGAAGTATAGCATAATGCTAACGTATACCGTTCATAATCCATACTAATATAAAAAATGCGAAAATTTGTCTGTCTGACGGGTACGTTTTTATGTTTAAACCGCCAGACCGATTTTGATGAAATTTTCCATGAACATTTGTTTTACACTAAAGGACGGACATAGGCTGAGAGAGTGAAAAGGGAGATGAAATATTGTATGGCAAATCCTAAACCGTTAAATAGATTATGATGAAATTTGGTACAGAGATAGTATGTGTACGAAAACTAATGTGTAACCTTCCTTTGCGTATTCTATTTAATACTCATATTGTGTTGAACAAAAAACTTATTTTCTATTGTGGTACATTTGCCATATTGGATTTATGATGACGTCATATATACAGAAACCTTCCCCTGCGTATTCCATTTTATTTGATACCCATGTTGTTGGTGTTGGTTGGAATCCTCCGTATTGGATTTATGAATTACTTCACATATACAGAAACTTTTCCTTGCGTATTCCATTTCATTTGATACCCATATTGTGGGTGTTGAACAAAAAGTTATATCCTATTGTGGAACATCCGCCATATTGGATTTATGATGACGTCACATATACAGAAACCTTCCCCTGCGTATTTCAATTCATTTGACACCCATATTGTTGGTGTTGAACAAAAAAGTTATTTCCTAATATGCCGGATCCGCCATATTGGATTCATGATGACGTCACATATAAAAAACCACATGTCATTTTTAAAGTAGCCTACGTTTGTTTTTGGGCACATAATATCTCTGTATTTCCGCTAAGTATCTCTGTAAAATGCTGAACCGATTATAATGTACGTCATCATAATCGATTCAGCGGTTTAGCATTTTCCCTACAGTTTCATTCCCCTTTTCACTTCTTTAGGGGTAGATTTTTTTTCTATGTTTTTAATGGAAAAGGTTTATGTCAGTATCCAATTTCATCTTAATCGGTGCATAGATTTAAAAAAAAATAGCCTATGTCTGTCCATTGGTGTCAGACTATCTCCTTGCCAAATTTCATAAAAATTAGTCCGGTGGTTTAGCAGTGAAAACGTACCAGACATACAGACAGATTTTTGCATAAGTACCTACGGATAATAGTATGGATACTATGTATGTATGGATACTAGTATGGATTAAAAATTCCTGCTAGGTATATTAACTTTATGGAAAATTCACGTATGATTCTACATAATAACTACTACATTGTGGCATATTATGTGAGTTTAAATAAATTCTATTTTCAACACGCCGCACTGTCATGACAAACCCGCTGCACACGGTGAGACGCATGCCCGCGCCCCCGCGCGGAGGGGAATACTTCGCCCCGCCTTCACCCCCTCAAAAGTACAGTTCGGACGCTGGTACCGCGTCTTAATTGTAATTTTATTTGTAACGCGATAAGGTAAATTAAATGTTAGCTAAAAATATGTGGGCGTCCAAGCAAAAAGGGCCCAGTGGTCGGCATTTAGTTTCCAATATATACGCAGTTTTGTATAATTGGGTGGCGATTTTAATTGATTATTAATTAATGCTCAATTATTTACAACTTCATATAGTAAATGACTATACGATGTTTCTAAGTAGAAACAAACAAGTAAGTGTGTTTTTTTTTCAATCAAACTTTATAAATGCTTTATCTCAAAACAAGGTTTTTCAGTTTCAACTTTAAATGTCTGATAAAAAAAAAATGCCAGTTTTTTAATATTTATTATCAATTGACTATTCTAAATTCAGAATCTAGTCTTAACTCAATAACCCACTACTGGACCCTTTTTGCTTGGACGCCCATATATGGTCTGGCTAGGGAGTGCGTTTACGCCATATTTTGTACAATTCGGCAAATAAAAAGGGTAAGATACGAATTTAAGGCAATTCAAGGTTTATTATTGTATCACAAATATTACGATATGACATTATAGAATGATGAACAAGTTAATGCAACATAGTATTCGATTAAATCGAAATACGTGATGACGAGATCGGTAAATCCATTTAGTGAAACGATTCTGAAAAAACATATTGAAATGGAAAACTAGTACTGAGTACAAAAATTATATTTACTTATGGAATATAATTCCGTCGTTGGCTAGATTAGATGTGCCGGATTTTTCGTTGCACCTCCTAAGGGTATAAGACGACTATTTTGCGGAGCACTTGACGCAGTGAATTCGATTATAGAAATGGTAACAAATCGATTTAAAACTAGTTTTTATTGTGCGGTGGCTATTTTTTTACTTATACCTTCACAAAGGGGAACGCCTGTGAATCGCGACTTCCGTTGTAGAAACCTACTCAATGGCTAAAATACATTCTCGATACAGGGTCCAGTGTTGGGCAAAATGTAATTGTAGAAACAATTAACATTTAAAAGTGTAATTGTGAACTACAATTAAAATAAATAATTGTAATTGCGGTTTTTGACAATTAACAAGTAATTAATTATGAAACTTCTAGAGCAAACCGGAATGCTAGTAATAAAGAAAACAAACGCATAAAAATAAAGAAAGCTAGAACCCGTATTCGCTAACAATAATACGACATTGTCCTCGACGCTGCCAGTTTGCATTAGGTACATTAGGTACATTCGTAGTAAAACTTTGTTTTTGTTTCTTAAATTTGGTGATACCAATCGATAATATACCTTAAACTTAGCGTTTTAGGTCATAGCTCTGCAAAGCCTAGAGACTTGAGCACCAAAAGTTGTGCCTCGTACCATTTAATAATCGACCTTATTGCTTGGACATAAGGTCCAACAGTAACAATATAATCGAATCTCGATACCTATCTTCACGAATCGTACAGTGAAAGTTACTTACATTATACATTAAATATGAATATGTTAAACATATAAACCTTTTTTGTAAAATGTTCTAAGTGACGGTGAAAATTGGATTAAATCCACTTAATTTAAATGAATAGATGAATAGGTACATACATTAGTAATGTAACGAACCAACCATCGATGTCAGTTACTCGGTTTCGACATTCATACAGTGTACGCGCGTACAGAGCGGCGCTAATAATACGAGAATTGAAATTTAGCGCATTTAAGCTTAAATAAAAGCATAACAATTCATTTTCTTTTACTTTTATACATTATCATTTTTTTATCAATAAATTTTGAAATAAAGTGAATAAAATTCTCATGAAATTTTGTATACAAAGACAACATTGAATGAAACGAGTAAGCGCCATGAAATTCTTGGCGCTTGCAACGTTTTGGTCTTAGCCCGTATCTAGGAAATCCTAAAAATATGTTATATGTCAGAATGAAGATGGACAAAATGGAGGAGAAACATCGGTCACCGAAGAGGGAGCGGTCCGTGCCGAGGGAGCGGCCCTCTGATACACAGAGACGGTCCAGGACCAGGTAAGATATCATTCATATAATATCTACTGTGGTTCAAAGTGTAGCAGAATTTAGGGAACTAGGTGTAAACGAAACTAAAACAGATTTGTGAAATTAACTACAAATCTACATTCAAGTACATTAATTTGATTTATTAGAAGTAATAACTTGTTGCAAGACTAGATTAGAATATATGATTTTTGGCTACAATTTTAATATATTTATATATATATATTAATACGTGAAGAGAAAATGTATATTCATTTTTAAGCATATTGCGCGCACGATGTAGTATAATATTTGCCATAGTTTAAAAGCAGCGCAGAAAGTTAAAATTTAGATATATAATGTGTTATAAGTACAATAAATGAAATAAAACATTTACCGTCTTACTACAAAATATATTTTAAACATTGGTCTAACACGTGTTTAGGTAAGCACAGTTTTAGAGATACACATAGTTTAAAAACATGTAAAAAATGACGTTAGCAAAGGCTAGTGTCAATATATTACAGCGTTTCAGTGCTTTTAGTCACACGTTAAACTAGCTCTAGCTTGTGTTTACATATAAACATAGTCTACGCCGTGTCTATCTTTTTTGTAGTAAGACGGTTATTGTTTATGTTCATACTGTAAATGTCAAACACATGTCCGAGGTTTGTGGCCAAACCTCGGACCGAGAATCAGTATGGACTGAGTTTAACTCTAAGAACGTATCCATTGTTCATGTTTCATATATTTAGAATCAAAATTTCGAGTCACATTACCTGACTATATGATATACATAAATGTTACTCTGGAACACACCTGCCCTTAGCTATAGTTTACGGTAGTAACTAATTAATCTGTGGCTATAGTTTGTAATTTTTCGCTATATGAAAATTTTGAAAACGCCGCTTGTTTTAGTTGTTGGAAATGCACACTGCCAGCATAATTATCAAAGCTAAAACATTCCGTTCTTTAAAATACAACTGAAATTATCTATTATGAACCGATACTTTACTTCTAATACGAATTGTAAGAATAGAATTTTTTTAACTAACTCATAGAACAACAAATCACTTGAACGAAGAAAACAAATATGGAGTTTTATTTTGATTCAAGTATAAAGCAACCATAAACAAAACTAAAACAAGTAATTTGAATTTATCAAATGCATTTAACTCTATAATGTTGTCGATGTAGTTAATGTCTCCAAAACACGCACACAAACTTAGTTTTCGTTATAAAATAGCACACATTTGAAAGATTATTTCGTGTACTGATAGGTGAAATGTAAACATGTGCATGTGCACGTGAATTGTAGGCACTGGCCCGACGTGCCTCCACGCAAGTGTTACATCGCGGGTTTTTTATATTGTCAGATTGTCAAAAATAAAATACAGCAATGAAAAAATACGAAATATTAATTAATTAATTAATAATTACGTACAGATGAAGGACCAAGGATGTTAGATGGCCTGTTGCTTAATTTGAAATTGTCTATAAAAAATAAATGATATCGAAATAACTTTCATTTAAATTATCAGGGTAGGCAGTGTCTCTGTGCCTATATGGGACGCACGCCACTGAACACATAGTATATTATTTGAAGTACCTATACGTTTTAGTAGATTTTGAATCTTCTGTTTTAATTAAAGCTTCTTTTCTGAAGCTTTTCAGTCGTATTTTATTTATTTTTTATTGATATTTATGGCAACCAAGTGAAAATAATAAGCAATTAAAAATCAATTGCGCATAAAGGGCACCCAAATAAACGCATCTCCATCGGTGATTCCGTATACAGAGACAACACGATGGAAATGATGCGGGCCCGGTCTCGCATCGATGAACGGGAGAGGGAGCGGGACAGGGAACGCGAGCGGGACCGCGAGAGGGAGCGGGACAGGCAACGCGAGCGGGAGCGACGCGAGGAACGGCGCGCGGACAGCAAGAAACCCGACATCAGGAAGATGCCTTTTATCGGTCAGCTTCTGTCACTACACGTTTTTTTATATCACAGGGAAGACAAACGAGTAGTCAGTCCACCTGATGATAAGTGGAGTGAGACGCTCGTATATTTATAATATCGAAGCTAAGGAAAAACTTCTAAATATAAAAACGTTTTTAAGCCTGCGGACTAAGATGGCGTGTCTCTTGTGCTGCAAATGTCATTGGCTGTCATACCCTCCACACCGGAACACAACAGCGCAAGTACCTACTGATTGGTGGCGGGATTAGCGAGTAAGATGATAGTAACGATCAGGACGGACCCCACTCAAACCCTTGCAACTTTTATTTTTTTTTATAAAATTCCCATGACCCACACTATTGTAAAGAAGATATATTTGTCAATTGATCCTTTTTTTTTTGGTAATGCAAGAGAATTTCAAACACAGATACTTCCTGGGAGAGACTGGGTTATGTGTGACTTTTACCCATTAGAACTCCTGCGCTGGTCGTCTTCCGCGCATTTTCGAGGGGCTCCGGATCTATGGAATGCACCAGAGCCCCTCTCACGCTGTATTGAAGCACTTCTCGGGCGGGCGAGTAACTGAGACCTCTGCATGCATGCAGTGCCACAACAGTGCGGATCACACGTACTGTCATCCTTCTTCGGGGTCGCATGGATGGACAACCGGAGCCTCCACTTCAATCGTCTACATCCTCAAAGGCCCTTTAGTCACCCAGTTTACTATATAGATACAGGACGTAATTTGCCATCGCCCCAGCATCGTCTCTGAGCGATATTAATTCAGTCCCGTTCCCGCTCAGACTTTTCTTTCTGGATATTGCCGGATCCTAGCCTAATTTGTTTTTGTCCGTCGTCGATTTTGCTTCCAAATATTAAGTATGCAATAACTTGTGTATACAATAATGTTTTACTACTGTTATTTCCATTTCGTCATGTATCAAACAATAAATAAAATATGATAGACGTGTTTTTTGAGACGCAGGAAGATCTTCTAAATGTACCCCGAGCCCTGCAAAATTCTACATCTCCCGTATAGAACTACGTCTCAGGAAGGCCAAAGCAATTTTCCCCCGTGGTCCTCCTCGGAGATCGCCTAGAATAGCCGGTCGGATTCGTTGGGTCGATCGGACGCTACCCCGAAGATCTTTCAGTCGCCTCATATAACAGCCAAGAGATACTGTAACCGTATTCTTCTACTGTTAGGCTACAAGGATGACAATATACTATCATACCAACAGTTGAAATTCATAATTAAATACAGTATTTATTATGTGCAGGTAAAATGCCAGTATACAAACACTTAGGCAAACACCCAAAAACAGAAGAACAGAAAAAGGATGAGCAGAAGAAAAAAGAAGAGGATGAAGCGTCCAGGAAGAAGAGAGAGGAAATGGACGCGGAAATACAGAAAAAGGTAGTTTTATTTGCAAGTGCTGGAAATGAATAATTATGTTATGGGGCGGCCAGCAACCATCCCTATAAGTATCGCACTGAGTGCTGCAGTGAGGACTACACGTACTTCTGAGTGATGATAATTTATCTGAAGTGGGTGACAGAAGCTCTCACTCCCATTACTCGCGTTCCCAAAAGCTCCCTCTGATTATCTTGTTAAATTGCCATGGGATACATCATAAAAAAAATCGATATGACAGAGACAATACTGTAGTCTGCATATGCATTTATTGATTTTTTAAATATTGTTTTGTTTTATTGCATCCTCTTAAAAACGATGTTAAAAAATATATCTACCATCTTTCTACCACTAAGAAATATTGTGTTGCTGTGGCTACTAGTTTTTTTCGCTTCGACAGCCGGTTTGTCAAACCTTTGCAGCCAAAAATATTGCATACTACCGTCCAAAACAGTCTCAATCTCACATATGTTTATAACATTTTTTATATTAATTTTTCACTTCAGTGCAGTTAATTTTTCAGTTCAAAAATAATTAAAAAACTTAAGAGTACTCTAATGAATAAAGATTTGTTTTGTGTCATAGGTCTGTCAAATGCAACAACATAATTCTTGAAATACTGAGCATACCAATAGTGACTAAACATGTATATTCTCATCCTTTTCTATTACAGGTTTACGCCATATATTTCTTTCAGTTTAATAATTCGTGACGCGCGAAAGGCGATATCGATTAGTGATAAAGCTGTGAAAAATAATAATACTCCAGATAATTACATAAATTGTGTGACTTTAAACAAAGCATTAGCTTATATTATGGGCACCACACAACGGACTGGGGAAGCTTCCAGCAACACCCAGACTCCAACCCAATTTGTAAAACGATACGTGACAAATTCTTGCCGGCTTTTCTGTGTATTTTATTTTTCAAACGGGTGGTGGTAGCCTTAATTTTCGAAACTATGAATGAATTTGAATTGAAACCTCGTACTCGTGCGGCAGGTGGCAGAGTTCAAGCAAAAGATAGCCAAGGCGCAGTGCGAGCGGCAGCAGGCCGAGCTGGGCCCGCCGGCGCTGGCGCTGCCCACGGCCCTGGCCGCGCCCGCGCCCCCGCCCGCGCCCGCCGTGCAGTCAGTCACACACTCGTAGTCACCCCCCCCCCCCCCCCCACACACACACACACACACACACACACACACACGTACGCGCACGTGCACCCACACACGCATGTGTCCATCCATACACACATAATAAACATTGATCCATACACACATAATAAACCTTGAAAAAAGTTGCTTCCTGTCGCGGACCATCAGCCATATTGGATTTAAAATGACGTCACGTATACAGAAACCTTCCCCTGCTTATTCCATTTCATTTAGATACCCATATTGTTGGTGTCAAACAAAAAAGTAATTTCCTGTTATGGAACATCCGCCATATTAGGTTTATGATGACGTCACATATACAGAAACCTTTTCCTGTGTATTTCATTTCATTTGATACCCATATTGTTGGAATTCTTGAGAAACGTTGCTTTCTAGCATCCGGCATACTGTATTTATGATGACTTCACACGTACAGAATTTTTCCCTTGCGTATTCGATTTCATTTGATACCCATATTGTTGGTGTTGAACAAAAGAGTTACTTCCTATCGCGAAGCATCTGCCATATTGGATTTATGATGACATCGCACATACAGAAACTTTACCCTGCATAATCATTGTATTGTCATATTGTAGGTATTGAACAAAAAAGTAATTTCCTATTATGAAACATCCACCATACTGAATTTATTATGACGTCACATATACAGAACCTCTCTTGTGTATCCCATTTCATTTGATACCCATATTGTTCAGGGTGTTGAAAAAGTTACATCTTATCGCATAGCATCCGCCATATTTAATTTATGATGACGTCATATATAAAATTTGGCATTTAAAAAAATATATATATAACCTACATTTGTTTTCGGGCACATACTACTTCTGTACCAAATTTCATCATTATCGGTTCAGCGGTTTAGTATTTCTCATATAAAGTTTTATACCCCTTCTCATCCTTTTAGGGGTAGATTTTTGATAAAAAAGTAGCCTATATTTTTTTTAATAGAAAAAGCCTTTTCTCTTTTCTGTACCAAATTTCATCTTAATCGATTCAGCGGTTTAGCATCCCATACAAAATGTACAGTGTAAATGTTTTCCATACAAAAAAAAAGTTATGTATTACGTTTTTAAAAAAAAAAGTTGTCTACATCTGTCCCCTGGTGTCAAACTATTTCCATACCAAATTTCATCAAAATCAGTCTGTCGATTTAGCCGTAAAAACCAAGCAGACAGACGTACTTTCGCATTTATAATATTAGTATGGATTTATCGGGTATTGTTGATGTCTACTTACGGATAATAATGTAGTTTATTTATCTGAAAAGGTTTCTGGTATGAGACTAAAAAGGAGAAAAAGGCCTGTGATTCAGCATGGTTGCAGGGGATTCTACAACCGCCGATTTAATCTCACAGCCTGATAACGGTGTCAGCATCGATATTTTTGTAATCTTGCTTATCCCTACTCATATCACTCTTGCATATAACTGTTTTTTTTTAAATGGCATGGCGCACAGATAACGCATTAGTCAATGTTACGTATTAATAAGTAGAATTGCTGATGAGTTAGGCGATGAAAATGTAATGTACACGTCACAGTATTGTTATAATTCATGACGATCACATGAAGCACATTTGTAGTAAATTATTATTTTCTTCGTATTGTACAGCTTCTTCAGTAAAGTGGTAGGTTTCACAAAGTTGCAAAGGACTTTTTGGAAGAGTGCGACAACTTCAACTACACATGTTTATTTAGACCTACTCCATTTTTTTCACTTATACAAAAGTTTAAAACACAAACACTATCACTTTTGTATTTTAAAACTCCCAAATTGTAAAAAATGGAAAATCTAAATAAAATGATATATAACTGTTAGTTTAGTTTAAAAAAATCCAAAATATCGACCATAACATTGTGATTCCAGGCAGATGATTCCGCAGCAGACACCGAACAACCTACCCAAGGACTTCCAGGACGCGCTGGACATAATCTTCCCGAGCGAAGTGAAGGGTGCAGAGCTGGCGCAGCAGGAGCTGTTCATGTCGTCGGGGCTGGGGGGCGGGTTCCCCATGGCGCCGCTGGGCGGGGTCATGCCGCAGGTGCCCTTCGGGCTCATGCAGCCGCAGGTGCCCATGCCAGGCGTGGTCATGGGCTTCGACCTCAACGGGCCGCTGTTCCAGCCGCCGCAGCTGTACGACTCGCACGTGCCGCTCGTGCCCAGCCCCAAGCCCCGCGCCGCCAAGGGCCAGCCCCGGCCCAAGCCGCCCGCCAAGGGCAACCGCCACCAGCCACCCGAGAACACCGCCAGCGTAGCCAAGAAGAAAGAGGAGATGGACGATTTAGCTATGCTCGGTATAGACGCTTCAGATGTTGGTGCGGGGATATAGACCTTAGGGTACATTCACATTGGAACAAGACGTTATATTATTAAACATGGCGGTGTCTAAATTGTTAGTTTGTAATTTCTACTAATTATGTATATTTTTCGCATAGATATACTAAAAAGATGGACTTCATGTCGCGTAATTCAAAAGTGAATCAATTAGAAGTAGTACCTCTCAGTAAATACAATTTTTTTTTAAATAGCGCACTGATCAGCCGCCATTTCGATTTCAATACTCGAGCGAAGTCCTATCTTTTTGTTATCTTCAAATTAAAAAACTGACTATAAATACAATCGATGTCGAAATAACATATATGTATACTTACCATCTGTTGAATTTCTTTTTTGTATAAACATAAAAATCAATAAATAAACATTTAAAAATGAATTCATACTAAATTGTTTTGTTTCGATGAAACAAGTTGTTGATTTAAATTGCTATGAAATTTGTGAAATGTTTGAAAGTAGGGGTGAGTCATCGACCTTAAAAAGGTAGCGTAAAACGCAACGTTATCTAACACATAAAATGAATTATAAAACAAAAATCTTTCAATTACTTTATCCACAAAAGCGAATCGAATTAAGAAATGAGACCATCACAAATATATGATCAATACCTGTCGCTATAAGATTAGCTTCTTACTTAGGTTAGGTTTCGTTAAATAAAACTAGAAAAAATTCAATGTGTTAAATCAACTAGTTTTTGAAATGAAGTAAACAATCAATTCATTGATTACCAATCAGCTGTTGATCAATGACTTCATTTATTCCATTTTTTTTCTATTTAAACCAGTCATTAGTGAAGTCAATAAATGTGATATTTATGCATATTAAAATAAAAAATGGGCCTTTTGACTCTTTAAAATTATCTGAGAGATATAATAATCATGAATGCCCAATGTAAAATAATACTCGAAATAGATTAAAAAAAATATGAGATCTGTTTCTGAAGTAATTCCCCCGTGTTAAAATTTTTTCATACCTTTTATCGAAATGGGTTCAGCGATGACAACTTGTTATTAACTACTAGTGTAAACTCATTAGAAAAAATGCAAATGAGCAATCATCTCATCATCAGTTAACTGAGGCCCATGGACAGCCGACATGGTCATTAATGGATATCATATTGCAAGTACGGTGGCTTGACTGTCGTATCCTTCCACACCAGAACAATACGACAAATACTGCTGTTTTGGTGGCAGGATTAGTATCATGAGATAGTCGTCGATCTGCACAAACCTACCACTCACAATAGACACATTTTCGCATTTATAATTACTTAGTATTTAATAGCTTTTAAGTAATGGGGACAGAGTGGGGTCGAAGCTCTGGATTATTCACAAACGTCGGAAACTTTCCGTGATGGAGAGGCCGATCGTCGGAAAGCATAAATTCAATCCGACGGCTTGGATTTGTGAATACGACTATATATAATATAAATATTGGGTCTTTACATATGAAATGGGCATTTTGTACGTGAGGAATATAAAGTCAATTTTTTTTTTTTTAAATATATTTAATTAATCAAAGTATGCACCATTGTTATCTATGCACTTTTGCTATCTTAAAGGTAGTTCATTGATCCCTTTCCTAAAAAAACCATGGGGATGAGAATCAATAAACTCTGAAGGCGGTTTGGACTGCCGCATCGGAGTTGAATTTTTTTCCTTGTAAGAAGTTGTCCAAATTCCGGAAAAAATGGTAATCTGTTGGAGCAAGGCCCGGGGAGTACGGTGGATGTCGCAGACATTCCAATTGTAGCTCATCTAACTTAGTGGTTGTTTGTTGTGCAGTGTGTGGTCTTGCGTTGTCGTGAAGCAGCAGTGGCCTAGAGCGATTGACCAATCTCGGTTGTTTAGCAGCTAGTTCTTCCTTCATGGTTTGCAGTTGCTGACAATAGACATCTGCCGTAATCGTTTGGCCAGATTTTAGAAAGCTGTAGTAAACGACACCGGCGCTAGTCCACCAAACACTCACAAGTAACTTTTTCTGAGTCAATTTTCGTTTAGGGCAGGATTTGACTGGGTCTCCAGGGTTCAGCCATTGCGACGAGCGCTTCCGATTATCGTACAGTATCCACTTTTCATCACAAGTAATGATTCGATTTAAAATCCCTTCATTATTGTGTCGGTTGAGCAAAATAACACAGCAGTCGACGCGTGTTTGCAAGTTCGATTCACTCAATTCATGAGGTACCCATCGTTCAAGTTTTTTTACTTTCCCGATTTGCTTCAAGTGGATTAATACAGTTTTGTCACTTACCCCGAAGCCTGCAGCTATCTCTGAAGTGCTTTGTGATGGATCCGCTTCCACAATAGCCTTTAATTCTTCATTTTCCACTTTGGTCTCCGGCCGTCCACGGGGTTGGTTCTGAAGGTCGAAATTTCCAGAACGAAAACGTTGAAACCAACAACGTACCGTGCTTTATTTTGCGACACCAGCGCCGTACACATCATTAATCCTTCGAGCTGTTTCTGCAGCACTGGTGCCACGGTAGAACTCGTACTCGTAAATATACCGATATTTCATGTTTTCCATTGTGCGGTAATAAGCGACGCCAAAGAAAAAAATAATGAGGAAAAAAACAAATGAATGACTGTTTTCAAAACTCAAATGTACCAGCTAAATGAATTTATAAATTTGAATTTGGAATTCTTAACCAAAGAGGAGATATTTCAGATCAAAGTGGTCAGTACGACAAAACGCTAATTTCATATGTAAGGACCCAATATAATACGATTTCGGATTTGTGAATCGCGTATAGACAAAATCATCGAAAACTTTCCTGTCGGATACGGAAAGTTCGAGTTTCCGACGTTTGTGAATAACCTGCTGATCTGTCATTTCGAGCTTGCGAGCTGATAGGGTCATTTCGAGCCACAGACAAACTACCCTAGAGACTTGAAATGTTTACGAATTTCTAAGCGAACTATTCTGTCAAGGTTAGAGGAATGAGACGTAAGCGGGCGGTAAGGTAACGTCACGTACTAAACCAAATAGTGATGTACTCGTAGATATTGTATATATCGATAAATACAAGAATTATTTTCATAAGCTTGTTTTAAAAATAGAAATAATAAAATATGTATGTATAATCAAAACAAGATTCTTTATTTCGAAACAAAAAAATCAAAAATTTGGAATAGAAATGCAAATCAAATTGGTTTGGGTAGTACGTGTTTCTCCTAATGTAAAACTTTAATCTAAAACAAAAAATTATATTGACAAAAAATGAAACTGAAAAGCTTTGGTGGTAGAACCACCCAACCTTTTCGTCTGTATGTATTTTTTTAACCAACTTTAAAAAGAAGGAGATTCTATGTGCGTCTGTATGTTTTTTTATGTATGTTCACCGATAACCTTCTTAGTGTACCGATTTAAAAATTTTTTTTTTGTTTGATATACTTCCGAGGTGGTCCCATTTAAATTGCACTGGTATTGAGCTTGGCCTTTGAAGATACACGAAATAATAATTACTAATTATAAGCTTTATTTATATTGATGATACATTTTTATATCATTTCGTTCTATAATTAGAAAAGTAGTTAGTTGTAGACCCGTCCTATATATTTATTTAGACCAAGGTCACTCAAATGGGAGAAATAAAAAAAATTAAGAAAAAATTTAAACCTACTAGAAATAAACACTGAAAAGTATTAAATAACTATCCTTTACTAATTACAACTCAAATACAAAAAAAAAACTTTATACATACGATATAAATACGTATATAATTAAATTTGCTAGTGTTAGCCGACGGAAATGTCAAAAGCACTCGCATACCTAAGCAAAAATTACGTGAGGAGAATGATGAGATTTGAAGAAGCAAAGAAGTATGTAAGGACCGCGACGCTTGGCGCTCCGTCCCTCTGACTGCCCCGTTAGGAATATGGTGTGAAGATTGTATGTATGTATGTACATAATTAAATTTGACGGTTATTAAAGTGGGTTCCAAATTAATGTGCCACAACAGAAAGTCTATTAGTTTGGGAGGCTTGCATCGATTTCAGTAACTGTCGAATTTAATTATATAGGTATTTGTACCGTATGTATAAAGTATTTTTTTTTTAATTTGAGTTCTGATTAGTAAAGAATAGTTATTTTGTACTTTTCAGTGTTTTTTTTAAGTCGGTTAAATTGTATTCTTAAATTTTTTCCGAATTAAATTGAACCAAAAACTCGAGTAATATTCTATCGAATATAAGAAAATCATCAAAATCAGACTACTCTGTAAAAAGCTACGCATGGTCGTATACAAAAAAAAATATGCACCGACTTGAGAACCTCCATCATTTTTTCGTCGGTTGAAAAAAGAACGGTGACATCTTTTTAATGATAACTGTGTTTTTTTAATAGAAAAGGTGTATCTCTGTACCAAATTACATCTTAATTCGTTCAGCGGTTAAAAATTTCCCATACAAAGTTTAATCCCTATTTCACTCCTTTAGGGGTAGATTTTTGGAAAAAAGAAGTATATTTTTTATTAGAAAAGGTCTTATCTATGTACTATACTAAATTTCGTCTTAATCGGTTCAGGGGTTAAAAATTTCCCATACAAAGTTTCATCCCCTTATTCACCCCTTTAGGGGTAGATTTTGAAAAATAAAGTAGCATATGTTGACCCCCTGGTGTCAAACTATGTCCATGCTAAATTTTATTAAAATCGGTACGGCGGTTTAGCCGTGAAAACCAAGCAGACAGACGGACAGACAGACGGAGAGACGGAGAGACTCGCATTTATAATATTAGTATGGATATGGATTATACAATTATATAATATTATATAATTATATATTGCATTATATATTAATATATTATATTATATAATTATATGTTATATATATCATATTATTATATAGTATGGATAGTATGGATGGAACTAGGTATATAATTTCAAAGAGTGGTAGTCATTATAAATTCTCAAAATTAATGGAAAATATATTGATATATCGATACATTTTTTCGCGTCCCTACTTACACGTGCCATCTTGCAAGAGTGAGAATGCACTATGTAATTATAGCTTGCTAGACAAGGACAAACGCTGACTCAAAGCTACCAGCGACCAGTATAGTGAGAGCTCTGCATTTATTTGATATAAATTTTTATTATTAATTTTATACTTACCGATGAAACGTGATATTATCCTTTTTGAAACTATTTTTACGACTGTCACTACCACACCACTTTACAGCGCAATTTGGCATTGTTTACGTAATTTATACTATATTTTTTAAAACAATAAGACACAGGTCACGGATCTGCTTTCTGGTTAATACTAAAGGAGCGCGCGTTTGTGTTTGAAGTTATATGAGCGTTTTAGCGCATCGATGGCAGAAAACGGTGCCCTTTCATTTCCTGTCTTTAGGCTAATTTGTCTGTGTTTCGAGCTTATCTCTGTGACTTGTTTCTAAAAACTAATAACTCCTATGCTTTTCAATAAATTTCAATTATATGTTACAATTGTGTAATGTAAGTACTTAGGTATATTCTTTTCAAATACAAATACAGTCAAATAGCCTGTTTACACCGCTCCGAACCACCACTGTATATGTTTAGCATTTACACAATTTGAGCGATTGGAAATTCAGTGAAATATTTAAAAAATATTTAGTGACTTGTTGCCAAAAACTGATCATGTGAACGTACTCTAAGAGACTATTTTATCTTCGGATAGACCATTGGGATAGACCCATCAAAGGTTTTTGGGTTATCAATAAAAATAGTTTGAGTGACGATAACAATCGCTAGGCCTAGGTGGGCAACTGATATCAATGAAAAATACTTAAATACACACATACAAATTGTTATGTAATCGTGTTGTGTATGATGTAATACAGTTTAGTGAATAAGAAGGATAAAATAAATTACTATGGTTATATGCTAGTTTAACTCTTACTCTGAACATAGTTGTGCGGTTATTCAAAAATAAAAAACAACTCCGTATCCAACAGGAAACTTTTCGATGATTTTGTATATACGCGATTCACAAATCCGAAATCGTGTTATATTTACATTATATATATATCATATTATATATAATCGTATTCACAAATCCAAGCCGTCGGACTGAATTTATGCTTTCCGACGATCGGCCTTTCTGCCACGGAGAGTTTCCTATGTTTGTGAATAACCCCCCTGTAGTATATTTGTTAAATTATTTTCTGAAGTCTTATGATGTTTAAATAAAGCTTAATATTGTCTATTACTTAAACTTAGATCAACGACAAGTTTTAGTAACAAAAAGTTTTGTTTCTCGTTAGTTACTCTTGTTTTTTTTTTGTATTAGTGGCTTCTATCCTTTGTGGACCTAAAACTTTTTCAGTGACACCTCACTCCGATGATGTTGTAAATATAACATCATTGCCTCACTGTAATTGTTTTTGCTTTCACATTTGTTTTGGAGTGTGGACAAAAATTTTGCAAATCTTAACTCATATTTGTGCCAAAGAACCTCAATAAGTACAAAAAATGTGTGACGAATAGACGGACTAGTGTATCGAAACTATTGATTTTCTAATTAGATAACTAAACACTAATTAACGATTGTTTTCATTCTAAAGAATTTTTTAGCAAATGACAAAAATTTTGTCACAAAATTTATATCACAGAAGCCATTTTTATCGACACCCGACTAATTCTGTATTACCTAATTAAGATTATTTGATAAGATAAAAGTGTCTCTACTTACAATTAGACAGCATTTCGTGGTGTTTTTGATGATAATAAAAATGTCATGGATTTGGTATTTCATTTTTATTTTCTCATATTCAAAGATGAGTAGTCTCAGACCAAATAATTAATTATCGGACCTGTGGAGTTATTCACAAACGTCGCAAACTCGACTTTCCGTATCCGTCAGGAAACTTTTCGATGATTTTGGCAAACAATTATTGTCGGTTACTACTTAGATTACGTTTAAATCATAAGAAAAGGATAACGCTAATAATTTGTACCGTGTTGAGACACGGGCGTCACCAAGACGTCGGTTCTCATATATGTATATAGTGTATAATCGATGACGTCTGTCGTCAAAAATCTAAACGAAATTACTTAGAAATAAATATATGAGAACCGACGTCTTGGTAATGCCAGTGCCCCAACATGGTACAAATTATTAGAGTTATCCTTTCCTTATAATTTAAACGCAATCTAAGTAGTAATCGACAATACTTGTTTGCCAAAATTATTAATTTAGTTGTTTCAGACACGTTTTCGACACTAAAAAGTCGTCGGAAGCATCCGAAGGTTTCGTCCCGAAATGAACTGTCGAATCATTTCGTTTCGGATTTGTGCATAGCGTTTAGACAAAATCATCGAAAAGTTTCCTGTCGGATACGGAAAGTTGAGTTTCCGACGTTTGTGAATAACCCCGTAGAACTCATTTTTTTGTTTTCCATCTTAAACTTATGCCCAGAACGGCAGTCAAACGTGTAGTCACTTATGGCCAGTTGCGATACACGTTTTTTTTAATTATATATCCTGCATCATGGCCATCTGTTCTCTGAACAATGAGCCACTGTTATAACTGAGACATTTTCTCGCGTTAGATTGTGTGTTTAATAAGAGAGTCGTCCACTGACTTCTTACTCTTGTCTGCTGTCAAAAACTGTACACGATTGGTTAACTTTTGTAACAAAAAAATATCATAGAAACCTCTTTTAAAACAGAGATTTACATTTTTCGGAGTAACGGTAGCGATTTATGTTTCTAAATTTTCTTTATAGTTTAATCTGAACATATTCCATTAAAATATCAGTTGGATTTTTTTAAATTAATAATAATTTTAAAATAGACGAAAATAACTGTTATTTCGTATTTTTCGTAAGCTAGCTCGCGCAGACTGCGAATGCGGGGAGGAGACCGCTCGATGCGTTGCAGGTGCCGCAGTTTCGAAAACAAACAATTTGAAACAACTGGTACATTGAGTTGTTAGTTGCGGCAATTAAGAATTTATTTAGTCACTGAGTTTGGCAATTGAAAACTGCTGTCAGTTTCCGAAACTCGCAATTACAGTTGCTGTCTGCGCGGTTTCTTCAAATTATATGAAAATCGTCATAAACAGCTAGTTGAGAGTTACCAGTTGCCGAAACCAGTAGATTGCTACGTCTGCGCGGCGGTTAATTGTCCGTATTCGCCCAAAATATTGCCATTGTGTGCATCACAATGCGTGCGTATTAACGCGGACACATACAAACCGCGCACGCTGGATTTCTAAGAAGACACCCTACTGTTATGTTTCTACTGTGATAAGGACTTCCAGGTACGATATTTATAAAATGGTAATAAATTATACTTAATAAAGTCTATTTTTCCTTTAAACTGTAAGGTTCTATTACATTTCCTGAAATTTTTTAAATGCTAGATCAAGTAGTTTAATTCTAAGTGGAGTTCCTAACCTTTCCTTTCTTTGATACTTTCTTTAATTCTTCTATGAATATTTTAAAATAACGAACGCAACATAATTATAATGTACCTATGGGTTAAACAAGTGGTTAAACAACATTAAAACTAAAATCTCTACCAATACACACGGCACACGTACCTACTACATAAATATCTCTTGGCCTTATCCCTTGGCAGACTTTTATGACCTGCGAGTACCAGTCAACGTTAATTAATCGTTTATTTCGCTAGCATCATAATTATCATACCGGAAGAAACTAGTTTTCTATCTAATGTCACACACTCGATTAAATATATGTCGGTACAATCGACGTGACCCACTGCTCAAAGCGATAACGAATTATCATCTCGTAAGAAATATCAACCGTTACGTCATATATTGACTCTTCGGTGACACCAACTCTAGTTAATTGTTAATTACAGTTACGAATTAATATTTAAGTCAAGAATGCATATTATTGGGTCCTTACATATGAAATTGGCGTTTTGTACGGGAGGAATATAAAGTCAATTTTTTTTTTTTAAATATATTTAATTAATCAAAGTATGCACCATTGTTATCTATGCACTTTTGCTATCTTAAAGGTAGTTCATTGATCCCTTTCCTAAAAAAACCATGGGGACGAGAATCAATAAACTCTGAAGGCGGTTTGGACTGCCGCATCGGAGTTGAATTTTTTTCCTTGTAAGAAGTTGTCCAAATTCCGGAAAAAATGGTAATCTGTTGGAGCAAGGTCCGGGGAGTACGGTGGATGTCGCAGACATTCCAATTGTAGCTCATCTAACTTAGTGGTTGTTTGTTGTGCAGTGTGTGGTCTTGCGTTGTCGTGAAGCAGCAGTGGCCTAGAGCGATTGACCAATCTCGGTTGTTTAGCAGCTAGTTCTTCCTTCATGGTTTGCAGTTGCTGACAATAGACATCTGCCGTAATCGTTTGGCCAGATTTTAGAAAGCTGTAGTAAACGACACCGGCGCTAGTCCACCAAACACTCACAAGTAACTTTTTCTGAGTCAATTTTCGTTTAGGGCAGGATTTGACTGGGTCTCCAGGGTTCAGCCATTGCGACGAGCGCTTCCGATTATCGTACAGTATCCACTTTTCATCACAAGTAATGATTCGATTTAAAATCCCTTCATTATTGTGTCGGTTGAGCAAAATAACACAGCAGTCGACGCGTGTTTGCAAGTTCGATTCACTCAATTCATGAGGTACCCATCGTTCAAGTTTTTTTACTTTCCCGATTTGCTTCAAGTGGATTAATACAGTTTTGTCACTTACCCCGAAGCCTGCAGCTATCTCTGAAGTGCTTTGTGATGGATCCGCTTCCACAATAGCCTTTAATTCTTCATTTTCCACTTTGGTCTCCGGCCGTCCACGGGGTTGGTTCTGAAGGTCGAAATTTCCAGAACGAAAACGTTGAAACCAACAACGTACCGTGCTTTATTTTGCGACACCAGCGCCGTACACATCATTAATCCTTCGAGCTGTTTCTGCAGCACTGGTGCCACGGTAGAACTCGTACTCGTAAATATACCGATATTTCATGTTTTCCATTGTGCGATAATAAGCGACGCCAAAGAAAAAAATAATGAGGAAAAAAACAAATGAATGACTGTTTTCAAAACTCAAATGTACCAGCTAAATGAATTTATAAATTTGAATTTGGAATTCTTAACCAAAGAGGAGATATTTCAGATCAAAGTGGTCAGTACGACAAAACGCTAATTTCATATGTAAGGACCCAATATAATACGATTTCGGATTTGTGAATCGCGTATAGACAAAATCATCGAAAACTTTCCTGTCGGATACGGAAAGTTCGAGTTTCCGACGTTTGTGAATAACCTGCTGATCTGTCATTTCGAGCTTGCGAGCTGATAGGGTCATTTCGAGCCACAGATCAAAGTGGTCAGTACGACAAAACGCTAATTTCATATGTAAGGACCCAATATATGTAAAAGAACTTCAGAATTGGTAAAAAAAACCTACAAAAGTTACATTTTTATCATTTTAAAAAATGTAATGCAATAAAATGTTACCACTTCATTAAAAATATATTAAATTGAAATTACAGCCTACAAAAAAAATTGAAACAGTAAAATAACGGTTTGTACAAATTAAAAAACTTCTGTAAGTATATATTCTTTACAATTATAATTTCTATTGTCATAAAGACAATAACGTCCGTCCACGTTCGCGATAACGTACATATCATAATATGTAATCTGTCGTTATGTGTAATTTCAAAATATGACCGAGTTTGAGTTTAACCATGTTTAAACTAAGCGAATTTGGCATGACCCGGCGCTTAGAACGAGCCAGAAAAAGCCTTTAGCTCTCAAGTTTAATGAAAAATAAACTTCGTGATGATAACGGCAAGGTTTATTTCTGTTAACTATTATTCATAACAATTAATGTTCTTTGTTATTTTGGAATGTTTAGTTATTCAGCGAAATAGAAGCAGATAGATAAGCAAAGAAAAAATAATTCATGCCCGCAAACAAATAACTAATAAAACATCACAAGAATTTCTCGAAGACACAGGGTAAGTATGCCCGTCTCCAAAACTAGTTCGTAAACATGACTGGTTAGTGGTTACAGATTACGAAACAGGATGATAAGTGCTTAAAATTGCGATAGGTATGTTTATGAGAAAAACTTGATTACGAGATACGAGCCACTGTTTTTCGCGAATCATTCAGTCATTTGACGGTTGCGAGAAGTGTGCGTTACGTTCATATTGCATCAGATTTTAGTAAGTGAATTTCTGTGATATTTTTACCATTTAAAATAAAATCAGTTCTGCTATGGTTACTGCAAAGTAGGCTACGTTATTTTGTAGACGGAGAAGTGAAATATACAACTAAGTGGTTTAGTTATCTAGCATAAAAACAGTATTAGTTAGGATATTCGGCCCTTTTTGAATTCATATATCTATCTCTGGTTAGGTAGGTATGTCGTACGTTCCTTAACTGTTATTTAATTAAATTACAGATAGTGTTGTTATTAAAAGCATGTTTGAAAGAAGACTGGCGAAAAAATTTGGATAATTAATTAAATATCAAATCAAATCAAGTTTAAAAGCTAGTTGAAATGCCGAAAATATATGGCTACCTATATAGCTCACCGAATAAAATTAAATCTGTGAAGAATGGTCTCTGTATACCCTGTTCGGAATATAATCGTGCTCTTATGTATTACGAATATTATGCACCTAGATACTTAGGTATTGTAATGATAAATGTACTTTTTTTAATGTACTTTTTTCTAATGGTTTGGTTAGTTATGTAATAATACTTATATATTTATAAATAACTACTTTGTTGTTTACAAGCCTTGTTGCGTTTATTTACTTATAGCAATGGTGGGAACCATTGCTATAAGTAACCTTGACTTAACCAAGGACCACTATAACTGTTTGTTTGTGAAAACTATTCGTTCTTCTAGGATGTTGATTTGGATGGAAACGTAGGATGAGGAGATATAATTAAAAGACGTGCTTTCGCTAACTCGTGAATTTCTCAACTGACTTATTTCCTGACATTCAAAAATACCATGTTATTATGAAAGTAGCAACACTTTCAAAAAAACAGTGTTACCATTTGTTAACGATTATGATTAGAACGATTAATCGAGAATATTGATAATAGCTAACATTTGGAGCAAGGGGTTCAAAATAAAAATTCCGACAATTTGAAAATAAACTTCAATAGAAACTTTTAGTAATTAAAAATAGGAAAATATAAGATTTTTGGTAACTAAGAATCTAACTAAGAACAGTCGCCCATTATAAATATTAATTCATTATGGGAAACTTTGTTTCACTGACATTAATTTAGTTCTCACGGACCCCTAGTAGTCCGTGGACCACCGGTTGGGAACCACTAACTTATAGCGACTCGCGCTCACTTCGCTTTGGTACATAGAAAGCTTTTTTAATAAAATATACCCTATGTTAGAACAAATAACGTAGCTTCCTATTTGTGTAAGAATTTTTAAAATCGGTTCAGTAGTTCCAGAGATTGCTCCTAACATACAAACAAAAACACAATTTTACCTCTTTATAATAATACCAGCACTAAACTAATTAATCTGTGATACTAGTATATAATTGTTTTGATCCAATAATATGTCATTAAATAATGCGTGCACTCGAATTACCGATGTGTCAGTGTGTTCAGTGGCAAATGCAACGAGAATAATAAGCAAACATCGAAATTAATTGCATACGTCCTGCGGTTATTCTTTTTCGAAACTTGTCATAATTTTGTCTATACGCGATTCACGAATCTGAAATCGTATTATATTTATATTACATATATATCATTTTATATGTAGTCGTATTAACAAATCCAAGCTGTGGTATTGAATTTATGCTTTTCGACGATCGGCCTATCCGGCACAGAAAGTTTCCGACGTTTGTGAATAACCCCCTGGTTCGGCAAAATATTCAAAGTCAAAGTCAAATCAATTTATTTTAGTAAACCCGATTATAAGGTATTTTTGAACGTCAAATCTGCTTTAGTTCGGTTCAAATAGAAAACCTGGACACAGAAGAACCGACAAGAAACTCAGTCAGATATCATTTTTTCAACTTTATTTTACAAAAGGTTTATTAAAATACAATATTTTCATAAGCCTAGCAAGCATTAACACTAGCAATCCGCCCCGGTACCGCACGGGTAAATTTTTTTTAAAAATAAAATACAGCCCATGTTACTCGCTGATAATGTAGCTTTCTAAAGGTGAAAGCATTTTTGAAATCGGTTGAGTAGTTTTTGAGTTTATCCATTACATACAAACAAACACCTCTTTATAATAATATTGTAGTATAGACTAAGACAATTTAATTAACCAAACTGCGAAATATTTATATATTTTTTAAGCCGGTTAACTATTAAGTCTAACCTTTTAAATTATACTTATGCAAAACACTTTAAATGAACTAAAATTCTATTATAACTCTAAAAATAGTCTATATCGATCGAATTGAGAAATGAAACCAGAACCTCTGGCGTCGCGCCTAGCTATAACGATATATATAATCTACCAGAGTATTTATTTTTTATGATGATGAAAGTACGAATATATAGGTATATCATGATGATAAGTGATGAGTAAATATAGTATGTTGATTACATTATCACTTATATCATATCGCCCTCCCATCCTGCTCGCGCTTGATTCATGTTTACTTTATCGGCCTGAGATAAAGTGAAAAATAATGTTAACACATATATGTATATATATATATATATATATTGATGTATATATACCTACATGTACTTGTCACAGACTGACCTTAAACCACATTACATTTATTAAGTCGTTCATCAACAAAACCATTGACGAGAAGTTGTTCGTTTGTTTCGCGAGGTGAGCGCTTGCTTATAGGATTAAAATAAATCGGTGAGAGACAGATGGACGGACACGCAGTCAGACAGATTACCACTTACCATCAGACAGAGTACTCTCTGGAAACTTCGCCTTAATTTTATTGATAACGATCGAGAACTTACTGAGCTTTATTTACTGGATTGTCCCTAGTCCCTACGCTTTGCTACGTTTATCTATATAAAGTTGCACTTACGATTGCTACTTCGGCTTTGCACATCAATTCCATTACACTTATTGAGTACATTTCATCAAATTGTTTTTCCTTTACGATAGCCAAAAAAGGTCCTCTCGCACCGTCCCAGTAGATATCACGATCCATTCCAGTGAAACTGTCTACAACTGGCGCCGAGACAAGTTTCTCAATTGTAAACGCTAATAGAATACCTTAGAAAGCTAAATGCCACATGATCTAGCGTAACGAATTTCAATTTGGTAGTCAAACGTAATTAACTCTCTTATATATCAAAAAAGAGTGATAACGCCAGCAAGCGATTTTACAAAACGCACGGATTTATATTTCATTTGATTTAATAGACAGTTAATTATATACGCTATCTACCTACGCTATACTATATTAACGGATCTATCTATCTACATCTATATAATAATATAAAAAGGTCAAATGGTTTGTTTGTATGCTGGGGGCAATCTTTGGAACTACTGAAGCGATTTCAAAAATCCTTTCACCAATGAGAAGCTACACATTATTCGTAGATATACATAATAAGTTTTATTTGAAATAGTATGCCGCGCGGGCGTAACGGCGCGGCGGGGCGCATTATAATAAATTGCATCTATAATGATATTGTAGATTTTAAGTTAATGATAGAACAAAATGCTTTTGCAGTAACCGATAATGTCAGTCGACAAAGCGTTCCATCCCCGTTCAGAGGGTATTCCAGTGGAAGGTGTGAAAGATCAGTACGCTGATGGCAAAGCGGCCAGAATCTGGAAGAAATTCGTTGGCGATATCAACCAGAGGACACAGAACTACAAGGAATTCCTTACTGGGTTATTAAAGAGTCATGGCTGTGAGAGAGTTTTAGATGCAGCTTGCGGTACCGGGTAAGAAATATTTATTTAGATTTCATTGCATGAAAATGTACAAATTGCGAACTTAATGCCAAGTGGTATTCTCTACCAGTTAACCATATGGCTAAGAATATATTGGTAGTGCATATAATTAAAAATGAGAATGGTAAAACCAAAAACTATATTACATACATACATACATATCTTAACGCTGTATCCCTAACGGGGTAGTAGGTAGGATACAGTGGGATAGGTATAGTCAGTCAAAAACTACATCCACACTATTATATTAAACGAGCAATATTATTGTACACATACATACATATCTTCACGCCTTATCCCTAACGGGGTAGTCAGAGAGGACGGAGCGCTAAGCGTCGCGCTCCTTACATACTTCTTTCGCTTCCTCAAATCTCATCATTCTCCTCACACATTTTCGCCTAGGTATGCGAGTGCTTTTGACTTTTCCGTTTATTTGTACATATATATAATTATATATATATAACATAGAGAGATATATATATATATGTCGAAGCAGATACACCAGAAGGGTTAAAAATATGTGTGACGTCAGCATTACTGACGTCACTAGTATTTCCTTTTGAATTCATTACAAAAATCACTCAATCACAATAACTCACAACAATTTATTTAAAACTGTATTTACAATCGTTACTCACTATCACTATCTATAATTTATGAACTATAAACTAAATATCACCATGTACAGGAGAGATCTCTAAGTTGTCACCACACGTCCGCACTGGTCGAGAGCTGGAGCACAAGAGATCTCTTCTTTTTACTCGTCAGTACAAGAAACCGCAATTACCCTCATGTTTCTATTATTAAAAGCAGTAGTCAAGCAAATGACTCTTTATAATTCATTTACCCTCAATTACCTATTTCTTGTTCTGACGTCACTAAATTAACACGAGTCTAGTTTATTTTACAATTAGAAATTACATGCCTTCGATAGTTCATTAATTAAATATTGACAGTGAATTTCATCTTATAATTTTATTTTGCTTCAACGCAAGATATTCTTGCGCCGATATATACCTAGCAGGGTTGTTACGGATGCAAAAATTTAGACATCCGCGGATGCAGATGCGGATGCGGATTATTAGAAGTGCACATCCGCAGATGCGGATTTTGATGCAGATGCGGATGTGATGCGGATGCGGATGCGGATTTTGGGATTTTAAAAGGATAATTATTTAAATTTTAAGTGCATAAATAACTGAAAATCAATTTAATTTTAACTTTATTTATTTAATCATATTTTTAGAACAAAATTACACAAGTTTTTAGTTTTACTTATGACACAACAGAATTTTAAGCTTCGAGTTTCATAATCAAAAATCTTTGTTTAATAATTAAACTTAAAAATTGGTGAATTATATTTAATAAATAGCAATACTGCAGCCTTCTCAGCTTCCAACCTGTTTCTTAGTGGATTATATATTAACCCAGCTCCACTAAATAGTTGCTCGCTGGGAACACTGGCTGGTGGAGGTGATAAATATCTGTGTGCTAATTTGGAGAGAATTTTAAATTCACAACGGTTAACTTTCCACCAATTAAGTGGATTTTCATCTAAATCCAGTCTTTTTTTGTTACGATAAATAACTAATTCTTTGTGGAGAAGAGCGTCGGGGCTACTGTTGTCCGGTTCTCTTTCACCTTCATCTTCGCTTGATGAATCCAATATCATGGCAAGATCGCTTTTTAAGCAAGTTTGATTACCCGTACTAGACGTTCCTGGTTCAGGATCGAGAGAATCTCCCATTCTCATTCTTTTTGTTTTTTCCGCCGGTGACATAGGAGAATCAGTGACGACAGGGTCATTTAACATCTTTATTATTTCATCTATTATTTTTTCTTCGGTGACTGGTTTGAAAAATTTATGCTTATAGCGAGGATCTAAATATGTGGAAATTGCATATAAGTTGTTATCTTCCAAAGAAGAAAATTTCACTGAAAATTGTGATTTCAGATTAGAGACTGCCAACCGAATAGCATCACTTTCTCGTGGTTTTATTAAATAGTGGTCAAGTTTTTTCAAAAGCATTTGTATGATAGGAATCACAGATGATATGAGTGCCCGAGAGCTGCTCATTTCACGAGTGGCTTCCTCAAACGGTTTCAATACTTCAAGACAGCATTCTATTATTTTCCACTCTTCAGGCAAAATTGATTCAATGTTATTGTCATTGGCATAAAGACTTAATGCATCTTTTATCTTCAAAAAACGCCCAAACATGTAGAACGTGCTGTTCCAGCGCGTCACACAATCCTGGAATACTTTAAGATGCGGTTGATTAAGTCTGTCCTGAATTTTTTCAAGTTGCTTTTGAGCAATGGTTGAATGGTCAAAATGAGTAGTAATTTTCTTACATTTTTGTTTGACGTCTTCTATGCTTTCCTGCGATCGTAAACCATGCCGAGTAACAATTTGCAACTTATGAACGGTACAATCTAAATCATTTAACAATGCTAATCGCATTCCTCTTTTCATGTTAGAGCCTTCATCTCGTATCATGCAATGCACTTTTTCATTTGAAATATTCCATTCAGCAAGCATTGTGTTAAATTTTTCTGCAATGATATCACCAGTGTGACGGTCATCAAAAGTCTCGCATTTTAACATAATTGACGATCGTTGAAAGTTTTCTGATACTCCGTGGCAAGTTAGGCTACGCAAAGAAACACCTGAGCTGGGATCTGTCCAAATATCAGTAGTGAACGACATGTAATCATATTCTTCAATTAGTTCTTTAACTTTTCCAGCAAGTTTTATGTATAGCTCATTGCACACGAAATCAGTAAAAAAATTTCGTCCTCTAAAATTATATTTCGGTGCTAACTCTTGTATGAGACGACGAAATCCAAGTCCCTCCACAAAGTTAAAAGGTAAATTTTGAAGCGCTATCATTTCGCCAATGAATTTGTCAATCTTTTTTGAATTAGGATTGTTAGTATTCCACTTCTTTTCTTTTTGTAGTAATTCCTCTAACGAAAGCTGTTTCTTGGCTTGTTGCAACGGAGTCACAATTGTACCTGTAAAAAATACAACATAATATACACAAACCATCTACTAAATAAAAAAATAAGTATACTTATCAAAATTTGATGTAAAAAAAAACCAAAAGTAAATAATACGCATTATAACTGAAATTTTAAAAAATAAAAAAGGCCAATGTGGTGTGCGCTTTCAAATAATTAAATGTTAAAAGGGCTGTAATTTGCTAACAATAAAGTTAGAATTGAAACAAGACAAGCATTTAATTTTAAACATAATTTGGAACTAACTTTGGATTCTTGTTAGTGCTAAAAAGCTTAAGAAGTGAATATTTTCACTAATACCATTTTTTTATTTTAAATTTAATATAGAAAGTAACATAAAGTCATGTGACCAATAACAACAATATATTTTAGTCACACTACATACTACAATATAATAAAGTAAGGAAGGATTATAGATATTGGCCCTTTTAGCACAAGTATAATTATCATGATTTGAAATTAAAACAGTAAATTATTAATGAAATTAAATTAATTTATCTAACCGTAACTAAGTTTGTAAAACATGATTGTAAATCCGATATTCCGATATTTTTGATACATACCTGCTTCATTATTTTTTTTCTTCAATTCCTTTTCTTTATTGGCACTTTGGATTAAACAAAACTCCTCCGGGTGTATTGATTTCAGGTGATTTTTCAAAGAAGTAGTAGTGCGTCCCTTCCGCGAGTAACTTTTATTACATATCTTACACTCCGACTTCTCCGGATCATTTTTTCTATTGTAAAATAAGTCCAGATACTGCTTTTTATTGGTGGCGACATTTCACTTCAATATTTATATCAAAATATTCATTAAACACGCAAAAAACTATGAAGTACACAGTAAACACTCACTGTAACTATAATTTATTGACAATGAGAAAAAACACAACAAACAAAACCTGTAGGATCTTGTTACCAATGTGCGCCTTCCTATACGTCGGTTACCGAATGAAGTTAGAAATTACCAAAACAAACGCGAAGCACGTGCCACTCTGGCTCCGCCCACTTTCTTTACATGTAGTTACTTGTTGATGTGAATCTGCATCCGTAAAAACTCCGCATTGATTGATGCGGATGTGAATGCGGATGCAGATGTCTGAATTAATGCGAATATTCCACATTTACGGATGCGGATGCGAATATTGGTAACACCCCTGATACCTAGACATATATATTTGACATTGCTTTCGGTTCTAATGATTTCGATGAAATTTACAATATAGAGCTTTATGGTAGTCAAAAATCGATCTAGCTAGAGTCCAATTCTGAGAAAATTCGTTTTCTCTATTTTTTCACACACTTAAAACTTCTTAACTCTAAACTTCTGATTTCACAACAGAGTTTATCTTTTCAATAGTACAGTTGCTAGAGCGTAGATTTACCAAGCTGAAATACGCAGGTTCGAATGCTGCAATGTTACTGATCTGAGTGCAATGTGGTCAGACCTTTTTTTGTTATTTTTTTTGTAAGACACCGAGTAAAGCTCGGTCGCCCAGGTACTTGTTGTAATAAAAGAAATAAGAACAATATAAAACGTAAATATATAAACTTCTCATCAAAAATATCGAAACACTACTGCAAGTGCTATTCAGGCGGCATTTAAATAAAAAAGAGGTTTGATATCATTAAAAAAATGCTCCAATAAATAGCTGGCAATTTAGTCTACACAATGGTATACCACAATTCCAAATTTGAATTTAAATTTTCGAATTTTCATCGAATAAATGAATGTGGAGCTCAATGTGGAGATCATAAATTAGTAAGGGTACGTGTGGAGATTGTTTTCATTGTGTACTCCGTCGGAATTTCTGCATTTAATCACATTTTTTTCCATAAATATCGTTTTTTTTAATAGTCATTGTTAACAAAGCTTTGTAACATCCTACCAAGGAGGTTATTTTCCTAACAAATAAGGATACCTCGCCCACGGAAGCCGCCCAAGTCGTGGCCTTACTGAATTCAGGACTTAGTCAACGTGTTGTGGCTGCACAATTGCATTAAGACTCTCTGCTGTCAATTATAGAGTGTATCAGCGTTATCGGGAGAAAGGTATGTTTACTCGCCGTCCAGGATCTGGTAGATATCGAGTCACGTCTGAACGAGATGACCGGTATATTGTGTCAGTTTCCCTAACAAATTGTCGATTTAACTTTATTCAACTGCAGCAGCGGCTCCGTAAGATTCGAGGAATGTCTCTGAGCGATTCTACCATTAGAAGAAAATTGGCAGAGCGTGGCATGAAACCTCATATACCGGCTAACGGCCCAAAATTGACGGTAGATCACCGTAGAGCCCGCCTTAACTTTTCACGTGACCACTTAAATTGGTCATGCCTTCAATAGAGCAAAGATCTCTTTTCTGACGAATGTAAGATCATGCTGTATGGTAACGACGGAAGAAAGAAAGTGTATCGAAGAAAGGGAGAGCGTTTTGCACAGTGTTGCATTGAAGAAAGAATCAGTTACGGTGACGGTTCACGGACGGTTTGGGGAGGCATAAAAGCCGATGGGAAAACCGAAATTGCTTTTGTATCTGGACCTCGCTTACCATCATTAAATGGGTCACGTTACATCGAAGAGTGTCTGGAGCCTCATGTGGTACGCAAGCCTTACGCAAATTTTGATTGGCGAAGAGTTCATTTTTATGCAGGACAATGTCAGGGCTCATACCGCAGGTATTGTAAATGAATACCTGAACGAAGTCGGTATTACGATTATGGGCTGGCCAGCAAAAAGCCCGGATATGAATCCCATAGAACACCTATGGGATGAGCTGAAGAGACGAGTAAGAGCGAGAGATCCTGCTCCGGAGACGTTTGGCCAGCTAAAAACAGCTATACTAGAAAAATGGGATAACATCCCACAACACAAGATTGTAACTCTATCCGTTCCATGAGGAACCGCATGCAAGCAGTCATTAGAGCCCGGGGAGGAAATACGAGATACTGAATAAACTTTTTTAAACATTTTTTTGTCTTACGTCTTTGTTTCTAACACTTTACAAATTCTTCTCAAAGGGTAAAACTATACCTGTTGAACAAAACACGCTGGCTAAAAAAATTTAATTTCAATTTGAAACATCAATGTTTGTTAAACAATACCTTATAATATCCACAATTAACTGGCACTATTTCTTTTTTTTAGTTTAGCATAAAAAATTTATAAGACTCATTCAAAACTAATCTTCAGGGGTGTTTCGATTTTTTTGATGAGAAATAATATATCTGTCAATATTCAATAATGGAGTCAAGGCCTGTCGTCATATATTTTTGTTAAATATGTTACTTTTTTTTTTCTCTACAAAACTTTTCAGATATTTAGGTTCGGCTCTCCTAATCGTCCATTTCCATAGGTACCTCTTCACTGAACCACCTGGGTTATACCTTGGTCTTCATTGAGCCAATTCTATTTCTTTCAAAATCTTAAAATGTTTTCCAATCAGATTCATCCATTGTTCACATGACATAGTCATAACATACCAACCCTGCGTACATACACTACAAGCGTATCTCTATTAGCTTATTTAGCATTGGCCTAATCCCGATCCTGTTTCAGATACTTATTTGTTCGATATACAATGTCCGTAATGGTGACTCCTGCAGCGCCTGCGCCTGCTTTAGCTCGCCAATTAAAAGCGAGCGTACAACTAGGTGTAGAGTATTTATTTCCAATTTTCACCGTACTTACCTAAAAACAAAATATAGTGTACATGTACACAACTAGTGCATGTTGAGGATATATAATTACATTCGAGCAATAGAAAAAAGTCTTTGCACACGCACGGCATTTCTGCTTCTCGCACGCTACATTTATTTCATTGTAACATTTTCTGTATTTCACTCTAATTTTGTTCGCCGTGTGTACCTAAATACGGAATATAAAGCACAAATGCACATCCGGTCTGTAACTATGTGCAATGTTTGAGAATCACAGGAATCACATGAAATATGTGGAATGCTCTCTTTTGCAATAAAGCACTTACATCTATATTAAAATTCATAATAAATAATAAATGATAGCACTGTCATCGTATTTATCGCAGTTTTGTTCATAACAACACTGCTTAACAACAAATGCCGTCGCTACCTAACCTATTGGGTCAATAATTTGTTTTGTTGGCCGCTATCTGTTCTATGCAAATAACAAAATTATAGCTTCGTTGACCTTTTGGAAGTAAACGTAAATTGATAGCAATATCTTCATGTCTTCAGGTATAATTTTATGCGTTATCACTGTATCTACCTATACGGTGTCAGATTACTCAATAAGCAAAGTAACCACCTCTTTAACTGCTGAGGCATTACGTCTCATAGGGGACTCCAAAATCACAGCTGTCTTTATTAGATAGAGCTATTATATGTACTATTTCACTGCTGATAGATATAGTTAGAGCTAGCCTAGATAGAAAATATTTATAAATATCATTATTTAAAATACTTTGAATATTCATAAATCAAGTCAATATATTATGCGCAGAGAAGATTATTTCCAGGCCATAGTTTTGTCTTTAATGATTTGTTTATTCCGTTCAATGTACGGTTTACGTTCCTTCTCTTCTATGTCCGTCCTTGAACACAAATGAATAATTCTGTGATTCCAGGATAGACTCAATGATGCTGGTCGATGCAGGCTTTAAAGTAGTTTCAATTGATGCTTCTGACAAGATGTTGAAACACGCGCTCAAAGCTCGCTGGGAAAAAAGAAAGGATCCCAGATACGACGAATGGAGTAAGTTCATACAAATGCCTTTCGGTTCGCGACTGTAAGGGTGGCATATCCGAAGGGGTGGTCAGAGACACGGCCAGATATAATTGATGTATTCACGACAGTGGAGGGCCGAAAATAAATAAGCGGTTAAAATACCTAATAATGAAATGGGTTAATTGCAGCGCTGTAACAATAGGGTGGCATAGCGGACGAAATGCCACGATTCACCGATCATAGGCCGACCCAAGAAGGCCCCGAGTACTGGAGGATCTTGACATTATATTTTTAAAATGTAATATAAAGTAGTTATGTTTCAATTAATTTAAGTTACTTACTAGTACTTTACGTTAGTAACTAATTAATCTGTGCTAGTACATACACATGTATCGAGGTTTGTACGCATTTGTATAAATGATCTCATGAATTTGCCAGGAGTCTCAGCAGTATAGCTACGCCACTGGTAAATTGCAATGTCTCTAGTCTCTCAATGTCACGTAGAAATATTTATTTCTCCGTGAGACCTCGTTAGGAAAAATAGAGTGACTTTTTATTAAAAATAAATTTATAAAAGTATAAGTACTTACTTACACATAATCTCATGATATGTCCTCGAAGGAATGATCAGAGAAATAACGCGAAACTATGTGGATTTTGTATGTACCTACCAATATACATTTGCTTAACAAGTGTCATGTCTCCTTTTCCAGTTATAGAAGAAGCAAACTGGGAGGTGTTATATCGGGACGTACAGTCTTTCTTGCCTGGTACGTTATTCGATGCCGTAATATGCCTGGGCAACTCGTTCCCTCATTTACTAGATGAGTACGGTGACAACAGAGTACAAAAAGCTGCGTTGGAAAACTTTGCTAAATGCCTCAAGCCTGGTGGCATGTTATTTATAGACCATAGGAATTACGATGCGATGCTAGACAGTGGTGCAACGCCTGGCCACTCCATTTATTATAATGTAAGTATTCCTCAGGCGCTAATATGAAATCAGCACTAATGGATTTTCAGTTTTAAGGCGACGCCGAGGCATTGATAAACAATAATTTAATCTAAAATAAACCTTCTGTTCTATGCAAACGTGCGCGCGCTAGCTTACGAAAAACACGAAAAAACAGTTAGAAATCGATCCCGTTGCTCCGAAAAATGTAAATCTGTTTTAAAAGAGGTTTCTTTGATATTTTTTTGTGTTACAAAAGTTAACCAACCGCGTATAGCAACTGTCAAAATGAAGTCAATGAAATGTAAAATCAGGATACCAAATATCACTGTCATTCGTTTTGTAGTCACTTAGAAAAATGGAGATCCCTGGCGTCAAAATTTCCAATGCATCGCCTTAAACTTGATGGTTTCGATGTTGGCAAAGTCAAAGAACTTCTTTTGTAGACTTGATGTCTCTTTTAAATGCATTTTTTAAAAGTATTAAGTACTATCTAAGATATCTTATTTAACTGTAAAAAATATTAGACTAGATGAAACTCTTATAAATTAGTAATAAGAGATGGGTAGGCGGCAGATTTCGCGGGGCGGCGAATTTAGAGAGCAACTAATTGATAAATTAATTATTGGTATTGGTACTTACTTATAGAGTTACCAATTGCCTAAAATAAGCCTAAGGCTCTATATTCTTTGCTATAAGGATATAGAAGCGATTAAGATAAGAGAGACGGCAAAGAAGTCACGTGGGTAGTGGCCCATGCTCATATAGATGAGTATTAACTAAAGAAAAGTATCCAGCATTAGATCTATGAATTTATACTGGAAAAGTCGATGGGGTTGTGTGTAAATAAAATAGAGACAAGGATCGTGCACCGAAAGTCGTATTCCTTAACAAAGTACATACCTATAAGGCTTTCACGGAACCAGAGAAGTTAGGTTGTCGTTTTATTTGCATTTTATTTAGATTTTCTATTTTTTACATTTTTGGGAGTTTTAAAGTACAAAAGTGATAGCGCATTGTGCTTTAAGGTTCTGTGTAAGTGAAAAGACTGGTGTAAGTCTAAATAAACATGTGTACTTAAAGTTCTCGCGCTCTTCCAAGAAGTCCTATAAAACTTCAGTAAAGTCACTTCACTTCACTGGAGAAGTTTTACGATAACAACTCTACATACTAATACAATACGTGACATTGACAAATGCGCTAATCTGTGCGCCATGCCATAAGAAAGAAAAAAAAAGTACATAAAAATACTTACTCTGTAGTTGATCCTACTTCCACACTCCTGTTACAGGTCCGTGGAGACGGAACCTATATTCTAATTACATAACTTCCATTGATTGAAAATGAGTAGCGATTTGACATGTTATACTCACTAAACTGAATGGGCAACACTGAATACATTTTTACATAGGGATCGCCTCTATTTTCAGGCTGAAAAGTTTTTAATTTATCTTAGTTTTAAGAACCTGTGTGCTCATGTCGGTAATAATTAAGTAGTACCTACCTACTGAAGAATAGAACTACCCATGCTACCTAATTACCTGCATAGTTTTAAGGTAATATAATAATATTACCTAAAAACTACGCAGTACAATCACATAGTCCTCCGTGGCGCAACGGTTTAGCGCGTCAGAAAGTAAAACGGGGGTTGCGGGTTCGATTCCCGTCCCGAGTCTGGGTGTTTATGTATAATATGTATATATTTACAAAAGAAAAGTATATAAGTAGTATATCAGTTGCCTAGTACCCATAACACAAGCGCTATGCAGCTTACTTTGGGACTAGATGGCGCTGTGTGAAATGTCTGAGTATTATTATATTATATTATAGTATAATGCGTATAAGTGCTATTAGGCCAATTTACGGGGCGCGATTGAACTATATCTATATTCTATACTTACATCCCTTCTCATAATGGTCAGTTATCCGTTACCTGTTCTATCCCTTTGTTCATAAAACATGTTTTTTTAGTGCAAATATCCGGTGGACATTCGTACATCAGTGCTTGTAGTTCGCGGCAAGCCTGAATTGATAACGTTGGACTACTCCATCGACGTCAGCTCCGATTCAGATTTCGACAACAGCAGGTAACCATTTAACCACTCACAGTATCAGTTGCTCTGATTAAAAAACACGTATCCAAATTATGTGACCTTAAATTAAACTCTATGGACTTGTATTATTGGTAGGTAGTAGGTACTAACAATCATTGGCAGGACCGGCCCGAGCCCTTGATTCGAGTAGAGGGAGATTGTCTTTTAGCGCCTTATTTGGTCGACGCTTTCACATAAATTACGGCGATGAATAATAATTTCATTTTTTCAATTCAATTTTCATTTTTACTCAGGGCAATCCCGCGCTTCTCAAAAGACGCCATCAAATTTTATTTGTCGCTCAAATTGGCATTTTGGTGCTTCTTGCCACCTGGCGCCTAGAGCGACCGCTTCTCGCTCTGGTGTGGTTCTACCTTAGGGCTGGAATATTTTTCACAAAATTATACGTAAAATTGAAGGAGTCTGCAAAAAACCGGTATTTGTTACAGCAGAGGTGATTAAAGTTTTTTTAGTTACGTGTAATCATCCACGAATAAAAATTTCTTAATGTGTCAAATAGTTAGTTGAATGTAAATAAATAAATAACCTCGGAAAATATATCACTTTTGCGAATTAAAATTTTACTGAATGATCAATTTTTCAGTCTTGATAATACCCATAACAGACTTTCTTTAAAGTTTTTGAATTCAAGTTTGTCATTGATTCGTAAAGAAAAATTCAAGTACTTGCTTAGATATGACTTTTTCGGCACAATTTTATTTTAGAGGTTTACTTCAATTGATTTAACTTTGACTTTGAGTATAGCGGTATATAACATATATATATATATATATATATATATATATATATATGTATTTTTTATTTACTAGGTATAACCTCATAGTTATACCACAAGTTATACCTAGGTCTAAGCGGGTGAATATTGATTTGTTTTTTCCGGGAAACTCTTCACTAAACTAAAAACTAAATTTTAACATTTCCAGTGAATTCCGTCTGTGCTATTACCCGCACAAACTGAAAAATTTCACCAGGATGTTGGACGAGGCGTTTGGTAATCGTGCTAAACATTACATCTACGCAGACTTCAAACCATTGGAAGAAGTGCCCGTGCCAGACTTCTATATACACGTCATGGAGAAACTTGAATAATTTAATTATATTATTTATGAAGTCATCAGATGGTCGTTATAGTGAATATTAA